>CM052543.1:110063803-110115316 GCA_028533065.1 Trachops cirrhosus | reverse complement strand
AAGAGCAACAAGTGGAAAAGTAATCTGAACAAATAATAAAGGAGAACTTCCCCAATCTGGCAAAGGAAATAGACTTCCAGGAAGTCCAGGAAGCTCAGAGTCCTAAAGAAGTTGGACCCAAGGAGGAACACACCAAGGCACATCATAATTACATTAGCCAAGGTAAAAATGAAGGAGAGAATCCTAGAAGCAGCAAGAGATAAGGGGATAGTCATCTACAAAGGAGTTCCCATCAGACTGTCAGCTGATTTCTCAAAAGAGACCTACAGGCAAGAAGGGGCTGTAAAGAAGTATTCCAAGTCGTGAATGACAAGGACCTACAACCCAGATAGCTCTATCCAGCAAAGCTTTCATTTAGAATGGAAGGGCAGATCAAGTGCTTCTCAGATAAGGTCAAGTTCAAGGAGTTCATCATCACCAAGCCCTTATTGTATGGTATGTTAAAGGGACTTATCTAAGAAAAAGAAGATAAAAAACATGTGTAGTAAAATGACAGCAAACTCACAATTATTAACAACCACACCTAAAACAAAACCAAAAGAAACTAAGCAAACAACTAGAACAGGAACAGACCCACAGAAATGGAGATCACATGGAGGGTTAGCAACAGGGGAGTGGGAAGAGGAGAGAGGGGGACAGGTATGGAGAATAAGTAGCACAGATGGGTAGAACATAGACAGGGGGAGGGTAAGAACAGTAAAGGATACAGAAGCCAAAGAACTTATATGTATGACACATGAACTAAAGGGGGGGAATGTGGGTTGGAGGGGGCGTGCAGGGTGGAGGGGAGTAAAGGGGGTAAAAGGGGACAACTGTAATAGCATAATCAATAAACATATTTAGTAAAACCAACTCATATATTTTAGATTATACATCATTCTCAATATGATAAAATCTCCTGCTGTCCTGGGACATGAATCATCGCTTTGTTCGGTGTGTCCACACTGTACACATAACGCACCCACCCATTAATCACTAATTAGCTGTCTTGGTATTTCAGTGCTCGTGTTCAAGTAACCCTTATTTTACTTAGTAATGGCCCCACGATGCAAGAGTGATGATGCTGACAATTCGTATATGACAAAGAAAAGTTCTAAAGTATATGTATGTAAAGGGAAAAACATAGTATATACAGGATTTGGTACTATCTATAGTTTTCAGGCACTTTCTGGCATCTTGGAACATATCCCTATGGTTAATGGGGCACTACTGTACATATACCTGGCAAAAAAAAAAAAAAAAAATCTGTGCAAATTTAGCCTTACAATTCTTTATTGAGACAAAAAAAAAAAAAAAAAAAAAGTCCAAGCTATGAACAGAAACTTCACAAAGGAAGATAAAACGTGTGGTCAATACAGAACTAATGGGACACAGTAAAAGCAGTGTTAATAGGAAAATTTATAGTTATAAACATTTATGTTAAAAATGCAAGAAAGATCTAAAATAAGCAATCTAACTTTACAACTTAAGGAACGAGAAAAAGAACAAACTAAACCTAAAGCTAGCATTATCATAAGAAGAAATAATAAAGAACAGAAGAGCTACAGAGGAGACTAAAAAAACCATAGAGAGCCTTAGCTCTTAGCTGGTGTGGCTTAGTGGACTGAGTGCCGGCCTGTGAACCAAAGGATCACTGGTTCGATTTCCAGTCAGGGCAGAGGCCTGGGTCCCCAGTGGGGGTCATGCAAGAGGCAACCACACACTGATGTTTCTGTCCCTCCTTTCTCTCTCCTTTCTCCTCTGTCTAAAAATAAATAAACAAAAAATCTTAAAAATTTAAAAAAAAAACCCACAGAGAAAAAAATCAATGAAAACAAAAGTTGATTCTTCAAAAACAAACAAAAAAAACTGACAAACTTTTAGCTAGGACTAAGAAAGAGAAGAGTCAAGTTACTAAACTCACAAATGAAAAGTGAGAACATTTTTTACCAATTCTACAGAAATAAAAAGGACTGTAAGAGTACTACGAACAATCATATGTCAAAAAATTGGGTAACTTACATGAAATGGACAGATTTCTAGCACAAAAACTACCTAAACTCATTGATAAAGAAATAAAAAATCTGAATAATGCTCTCCAATTCAGAAAGAAAAGTACCACATGATTTCATTCATATGTGGAACCTAATAAACTAATGAGCAAAACAGAGACAGACTCAAAGACAGAAAGCAGACTGACAGCTGTCAAAGGGAGGGTGGCTGAAGGAGTAGAGGAACTGGGCAAAAAGGGAAAAAAAGAGAAAACTCATGGACATAGACAAAAGTGTGGTGATTACTGGGGGAAGATGGGGTGGGGGGAGGTAAAGGAAAGTATAGGGGGGATAAGTGGTGATGGACCGAGGCTTGACTTAGGGTGGCAAACACACAATACAGTGTACAGATAGATGATGTACTGTAGAATTGTGGAACTGAAACTTGTATGATTTTATTAACCAGTGTCAACCCAATAAATTCAATAAAAGGAAAGGCAGAAAGAAAAATGTCAAGTGTAACTGAAAACCAAGATTTTAAAACATTAAAATAAAATCAAATTGCTGTTAAAAACTAAAACGCAGAGAAAAAATAAATGAAATTAAAAATCTGAATAGACCTATAACTAGTAAGATTAAATCAGTAATCAAAAATCTCCCAACAAAGAAAAAGTCCTGAACCTGACAGCTTCACTAGTAAATTCTACCAAACACTTAAACAATACCAACCCTTCTCAAACTTCTCCAAAAACAGAAGAGGGGACACTTCCTAACATATTCTATGAGGCCTGATATCAAAGCCAGACAAGACCACTAGAAGAAAACAGCAAACCAACATCCCTCCTAAACACTGATGCAAAAATCCTCAACAAAATATCAGCACACAGAACTCAGCAACATATGAAAAGGATTATACACCAGGATTAAGTAGGATTTATCCTGGAATGAAAGGATGATTCAACATACAAGAAACAATCAATGTAATACCATGTCAATGAAATAAAGGAAAAAGACCACATGATTATCTCAACTGATGCAGAAAAATCATTTCACAAAATTCAGCACCCTTTAGTGATAAAATACTCCAAAATAAGGATACAAGCAAACTACCTCAACATAAAAAAGGCATATATGAGAAACCTATAATGAAAATCATACTGTATGCCGAAGACAGAAACCCTTCCCCTAAGAGCAGTAACAAGGAAAGGCTGACTGCTTTTACCACTTCTATTCAACATAGTAGTGAAGTTTTGGCATGAGCAATTATGCAATAAATAGAAATAAAAGGAGTGATTGTTAATGAGTTTCTTTTATGGGCGATGAAATTGGGAATTAGTGGTAATAATGGCATAACTGTGAGTATACAAAAAATCACTGATTTTGTTCATTTTAAAAGAATTTTATTGTATGTCAATTATATCTCAAAAATTAACTTAAAAGTATACCTCAACTAAGTTCATTTTAAAATAAATAAAAGTAGATAAGAAAAAAAGAATGATTCTGAATTATATTTATAACATTAACAGCAATGTATTGTAAATATCAGTTGACTTAAAGCAACCTGTGTCTCAGGCATGCCTGGCATCTGACACTGCTATATAAAGTGTGAGACATGGCAGCAAATTTTTATTATTATTTCAAAAAAATATCCCAAATTCAAAGGGAAACAAAGGAAACTTTTAGCATGATTCCCTGTAAACTTCATTCAAAACTAAATTTGTGTATTTTATAAACAAAATTCCCATAAATGACATGTAACTACTCCTTAAAGATTCTGGTTAAATACTCCCACTTTGCCAAAGAACTAAAAGGCACCTCGTAATTCTGAGATTAACTGGACATGAAAGACATGATTAACAGTAAAACATAACAAACAGACACTTAAATTATAAGACACAGAATTATAATAATTATTATAGTATAAGTACCTTTTCTAATAAGGAAGTATCTGCAATAAAACATGTAAAGTAAAAATGTATTGTTTTTCATTTCAAAATATTGAAACAAGTGGTAAGATAGCAATTGTTTTCTAAATGTATTTTCTTTTATTAATCTTTTATTGATTTATTTTTTCAGCTTTCAGAATTTTTATTGAGAATCAGAAATGGTCCTGGCAGGGTGGCTCACTTGGTTGGAGCACTGTCCTAGACACCAAAAAGATTGCGATTTTAATTCCCAGTCAGGGCACAAACATAGATTGTGGGTTTGATCCCAGGTCAGGGTGCATTAGGCAACCCTGGAGGCAACCGATCAATGTTTCCCTCTCACATCAATGTTTCCCTTCCTCCTTCTCTCTCTCCCTCCAATCAATAAACATACTCTTAGGTGAAGACTAAGAAATGAAAATGTCTCAGATATCACAGCTTCCACCAAGAACTTAATACTGATTACTGCAGCTACCTGATACAATAAAGGTGGTTAAGAGAACAGTCTATACATAATTAATCACTAACCTTTTAGAGGTACTAGTATTTTATATCAAATCAAGACACCTGACTCCTAGGTTCCAAGATAATTCTTAAAAATAAGTACTAAAAATTAATATTTGAATGGAATGTTTGATACTGCTACTCTGCTCTGTTGGAGGTGAGGAAATGGAGCATCCATTTGATTTAAAACCAGATGGTGCAATATAGCATTATGAATTTTTTAACATTCCACAAGTAATTTTACTTTCCTAAAATAATACAATGGTGCTTCTTCAAGTTAATAGGAGTAAAGCACCATTTGTTAAAATTATCATTTTGTTGAGGACCAATACTTTTGTAAAATACTACAAAAATACTGCAGCCATGTCATATTGCTTTAAAAATTTCTAAAAGCTTACTCTTAATTTCTACACCCATTTGATTGAAGAACAGTCAAAATGGTCTGGATACACATTTTTGAATACTACTGCATTAGGAAAAAATGGTGAAAACAAAATGAAAGAATGAAAAAGAATGTTTTCAAAACATTAAATACTTATACCAAATTTTAAAAAAAAGAATATAAAGTATGGCTATATTAATTTTAATATATAATTTATAAACCTAAAGATAAAATGTTTATCATTAGACATAGTTAGAGTCATTAATTGTAGCACTTAAAAAAGTTTTTAGCCCTGGCTGGTGTAGCTCAGTGGATTGAGTGTTGGCCTGCGAACCAGTGTCACCAGTTCAATTTCCAGTTAGAGCACATGCCTGGGCTGCAGGGCATGTCCCCAGGAGGGGGTGCACTAGAGGCAACCACACACTGTTTCACGCCCCCTCTTTCTTCTTCCCTTCCCCTCTCTCTAAAAATAAATAAATAAAATCTTTAAAAAAATGTTTAAAGGTGATGACATGGAGAACTCTTACTGCATAATTACTTTATCAGACCTTTTTTTAAAAAAAAATAATTTCCACTATATTCCATACCCTCATTTGCTGTCGTACTATTGCAAAAGTTATACTTGCTAATGGGAGACAGAAATACTTAAAATGTGATAACTACTGTAACTAGCTAAAACAGTGAATTTTCACTTACCACAGTCCAGGATTCCTGCTCTTTAGGCTCCAGGATTCCAGAATTAAAAATTTCTAATAACTGTTGAAGCCCTCCAGCAGCAACAAACTGTAAGCAATTATGAACATGATGGTAAGAGAAAGCAGCTATGTGATGAAGACCTGTTTTTTGATTCAGTAACTGAGTATGTGTGTGTGTGTGTAAGTAAAGTATTATATAGCTTTCATTTAAAAATTTTCTCTTTGACTTAAGTAACCAAAATAACTTCTACACAAAGTAGTAATATACAGCTTACTTTTAAGAATTTTTAAAGATGGTTGTAAAAATCTACAACATACCTTTATATTCCATTAACCATTTAATCCAAAAAAAAGAATGCCATTAACACAATATAGTCTAATGAAGAAAACATATACGTGCTAAAAAATAGGAGCACCAAGGCATTAATATTACCTTACAGTGATTTAGACTAATACATAATTTTTAAGCTACACTGAATTTTAATAAATTAGTTTAAAACCATGAATAATTATGGTACCTTCTTTTGAAAAAATAGAAATAAATTATTTTTCTCAATACACTGCAAAACACAAGATCCAACCTTGCAACTCCAGGAATTTTTACTGTTTTCCACTTGATCCTCACTGGAGTCATCAGAGTCTGGATAAAGATCACTGTAACTTCCCTGTGGGAAAGGCAAAAATAATAATGAGAGAGAATGGCAAGGGAAAAACTTATTCTGGAAATAAAAGATAACACACTCTGGCCCTGACTAGGTAGCTCAGTTGGTTAGAGCATCATCCTGATACACCAAGGTTGTGGGTTTGATCCCTGGTCAGTGCACATACAAGAAGCAAACAATAAATGCATAAATAAGTGGAACAACAAATTGCTGTTTCTCTCTCTCTCCATCTCTCTCTCTCAAATGAATTAAAAAATGAATAAGTAAATAAAAAGATATAACTCTGGAATTTTGCTTCAGAGATAATACAAATATTTATTGATAATAATGGCAATGCAATTACCGTCGACTCTCTCCTTATTCTTCTGTTAGGTTTTCCCAGTGCTTCAATAATTTCCAGGGCATATAACAGCTTGTGAGCACTCTTAATTTTGAGGAGTTCTTTCCAATTAAGTCCATCATTACCCTTAAATTAATGAAAGAAAAACATAAGGTTCTCAGGCCAACTTACTAAGGGAAGCCCCCAAAAAATTAAAGAAATTGATACTACATAAACACTCAATTATTACATATACATTGAAATATATTCACACATGTGAAAAACAATTATACAATGGGTACTAATGGTATCCTTAAAACACGGAGGTTGTGAGGAGGAACTGTATAAAAGAAGGTAAAGAGATTGACTGTTAAAGAATATATGCACAGCCCATGGACATAGACAACAACAGTAAGGTGAAGGTCAGGGGTAGGGCAGGAGCTGGGTGGAGGTGGGCATAGAGGAGGGAAATGGGGGATGTCTGAAATAGTGTCTACAATAAAAATAAAAAAATAAAAAAAAGATTCAGCCAATGGAATGCATAAATAAGTAGAACAATAAATCATTCCTCTACCTTCCTCTCTCTCTAAAATCAGTAAACAAATTTTTAAAAAGTCAATTAAAGTCAAATCATTAAGTTTGTTAAAATAAAATTAATATACAAACAGCACAATAGGAAAAAATGTTAATTTCCAGCCAAGATGGAGGCGTAGGTAGATACACTCTGCCTCCTTGCATAACCAAAAGAAGGATAACAACAAATTTAATAACAAAAAAATAACCAGAACTGCCAGAAAATCGAACTTTATGGAAGCCCAACAACCAAAGAATTAAAGAAGAAACATTCATCCAGACCACTAGGAGGGGCAGAGATGGGCAGCCAGGGAGGAGAGGACACACAGCAGGGCAGTGGCTAGAAGACTGGACGAGTAAGGTGGCAATGGCTGGACCAGGCAGTACCACATTTGTGTGTGGATAAACCGGGAGGAAATATTGGGGAACAAGACAGTCCGTGCAAACCAGGGTTCCAGCACAGGAAACTAAAG
The DNA here is from genome assembly GCA_028533065.1 of Trachops cirrhosus. Taxonomy (NCBI): domain Eukaryota; kingdom Metazoa; phylum Chordata; class Mammalia; order Chiroptera; family Phyllostomidae; genus Trachops; species Trachops cirrhosus. The sequence continues at coordinate 110,107,813 of CM052543.1, read as the reverse complement.
TCTCAAAACCTCTGACCATAAAACCCTGTGGGGATTGTGGTGGCAGGAGAAACTCCCAGCCTCACAAGAGTGTTTGTTGGAGAGACCCACAGAGTCCTAGAACATACACTAACCCACCTACCTGGGATTCAGCACCAGAAGGGCCCAATTTGCTTGGGGGTAGCCAGGGAAGTGATTGAAAGCCAGCTGAGAGCTGAGTAAATGGCACTGTTCTCTCTAGGACTCCTCCCCCACATACAGCACCACAATGCAGCAACGTGGGTTGCCTTGCCCTGGAAAATACCTAAGGCTCTACCCCTTACTAAGTAACAGGCACTCCGAGACAAACAAACAAAAAAAATTTGGCCCAAATGAAAGAACAGATCAAAGCTCCAGAAAAAATACAACTAAGCGATGTAGGGATAGCCAACCCATCAGATGCAGAGTTTAAAACACTGGTAATCAGGATGCTCACAGAAATGGTTTACATGGTCGAAAAATAGAGGAAGAAGTGAAGACAATGAAAAATGGAATAAAGGAAAATATACAGGGAACCAACAGTGACAAGAAGGAAACTGGGACTCAAATTAATGATTTGGAGCAGAAGGAAGAAATAAAGATTCAACAAGAAAAGAATGAAGAAAGAATTCAAATGAATGAGGAGAGGCTTAGGAACTTCTGGGACAACTTTAAACGTTCCAACATCCGAATCATAACGATGCCAGAAGGAGAAGAACAAGAAATTGAAAACCTACTTGAAAAAACAATGAGGAGAACTTCCCCAATCTGGCAAAGGAAATAGACTTCCAGGAAGTCCAGTAAGCTCAGAGAGTCCTAAATAAGTTGGACCCAAGGAAGCACACACCAAGGCACATCATAATTACATTAGTCAAGATTAAAGATAAGAAGAGAATCTTAAAAGCAGCAAAAGGAAAGGAGACAGTTACCTACAAAGGAGTTCTCACAAGACCATCAGCTAATTTCTCAAAAGAAACCTTACAGGCAAGAAGGGGATGGAAAGAAGTATTCCAAGTTATGAAAGGCAAGGACCTACATCCAAGATTGCTCTATCCAGCAAAGCTAGCATTTAGAATGACAGGGCAGATAAAGTGCTTCCCAGATAAAGTCAAGTTAAAGGAGTTCATCATCACCAAGCCCTTATTTTATGAAATGTGAAAGGGACTTATCTAAGAAAAAGAAGAAAATCACAACTATGAACAGTAAAATGACAACAAATTCATAATAATCAACAACTGAACCTAAAAAAAAACCCCAAAACAAACTAAGCAAACAACTAGAACAGGAATAGAATCACAGAAATGGAGATCAAATAGAGGGTTATCAGTGGGGAGGGGAGAAGGAGGAAAATGGGGGAAAGATACAGGGAATAAGAAGCATAAATGGTGGGCACAAAATAGACAGCGGGAGGTTAAGAATAGTATGGGAAATGGAGAAGCTAAAAAACATATATGACACATGGACATAAACTAAGGGGGAGGCAATAGGGCAGAAGGGAATAAAGGTGAGAAAAAAATGGGACAATAGTAATAGCACAATCAGTAAAATATATTTAAAAAATTTTATCCTGTTAACCTTCACAACAGTTACATCAATTTACCATCTGACCAATTAAAAAACACTGCAGCCTAGATGAACTTTTAAGAACATAGTAAAGTCTATATTTAATGCCAGTAAGTTATACCAACACATTTAAGTCATATGCAAATACATATATTTAAATATATTATTTTATACTCTCAACCTAAGAAATTGTTATTCACACTCAATGCACGTCTTTGACAATATTATTATTGGAGCTACTCTGAGTCGTGAACCATTTTCCAGGACTACCTTCTTCACTTCTAAGTCATGCAGGAGATATAGGACCTTCTGAAATCACATGACAAGACAAAGTCCCAAATCACAGATACCATTGGCATAACATTAAGACATTATTTTTTCATTCATCTTACAGGTACTCTATTGGTATCTTCAAAAATTAACCCCTTATTATATTGCTTTTAAGTGTAATCTCTAATTTTAAGAGATGTCTTTCATATAAAGATATCTAACACACATATGAGGTCATGCCCCTATGGGAAATTAACAAATATGTATTAGATTTCTTAGCCTCATTTTTTTTCACCTAATTCTACCAGCTGACTTATATAAACATTCAAAACAAGCACTGATATGTTATTAAATCATAGTGCATCTTCTCTAAACATTTTTGTTGTCAAAAACTAAGCAAGTCAGAACATAATAGTAATATGAAAAAGCACTAATTTAAAGGCAAATCCATATTTTCTAAAGATAATTTTAGCAAACATCCTTGTCATATATTTAGCCTACATTATTCAACCATGCTAATATTTAAATAAAGAAACATTAAAATGAACTGGTACTTTTTACCAATTAAATAAATTTTACTGAAGATACAGGTCAAAAAGCAATCTCATACATGCCAGTGGAAATGTAAATTGGTACCATCCTCCAGGAGAATAAAGATTCTGTGGGATTACCTGTTCATCTGAGATATTCTGGAATGCCATCAACATGTTAGGACATGTAGGAAGAAGCATCAGTAGTTCCCATACACGCCTAGAGAGGTTTTCTGCATGAAGATGAAGTTCTTCACATCTTAAGCTCTATATAAATAAGAACTACTTGTCAAGACGGATCAGTAAAAAACAAAACCCTAAACTGAAGTTAAACTTTTTTGCATAAAATCACTAATTATCAAGTTTGTTAATATTTTACTTTAGTCTTACTTTAACAGTGAGAAACAAACTATTTCTTATGTGGTAAATATATTTATTCAATAAATTAAGAGTTATGTTAAAGTTGTGGTCTTTCAACTTGGTATTGAACACTTTTCTGGGGAGAAAAGAGATGTGTAATTCTGGTCCCTTTCCTCAGGAAACTTTCCAAATAAAAGCAAAAATGTCTGTTCATAAAGACAGTCAAGTAAATGTCAACAGGACTATTATCCTTTTCCTATTATGTATCTGCAGGTTACTATTCTAAGAACAACACAGACTTTGTGAATTAAATCCTTAACCTTATATTTGGGAAAAGAGTACACCTGTTCCTCTTTTCCTATTGCCTATCAATATTTTATTTTCCACTCTCAGATGAGCAGCAATTTAGATTAAAGCAGAAATTTTTCTATTTTTTTTTCCATTATCATTTGTTAACCCATTTTCCATTTGGTGCAAGCACTTGTGGTTGCAGCTTTTACCCCAAGATAACTTGTGGATTACAGTCCTAACCTTACTCATGAAATATCTCATTTGTATTATTAGTATTTTCACACTGCTCTATTATATTGATAGACTGGAAACAAATGATCATTCTGTTTACAGCATTCTGATTTCAACAGCGAGAGCAAGGTGCCCTTTTTTTTTCCCCTAAATGGGAAATGGGTTTAATCTGGACTCTGTAAGGTGCTGAGATAATAGATAAGCTAAAGAAAGTTTCAGGAAGTATATAAGAAACAGGCAATTTCCTTATTTTTTATTTTTAATTAAAGCACAACCCCAAGAGTTAAATAAGCAGCAAAAGCTTATTTTCAGTTTTGGAATTTTCCACATAGTATGAATCTGTATATTATTATTCTACCGCTGCAACTGTCACAATTTTGGGGGGCATAATAAAATCTAAGAGATGCCAATGGAATCTTCTATGCATCTATAAAAAGCAGTTTGGTTCTCTTTGTATAATGGTATAAAGCTCGTATACTTTGAAAACAGGGGAATGTTAGAGATGGAGTTTCAAGGTAAACTTTGCTTTTTGCAACTGTAATGAAGAAAGAGAAGCAACCCAAGTAATAATTTTGCTTTAGTTCAGAAAATGGCACTGAAAGTTCTTCAGCAAAATAGAATTCATTTCTTTGTAAATACCCAGTTTTAAAAAAGACTGAACTCTGCAAACAAACAAAAAAAATGATCTGAAGAAAAAATTCTCTCATCTGTGTATGACTATATTCTATGTTATGTCTGAAAGGCCCTACAATATGAGTGAAGATCCTTTATTTTTATATTCCAGGCCAAATCAGTCTTACAACAAATAAACTCCACATCAACAATGACATACCAGAAAGTTCAATGAAATATCTGCCAAAAAAAGAAAAAGTTTTCCTTCTGGTTCAGGTCTCATGTGGACTATTCCAATGGTCTATTAACTGGCCCTCCATTTCCAGTCTTTGTTTTCTCTAATACATTCCCCACACTCACACCTAAACTTTGTTTCTAAGAGCCCAGAAAATGATCTCACTTTTTTTGCTATAAAACCTTCCATAACGATGGCAATTCATTTTACAAAGAATAAAAAACTCATATTGTTCCTTTGTGGTATTGCTTACAATCTCCCTTTCTGTCCTTTTATTTGTATTATACTATATTCACACTCCCAAGTTTTTCAAACATGCCATTCACTTTCATGTGAATCTGTAATGTTCCTTTTCACTCTCATGAGCAGCTGCACACAATATTAATGACATCCCTTTTGCAAAGTCCTTCCCCCAGTTTTTATTTTTCTCCCTTATGTTCCCATAACATACTGTATAGAATACTAGCCCCATCCTGGAACACTGGGGAATTCTTGTAATTATCTTTCTTTTAAATTGCCAATATGATGTTAACATAAAATAAAAGGTCATTAAGTATTTATGGTATAAAATAAAAAAGGTGAAGAAATGAGAGATTTATGGGTAGCTAGTATTAATTATTCTGCTTAAACAAAAGGGGGATTTCTTAGGAATTTAAAAATATGCCACTACAAAAGAAACCACACTATCAGGAACACAGGACTCACTGGCTACCACTGCATCCATGATCAAGCACATTTTGAAAACATAAAAAGAAGTCATTTAACATTCTTGGGAAAGAAAGAACGAACAATAGCCATCAAAAGCAAGCCATAAAAGCACCATTATTAACTAATTGCCACTCAACCTCAAAATAATGATTCACCGGATGAGGAACATCAATGAATAATACCTTAGAGTAAGTCCATTTAAAGGCATTAAGAAAACAAAGTCAGTAAGACTGAAAATGATTACTGTAGGTGATCTCATACACACTACTGACTTTTTAAAAAATCTGATTTATTAGTTTTAGAGAGGATGGGAGAGAGAAAGAGAGAGAGAGAAACACTGATGTGAGAAAGAAACATCAATCAGCTGCATCTTGCATGCACCTGAACCAGGGACCAAACCCACAACCAAGGCATGTGTCCTGACCTGGAATCAAACTGGCAACCTTTTGCTTGGTGGGACAATGGCCAATCAACCGAGCCACACAGGTCACGGCCACACTATTTACTTTAAATACCAACTTTATACTGAAAAGCCACAAAATTACTTCTCTAGACCAAAACTCTTCTCTAAACTCCAAACTCATATGATCCAATTGCTTACTTGACATCTTCACTTGATGTCCCATAGGCATCCATTTTTCATCTCAAATGGAATCCACCTGGTTACTCAAGCCAGAAACCTGAATTTTCCTTCTCTATTTTCCTTCTTCCTGAACCCAAGTCTATGTCCAATCTTAAGTCAATCTACTGCCAAGTTATGTTGTTGGGACCTGCTGTCCATTTAATTTATGTCCACTCCCACCATTCTATTTGGGGCACTGTCAACATTTCCTTGGATTAGTGCTTTAGGTTCCTTACACCTTTTTCTCTTCTTTCCAAACAAACCTAAAACATTTAAAACAAAAATCAAGGAACAAATGTCTCTTTCTCTCTGCTTAAGATATTTTAATGCTGTTCACTTTACTCTGAATAAAATGAAAATGGCTTAGTCTCATTCTACTCTCCTATCATCCTCCACATTCTACAAACTAGCTCTCTAAAATTCCTAGACCTATCTAAATCCTTCTCATATCAAGGGCTTCAGGAATCAAATTACTCTACCCAAATCATTCCTCATTCTCTTCATTTAGCTGGTTTCTTTTCATCCTTCTATCTCAAGATTACATCCCTCAGAGAAATCTTCTTTGACCAAATAATATATAAATGGGTCTCTACCACCACACCCTAATAATGGCATGTCACGTTTCAGTCCTAGTGCCTACCTCTACCTAAAACTGACTCTTACTTTAACTGAACCTACTTATCTGTTCAGCATGTCAATGATCTGTCTTTTCCCCATGGAGTTCAATGAAGGTTGAAACTGTGCTTATTGTGCTCTTTGTAAAACAATACTTTAAACAGTATGCCTAGATCGTATTATATACTGAAGTAGCTAATAAATAACTAAATGGTTTCCTAGGTTTTACTGCTCTTAAGAGATTAATAACAAAGTTTCTTCCCACTCTGCACAAAAATAAAACTTTGTAAAAATAAAATGATAAAGTCACCTCACTATCTTCCACTGTCACTTTTCCTGAGGGTGGTTTAAAAGATGCAAGCATCTCTAATAAATCAAAAAGAGTAGTTAAATGAGGTTCTTGTAAAAGCAAAAGCATTGGAATGTTGTCTTTCTGAGGGGGTGGTAGGCAAGATGCTGGCAGCTGAACACCTTCCCCTTTCCGTTCTCTCCTCGGTGCACCCAAAGATACAAAAACCATCTGTAAAAATAGAAGAAATAGGAAAAAAACAAATAATTATACATACTAAGTTTGGCTTAATAAATCTCTGCAGTATAAAATAACTCCATTTAAGATTTTAATATAACAAAAGCAGTAAGAACGGTTTTTAAATTGTACCTTCAAATGTCCCCCTATAGACTGTAACAGTCAACAGATTAGTAAAACTCAAATCATACTTATGTGTACCTGCATATCTTTAAAACCAAGCTCATGCAGTGCTTTTTCATCATAATCTGTTGTTAACTCATGTCCAGATGAAATCATCCTGACAGGTCCCATAAGGCCTCCTTAAAAATAGGAGAAAACATAAGTGAAAAATTTCAGAAGAGTTAACTTCTTTGCTAACATGAAAATATGGTTATAGTAATTAATTTCACTGAACATTCAGCTTAAATATAATTATTGAGCAAAGTGGAGACAGTTACTAAGCATGCTTCCTGAATTATTTTCTGTTGTCAGAAGTTAGCATTAGACAGGAAAAATTACACGAAAATTCTCTTTTAGCATTTTAACTAGATCAATTCCTGCCAGCTTAACAATATGAAAAATTATACAAGTAAAAAAACATTATGGAGCTTTCTGGGAACCTAAACCATTTTTCCACACGACACATGCAGATGAAACAGATTCATTAATACATTAATGCTAGTTAAACAATTAACCAGCAAGTATTTATAATGATCAAATTTTCTCTTCCCTGTTATTATGCACCAAAACAAAGTAAAACAAATTATAACACAGAAAAAAACTTAAAAAACCAAAGCTCTGACATAAAAAGATCAGTTACAACATCCTAGATTACAGTAAATATAATTAACTCAGATTGAGGCAATTTATTTCTAAAAACCATAAAGTCCTCTTTGCTGCCTATATCTTCAGGTTCATTTCCCACCATCATCCCTACCTACATATGTTTTAGCCACCCAACCTCCCTATTTTTTGAAAACCAAAACTGTTTCCATCTGAAAGCCTAAGATGCTCCTCCACACAGGAATTCACACAGCTCATTCCCTCACTTCCTCCAGGTCTATCAAATGTAAGCTCAAAAGGCCTTCTGTCTAACCACTCAATCTAAAGAGCTTTAATTCACTATTAATCCCTTACTCTGTTTTATCTTTCTTTAAACCACCTAATAGGATCTAACATGATCTATTTATGTATTTCCTCCACTAAAAAAAAATCCCAGTTCAAAAAGGAAGAGAGTTTATATTCACAGATGTATTCCCCAGCATGAGAATATAGCAGGTATTCAATATAAGTATTGTTTAAATCCATGAATTTTATTGTATTTTTTCCATTGCCATTTATCCCTTTTATACCCCCCTCCCCCCCTGCAATCACCACACTGTTCTCCATGTCCATGAGTCCTTTTTCCTTTTTGCTTGATACCTCCACTGGCTAACCCTCTGACAGCTGTCAGTCCTTTCTCTATCTCAGTCTGTCTCTATTTTGATTGTTAGTTCAGTTTGTTCATTAGATTCCACATGAGTGAAATCATATGGTACTCTGATTTTTAAAATTTGGCTTTTAGTTTTTGTTTCTGATGACATTTTGTTTTCTTGCATTATTTGTCTTTATTGTATCCTCTTTTAAAAGATTTTATTTATTTATTTTTTAGAGAGAGGGGAAGGGAGGTAGAAAGAAAGGGAGAGAAGCATCCAAGCATCCACGTGCAGGAGAAACATCAATTAGTTGCCTCTCACACACCCCCAACTGGGGTTCCGGTCTGCAACCCAGCCATGTGCCCTGACTGGGAATCGAACCAGCAAACTTTAGGTTCACAGGCTGGCCCTCAATCCATTGAGCCACACTAGCCAGGGTTGTATTTATTGCATCCTTTTTAAAAATGTTTTTTCAATAAAAGTAATTATGGACTTTTTCTTCCCAGAGATCTTCCTTCAGAGCCATCCATTCCACTGTTCCATAAGAACAATTATTCTCTGACTGTTGCTCAGCTTTTAAGCTAGGACATCTCTTCACTATGTCTCTAGAATGTTCCTCTTTTTTCTTGTTTGTGTATCATTTTGCTCCAGAATAATATCAAGAAACTTACTAAGAAATAGTGCGTGAGGTGTAAATTTTCTGAGCATGTACTCCCCAGTCTGAGAACACAGCAGCATTCAAATTATTATTTAATCCATTAATTTTTCAAAAAAGGAAATGCTTGACAGAATAGGAAAATTAAAAAGTCCCAGTCAAGATGGCAGCGTAGGTAAAGGCAGTACATGAATCCTCACAAAACCACATCAAAATTATAAATAATCTACAAAACAACTACCATTCAGAGCCACCTAAAATCCAGCGAAACATAAGTCTTACAACTAAGGATATAAAAAAGCCGCAGAGACTGGTAGAAGAGGCAGACTCAGAACGGCCTGGTGCCACACTTGCGCGTAGTGGATAAAAATCGCGAGAGTTAACTCGCTGCAGAGGCACCCCTCTGAAGAAGGGGTCCCAGACCCAACCCAGGCCCCACAGCCCGGGGTTCTAGTGTCAGGAAAAGAGGTCCCCATAAGCTCTGGTTGTAAAAACCAGCAGGGATTGTGGCTGAGTGAGAGGGAAGGCTTCTGGAGTCCCAGGCGTTCCTCTTTAAACAGCCTGTGCATGGAGTTACTTGGACTCACTCACTCTAAGATTCAGTTCTGGGTAGCAGCTTGAAAGGCACCAGGGACATATGAGAAACTGAATTGTCCTGTGTCAGGGCAAGAGCTGGAGGGGCAGCTTTCTCACAGACACAAGTGCTGACAGAGGCCATTGTTCTTTTTCTGACCTTCCCCCAACAGAGCTGGCAATAAGGTGCTATATCTGACTCTACATCTACCTGGCTAATACAGTTACCCCTGCCTTGGTGATTTCCTCAGATCCTGCCCCACGAAACTTTGGGGTCCACCAAAGTTGTTTAAGTAGCTTTAACATATAAAAGGTCCCTATTGGCTAATGCTTCAGACTTCCCTAAAATCTCTGAAGCAAGCAGCATTTGGCATCAGCATGCCTGTACCTCTGGCTAAGTGGCCCCAGACCCAGCAGTAGCTGCAGCAGGCCTTGGTTCGCAGCTTGGTCTTTCCTGAGCACCTTCAAGCTCAGCACAAGTGGCTGCCATCTGTAGACTGCTTAGTTCATTTGGGTGGTCCCAGGCAGGACTCATGTGGAGGCTACCCTTGGCCTGCACCTCCCAGGAGGCCCCAGAGCTAGCGCACCTGGTGGACAGCCTCAGACCATGTTGAAGGACCACCAAAACTCCTCCATGTGAGACACACACAAAAAAGAGGACTCAGCAGGCACCAGAGCCTTGATGAACTAAGTCCTACTCTGTGGGGTTGGCCTTTGCACAGCTAGCTGATCTTCTACAGTGGTCCCAGCCAATCCTTGCAGTTGATCGGCCTGGGGTTAAATCACTTCCACTGAGGTGCCAACAGCCTTCAAGACTCAGCTACAACAGAAAGGTGTACACAGCCCACACAGGAGCGTACCTGGAGAGCCCAAATCATGTGATCAAGTGGCTGTGCCACTGGACCCTACAGGATACCTACTACATAAGGCAACTCACCCAAGCCCAGGAGATATAGCAGTTCTACTTAATAGACAGAAACATAGGGAGGCTGCCAAAATGAGGAGACAAAGAAATGTGCCCCAGGGCTGACTGGGTTAGGCATCATCCAGTGAACCAAAAGGTTGCTTCTTTGATTCCTGGTCACAGAATGTGCCTCGGTCGTGGGTCCCTAGTTGGGGACGTGCGAGAAACTACCAATCAATGTTTCTCTCATATGTCGATGTTTCTCTCCCTCTCTTTCTCCCTCCCTTGCCTTCTCTCTAAAAATAAATAAATAGAATCTTTAAAAAACATGTGCTCCAAATGAAAGAACAGAATATAACTCTAGGGGAAAAAAATAAAGACAAGCAATCTACTAGATGCAGGTTCAAAACACTAGTTATAGGATGCTCAATGAACTCAAAGAGTGATGAACTTAGAGAATTAAGAGATAGGAAACAAAAAAAATGGAACTAGAATACATAAAAAGAACCAGTCAGAAATGAATACACTAACTGACATGAATATACTACAGGGAATCAGCACTGGAGTAGATAAAGCAGAGGATTAAATCAGAGATTTGGAAGATAAAGAAGCAGAAAACTTCCAATCAGAACAGCAAAACAAACAAACAAAAAAAATACAAAAAAATGAAGATAATGTAAGGAGTCTCTAGGACTTCAAGCGTACTAACATTCACATCATGGGGGTGCCAGAAGGAGAAGAGAGCAAGCAAGGCATTAATAACCTATATGAATAAAGAACAATGGAAAACTTCCCTAACCTGGTGAAGGAAATAGATCTGTAAGTCCAGGATGCACAGAGTCCCAAACAAGGTGAACCCAATGAGGCCCACACCAAGAAACATCATAATTAAAAGGCAAAAAATTAAAGACAAAGAGAGCATCTTAAAAGCAGTAAGAGAAAAGCAGGTGGCTACTTACAAGGGAGATCCCATAAGACTGTCAGCTGATTCCTCAACAGAAACTCTAAAGGACAGAAGGGAGTGGCAAGAAATATTCAAAGTGATGAAAAGCAAGGACCTACAACCAAGATTACTCTACCCAGCAAGGCTATCATTTAGAATTGAAGGACAGATAAAGAGCTTCCCAGAAAAGAAAAAATCTAAGAGTTTATTCCAAACCAAACCAGTACTATAAAAAATGTTAATGGGTATTCTTTAAGAAGAAGGAAAAGAACAATAAAAAATATAAATAATAGCTTTGGTTGGTGTAGCTCAATGGACTGAGTGCAGGTCTGTGAACCAAAGGGTCGCCAGTTCGATTCCCAGTCAGGGCACATGCCTAGGTTGCAGGCCAGGTTCCCAGCAAGGGGCATGCGAGAGGCAACCACACATTGAAGTTTCCCTCCCTCTCTTTCCTTCTCTTCTCCTCTCTCTAAAAATAAATAAATAAACTCTTAATATATATATAAATAACAAAATGACCATAAATATCAAAAATTACTTTAAATGCAAATGGATTAAAAGCTATAATCAAAGACATATGGAGGCTAGAGGCTGAACGAACAACAAAACAGGACCTTTACATATGCTGTCCACAAGAGATGTACTTCAGATCAAAGGACACAGACTGAAAGTAGAGGGAAAAAGATACTCGTGAAAATTGAAACAAACAAAAGCTGAGGTAGCAATACTTAACACTAGATAAAATAGATCTAAAAAATATACAAATGAGCAGAACAGAAACAGACTCATAGATACAGAGAACATTTTTATGAATGCCAGATGGGATGGGGGGGTTGAGTAAAAAGGTTGAAGGATTTAAGAAGTATAGCACTGGGAATATAGTCACTAATATTGTAATAACTATGTATGGTGTCAGATTGGGAGCTAATTAATCAGGGTGATCACTCAGTAAATTATATAACGTCTAATCACTGGGTTTTACACCAGCAAGTAATATGTAATAGTATATGTCAACTGTAACTGAAAAATAAAAACTTTTTTTAAAAATAAAGAAAAAAGGGAATATTAGGTTAAAATGTTGAAATATCTGAATAATTAAATGAAACTTAAATAAATATTGTTAAATCTTATTAACTTAATGTAGAAAAACTCCACTGGGCACTAAACAGCTATTGTCTGGAATGAGTGAAACAGGACTACTGGTTTGCATAATGACACATAACATTTTAAACTACCTATCTCCCTTCACACAAACAAGAAAATTCTATCCAAAAATATTTCAAACACATAGAAGAAAAATGGGTTCCACCAGACTAATTTTGGCAATTTTCCTCAAGTATAATTGTTGTGCAGCAAAATCAATTAACGGTTGTATAGTGACATGTATGATAATTTCCTTTATTATTTCATTATTTCTAAGCCTTGAAATCTCTCTCAATGGTTTGATATTTAATCCTATTTCTTCTGGATTTTCCTATAGTTTATTTTGTGTGTATAAAAACACTTTAAATCTATCCTGAGTATTAGACAGATATGGGATTTTTGTTTCTGGCACCAAATTGAATGTCACATAATAATAAAAGACTACGTTTTGTTACCTGTTGTTCACTTAACAATTCTTCACCAAAATCGTATTATTGTAATACAGTCATACCTTGGTACTTGTCGACCTCAGAACTCGTCAAATCCCATACTCGTCACATTTTGAAGAGAAAAAAATGTTTCAGCACTTTTTTCAGCACAAGATAAAAATGTTTCTTGGGACTCCTCACACTTGCTAGAACTTGAATGAGTCACAAAACCACCCCACAAGAGAAAATACTTCATTGTTCGATAGTCATCGGTTTCAGAACTTGTCACAAGTGCCGGAACAAATTAATAACAAGTACCAAGGTACCACTGTGGTTTTAAAATGTCTAATAGCTAGTATTAAAATTGATCATTAAATCCTGTTGGATTTTCCTCTTAGAACTTCATATACTGCTTTATTTATTATTCAGGGTAAATTTCATTAAATTTGAAATAATTCCATTAAGATTTTAGGTAGAAGATACTATAAATTACCTGGCATCTCTACAATATTTTGTATAGAGACATGTTAGATATATCTACTTATTCAAGGAGAAAACCCTAAAAAGACAAATCTTAAGCTAGATATAAGTTTGTATCTATCATCTGATTTATTGTGATGTGGCGTAGGAGCATTCTCTTCTGTGATCCTTCATCTATTAAGAGCCATACTTCCCTTTTCATTAATCCATCAACTTTGTGCTTGCTTATGTTTTAGAGAACTAAATACATTGTTTAGGAATATACACTAGAGGTAAAACTATAAGCAACACTAAAAGAATAGTAAACCAAAAAACAAGACTGTATCAAGGGGAAATGGAAAGGATGATATTAGGAAGGGATACAGAAGTAGCTTCTAATAACGTTCTAGTTCTTAATATGGGTGGTAGGAATATGGGTGGTTTTCATTTTACTATTACTAATTTCACATCCTTTTTATATTCATTTAAATGTAATATACAATTGACCTGAAAATTCCATAACTAAGTTTTTAGCCAACTTGTTAGATAGCATTGTTTGTAATAACAAAAAAAGTGGAAACAACCTAAAAGTCCATTTAATAGAGAATATCTAAAATAAATCATGGTTCTACCTTATTATAGATTAGGCAGATCTTTAAAAAGAATGAGGTAACGTTCTATATGCACTAATACGGAATGTTCTTTATGAATGTTAAACACTACAAGGAAAGGGTAGAGGAGTATAAATAGAATGCTACATTAGTGTTTTAAAGGTATGTGTGTGTGTATGTATATGAATATACTTCTTGGTATCTTCCGAAGGATATGTTAGAAACCAATAACATTTGCTTCACAAGAAGACAAATGGGTGGTTTTAAGGTTAGGGTAGAAAGGAGACTTTTCAACACCTATTCTTTTGTATCAGGAATATCTGTAAACTATTCAAGAACAAAACTTAAAAGATCTGCTACTTTAGAAGATACATATGGTTCCACCTTAAGCATGCTGTAGTGACATTGGCTCTTTACTGAAAGATGCCAAAGAATTACTCTGCACACAGGCAGATTAAAAATCCTAAAAACAAGCTTTTAAAACTTTAAGATTTTTCCACTAAATATCTATTTAGCCTGTTATAATTTCAGACCTTTAAATTATAACAAAAAATAACGGCTCTTATAAATGTTCCTCTGATTAGCTCATATTTTATGTATTATAGGAAGACACTAAAAATGTACTAGTCTTAAGAGTTAAATCAGGAATCAAGTATACCTTTAGGCTCACATGAAAAATTTCTTAATATGATACTTTCTGGGAGGGAAGGGGTGAGATGCACAGGTGAAATTTAAGAGGGCATTATTTTCATATGCTCCAAAAATATATACATCTATATCAAAACAGCCAAAAAAATTGTAGGGCACTAAATAATATATGGAAACAAATTAATTAACACTTCCCTCAGTGCTTATCAAATAACCTTCCAAAATAGAAATCTTTGAGAAGGAGAAAAGGTTTACAAGTAGTGACACCTGAAGTGACTTTAACTCTTGCTTAAGAATCAATGGAGAGTTCCAGCCAAGATGGAGGCGTAGGTAGAAACCCCTTGCTTCCTTGCACAACCAATAGGATAATAACCAATCTAAAATCAATAAATAACCCAAAGCACCAGAAAATCAAATTGCACGGAACTCTGACAACCAAGGAATTAAGGAAAAAATCAAGCAGAACAACCAGACCAGTAAGGCAGCCTATTATTATGCTTGCCAACTCAGAAAAACCAGGGTGAGGCAGCAAACTGTGGGGGTGGGGGCGGAGGACCCTGGGGGCAGAGCTGTGCAGGAGGGGCTGAATTAAGGGGAAAACTGAGACTCAGAGGTGGCTGTAGACTCTGGTGATTGCTAGGGTGGGAAAAACTCCCAGTTTCACACGAGAGTTCATTGAAAAGTGCACTAGAGTCCAGCAGGCGAGCTGCACTGTTCCATCTCTGGCCCCTCCCCCACAAGCAGCATTGCAGCACAGCAAAGAGGGTTGCTCTGTCCAGGTGAATACCTAAGGCCCCACCCCCTTACAACTTACCAGGTGCACCAAGACAAAGAAATATGGCCCAAATGAAAGAACAGAGCAAAGACTCAGAAAGAGAACTAGGCAAGGAGGAGATCACCAAACTATCTGATGGAGAATTTAAAGCCCTGGTAATCAAAATGCTCACAGATCTGATTGAGCTTGGTGGAAAAATGAAAAAACAAAGGACACCAGAGTGAAATAGAGCAAAGTATTCAGGGAACCAACAGTGACAAGAAGGAAACCAGGATTCAAAGCAATGATTTGGAACTAAAGGAAAAAATAAACAACCATCCAGAACAAAATGAAGAAACAAGAATTCAAAAAAGTGAAGAGAGTCTTACAAACCTCTGAGACAACCTGAAACGTTCCAATATCCAAATTATAGGGATGCCAGAAGGAGAAGAACAACAGCAAGAAATGGAAAACTTACTTGAACAAATAATGAAGGAAAATTTCCCCAATCTGGCAAAGGAAGTAGACTTCCAGGAAGTCCAAGAAGCCCAGAGTCCCAAAGAAGTTGTACCCAAAAAGGGACACACCAAGGCACATCATCATCAAGTTACCCAAGATTAAATATAAAGAGAGAGTCCTAAAAGAAGCTAGAGGAAAGGAGAGAGTTACCGACAAATGAGTGCCCATAAAGCTATCAGCTGATTTCTCAAAAGAAACCTTGAAGGCAAGAAGGGGCTAGAAAGAAGTATTCCAAGTTATGAAAGGCAAGGACCTACATCCAAGATTACTCTATCCAGCAAAGCTTTCATTTAGAAAGGAAGGGCAGATAAAGTGCTTCCCAGATAAGATCAAGTTAAAGGAGTTCATCATCACCAAGCCCTTATTGTATGAAATGTTAAAGGGACTTATCTAAGAAAAAGATCAAAAATATGAATAGTAAAATGACAACAAACTCACAATTATCAACAAATGAACCTAAAAGAAAAGAAAAACAATGGAAACAAAAACTAAGCAAACAACCAGAACAGGAACAGAACCAGAGAAATGGACATCACAAGGAGAGATTTTGGTGGGGAGGGGGAACAAAGGAATAGGAGGGAAAAGGTACAGGGAAGAAGAAGCATAATTAGTAGGCATAAAACTGATGGGGAAAGATAAAAAATGGTACAGGAAACAGAGGACTCAAAGAACTTCTATTTACAACCCATGGACATGAACTAAAGGGGGGTGGGATGCTGGAGCATTGGGGAGGTAGGGCGGAGGGGGGATAAAGGGAGAAAAACTGGGAAAACTATTAGCATAATCAATAAAAAAATACTTTAAAAAAGGATTTGAGAGGTGGGGCGGGGATGGTAGAGGTGGGGGCAAAAAAAAAGGAAAAAAAGAAAATCCTGATTCAAAAAACAAACAAAAAAAGAATCAATGGAATTATACCAAGAGTAGGGAAAGGTGGGTGAGAGCTACAAATATGGTAGTCTTCAAAGAAATAAAGTTTTGAAGTTAATATTATAATACAAC
The DNA here is from genome assembly GCA_028533065.1 of Trachops cirrhosus. Classification (NCBI taxonomy): domain Eukaryota; kingdom Metazoa; phylum Chordata; class Mammalia; order Chiroptera; family Phyllostomidae; genus Trachops; species Trachops cirrhosus. The sequence continues at coordinate 110,091,220 of CM052543.1, read as the reverse complement.
TTAAAATATGATGAAAATTTGAACCACTGGACTTACTTACCAGGAAACTCTCCCTTTCGGCTGCTTTGACCAAACTCCTGAAGCTGAGCTTGTTGATTTATTTGTTCTTTCTGTAAATTTTCATACCAATGAGTTACTTCAGCCCTAAGATCTGCTACCTGGTCACTAGGATACATTTCAATAGTCATCTGAAATATGAGATGCAATCAATTTAAAAATACAAAAAGAACAGATAAACTGGGAAATGTTATCAATTTGGAAACTAAAATTATGTAACTACCTTGTCAGGAAGTCCAGCTGGCTGACATACAACCCTTAGTGGCAGGGACTGTTTGTCACTCAGTGCTTTCAAATGACTACTAATACCAGTGCCTTCAATTTGCCACTGTCTGAGATGATATGCAAACCTAAAACAAACAAAAACCACACACAGAAAGGATATAATTTTAAAACATTTCAATGTTACTGCAGTTTTTATTACTTTACACAATGAAAAAGCCCACAAAAGATTCTAGTACATTTCAATTTACTCTATAGCACTGCTTGTTTTGTTTTTCCAAATTAAAAGTACTCAGTTTAGATTCAACATACTGAATCAAATTTAAAGGCATAAATAAACATAGCTAAAACTCCTAAAAAATGGTTTTTAGGAAAAATTACTGAGGAAAAAATCCCATTAAGAACATTATTATTATTGTATTTTTAAATGGAAGGTGGGGATAGTGGCAGTAATAGATGCAGGATGAATTCAAACAACAAACTTATCTGGTAAGAGAAATGGCAAGTTGTCATTCCTACATTCAGAAGAGGAAGAAAAGGTATTAGAAATATTTTTCAGAGAGATAAATTTTTCTAGTAAATATATGTTAACCAGCATAACAGAATTTTGAGAGCTGATTCCATGACTGCTAAAATTACAAAATGAATTATAAAGAATAGTATTTCAAAGGACACAAGAATCTGGTATGACACTAAGTATGTGTCAATTTCCTAAGTGATTTCTAGTTGTCGAAGACAGGATCCAAGGCACCTGAGTTCAGTTAAGAAAAAAACTATCAATATCTTATACTAATCAGCAATTCTGGAATAGAAGGAGGGTACGAAAGGGAATAAAATGGACTTGATTTCCTAGAAGTAATCCAATGTCCAGCTTCTATTACTGAGTAAAAGAGTAATCTTAGACAAGCTTTTTGGGCCAATAATTCTTTGTTCAGGGGGTGGGGTGGGGGAGGCAGGAGCTATCTCATGCACTGTAGAATGTTTACCAGCATCCTTGATTTCTACCCACTACATTCCAAATAGTACCCCTTTTCTTGTATGCTGTGAGAATCAAAAATGCTTCCACAAGTTACCTAATGTTCCCTGGGAAATGACTGCTTCTTGTTGAGAACCACTGTTTAAGATTAAAATCTTATCTTTAAAAAAAAATTTTTCTTAAAGAGACATTTATTTTAGTGTCTTAATATAAAGAATACAAAACAATAGTTACTTTGTATTTTCATTCTATAAATGTTAGACTATTTTAAATTAGTAGGAGCACCAAACATATTAAGCACTTGAAACTGTAAAATAATCCTGCAAAAGAATTTGAATGAAATACCTAAATTATTAAACTACCTCTTAGTTGTTTTAACATTCAATTCCATTTCCTAGTTTTTCTACTAGGCACCCATAAAATAAGGATTTATATATGTTGTTTAACACCAACTTTTACAATAAAACATGAAAAAATACAAAGGTGTCTATCCGTAGACACTTTTTTCATGAGTTAGAAAAAATTTATACATCTGAGAAGGGATTTTTTAAATGAAATTCATTAAACTTATAAAAGTACCATGGAATCCTAAGAACCTTAATTTATTTTTAAATAAGTGCTTATTTTAAGACACTGGTAACACTGTGTAAGGACTAAGGGTTTAAACCAATAGGCCCTTTTTGGTTTGTTGTTTGTATACCCTGCAGCATAGAGAAATATTTGGAATAATATACATACAGGGGTGGGCAAAAGTAAATTTACAGTTGTACATGAAACACAGTTTATTCTTTTACTGTTTATTATTATATTATTTTCCATGCAGACTACAAACTTACTTTTGCCCACCCCTGTTATTTATGTATCATTAACAATAACTGTCTCTGATAGGAAGAGATAAGACTACAGGGACTTTCATTTTCTATAGTATATTTAAATTTTATGAGTACTTAAGATTTATTAATTTGAATACATCACCACATTTACTTATCTATTTTTATTTTTTTAAAGTAGTACAAGTTACCTGGCAGTATGAAGTTTCTATGCAAAAAACTCTAGAGTTCCCTTATACAGTCTTTAAAAACACATGGAGTTACTTCAGTAGAATTTCCACAAACCGCAATCATAATCTAAGTAAAAATTTTGCAGTGTCCAAATGTTTTAAATCATGAAGTCATGTTATTTATGAGAAATGTCTAGAAAATCTTTATTATTCGGTATTTCTAATATTTAAAATAAAATACCAATAACTGTCAATTGTATGCCATTTTCATTAGCAAACTAAACTCTGAAGTTGAAGTTATTAATTTTAACAATTTTTTCAACAGTTTCTTTGTACTTTTACATTTACTCGTGATTTTTAATACAAAGAATTTCTTAATTAAAACTATCTACTCACCTTTCACTTCAGTCGATATATTCATAAATGTTAATTTGCTTTATTTCTGTATTACACAGGGTATGTCTAAATTAATTATACAGATATTCATTAACACAGAATTTTTGATCATGTTTCCATGGTAAATGGAAATTCAAAATTAAAATACTGTCTCCTAGTCCAGGAAGAAAAAAAAACAGCAAATAAAACAAACTCAATTTGGTTCAACTATCAGAGATTATTTGATGTTCTTGGTGAGTTTCAGTGAAACTTTTTTTGGTAGTGGTGTTCTGCCTTTTCAATCATAGTAATTCTTAGTGATGGAATTCTGTCTAAAATTCTCATTCATGCATATCTTCTAAGAGTCTAATGATTTTTAAAGCCCTGTACTATTTACCAGGGAACTTTATTGCTTATTGTACCACTTAATGGTACATATTGTTAACAAAAATTACTTCTAATACCAGCACTTCATTTTTGGTAATTTAACTTGCTACCTGCCCCCCCAAAAACCTCTACTTTAATTTTAAGAATACTTTTGGACATGTCTGAAAAAAAGCCTTAAATTCATCCTCATGTGATATAAACAAAATTACCTTCTCCTAAATGCTTCTAGATGTGTCTTCAGCATAAGGAGTCCTCTTTCTATAACAGTGAGACTTGAATGTGATTCTTGCTCAAGACTGCTAGAAGCTATCATAAGACTCTCCATACATTTACTAATAAATTCTTGTTCCTTCTCCAAACCAGTTTTACCTGAAAAATCAGATGTTTAGATATGTATATCAATCATATATTCTTGTTTTGCTAAATAAAATTGTAACTAAATAAAAAATTCTTTACATAAAAAATTACCTATTAGGCAGTATTTCAAATCACTCACCATTAATATAATAGGAATTAATATATTGGATAGCTGCTCGACTGACATCACCAGACTGTGCTCTTAAAGCAATGCCCCAAAATTGGTCCATACCACAAAGCTAAGAAAGAAAAACGTGACATCTATGAATTTTATTATTTTTCAAACAATGCAAATGCTAAGACTGAAGTAACAAATTTAAAAGTCATACAATATCACAAAGTTTTAATATCCTATAAAATATTTAAAAGATAATTTCTATTTACTATTACTTAGTTATTAAATAATAATAAAAAGGACAGAAGCCTTGGAAATTTCCTCAGTTACTAAGATATGAGCTGAATCAATTCTAAAAATACTTATTTATAAAGCAGCTGACTATGTATTTGTATAATGTTCAGTAACTAACATTAGTTACTGTAGTTGTGACTACATAGTGGTAAAAAGTACCCAAAACATTCTACAAAGGAATAAAAACACAAATTTATTAGCATAACAATGCTTAAATGCTTTCATCCAACTTACTCTGATAAAGTCACTGTTTATATGTGTTCACAGAAAGTTTTAACCCAAGTTGTCACTTAAATATATATTAACCACAAGATGACAAAGAGAATGCTTTCACTGAAAACTACAGAAAAAGTGGAGACTGCATGTTCTTAAAAGTTGGGCAAAGTAAAGCAAAATATCCTTCTAATAAATGACTAACCACCCTTAGTGTTTTAACATCTACATAAAAAGCATTATTATCTAAAAAGTAGAGCATGACTACTTCTTAGGTAAATGAGATTTTTCTGGTTGTCTAAAATCACACATTAAAATTTATCATACTAATATAAAAGTAAGAGTTAGGACCAAAAAATTTAAAAAAAAAACAAAACAAAATGAAACAACCTACTACTGAAACAAAGAAAGAATGTAGAAAGACAGTATGAAAACATTTTAGATACAATTAAAATTATTCATTACTACATAAATTAACAGCAATTTCCTCTGCTTTTGTCCTTATAACACAACTCCAACTTCTGGAGAAAATAAATGAAAAATGTGAATGGATAATATATAAATCATAACTATCATTAATAAACTGGAATGTCCAATGAGGTAGACTTTCAAATAACAGCCTGTGTCAAGAGAGTCTAGGAATAACGCATTCAACAAAACCTAGTAGCCACCCAACTAGGCAAATGGAACTCTAATCCAGAGGTAAGATTAGCAATTTGTGAGGGTCTTCAGCTAATAAACTGATTATATACCTTAGGATCAGAGATGATTTAGATAAGATTCTATTCCAGAATAGAGGTTACCAACAGAAACTCTGGAGTTGCTCAAGAGCATCTAAAAGTTCTGACTTTGACAAATGGCATAAAAATCAGATTTTAGACAAATCAACCTTCTAATTGACAAAACTACTTCATTATACTATCTGGGAGCTTTATCATTATATTATCAGAGAACTAAAGGAACACTCAGATGGCCTCTTCTCTATTAATAAAGGAATATGTAGTAAGTTCATTAAGCACAATCAAGGTTATCTTTGCTAATTAAAAATTACCAAATTAGTTTTTAAAACTTTTTAAAACCCAAGAATAAAAGTCTTCAGCGTTAGTAAATTCAATGCTTGATAAACAATATAATTCAGTATACTAATTTGAAGAATAAAAAAAAAATTCTACAAGCTGACCTAATTAAGTTGAAATCCATACCTCAGAGTTCGAACCGCCATCATAGGCACTAGTAGCCAATCGAGCCAAGTTACACAGATGCTGAAACAGGTTTAAGCCAGTCATGCTAATCGTTTCAGGTTTTAGCTGGGGCATCTTAAAAAAAAATTTTAAGCCAGTTTAGTTTAACTTAAGAAATTTAAATTCATTTCAGTAAAAACATTATAAAGAAAATGTTATCAGCTCAGATTTTCACTGAAAAATTAAGATAGATGATAATAATGTAATGAAAATTTTATTCAGGTCATAATTAAAACATCTGATACATTTCAATTTTTGTAATGGACATAAATCAGAGAAAATAAATTTTAAAATTTATCATTTATTGTATACCTAGACCATGCACATTTGTGAGATGTGTAGCTACATGTAACAGTTTGTGTATAAGTCACAAGCTGAAATTAAGATAACTGAAAGTCTATTTGTAACTTTCCTTTGGATCTATTTGGTGACATAGTTTACATGTATTCATTCATATATACTCAATTCTACCACAAAGACAATGTGAGAGTATATAGAGAGCCTTTACAATCTCAAAAATAAGCATAAAAATAATAAAAAGTCTGTTGCTGTTATTATTTCAAATTCAAATGGAATATTAATATCTGAACCAACTGTTGCAACTGACAAAGGAGAACAAAAACTGGATAGAAGAACATCTTTAATATTATTATTAATCCCTAAAACAGCCTTTCCAGGGATCTACAAAAAATGTTAAGATTAGCTTATATCTAAAGTTAAAAAATTTTAAAAAAAGATTAGCTTATATCTATCTACCAAAAGAACGGCTGATACTACAACCATTTAACAAGAAAGAGTCACAGAATACAGCTCTACATTAGTGGATGTGAGTAACACTCCTGAAAATTTAACTTCAATGTTACTATTTTGAAAATAAATACCAAAACTCCCCACATTTACTAATGTTTGCCTGAAGTTATGCTAATTACTGTTAAAGTACTTTAGTTAAGGAACAGAATATTTTTGTAAATATAAACTAAGCATTGATTTTGCTACAAACACTGTAGAAAACAAAATCAAAGCACAAAACACTATATAAAAACTACAGAAGACAGCACCTTTATCTTTTAAAAATTCAGAAGAAAAAGTTAACAATACAGACTTTGTTTTAAAACGAAATATAGGAAAGTAATATAAACAATAAAACTGTCAAAATGTAAAATTACCTTCTCCAGGAAAAGATGTTTGTAGGTTTCCATTCCCATAGCATGTTGATCTTTACTTCGAACTTGATTTAAAAACCAGTGGAGTGCATCGTCATAACACTCAGAATCTTCTACTAAACAATGCCATAAAATGTCGACTTGCTCTAAACTTAGCCCTAGATTAAAATTACAAATTTTGAATCATAGTACATACAACATTTTGGTCCTAATTCAATGTCCTAGAAGCACCAATATATCCATAAAGAAGATATCATTATACAGTATTTATAAAAATTACTTTATAAAAGATTTCACATAATTTATGCTTCTAAAATGTAGTTAAATATGATATCTGTATAAACCATCTAAAAACATACAACTTATATAGTAAACTAGAAGAGTCATTTGGTCTGGAAAATCATTCTTCCTAAAATATGAACATATTACTGTATTATAATACACATGATTAAGGGAAGGTAATCCCAAAAGTTGAGTCAGTTCTAAGGTTTAAGGGTTAAGAATAGAGTGGATACCATGTTCAAAGCCTAGTCTGTGCACAAGGGATGTAAACAATACTAATAAGCATTATTTTTACATATTGAAAAAAAGGATCCTTGTGATAAAGCAAAACAGAACTGACTGCCTAACACAGAGAACAGCGACACATCAGAGGGTATCATTAGCTTGGAAGCCAATGCAATGAAATGAAATCTGTATGGTACTTTGACCCGAGTACTAAATGATTCCAAGGTGTGACAGGAGAAAGTCAGAGAAGTATTCAAAAAGAGGAGGCATTAAAGGCAACCACAAATCTGGATATGGGTAAATGAATCTAAAGGGGTAGAAATAAAAGCATCATGGGCATTTCAAAAGTATTATCATTAGGAATTCCAAAGCCTGGGGGTGTTCTCAGATTAGAAGGGATATGAAGGTGTGACAATTGTAAGAAACCTCTCTCTTTCTTGGGAAAAGCAGATGAGTCCCAGAACATGAAAAAACACCTCAGAATATATGTAGTAACAATACCAGTCTAAAGAGTTTGAGTAGAAAAATAGTATCCTATCAGTTTCTCACAGAAATAGTTAATGTACAGAGTATTTGTTCTAAGATTTGTTCTAAGATTTGTGTCTCTAGGAGTCAACATAAGACTAAAAACAACCTTTAGTGTATATTAAACATATTATTAAGTATTTAAGAAGACAGATAAGTGAAGAAAACAGGTAACAGCCCTGGCTGGTGTAGCTCAGTGGATTGAGCGTGGGCCTGTGAACCCAAAGGTTGCCAGTTCGATTCTCAGTCAGGGCACATAGCTTCGTTGTGGGCCAGGTCCCCAGATGGGGGAATGTGAGGAGCACTGATAGTTTTCTCCCTCTTTCTCCTTCCCTTCCTCTCTCTCTAAAAAATAAATAAAACTTTTTTTTTCAAAAAAGGTAACAGCCCTAAAAACTAGTATCCGGGTTAATTATAGTAAATTGTGTAAAAAAGAAGCATATTTATAAATGACTGAATCACCAACCCACATTCAGTAGACAATATATACACTTTGTTATTGTTTTAAGTTAAAAAATATATTCCTTGCTATACTAAAAATCAATATTATCTTATAGAACTTTGGAGTAACCATATTGTACTTGACAGAAATTGTGCCAGTAAAAAAAGTACAACTATGATCTGGGGGAAGTTTTCAACTTGACTGTATCTGGACAGTAGCTATAATGCACAAAAAAATTCATAAGGTGCTCACTGGGGATGGGAGCAGCAAAGTAACTTTTTTTAAAGTATATTTTACTGATTATGATATTACAGTTGTACCAAATTCTCCCATTTGCCCCTCTCCACCTAGTACCCCCCTTCCCTCTGGCAATCCCCTGCCCTTAGTTCATGTCCATGGGTCGTACATCTAAGTTCTTTGGCTTCTCCATTTCCTATACTGTTCTTAACATTCCCCTATTTTGTACTTACCAATTATCTTCTTAATCCCTGTACCTTCTGTACGGCTCTCCCCCTCCCCCTTTCCACTGATAACCCTCCAGGTGATCTCTATTTCAATGATACTGTGCCTGTTCTGGTTGTTTGCTTAGTTTATTTTTGTGTTTTTTTAGATTCAGTTGTTGATAATTATGTTTGTTGTCATTTTACTATTAATAGTTTTGATTTTCTTTTCTTAAATAAGTCCTTTAACATTTCATACAAGGGCTTGGTGAGGATGAACACCTTCGGCTTTACCTTGTCTGGGAAGCACTTTATCTGCCCCTCCATTCTAAATGATAGCTTTGTTGGATAGAGTAATCTAGGTTGCAGGTCCTTGCTTTTCGTCACTTTGAATACTCTTTTCCACACCTTTGTTGCCTGTAAGATTTCTTTTGAGAAATGAAAGAACTGATTGTCTTATGTAAACTCCTTTGTAAACTCTTCTTTTGCTGCTTTTAAGGTTCTCTATTTATTTTTAACTTTTGGCATTTTAATTATATGTGTCTTGTTATGGTTCAACTTGTTTGGGACTCTGTGTGCTTCCTAGACTTACATGTTATGTCTATTTCCTTCACCAAATTAGGGAAGTTTTCTTTCATTATTTTTTCAAAGAAGTTTTCAATTTCTTGCTCTTTCTCTTCTCCTTCTGGCATCCCTGTGATTCAGATGTTGGCACATCTGGAGATATCCCTGAGTCTTCTTATTCTCTCCTCATTCTTTTAAAACCTTGTTTCTTCATTCTATACTGGTTGACTGTTTATTTTTTGCTTATGTTCCAAATTGTTGATTTAAACCAGGAGTGTCAAACTCATTTTCACCAGGGGTCATATCAGCCTCGAGGTTGCCTTCAAATGGCCTCATGTAATTTCAACTCCTTAACAGTCAAAAAGTAGTTACATTTATACAGTCCTAAAATTAATTTGGCCCTTTGAAGGCAACCACGAGGCTGATGTGGCCCCTGGTGAAAATGAGTTTGACACCCCTGATTTAAACTCTGGCTTCCTTCCCTTCACTATTGGTTCCCTATGCATTTTTCTTTATTTCATTTAGTGTTACCTTCATTTCTTCCCTTAAGCGTTTGCTATACTCAATGAGATCTGTTAGCATCCTTGTCACCAGTATTTTGAACTCTGCATCTGATAGGTTGGCTTATCTCTGTTTTGCTTAGTCCTTTTTCTGAGGTTTTGATCAGTTCTTTCATTTAGGCCATATTTCTTTGTCTCCTCAATTTGGCAGCCTCCCTGTGTTTGTTTCTGTATGTTAGGTAAAGCTGCTTTGACTCTGTCTCGGTGCATGTCATATTGTAAGGGCAAAGCCTTAGGTATTTGCCAGGGCAGGGCAACCCACTTCCCGGCTTTGTGGTGCTATATGTGAGGGCAGAGTCAGAGAGGGAACAATGTAACTTGCTTGGCTCTCGCCCTATTTCCACTCATTTCCCTCAACTTCCTGCATGCTACTGGGGCCCTTCTAGCTGCTACCCTGGTGCTAAATCCCAGAGTGGGTGGGTCTGCATTTATCCTAGTGCTATGTGGGCCCTTTAAACAGACTCTCCTGAGACACTGGCAATTTCTTCTGCCATCCCAACCCCCACTGGTTTTTACAGCCAGTTATGAGGCTTCATTTTCCCAATGCTGGAACCCTGGACTGTGCATTCTGGCCTGGGGCTGGGAAGGCTCACTCCCCAGGTGTCCCTTCAGGTTTTTATCTGCCACACTTGAATGTGGGACCACCTGTTCACCTCACTGCCCGCCGCCAAGCTACTGCCACCACACTGTGTCCTCTCTGCCCAGGTCCTGGTATCCACCCTTCCTACCCCTCTGAATGATTATTTCTTCTTTAAATCCTTGGTTGTCAGACTTCCATACAGTTCAGTTTTCTGGCAGTTCTGATTGTATTTTGTTGTAAGATTAGTTGTAATCCTTCTTATGGTTGTGCAAGGATGCGAAGCGTGTCTACCTATGCTTCCATCCTGGCCAGAAGTTGCCAGAACAAATAATCATTATTCAAATACTGAGAAGAGTGGTTAACATTTTCCAATGAGAGTCCACATTTAGCAAACATGAAACTCACTGGGCATGTGAAATTATTTATGTTAATAATACTTGTTTTGGTTTGACTTCTCCATGAATAAGATGGGGTTTTTACATTTTGTATTATTTACTTCCTGTATGGTATCTATCCTAATTAGTATGACAAATGACCTAGTAACAAAAGACACTAGTTTCCTACCAACGACAGGAGTCTTTACTTTGATATCTGTTGGTATCACAATGTTAGTGGTATTTGTTATATCATTACTTAAAAAAATTATACATTTAAACACTACTTCTCAGGTACAGATATGGACTTAAAAGAGTAACTCCTCTCTGGCTAGTAAGACACTCATCATTAGACTATATTAACATAGCTAAAGAAAGGGAATGTCCTTACAAATGAGGTTTGTTGACATGAACACATATATAAAAAGTATGGAGAGGGAGCAATAACTTAATCAGCCTAGTAAGAGAAAAAGAACTCTAGTCAAAAGACTCAACCTTCACCCTTTCTTGTGTGAACATTTAGTATGTATGTTTGGACATGGCCGACACTCTGAATACACCAGACCAATCTCTATTTTTTAAAGGTTAACTGTTAATAACTTTGAGTTTGAAATTAATCTAAATAAAACTAGGGTCTCTCAATATTTCTATCACCTATGAAACCAAGCAATTTTGGATAAGATTTAGCCCTGATAATAGCACAAGTGTTTGCAACTTGGGTGACAGGAAGATTCTATAACCAAGGCAATAAAAGATGCAATCACCCTAACATATGGTCTTGGAATGAGACATTTATCCACTGAGAAACTGGCACTTACAGAGAATGAAGTAAGAATGTATCAGGGTCATGCTCATATTGCCATATATACCGATAAGACATTACTGAGAATAATTTAATGACTAAAGAAATCTAAATGTATGAGTACATTTCACCAGACTCTTCTCCAAGGATCAAAACAGATCTAAAAGCTTACTAAAATAACTATTAAAACACTTACTGAAATGATCAGGTGATCCCAGAGTTGAAAACACACAAGTCAAGAACTGAAGTCGAACTTGAACTTCAGCACTGTGGCTATACCTATATATAAAAGGTCATTAAAATAATTAATCAAAAGATCCTATTTCATAATTATTATTTAAGTTACTGGCCCTAATCTTAAGTTCTATTTTCATAACTCCCATTTATTTAATATTTTAATTATATAACTTTGGTTACACAAAAAAGGTCATAAAATCAAATATGTTTTAGATGTGTTATTTAATAAATTATGAAAATCTGTAAACTATTAAAAACTGTACTTTCAAATTAGATGATGAGAAAAGTACATAAAAAATCAACAGTAGAACAAATGTCATTCTGAAATGCTGCCATATGCACATAAATTATGTTTCCATCCAGAAATTTCATGTTTCATTATCATAGTCCCTCCAATGACATAATCTTATTACTTAAATAAGAAATGCTAAATTCATTTCCATAAATCCAGTTCATAAAGAATTCTGCTGATACACAACTGACATTTTTTAATGTTATTTCAAATCTAAATAATCATAATTCATGTATATAAAATTCAATGGTTAATATAAGAGTTGCTGTGGAAATTGGCTAATAGGTGATTTTACATGGTTCTTTGGGAATTCAGTTTGTAGGTACTTGTAAAGAAACAGTATTTTTAAAATGTTGTGGGAGGAAACATAAGAGATGAGCCTGAAGCTATAGACAGTGGCCAGACTGTGGGCAACCTGAATGTCAGAAGAGTTTGGTATTGATCTGGATGGAAGTCAATGAACGATTTTGTGGGGAAGAGAAGCTAATGACCAGATTTTCATTTTAGGATTCTTTTAGCAACCCTGTGTACTGCATATTGAACTATGTGATTTCACAGTATTCTAGTCCCAAAGCACCTGAGCACTCAGTCAATATAACTAAGTCAATCAGGAGTTTTTATTGCTATGTTACAAATCAAAAGGCTGGTTGTGGATGAACTGCCCAAATTACTTTGCCAACAAAAGACAGCTATCCAGCCTGAGCCCTGATCCATATAACCCAGCAGCTTACAGAGTCAGAAAGCCTATTAATTCAATTTCCAGTAATCTTCAAGTGCAAATTTTTAAGTTTCCCAAAATTAGTTGGTTCCAAAAAAATTACACTAAATTCAATGAGGTTTAAAGTACAGGTTTTCTAAAGATTGAGTTTGCTCAATATACCTTTACTGCTTTTTACTATTTTGTATTAATATTGGCAAGAAAAAAAGAATTCTGCTTCATTATGGTTGCAGTGCCCTTTGTAAAGATGAAAGTACACATGGCAAAATGGCTGGGGTAGGAGAAGGTGGTATATAATAAGCTACTCACAGACTAAAATGCTATGTAGATAAAAATTCAAGTACATCTATTAATAGCTCTTCATCCTTTTCTAATAGGACAGATTTTGTAACGGAGTCCTTGAAGTACTCTGAGGCAGAGTCTGAGGGACTTGGTCACAGACATAAAAAGGAAAAAAAAAGTCTCGTTCTTTACATCTCACAGTAAGGAACCCGTAACTTGAGAAAGCATGGATCCCTCTGTCATCCCTTCTTTGACTTCCACAACAGAACCATTGCCTCCACACTTCAAAGAACTCTGTTCCCAATGAACAAATGAAAAATAATGTGCCATAACTCAATATGCTTTACCAAAAAGTAGCAAATGTACAACTCTGTTTTACAGTCTGAAGCAACAAGGAAGTTACACCAAAATAGTCCAGATAACATCTCTCTGCTCTATGGTTTTATTCTCTAAGACTCCAGGCAACTAGGCAGACTGGAGGACTAGAAGGATACTCTAGTGTACCCTAGGAAAGTATAAGACTCATCTCCAAAGAGCACCACTCTGTCTTTATCTTTTTTACCAAAGAAGTAATGCTTGTTTGAGGCTGCACCTCTGGTTCCACTACCGAAGTAAGCAAAAACCCTGTAGCCAATGCTATAAATAACCAAGTTTCAGACCTGTATTCATTTTTTGGCACTTAATGTTGGGACTTTCTCTTTCTGAGGATGATTCATCTATGTTCTCCATTCCCCTCTCTTAAAAATCCCATCCCTGCTCTTTAAGCCCACAGGTTTGTGGCTGTGGTACGAGCTCCTTTGCAACTTAGGGTTTATTTCTCTTTTAACAGATAACTTGAATTCTCTGTCTCCCAAAAATGCTCAAGATGTGGGTCATTTGTGGTTTAATTTCTGCTCCTTTTAGATCTTATGTATTTTATAGAGGATGTGTGGTGATGCTCAGATTCAGGAGACCACAATTATCCTAGACCTCTGCTTCAATAATAATAATTAAAGGAGGACAGAGACTATGAAGAACCCTTACAATTTTAATAGGATTTAAAAAGAATACATGTTGTATAGTTATAGCTTTATAAGCAAAGCTATGGAATAGAGTAAATTTAAGGAAATACCTCAAAAATAATTTGACAGCCTTGTAGAATAGGATACCTTATGAAATCCTTGAACAATAGACCAGGAAAGGTTGGTTGAGTTCATATTTTAGAAGGCCCAAAATAGTGGGCTGAAAAAACTGGAGTTTACTTTTTATGCACTGAAGAATCTAAATGGGCTAAAGGGCAAGTTTCTTGTTTGCTGTGTACTATAACTTGTTTTAATGAAGTAACTACAATTTATAGATAATCTACTTTGTGCAAGGTGCAATTTACTGTATTATTTCATTTATTCCTTATAAAAATTAATAAGGTAAATAATTGAAACTTATTAGAGAGGTAAAAACTGAAAGAAGTTCAAAACACTAGATTCATAATCTAAATCCAGTTCTGTATGATTCTTAAGTCCATGTGCTTTCCAACAATACCATACTGCCTTCATAATTTAATAAGAACAAGGAATTAACAGTCATAAGGGCAGACCGAGGAAAGAAGACTGATCTACAGGTTGGTTAAAAGAACTAGAACAGTGTTTGTGGGAATGTCAGCTTGTGAAAAGACATGAAACACTTTTAGTATTATGATTAACTAGAGACTGAAGACAGTACAAGGTTAAGAGTCAAGAATATGAATTATAGAAAGCATTGTTTCACTGTTCATAAAATGTGTTTATAAAATTAATTATAGATACACTAGCTCTACTATTTATAAAATGTGTGCCCTGGGGCAAGTCATTTATCTCATAGCTTAAATGTTTTCACTTTTAAAATGAGACTCTCTACATCAAATGGGTTGTTTGATATCCTGAAGTTAATGATACTTAAATGGTATCTGGCACATAATATCAATGAACACTAGCTATTTTTACCATCAACATCATCATTCTTCATGTTTGGAAAAAAAAAAGAAAACAATACAAAAAAGGTCCAAGTCTCCATGTTTTAGGTGACTGGGAAGATGGAGGTACTCTCCAGGACATAGTAAAGCCTGAAGAGAAAAATGTTTTGTGGGAAAAAATAAGTAAATTAATTTTTGAAGGTGAAAAAAAGTATGCCGTAAAGGTCTGTGACTTTTCTACTCAGCTTCCATCTATGTGGAAGTTTCCCACATGTCTATCTTCTCAGTAAATACTGTGCTATTTTCTCATACTTGCTGATATGCTGATACTGGCACTGAGATGGTTTCCTCAATTTGGCCATCAGTCCCCACCAACTGACTCAAAGCATTTTACCTGTTTACTTCTGGGCAGGCATCTCCTTAAAAGAAGTGTTAAACATAGCACTACCACTGACCAATTTCTACAAAGTCTTATTCAAAGTCACTTCAACATATATAGAGAATATTTTTAATGATGAAATATTAACAAGTTATGCCATCAGTTTTTAAACTTTCCAGTCATGTCCTAAACTTTTCAATACTAGTATCCAATTATAATAAATTAGGAAAATGTTGAAATGAACTAATTTGTTTGGAAATAAATATTTAAACATCTTAGAATTAAAGCCTTAATACATTAAGACAAGGATATAGATAATTTCTGCAGAAAAATTTACTTTTAGATCCTAAAAGCAGTAACTTTGAACAGAACGCATTAGTGAAGGTTAACCAAACCACTCGCTATATAGCCTACATTTCCGTAAGGTTAAACATTATAAAAATAACTGTTATAAAATTCTTCAACTTAAAAAAAGACCCTTTCTTTCTCTTAAAATTTTTACAATTGAAATTTTTACATTTATTTACTATATAAAAAAGTACAAACACTAGAAAATTATCTTTCAGAGAATAGACTTAAATTAACTAACTTAAGAGATACTTACAGTGCATGTTTTTGCCTTCCTTCTCTTACAGATTGAATATAGTAAACCAAATTATCAAAGAAAAGCTTCATCATGTTCAGTTCTTTTTCTGCCCACCTGAACCAATTGAAAGAAAAAAATAATTTTAAAGCCATAGGTAAGAGAATAAATCTATTATAGGACAGGAAAAATATTTTAAATCTCCGAATTCAAAGTCTCTTAATTGCCAAAACTACAAGTTGTATTTATATTTGAATTGTGAAAAGATATAAAGCAATGCACCTTAATTTTTATGAATTTAAAGTATCAATGTCATTTTTTTAATCTCAAAATAATCACTGCGAAGGGGATAAAATGTCTGGCAGAGTGCTAAAAATAAATGACTAACATGAATTTATTGGGTTGGCCAAAAAGTTTGTTTTTTTTTCCCCCCATAAGATGGCCCTAGTAGTACTTAGTTCTCATGAACTTCATTCAAAATAATTTTGTTGGACTGTATTGTGACAGCTGTTATATCAGCATGCATTTTTAAAAAACTTATCAAAAACTGGTGAATTTTTGTGTAGCCATTTTAACATTGAAGAAAATACATGATATTTTCAGCATATTATACTTTGTTATTTCAAGAAAGGTAAAAACACAACTAAATTGTAAATAAAGATTTGTGCAGTATATGGAGAAGGTGCTGTGACTAAATGAATGTATCCAAAGTGGTTTGCAAAGTTTCGTGCTGGAGATTTCTCCATGGATGGTGCTCCACAGTCAGGCAGACCAGGTGAAGTTGATAGTGATGAAATCTAGACACTGATAACAATCAACATTATACCACATAGGAGACAGCCGACATATCCAAAATATCCAAATCAATAAAGTTATTGGTGAAAATGAAAAATGTGTCTTTTATGGAAAAAAAATACAGACTTTTTGACCAACCCAATATATTAAAAATAGTATGATACAGTCAATATAGTCCACATAAGGATGGACTGTGTACATTGGTCATTATTTAGCAGAATTTAGCAGAGTGCCTGGCATATAGAACCCCATACAATATAAACTTACTAAATCAAAATTCCTTTTACTGTCAATATGTAATTTGCTTACTTTTTAACACTTTTTTAAATCAAAGAAATATTCAGATATTAAGCTCCAACATAATTAGAAACACTAGAATAAAAAAAGAAATAGTGATAAATACAATCAGAGATACCAAGGTCCTTTACTTCCACAACAATCTATCTTACACATTATTTACTAGCAATATATCTGCTAAATGTACAGATATAAAAGGATTAATGTTCCAAAACTTCTAATGTAATTCACATGTTTTTGCTATAGCTCTCTTTTCAAAAGAACTTATTCTTGCCTTGACAATCATTTAATGACAATCAAGTGGTAGAAACAAAACTAGTTCTAACACACTTGCTCCATGGATTTGTTCAAGTAACCTGACCTCTTTTAAGTCTTTTTACTGGTTACTTGAACAAAACTAAGAGGACCAGGGATAACAACTTCCAATTTCAAAATATGGGTCATGAGTTTGAGATAATATGTACCAAATGTTGAGTGCTGTTGCACATAACAGACTCACAATAAGTTAAAGTTTTGGCTATTATTGATGCCAACTAACCATAGGAAGTTCAGGGTTCTTTGAAAAGAGAACCCCCAGGTAAGATTTAGGATACCAGTCTCATGTTAAAAACCCTGTGATCTGTCATTAACTGAGCTTACTTACATTCAATTTGAAGAACAAACTAAAAGGGCTTCAACTATATATACTTAGGTTGAGGTACTTGGTAAGTATTAATAACTTAATATTCAGTCTGCCTCTTCTACAAGATTGTTACCCTTTCTTACTCCTTAACATGAACTTCCTCAAATGCCCACAATATATCACTGACTTGACCAAGAGAATCCCTTTCATACTTTAGAATTTTGTAATTCAGTCATTTAAACACTAAGGGAAGCATCAATGAAATAGGACCCCTGGTATTTTTGTACTTTAAGGATGCTAAATGTTTTCCTCCATCCTTCTGTTTAGCATCTCAAGGACCTTCCTGGCATTCACAAATAGAATAGTCACTAGAGTCATATTGTAATATTAACTGAAGAGGACTAAGATGCTTTTAAAAGAATAATAGAGGTTCACAATATTACATAGATCTCCTTTGAAAGAGGAAATAAGCAAGGGTTATAACTCAGAAGAACTTCATCCTATTTAGAACTATAGACTTCCAAGATTTTTTTAAATGTTCCTCATTTTGAAAGCAAACAAGTACAAGTGCTCTCACCATCTCATCTTAGATTTGAGATATTAGGTAAAAAGCCATCTAACTAGACTTCAAAAAGTGAATTCTTCAACAGGTCTAATTTTTCCTAAAATTTAAATGTCTCTGAAATCTCTCTCAAAAGTCTATTTTGAATAAAGCAAGTAATACATTCTTATAGATTAATGACGTACCTGTGACAGCTTTCTCTAGAATATTACCAAAAACTGAATCAATTTCACAAAGTACTATCCTTGAAAGAACTCCTTAACATTCATTAATCATAATTTCTATATAAAGGTAAAAGAGTTTGGGGTGGTGTTCAGTTTATCTCTAACAGGATGTAATGTCTAGAACCAATTTCTAGTAAAATAAAAGATACCCTGGAGTGTTTATTTTAGTGTAGATCTTCTTCAGGAGTTGCTACGGCCAGATATACTAAAAATTTTCACCCTAAAATTAGTACATTAATTGCTAAAATATTTTTCTCCAACTACAATGAATACAAAAAGTTAGATTTTCCTGCTGATGGAGATATAATTTCTATGGGGCTAACCGGAAGATTTAGTGGTCTAAGAAATCTAAAAATAATATCTGAACCACACAAAAATCAAATTTTCCTAGTACATAAAGAATAAAAAGCAAGTAAGTTATTCAAAACTTTGTTTGATAACTATGATCTTTTAAAAAAATCTTTAAAATAAATACATTTCTTTTATTTACTTACATTGTAATCCAATGTGTATCATAACTACTCCCAAACTGCTGAAAAGTACCAAACAGTTTTGGAAGAAGCCGAAGTGAAATTACTACCGATCTGAAACAGTAAAAACAGGTATTTAGAGAATAAAATAATTTTAACTACTATCAGTAATTCTGGCTTTTTACAGAAATTCAATTATTTAAAATCTTAAATGAAAAAGAATTTAATGAAATTTACATATATATTTCTCAAATATTAAAAATTTTTCTTCTGAAATATAAATTATTTTTATATATTGGAGCAAGAAATCAAATTTTACAATACCAATCTAAATCTTTTAAACTAAAATAAACTATAAATATCAGAGTATAAAAGCAAGTGAAGAGCATTTAAAGATAAACTTTTTTCATAAAGTATATATTCTTTAACAAGTCATGGGGACTTCTGAGAATTTAATCCAGGAAAATAGGAAGCAGAAGCTTAGATAAGTTATCTAGAGCAGGTTTCTCAAAGTTTAACATACACTTGATTCACCTGAGGGAATCTTGTTAAAATGCAAATTCTTATTCAATAAGTCTAAAGTAGGTTCAGAAATTTTGCATCTATAACAAGACCATGAGTGATAAACTGCTGGTTAGTGGATTACATTCTGAAAAGCAATAATGTAGAGAACATTTTTTTCAAACTATACAAATTATCATTTTCTCTCTAATTCTCATTTAATATGATCTGCTTCCAAGTTGAGAATCAACTGCATTAGGAGCCATGTTAATAATGAAAGCACACAATATACAACAATTGTGACAAGCAAAAAAGGGATAGGGAGCCACTCACATGCAAATAAATCTGAGTATGCCTATGTTCTCAAAGGAAGAAGTGTATGTAAGATACTAACATATAAATCCCAGATGTCTTAGTAGGTTGGCCCCACGAATCTCAAAAGAATGTCAAACTAATGAGATATTGAGTTTTTTAAGCTCAGAAGCCAATATAGCTTCTTGAAAGAATTTTTACTTTATTTTTTATTTTTAAAGATGTTTTATTTATTTTTAGGGGAAGGACAAGGGAAGGACAAGAGAGAGAGAGAAATATCAATGTGTGGTTGTCTCTCACACACCCCTTACTGGAGACCTGGCCTGCAACCCAGGAATGTGCCCTCACTGGGAATCTAACTGGTGACCCTTGAGCTCAATCCACTGAACAACACCAGCCAGGGCTGAAAGAAATTTTAGAAAGAGCAAAGTTGGCACCCTAACCACAAGTCTAGTATACAAGTAAGTCTCCCCAAATGCCTGTTCTTTGAGAAGAGTACCAGGGATATCAGAAAAAGGGGCTGGTTGGGAGGAAAACGGTGGTGAATAGAGTAGCAGAATTTAAAGAGAAAAGAAAACTTCCTGCTTATGAATTAAATCCAAAATTTAAATTGGACTACAAAGCCTTGTGTGATATGTCCTTATTCCTCCTATTAGTCTAACTTAATTTCCTTCCAATCTTTTCTTTTTGCAAGCCCTTCAAATCACACAAGCACATTCCAGAGCCTCTGCTATTGCCTCTATTTGGAGATGCTCTTTACCTAAACATCTACCTACAAAACTCCTCTCATTTTATTCATGTTTCCTCAACTGTCAACAGAAAAGATGACCATGACAATTGTACATTAAATAACACCCTTCCACTTCATCATCTAAAGAATATTCCTTTACTTAATGTGTCTACCATTAATGTGTTGCTCAATGAGCAGACTGTCTTATTAAAAATCTATGCATCCATATGCAAACCAAATCTTTATTTATCTAAATAATGAACCAGCAAATAAAAGCAAGATTTTCAAGGAAGGAGGATGACCAATTTTTTAAATGCTATATGACAGTCATAAAGAAGGACAGAAAAAAAATACTGATATATGACAAAAGAACCAGCATGTTAGTACAATGTTAGAGGATCGAAACCACAGTGGTATAGATTAAGGAGTACACAGTGAAGTAATGAACACAGTAAGTGCCTGACATCCAGTTAAGTGCAACATAAATATTCTTCAAATATTTAAAAACATCCACATTTTAAAGTATATTATTTTAAATTTTTAAAAATATGTTTACTGATTTGAGAGAGAAAAACATCGATATGAGAGAGAAACACTGATCAGTTGCCTCCTATTCTTCCCCCGCCCTGGGTCTGAACCTGCAACCTACTTATGTGCCCTGACTGGGAATCAAACCTCCAACCTTTGGTGTACGAATGATACTCCAACCAACTGAGCCAGAGTGGCCAGGCCTTAAAGCATATTTTTAAACATGAATCCTGTCAGTTTCTTAAAACCCTGTGAGACTGCAATTTCATTTTATATGTATATACCTAAGGCAACAATTTTCAAATACTCTCATCTCATGGCACACACAAACGAATTACTAAAATTCTGCAGCAGACCAAAAAAATATATCTTTGCCTGTTTGGCCAAAAGTCAGTGTAATTTTAATTCATTCAGACAGGACAGCTATTGTTATCTTGGCTATTGTCATTTTCTAATTTGTCAATCTAAGGGAAAAGAGGTCAGTACCCCTGACTAAATAGACAGGTGCTACATGTTTTAAATATGTGTATGGCACACCAGTGTACCACGGCACATGGGTTGAAGTCACTGACCTTACTTTACAAGCACAAAATCAATGAGATATCGCAAGGAAAAAGAAAAAATATAGAAAAAGTTCATCTAAAATCACAAGAGCATATTTGAAAATCGTTTGCCTAGGTGTAATTTCAATAATGGTTTTCTAATACAAATAAATAAATACTAGAAAGAGATACATTTATTATTTTCTTTAAGAAGAAACTATGGTGCTCTCGCCAGTCTGGCTCAGTTGGCTAGATTATCGTCCCATGACTGAAACCTTTCAATTCCTGGTCATTGCATGCACCTGGGTTGCTGGTTCAGTCCCGGTCAGGGTGCCAATGAAAGGCAACCAATCGTGTTTCTCTCTCACATCCATGTTTCTCTCCCTCTCTCTCTAAAATCAGTAAGTTTGTCCTCCAGTGAGGGTTTAAAACAATAAAAATAAAAATAAAGGAGCCTCCTATTCTTCTGTATTTCTTAAAAAAAAAGAGAAGAAACTACGGCAAATTTTATAGTAGGCCATAATTCTATGTTTTCTGCAAATTTTATTAAATTATCTCTTTTGCAGTCCATGGCGTTAAGAATCTGGATGGTTTAAAACTACTCTCCAAATTTCCTACATTAAACATGTTTTCATTTTATAAAATATAATGTAGAAGAAAGCATAACAGGACATTAGAAAATAGGAAACCAGGTGGTAAATGGACACTGGTTGAGTGGACAATGGTGTGGTTCATTTAAAAGAAGAGTCAAACTATGGTCAGGTGGCTCAAGTTGTTGAAGTACTGTCCTGTGTACCAAAGGTTCCAGGTTTTATCCCTGATCAGGGCACATATCCAAATTACAAGTTTGATCCCTGGTCAGGTCAATGTTTCTCTCACACATCAATGTGAAAAAAAAAAAAAAAAAAAAAGAATAAGAAAAAACAAAAATAGAAATATGGACAGAATGAGGAAATGAGACTCATCTTCCCTCGACTCTGACCCCAAGTAGAATGCTTTTCTTTAAAATTTTTTATACCCACTGACTTATCAAGAAATGATTAAATATTAGATGATAAAACATTTTTACAATCTTTCCTAAGATTATCAGAAAAAGTCTAAATTTTCACCTTAAAAAATTTCCAATACAGGAGCCACATATTTTAAGTGTTATAAATTCAAAAATACTTTATAATAAATGACTAAATTCAAATTCAAAGTGATCCCAAAACACTGCAATATTTTATTTAAACTGAAAAATTTAAAAGGAAAAATGATAGAAAGTATGTAATTATAGACTAAAAATTAATAACATACAAAATGGGGAAGATAATTTGGAGACAATAATATTTCAATATTAACTGAAATTCAGCTTTGATAGCTGAATGCTTACAAAACTTAAATATAAAAACATTATATTCAAACTTGTATTTCAAAAATTCTTCCAAGAATGAAACTTTTAAATACCAAAACTACAATCCTGGGCAACAACGTGTTTAAGTCAAAAAGGGTCAATGACCAAGAGTAACAAGATACTAATTTTAGACTCAAGAAAAATGCCACTACCCTAAACTTTCCTAGTTCTTTGCCTGAATCTAAGAAGTTTTGTTGTAACCAGAAGCTTATTAACTACTAGGCCAGAGATTTTTCAACCTATGTGCCTGTGCCACAGTACGGGAGTGAGTCAAGAATTTTTAAAACATGCAATATCTGATGAGTTAGGGGCACTGACCTCTTTTCTCTTAGATTGTCAAATTAAAAAATGACAACAGCCAACAGACAAATAGCTGTCCAATGTGAATGAATCAAAATTACATCTGTATTTTTTGTCAAATCAGCAAAAATACATTTTTTTGGTGTGTGGCAAAATTTTAGTAATTAGTTTGTGCGTGGTATGACATGAAAAGGTTGAAAATCGCTGTACTAGGCAATCATGTTGACTTAGTAGAATGGATACATTTGCTGGTAGTCTTCACAAAGTCATGTTTGAACAATTTTTTCATAATCCAGGACTTCATATTTTAAGAATACTGATGTGTTCTTCAAAATGCTACTTATTCAGCCTCATAAATTATAATACAGGGGTTGGCAAAAGTAGGTTTACATTTGTAAAAGAGTTTATTTTTGTGTTATTATTTATTAATTATTATATTATGTCTTTTTCCATATGAACAACTGTTTATACCAAGAGTTAACATGAAATCCTTTATATAATATAGTCATATGGAGGAAAAACCATAACAAAGAAAGTATAAAGTTTCATCCATTTTTTAATTATCTGAACCTTTATTTATGTACAGGATCCCTGACACATGCAATCATTTTACTCAAGAAAGTATTTGTACACAAAGGAAAAAATTTGAATGCATGGGTTCAAGTACCCACAGGGAATCAATGGCCAAAAACAAAACAAAACAAAACAAAACAAAAGCACATTGGAGAGGTTCCCAGAGTCTCAATTCAACTCTTGGGAAGCAGAATTTCAA
The DNA here is from genome assembly GCA_028533065.1 of Trachops cirrhosus. Lineage (NCBI taxonomy): Eukaryota > Metazoa > Chordata > Mammalia > Chiroptera > Phyllostomidae > Trachops > Trachops cirrhosus. The sequence continues at coordinate 110,067,560 of CM052543.1, read as the reverse complement.
GGGCACAAGATATCAGATGTGGACTGCTTTCTAGTAAACATAAAAACTAAATGGGTTGCCTATTACCCAACCCCTACATCACTACCCTACTCATTGGACAGCAGTCTTATCTCACTCATCCTTGGTACAAACATTAAGCCGATAAGTAACAGAATTTTTATTGTGGGAGCGCGGGAGCTCTCACGTTATGACAACATTCTGCAAACATATTCTACTATGTTCCTGTAATTTTAAACTTCCTGCATTGCCAAAATATTATATGCCTTATAAACCAATCTGCCTAGGGATAAATGTGCACAAGGCACATGTTGCATATAGCAGAGAAAGCCAATGCAGGCATTTTAAAAAATATATTTACAATGGGTCCATATAAATGATACACTTATGAGCAACTTATGGAAGACTATAATTTTCTTTTTCAAATCTGTTTCCTGAGATGTAATGAGTCCAAGTTACTGTTTAAAAAAAAAGCTACCTTCATTCTTTAAAATAAGCTGTGCAAAAACAAACAAAAAATGTTCAGAGGTCTTATAAACCATGGCAAGTGAGGAACTAGAAAAAAATGAAAAGGTTAGCATAGAGAAAATAAAAAGAAACAGAAAATGTCTGTAAGCACATAAAAATTAACATCATTAAGTAGACCTCTGTGATTTTTGTCAAATGTCAGGAAAATGGTAAATGAATTAAGGTTACAATACCTTATTTGTTTAACATAAGGAAGAGCTTTCCTATTAATATTAGCCCTGGCTGGTGTGGTTCAGTGGATTGAAGGCTGGCCTACAAACCAAAGGGTCACTGATTCGATTCCCAGTCAGGGCACATGCCTGGGTTGCAGGCCAGGTCCCCAGTTGGGGGGTGCAAGAGGCAACCACACACTGATGTTTCTTTCCCTCTCTTTCTCCCTCCCTTCCCCTCTCTATAAAAATAAAGAAATTAAATCTTTTAAAAATATATTAGCACACTTGTACAACTTTCCTCTCTTACTGTGATGATAAACTAAGGGAGCTAGGTTCTGAGGAAGAATTCTTGTGTTTAGAATAGGATTTCTCAAACTCTGATGTCACTACTGACATTCTAGGCCAGATAATTCTTTGTTGTGCAGAAGGGCTATCCTCTGCATGGAGGGATGTTTAGTAGCAACCCTAGCTTGTAATAGCACTTTCAATCCTACTCATTGGTGTAACATTCAAAAGTATCTCCAGACACTGACACTGTCTGGGGAGAAAATCATCCCCACTGAAAATCACTGGTTTATCAGGAAACCCAAGACTAGTGATGATTAAAATATGTTCAAACCTATCTTTTTAATTTGCAATGATAATTTCAGTATGTTTAGCTGGTGTACACTGTGTTACATATGTCATTGGCTGAAGAATGTCACATGACAGATGTCTTTTATAGTAAGACTAGCATGATATAGCAACCCTCTGAGGAGTAAAGTTTGAGGGCAAAACTAACTTTAACACAATAGCTATGTTCACTAGCTATCCAAAAATATAATTAAGTAAATGACTAAGGTACAGGGATCCCCTCAAACATATGCAAAATGTTTCATTTTCAGGTAATTTGGGGGGTGGACAAATTCAATCAATAAAAAATCCAGATTAACAATTTTCATTTTATATACAAATTTCTCCTTTTGTCCCTTTGAAGTTTCCTTATAAGATAAATATATGCTCTTAGTGGAAAAATGGAAAACAGAAAAGACTAAAGAAGAAAAAACTAACTCAATCCTAGAAGAACATAACCACTTTACAGATTCACATTCTGCTTGCCCTCTTTATAACAGATTGGCCTGTGAGTATATGCCCATGTCATTATATAACCTCTGAAAAGAGGACTCTAATAGGCTATATGATATTTCATCTTTCACACAGGTTTTTTAAAAGTACAACATACACGCAAAAACATATATAAATCCTAGTGACAGTTCAAAATATTAGGAAGTAAACATACCTGTGCAACCAGTACTAACATCAAGAAATAAATCATTACCAGCATACCAGAAGCTTTCATTCTGCCCCTTTCCAGTCACTAACAACACAAGAGTAACCATTATCCTGACTACTAAATATAATAGTTTTCCTGTTTATAAACATTATAAACTTCTACTAAAGAGATAAATCTGGCTTGTCATTCAGCATTATGCTTGTGAGATTCATCTACACTATTCTCTGCAGTTGTAGTTCATTCATTGTTATGCCACTCTACAGTCCAAAATTTGATTTTCCTTCCTATTCATTTTTAGCATTTGGATAGTTGCACAAAGAATATTTACTTATTTTAAATAGTGCTGCCACAAACATCCTTGAATGTATCTTTTATTAACCATCTGGAGGAGTTTCTTAGGGCACATACTTAATGGTAGAACTGCTGGGTCACAGGGTATTTAAATGCATATAAGAGGAACATAAAATTTATAAAACCACTTAAAAAAAACTGTTCATTGGTTTCACAAAGACTTTTAAAAGACAATATTTTTAAATTAACTTCTATAATACTTATATAAATGATGAAATATCCAGTCATTAAGAGCATTCCTTTTAATTGATATATGCCAAATGACACAAGTGATCCACTGAGAGGTTTATTAGTGATTTCTCATAACTGCATGAACAAGCAATTTTCTATTGTGATTGTCCAAATTATAGCCCTTTAAACACCTAAAGTAGAAAATATTGCACACACACTTTCTAATTCAATTAGGTAAAAAAAATTTTGAAGCAATTAAATATTCAGTAAAATTAGATGTTTATATCAGTCATGGGGAGGATTAAGCTGAAAACATTATTTAATATAAATAACATCTTCAATTAATAACTGAATTCACTATGCCAGAAAAAGAAACATTATCAAAGCAGTACAAGACAAGGAAAACCTGACTTACGGTCAAGATGGAGGCATAGGTAGATGCACTGTGCCCCCCACCACATCCAAGATAGGGACAACAACACTACAGAAACAAAATAACAACCAGAACTGACAGAAAATTGAAGTGCCTGGAAGTCCAACAACCAGGGAGTTAAAAATAGACACGTTCATCCCAACCGGTAGGAGGGGCAGAGTCCTGCCAGGCAAGAGGTGGAGTTGGGCCAGGCGAGGGGAGCGGAGCAGAGACCTGAGCAACAGGGGCAGCGCGCAGGCCTACAGCAGGCAGACCCTGGGAGCACAAGTGGCGGTGGCTGGCGGGCCAGGCTGTGGGGTGGCGACCCGCAGAGCCAGCGAGACGGCCATTGGGAAGCGAGGCACTGTGCCCAGCTCAGGGTCCCAGCACCGGGAAGTGGAGCTTTGGGGCACTGACTGAAGAGGAGGGTCTTGCAGGGTGCACAGGCCCACCCACACCAGAATTGGTGCCAGAGGGGCCCAGTTGGCTTGTGGAAAGCAGCGGAAGGGTCTGAGGTCCTACAGAGAGCAGAGCAAGCGCCCTTGTTCCTTCTTGGACCCCGCCCCCACAGACAGTGTCACTACCCTGCGACTGGGGTGCCCCGCCCTGGTGAAAACCTTAGGTCCCGCCCCTCACTACAGGAGCTCCACAAGACCAAAAAAAAAAACCAGCAAAAAGATGGCTCAAACAGATGAAGATATGAAAGCCCCAGGTCCCATCCTTTTAAGCGACCAAGAGATAGCCAACCTATCAGATGCACAGTTCAAAGCACTGGTGATCAGGATACTCACAGAATTGGTTGATTTTGGTCGCAAATTAGATGAAAAAATGCAGGCTACAGTAAGTTTAATGAAGAAAAATGCACAGGGAACC
>CM052543.1:110041868-110063303 GCA_028533065.1 Trachops cirrhosus | reverse complement strand
GAGGAGAGAGGGGGGGAAAGGTATGAAGAATAAGTAGCATAGATGGTAGGTAGAAAATACATGGGGAGGGCAAGAATAGAAGGGGAAATGTAGAAGCTAAAGAACTTATCACACATGGACATGAACTAAAGGGGGGGAATGGGAGTGAGAGAGGGTATTCAGGGTGGAGGGGAATGAAGGGGGGGGTAATGGGACAACTCTAATAGCATTATCAATAAAATATATTAAAAAAAAAGACAAGGAAAACCTGAAATTATAGCATAGAACAGAAGTAAACAATGACCACCAAAAAAGAAAATCAAGAAACTTGTAATCATTTGGGCTCCAATAAGAAGACTATAAATATATGGCAGAATTCAAACAGAGAAAAACATTAACCTAATTCTTTATACACTACAGAACTCAAGACACAAATGATACACCCAAATGAAAAAACAATGCCATTATCAAAATGTTTCATTCAGCCTAAGTTTAGTTCATTTATCTTCCTTTACATGTAATATGACAAATTTCAAGAACATTTAACTGCAATTTGAACACAGAGTAATCACCACCATGTTCCCAGAGTCAAGAAGAGAGTAACTACTTTTGCTAGTCCTTTGTTTCTCTTGGAGGAGATTTAATGAAGAGTGACAAAAAAGTGCTGAAAAAAGGCAAGACTGGGTGATAAAATATGAACCCTGTGAAGGATGTCTTTAAACCTAAAATGAGAACCACAATTACTAAAAATAGGTTGATAACGGCACATTAGCTGCTATGAATTCATCACACCTAGTCAATACATAAAATTAACTTTGACTACATTAAAAATTTTTAATTCCTATTTACCTGTTGTTTCCTAAATTTTCAAGGCAACCTTCAATGAATCTCATTCGAATCTGTCTATCCGTGAACCAACATACTAAGGAACAGAGAAGTTTTTCTGCTTCATTTATTAATCCTTCAGAAAGATTAACCTACAAAAAATACATAAAGTTACAGTTTATCCTGATTGCATTTTGCTGTAATTTTGCAGTCTTTTGGATATATTAAATAACTTACTGCATCATCATCTTGGACTATATCCCACAACAAAGTGTTTCCTTTCTTGCAAACATTATCCAAATTAATATCTGTCACAGCATTACTGTTGAATTGATGTTTATGAACTGCAGGTCCTGTGGGGGCAAAATATAACACACTATAAAGGAACACAGCTGACTAAAATTGTCAAGAAAATTACAGCATTCATAAAGTTAACAAATCAAAAGTGTAACAGTATCTTTTTACATAAGAAAATAAAAACAGTAAGTTCAGCACAACAGTTGCTTTATGTATGGCATGAATAAGTACTGTTTAAATTTTGACAAGACTAAAGTGAAAAGAATTTTCTTTTCAATCTCTTCACTATTTCTAATTATGATTAATGTTTTTCACATGCCGAGAGAACTGTACATAAATACTTGAAACCGAAATTGAGCATAAAGAAGACAATTTATGTGGAATAATTCTATAGCCAAGGGACAAGCCTCTAACTGACCTCTGTATAGTTTGTCTTATATTCCTGCATTTAAAAGATTTTTAATTAGATTGGAGATGATTTGCCCAAAACTTCATATTCAAGATTCCAATATAATAATTCAGACTTTCTGAGTTACCAGGCTAGATAAATTCTCTCTAGTCCTGTTATATTAGGCCAAAACCTTCTTTGTTTTTGTCTTTAAACTGCTTTACCATGAAATTTCCTTACTGGATTGTACACATATATTGATTTCATTAAAATAAGAATTGTGCAACCATAACCACAGCACAGTTTTAGAACACTTTTACCACCCTAAACATTCCCTCATAACTAATTACAATTAATCCCTGGTCCCATTTCCCAGCTCTGATCTGTTTATCCATGCCCTTTTCTAGAAATTTCCTTTTAATAAATTAGCCTTTTCTAGAAATTTCATGTAAATGGAATCATAGATTATGTATAGTCTTATGTCTAACCTTGTTCACTTGGCAAAATGTTTATTGAGGTTCATCCATGTTGAACAACATTATCAGTAGTGTGTTCCTTTTAATTACAGAATAATATTTCATATGTGGAAATAGTGCATTTTGTTTACACATTCACCAGTTAATGAATATTTGGATCGTTTCCAGTTTAGGGCTAACAGGAGTAATGCTGCCATAAATATTGTGTAACAAGTCTTTGTGTGGGTATGTATTTTCCTTCCTCTTGGGCAAATGCTTAGGAATGGAATTAATGGGTCAAAAGGTAAGGCTATGTTTAATGGAAAGAAACTGTCAAACTCTTCTCCAGCATGGTTGTGCCCTTTTACATTCCTACCAGCACTGTATTAGAGTACAAGTCCCTACTCCTCCACATACTTTGCAACATTCTTTGATCACTCCTTCATTTCAGTCATCCTAATAGGTATGAAATAGAATCTCACTGTGATTTCTACTTGCATTTTCCTAATACTAATGATGTTGAGCTGCTTATTAGCCATTTATGTACCTTCTTTGATGAAATAAAGCATTCCCACTTTTTAATTAAGTTGTCTTACTAATGAGTTGTAAAAGTTCTTTTATATTGTAGAAAAAAGCCCTTCATTAGAGATACTTTTCTGACTCTGTGGCTTGATGTTTTGGCTTTTTGTTTCTTTGTACTTACTTTTTAAAATTAACTTTATTAAAATATAATGTAAGATGAGATACAAAACATTTCTATCACCCCATAAAGTTCCCTTGTGATCTTTTATAATTGGAACTGACCACCAAACCTCAGGTAACCACTGAGTAGAATTCAACCATTATAAATTACTTTTGAATACTGTAGGAATGCATATAAATTATATACAGTGTGTACTCTTCTAACTTCATTTACTTAAAATGCTTTCTGATATTTATCTTTTGTGTTGCACTCTCAGGAGTTCTTTCCTTTTTATTGAGGAGTACTACTATTACACTATATAAATATACTACAATTTATCTACCACTTAATCCTAGCTGAGGCTCTCATGAATGAAGCAGGTATGAACATTCATGTACAAATATTTTTGTGAATGTTTTCCTTTCTTTTGGATAAATACCTAGAAAAGGAATTGCTAGGTCATATGGTAGGTACATATTCAACTTTATAAGAAACTGATAAAAACAGTTCCCAAACTAGCAATGCATGAGAGTTCTAGCTGCTCTACATCTTTAGTATCATTTGTTATCATTAGCCTTAATATTACCCATTCCAACAGGTGTGTTCTGGTTTAAATTAGCATTTTCTAGATGACTAGAGATATTGAGAATCTTTTCATGTATTTATTGACCATTTCTTTATAATTTTTTATGAATTAAATATTCAGACCTTTTGCTCACTTCCAAAATGATTGTATTAATGTTTTGAAAGACTTCTTTGTAGTACTAAATACGCAGTAACACAAGGTAGATTTAGACAGCATTAATACATTTAATAATTTTACTCAACTTCTAACTTCATGTGGTAAAAACACATACAGTACTGAATAAAAGGCAAATGGGGTAAGAATAGAATGGTCAAAATTTATTAATATAGTGTCAAAATCAAATGACCTCAATCTTAAATTATTCATTTGTCTATAATCACAGTAACACAGAAATTTAAAAAAATGTAACCTTATCTAGATTATGTACAACTAAATTTGAAATCAGTTGTCACCAAGGCACGTAAATTATATTTCCAAGTTTGACAATGACTTTTAGAATAAATCTACTTAACCAGGTTTACTGAAGTTTGCAAGTGCTGATGGTACCTAACCAAGCAAAATGTTGGATATAGACCTTTAAATTTACAATTCTAAAACTATTTTTCCCCTTATTTTTTCTCTTTCCTCCTTTTTCTTCTACTATTCTTTAATTCCCTCTAGCCTCCATTCTTCTAAAGCTGTTATGTCCTATTACATTTTTAGGTTCATTTAGAATGATTAGAACCACAATTTAGAAGATTTTTATCATCCCAGATGAAAGAAACACCTTGGTCTTTAGTACTCACCTTTTCTCTTATTTCTCCCAACCCTTTCTAGCCCCAGGCTAGATATTTTATATAAATAGGATATAATATATGATCCTGTATAATCTACTTTTTGATCATATAATTTATGAAAATAAAATCTAGTGAAGTTATTTTCTACAATACAAACCTATAATTTTAATACATTTTTAAATATTTCTTCTAGCTAAGCATCTCTTGATGGAACTGCAGCCTTTATATTCATGGAGTATTCTTAATAATTTCATTCCCTTAAAAAGAAAACTACCATATAAAACATATTTGGCAATTTAAGCATAACATTTAAGCATAACATTAACTGTTGATTCATTTTAACAGTGTATATACATTATTCCTATTTTAAAGAAAATAATACATTTTACTTACTATAGAACCTTACCTTGACTAAGATGTTCATGGTAAATAGATGCTAAATTAGGAAGATGTTGTTGGAGATGAGATGTTAGCTCTGCATGTGAATTAATCTGAACTAGCTCCTCTTCACACCCAGACTCTTCACCATCAAAATCAGCCATATTTTTTTCTGATTTTGCACTGACCTGGGAGCTACTGCAACTGACATCATCGGCACTTAGCATATCATCAACCATATGCCTGTAACACAGAGAAGAGCACAAAATTTCTAATTACAGTATTTAAACAGAGTTTGTGAATACCAAAAATATCTCTCAAAACATTTGGCACAAGTTACACTCAAGAGCAAAGCTACATTTGTTTTTTTTAATAGTGCAGTATGTTAACAGCTTTACAAAAACTAAAAAGCCCACAATATCAGAACTAAATATTGATTTTACAGTATACCCACATGTTACCTGACCCATCAACACATTTCACAAAACAACTTCAAAGATAATGATTTCAAATAAGAACAGGAAACTCACTTTTATATAATTATTCTATAAACTGAAATCACAGTGTGAACCTTAAACTTTGCTTACACTTACTCATATGATTAACAGAATCAAATGAGGTAGCTACCGGAAATATTTCAATTTAAGGCTGCGATCTAAAAGTTGTTAATTGAGGGACTTTTAACTCAATAAACATCTATTAAGTATCACTTCTAAAACATAACTATACTGGATGCTCTAAGGATATAAAGACAAAAGAATGAAAAAATAAAATAAGGAAAAGTTCACAAGTGACTTAGACTCACAATAAGTACCATCTGCAAAGAATATGCAAAGTGCTAACAAAAATAAAATCATTAGGTCTTCTGGGATCGTGGGTTGGTTTTGGGTTAGAAGACTAAAAGACATTTACAATGTGATAATTATTTTTCACCTCAGTCTTAGAAACTAATCCCCTTGTCCTCAGTATGAGCTCTCAAAGGAGTGCATAGATAAAGAATGCATATCTATAATGCATTCTTATAACCAGTGGTTCTCAATCACAGCTGATTCTGGCCCCGGGAGGGACATTATCTGGCAATGTCTAGACCCATTCCTGGTTATCAAAACTGGACATATAATGCTGGCATCCAGGGACAGAGGCTAGGGATGCTGCTAAATGTACTACAACACACAGGGCAGCACTCACATTGCTGGGAGTACAAAACAATGAATTATCTGGTCCAAAATGTCAGAAGTGCAAAGGCTGAGAAACATTACCTTAAACTCAAATTGAGTTAATGATAAATAAAAAGCAAAAGAAATAAATTCAAAGGAAATACAAGTATCATTGAACATGTATTTCTCCCCAACAATCGTACTAAGTTCTGAAAGGCCTGGCAAATTGTCAAATCTAAGAACACTCATCCTTATAAAACATATGTTCATTATTTCATCAACTCAAACATAACTACTTGGAATGACAGTAATAATAAATAGCAACATACGAGGTCTGTCCAGAAAGTATCCAGCCATGCAACATGAAAAATAGAGATATCTACTGAAGAAGATGCAAGAAACGCTGTACACAGACAATAACGCCTCAGTCCCCTTCAAAGTAGGCACCTTGGGACCTGACACAGTTCTCCCAATTGCCATTAGCTGCCCCTTCAGATTTTCCTGAATCTCATCAATGGTCTGAAATCTCTTCCCTTTCAAAGGTGATTTTAGCTTTGGGAAAAGCCAGAAGTCACAGGGTGCCAAATCTGGGCTGCAGGGGGTCTGAGTCACCTGGCTGATTTGATGTTTTGCCAATACACTTTGCATGAGACGTGTTCCATGAGTGGGCACATTGTGCTGAAGCTGCCAATCACCAGCTGCCAGTAGCTGTGGCCTTCTGAATCATCTAAACAGTTTCCGCAGAGAAATGTTCAAGCTTAACACAAAATTTGATGCAGATTCATTGCTCTACTCACTCATTCATTTTGAATGTGATGGTCACACAATACACATGTCCACTCAACGGGTGTTTACCGTCCACACTGACTAGTACAGTGAAGTCGTCATTGTTCATGCAGGTGCATTTCCAGTCCATTCTCCTTGGCTGTCAGGTTACACTGATGTCACACAAATTGTTCTTGTTATATTAACAAGGGATGGACTTTTTCTGGACAGACCACGTATACTGAGTTCCTATATTCCAATCACATTAGCCTATTAAATACTCACATAAGTAAATGACATAAGTATTGACAGTACTGTTCTATTTTATAGATGAGAAAATGATAAACAGAAAAATTAAGCACTTTGCCTAATATTGGAACACTAGTGAGAAAATTACTGTTAAATACCATAGGTACATTTCACAGATAATCAAAAAGTTTTATGCAGAAGGTTTATCCTTTTTTTTAAAGATTGTATTTATTTATTTTTTGAGAGAGATGGGAAAGGAATGAGAAAGAAAGGGAGAGAAGCATTAATGTGCATGAGATACATCAATCAGTTAGCTCTCACACACCCCAATTGGGGACCTACCCTACGACCAGGGCAATGCCCTGACTGGGGATTGAACTGGTGACCTTTTGGTTTGCAGGGGGGAACTCAATCCACTCAGCCACACCAGCCAGGGCAAAGCTTTATCCCTTTATTAAAATAACCTAAAATATATGTAAAATTTCCCTTTTCACAATCACACTTTCATGGAAATTTCCACAGTTTTACACCTGCTCGTAAGAAATTATTACAAGGAGTTGAAAATACAGATCTGTGTTATCCAATGATAGCCACGAAACTACATGTGGCCACTGCACACATAGGAAGTGGCTCGTCTAGATTCTGGTCAATGTGGCAGAGTAGGTCAATGCAGTACTTGGAACCTCCCACAACCACATCAAAATGACAAATAAATTACAGAATAACCAATATCCAAAACACCTGAAACCTGCTGAACAGGAAGATATAAAAAAGCCACTTTCAGACTTTGGGTAAAAGGGGTGGAAAAATGGAAACGTGCTGGTCTCTCACCCACATATGGTAGTTAAAAATAAGCACAGGAGGACTTCTGTTCAAGATGGCAGCATAGGCACGCATGGCTGCCTCCTCCCACAACCACATCAAAATTACAGCTAAAATATATAACAACCATAACTCAGAACTATCAGAAATCTAGTAGAATGGAAGTCTGACAACTACAGAATTTTAAAAAAACCACATCCATCCAGACTGATATGAAGGGTGCAGATGTGTAATGGGCTGGACTTTCACCCACATGTGGTAGATAAAAATTTGGGAGGGGTATCTCAGGAGCGAGGAATTGCAGCTCCACACCTGGTCCCCCCACCCAGGGTTCAGTGCGAGGAAGATACGTCCCCATGACTTCTGGCTACAAAAACCAGCAGGGATCGAGTGGGTGGAAGAAACTTCTAGAGCTCCAAGCAGTTCCTTTTAAGAACCCACACATGGACTCACCTACTCATACTCAATCCTTCTGAGATCCAGCACTGGGTAAACATCTTGAAAGGCACCCAGTGGCATACAGGGAGAAACTGAAGTGATTGGCATCAAGGCAAGCAGAGACCATTGTCCCTTTTCTAAACCCTCCACCCAAAGAGCTAGCAAGCTGTTGCAATATCTGAGACTCTATCCACCTGGCTTTGTTTGACCTTCCTTGGAAATCCCCAGAGGCTCTGCCCCACCCAACTTATGAGCTCACCCAAGCTACTTTTCCGTATGAATGGCAAGTCTTGGCTCATGCTTTACATCTTCCTAAATCCTCTCAAACAAACAACAGCTGGTCTCAGTGAGCCCCGGGCCTGGCACTAGCATCCACGACCTTAGATTCACAGCTTGGCTTTGTCTGGGAATCTCCAAGTCCAGCACAATTAGCAGCCATCTCAGACTGCTTTATGGCTAAGGCAGGGTGGCCCAGAGCAAAACACAGGTAGGGGCTGACCATGGCCTCCACCACCCAGAAACTGCAAGGTGAGCACACCCACTGGACAGCTACAGACCATGTCAGAGCACCACACCCTGCCCCTGCACAGCTCATCCTTCACAGTGGGTGGAGGTTGGTGGTAAGAAGTCACAGCCAATCTGTGCAACTGACTAGCCCAGGTAAATCCCTCTTGTTGATCTGCCAATAGCATCCAAGGATCAACTAAAAGAGGAGGGTGTACTCAGCATACATGAAGAGCATACCTTGAGTACCTAGCTTGGGTGATAGAGAAGGCGGTGTCACTGGACCCTACAGGACACCTACTACAGTAGGCCACACTACCAAGACATGGAGTCAAAGCAGCTCTATCTAATACACAGACACAAACACAGGAGGCTGCCAAAATGAGGAGACAAAAAACATGGCCCAAATGAAAAAACAGATCAAAACCAGAAAAAGAGCTAAACGCAATGGAGATAAGCAATCTATCAGATACAGAGTCCAAAATACAGGTTATAAGGATGCTCAAGGAACTTAGTGAGGACCTCAAAAGCATTAAAACAAGATCCCGGTTCCAATCAATCAGTACCCCAAGCCCCAATCAGTACCCCCAGCCCAGGATTCCAGTGACAGAAACAGAAATCCCCATAACTTCTGGCTGTCAAAACAGCAGATACTATGGCTGAAAGAGACTAAAGGTCTCCTGAATTCCTAGGCTTTTCTCTTAAAGGGCTTGCACACTGACTCACTCAAACTCTCTATGAGCTCCACTGCTGGAGGAACTGCTGGAAAGGTGCCAGGAACAAATGGGGAGGAACTGAATTGTCTGGCTTCAGGACAAAGGCTGGAGGAGCAGCTTTCTCCTAGACAGAAGTGTTGGCAGAGGCTGTTTATTCCTTTGCAGAGCCCTCCACCCACAAAGCCAGCAGGCCAATGCCGTATCTGAGTCTCCATCAACTAGGCTAACACTGTTCCAGCCACCTGAGATCCTGACCCACACAACTTTCAGACCCCAAGCCGTTTCCCATGGCTGTTCCATACAAACAGCCTCTCTTGGTTCATGTTTCAAGCTTTCCTGAAATTTCTCAAACAAACAGCACCAGGCCTCTCTGTATCCCATACCAGCACAAGGTAGCAGCTATGTAGATCGCTCTGTAGCTCATGCTGGATGGCCCTGACCAGGACACAGGTTGTGGCTGCCCTTGCACCTCTTGGGAGGGCCCAGAACTAGTGTACCCAGTGGATATTTTCAGACCACACTGGATTACAACTCAACCACCTCCACAAGCAACAACTCAAGGGGCAGACTTAGCTAGCACGAAGGCTCCACTGAAGCAAGTACTGCTCTATGGGGTCAGCCCCTGCACAGCAGCTCCTTTACTATAGCCACAGCCAGTGCTTACAGTCGAATGGCCTGGGGGTCAATCCCTTCCAGTGACGTGCCCACAGCAATCAAGACTCAACTACACAGGAAAGTGAACACAGCCCACACTGGGGCACACCTGGAGCGCCCATCTCAGGTGACCAGGGAGGCTGTGCCACTGGGTTTTGGTCATAGAACAAAATGAAATCTTGTCACCCACAACAACATGGATGAATCTAGGATGTATTATGCTAAGTGAATTAAGTCAGAAAGAGAAAAGACAAATGCCAGATGATTTCACTTATATGTGGAATCTAAAAAGCAAAATAAGGAAGCAAAAAAGAAATGGACTCATAGGTACAGAGAACACTGTGATGGTTGCCAGAGAGGATAGGGTTGGAGAGGTGGATGAAAACAGTGAAGGGATTTAGAAATACAAATAGGTAGTTACAGAATAGTCACAGGGCTGTAAAGTAACAGCGTAGGGAATATAGTTAATATTTTAATAACTATATATGGTGTCAAATGGGTTTATCAGGGTGATCACTTCTTAAGTTATTAAACGTCTAATTACAGGTTCTATACTTGAAACTAATATAATGTTGTAAGTCAACTGTAATTTAAAAGGAAAAAAACATTGTTTTTAAGATTTTATTTATTCTTTTTAGGGAGAGGGGAAGGGAGGGAGAAAGAGAAAGAGAGAGAAAAACATCTATCAGTTGCCTCTCACACCTCCTACAAACCCAGGCATGTGCCCTGACCTGGAATCTAACCTGTATCCCTTTGGTTTAAAGGATGATGTCCAATCCACTGAGACATACCAGTCAGTGCAAAAAAAATTTTTAGGTAGCTTGTCTAAACTGAGGTGTGTTATAAGTATAAAATATTGTGGATACTACTGCTTTAAATAAAATTTAAAATTAAAATTAATCTCTCCTGTTTCATTTTACTTTTTAAAATATGCCCAACAGAAAATTAAAATTTCTACATTTTCGGTAATGTACTTATAGTTTACTTATAGCCCTACTGAACAGCACTGATCTACAATAATTATAAATGAATAAATACAAGCTAGAATTACTTCCCTGAAAGACATACAAGTTTTATGTTTTTTATGTTTTTATTTTTAGCAGACTTACCCATCATGGTGGTGATGATGGTGGTGATGATGGTGGTGATGCTGTGGACCAATGAACTGCCGACAATTAAATAATTCATTCCCAATGGTTTCCCCAAGAAAGTCCCCAGTGCGTGTAATACATGATTCCTGAGATGTCTGTGCTATATGAGCAGCATTCATTTCCCCTGAAATATCATGTTCTGGGTCTTCAGAGTGCGAACAGGCATCTAGCATTCGTATTCGATTATCTACCGTTGGCAGTGACTCAGTGTTAAAAACCAGGTCTTTTCCTGTTCCATTGCTTGTCCCACTTCTTTCTGATGGACCTTGCGAATCCCCTAAGCAAATGCCTGCTTGACTTTCTAACTTTCTGTTCCGGAGATCTGTGCCACAACTACTTTTAGGAGGATTATGACCATGATCGTCATCTTCATCTTCTTCTTTAAGGGCTTCAATATCTGCAATGTCTTCTGAGTGCACCTCACTGCCAGGGCTCCCAGCTGACTGGCTTGCATGGCTAGAATTCACTTCATTGCTAGACCCATCACTATGCCCACTGCTGCTACCCGGACCACTGCTTCCATCTTCACCGCTGTTGGCAGTTTCATCAGAACTTCCCTGCATGGATTCCTGTATTTAGAAACAAACAGATTTAACTAAGTATTTATACTAGTAAGAAAAACGTAACTGATATTAACACAGCATACTTTTTAAAAGGCTGCCGCAGTCCTGACTCATTCCTTTGAAGAATACAAAATGGAATTAAAAACTCAAAGTAAAGGACCTTAATAATACTACTTAAAAGAGAGATCAGGCCTGAACGTAGATCATGTTTATATTCCTAGTTCAAAGAATACACATGGCAGAAATCCAAAAATCACTTTGGGGTGGGATGGGGGGCGGGGCAGACATTTTTCATACCTCTGTGTCTGAAAGTCGCTGTTGCACATGTTTGGTTCTATTAATAAGCTGCTCATCCATTTCAATGTCACTGCCTCCACTTTGATGGGTATCACTGTTATCACTGCTCTGAGGACTAGCTGCAGGTGACCCTACATTAAATAGATTTTTTTGTTTTATTTCTAATGTATATTAACACAGACCTATCAGAATGACACAATTCTTTAATTCTTTGATTTACCAAAGCTTCATGCTCAGTAGCCAAAAATATAACATTTGTCAAGGAGGATCAATTAAGTCAAGATACTAATAGTTTAAACAAAAGGGTGACCTGGGTAACTAGTTAAAGATTTACGTCTTCTGTTCAAAATGAACTTAATGACTCTGATGTAAATATATAAAATCAATTAACTAATGACCATCGTCAACATGAG
Source organism: Trachops cirrhosus (assembly GCA_028533065.1). Classification (NCBI taxonomy): domain Eukaryota; kingdom Metazoa; phylum Chordata; class Mammalia; order Chiroptera; family Phyllostomidae; genus Trachops; species Trachops cirrhosus. The sequence continues at coordinate 110,051,208 of CM052543.1, read as the reverse complement.
GATAAGTCATCTTGCCATGCACTTCTAAGACCCAACTTACAAGGTGATGGAGCTGCTCTTCTCAGCTCTTCTTCCTCTGAAGGAAAAGGAAAAAACAGGAGGGAAATATTCTAAATGACTCAGCTTATTTGGGACAGCATATCAGTTGTTCTTATTACATAATCAATGAGATACAGGTAGGGAAATCTGCAGTAATGTAAGTCCCCACCACCTGCAGTAGTAGTTGTGGGTGCCTGCACAGAAAAGCCTAAGAAAAGAGTGGTATACGGTACCAGGTGACAAAAATTGGGGTAAAGTTGATAAAGTTTTAGAGAGTCCTAGAAAGCTTCATACATGTAAAAAGCATATATAAAACACCTGAAATGAGAGTAAAAAAGATGAACTAACCCCAATTTATTCACACTTTCACAAGCACTATAGTGCCCATCTCAAACTTATTTTGAAATTAAGGTTGAACTGAACTACTTAGCAGAAACTACTTCAAATTTGAGCTATAAACCTTGATTATCTTACTTAAAAAATACATTATACTTTACTAACCTTTCTTATTTCCAATGGGAAGATTGGTATTTAATAAAGATGCAAAAGAACTCTGTTTAGATAGCTGAGCCTTAGCTGCTAGTGCATTATTCCATAATGCTTTAATTAACATCGATGCCAAGTACAATGTCTTAAAAAAAAAGAGAGAGAATGGTTGAAATTAGAGGTTTTAGGCAACTTCGTAATATATTTAATATCCTTTTGCCAAATTGAAATGCTAACCATAATAAACTACTGGTTGAATTATATGAATCACAAGTAAATTTTCATATTACTAAAATAAATATTGTTATGTTTTGAGTAAATTACCTGTTCAGTATGAACACTTGGCTCAAGAGCTGAGACCAGATTGAGAAGATGTCTCAGTGGTACTGGATCCAAATTCTTGATGAGTGAAGGAAATAAATCATGTATATACCGACTACAATGTTTCAACTACAAAATAAAGGTAGAGACAATAGTAAAAAATAATTACCCTACATAAATAAATAATCTAGTAACAAAATAGTTATAATACAGTTTGTATTTTTTAAAGTCTTAGTGTTTCTTTAAAAGCCCAGGTGGTTGCTACACTAACTGGCCAAAAAGTTCATTTGGTTTTTTCCCCTAACATGACTCTAGTAGTGCTTAGTTATCTTGAACTTCATTCGAAACTATTTTGTTAGTGTATTGTGACCGTTGGCTCATCAGTGTGCATTTAAAAAACATTTCAGCCAAGATGGAAGCATACGTAGATATACTCTGCCTCCTCACACAACCAAAAAAAGGACAACAAATTTAAAAACAAAAAACAACCATAACAGCCAGAAAATCGAACTGTATGGAAATCCAACACCCAAGGAGCTAAAGAAACATTCATTCAGACCAGTAGGAGGGGCAGAGACAGGCAGCTGGGGTGGAGAGGATGCCCAGCAACACTGGCTGGAGTACTAGGTGGGTGAGACGGCAGCTGGCAGTCCCAGATTTCCATGTGGATAAACTGGGTGGAACAACTGGGGAGTGAGACAGGAAGCACAACCCAGAAAGCATCCCAGCATAGGAAACTAAAGCCTCAAAAACTACTGGCTATAAGAACCTGTGGCAATTGCAGCATGGGAAAAAACTCCCATCCTAACAGGAGAGTACAATGGAGAGAGCCACAGGATCCTAGAATGTACACAAACCCACCCGCCCTGGAATTAGCACCAGAAGGGCGCAATATTCTTATGGGTATCAGAGGAAGTGACTGAAAGCCAGCTGAGAGCTGAGAAAGCAGCACTACTCCCTCTCAGACGTCTTCCACACATACAGCACCACAACACAGCAATGTGGGTTGCCCGCCCTGGCAAACACCTAAGGCTCTGCCCGTACAACGCCATAGCTGCGCTGAGGCAAAGAAATATGGCCCAAATGAAAGAACAAATCAAACCTCCAGAAAAACAACTAAGCAACAAAGAGATAGCCAACCTATCAGATGCACAGTTCAAAACACTGGTAATCAGGATGCCCACAGAAATGATTGAGTTCACTCTCAAAATGAAGGAAGAGATGAAGGCTATCCAAAGTGCAATAAAGTACACAGGGAACCAACAGTGAAGAGAAGGAAACCGGGAGACTCAAATCAATGATTTGGAGCAAAAGGAAGAAATAAAAATTCAACAAGAACAGAATGAAGAAATGAGAATTCAAAAAAATTGGAGAAGCTTAGGAACCTCTGGGACAACTTTAAATTCTCCAACATCTGAATCATAAGGGTGCCAGAAGGAGAAGAAGAGCAACAAGTGGAAAACTCACTTGAAAAAATAATCAAGGAGAACTTCCCTAATCTGGCAAAGGAAATAAGACTTCCAGGAAGTCCATGAAGTCCAGGACGCCCAGAGAGTCCCAACGAAATTGGACCCAATGAGGAACAAACCAAGGCACATCATAATTACATTAGCCAAGGTAAAAAACAAGGAGAATCCTAGAAGCAGCAAGAGATAAGGGGATAGTCACCTATAAAGGAGTTCTCATCAGACTGTCAGCTGATTTCTCAAAAGAGACCTTGCAGGCAAGAAGGGGCTGGAAAGAAGTATTCCAAGTCATGAAGGGCAAGGACCTACATCCCAGATTGCTCTATTCAGCAAAACTTTCATTTACAATGGAAGGGCAGATCAAGTGCTTCCCAGATAAAGTCAAGTTAAAGAAGTTCATCATCACCAAGCCCTTACTGTATGATATGTTAAAGGGACTTATCTAAGAAAAAGAAGATAAAAAACATGTGTAGTAAAATGACAGCAAACTCACAATTATTAACAACCACACCTGAAACAAAAACAAGAAGAAACTAAGCAAACAACTAGAACAGGAATAGAATCGTAGAAAGAGAGATCACAGTGAGTATTATGAGCAGCGAGGAGGAGGGGAGAATAGGATAAAAAGGTACAGGAAATAAGCATAAATAATAGACAATGAATAGACAGGGTTGTGGTAAGAATAGTATAGGAAATGGAGAAGCCAAAGAATTTATATGTACAACCCATGGGCAGGAACTAAGGGGCTGGGGGGTGGAATGCTGGAGTATAGGGGAATACAGGGTGGAGGGGAATATAGAGGGGAAAAACTGGGGCAAGTGTAATAGCATAATCAATAAAATATACTTTAAAAAACAATATTTTATGCTTTAATTTTATTGTAAAAACATTTTAAAGATCAAGCGTATCAATTACAAGAATGTGCAAATGTATCTTTTGTATATTTTGATTATAACACATTACTATTACTTGTAACAGTAACTAATCTAATATTTTTACATATTTAATAAATAGTAAGAAGCTGTAAAGCTCAGACTTATTTCATATATGTAATTTGAAATATAATTACTGCATTCTGGCGGATATTTCACTTTTAAGAGTTTAAAATAACAGTTTAGATATTTTGTTTACTTAAATACTAAATTTTATACACGAATCCCATGAACTGTTCAAAATCCACAGACCATAAAAAAAATCCAACCACAAATTTGAAACCAAAAACTTGAAAATAATCAGCAAAAGCCAACTTAAAGCAAAGCAAGAGACAACAAAGTAGATATAGTCATAACTCATACCAGACAAAAGGCCAATTTCATATAATGAAAATGAGAATGACAAATATTCTATAAACAGTCTCAGAAAAAAAACACAAAAATGGTTTTTAAACACAAGATTTTCAACTTGATTCATGTAAAAGAAATGCAAATTTAAAATATCAAAGATATCACCTTTTATTCATCAGTTTATCAAATATCAAGAAGTTTCAGAACACAATGTATTGACAATAAAGGATGCCCTGGCTGGTGTGGCTCAGTGGATTGAGCACTGACCTGCAAACCAAAGGGCTGCTGGTTCAATTCCTGGTCAGGACACATGCCTGGCTTGTGGGCCAGGCCCCCAATAGGGGGCTTGCTCAAGAAGCAGCCACACATTGATGTTTCTCTCCCTCTCTTTCTCCCTTCCCCTCTCTCTAAAAAGGAGATAAATAGTATCTTAAAAAATAAAATAAGATAAAGGAAATGTGCCACCATCACACCATTATCTACCACAAGTAAATTACACATATGCTGTAACCTAACAATTCTATTTATAGGTAGGGACCATCCTACATAATATGTGCACATGGATAAAATGACTATGTTAGAAGCTACTTATTGTATCATTTGTATAATAGAAAAGATTGTGGTAAAGTAAGATCTATGAAAAAAATGGTTAAATAAATTACAGTGCCATGCATATAATGAAATACTATGGCGTCTTTAAAAAGAAAGTTTGATATATTGATAGGGAATAATTTCCAGGATAAATTAAGTGAAAAAGACAAGTCCATTTAATATTCAACATCTGTGGAAAAGAAGATGACAAGGGAAGAAAAATGTTTACAATTAGGTATTTGTATAGAAAATCCATGAAGCACCTGAGATGATAAGAACTGCATGCCTGGGAGACAGGGGCAGGAATAGGAAAACATGTAATATATCTTTTTATATTTATTTACTTTTTGGATTTTGAACCATGAGGATATATGCCCATTCAAAAATCAAATGAAAAAAGAACACAACAGAAAAGAAATATACCAATACAACAGTCTCGAAAGGATTCAGTATATAAATGAAAAAAAATAGAAAAATGTTTCTCAATAAACCAAATAGTTTCGTTAAGAACCCCCAATTGACTAACTAATTTCCTTTAATTTGTTTTAAGATAAATTTTCATTTCTGGTTTTTTAGAGAGAGGGGAAGGGAAGGAAAGGAGAGGGAAAAACATTGATGTGAGAGAGAAACATCAATCTGCTACCTTCTGCACGTACCCTGACTGGGAATCAAACCAGCGACATTTAAGTTTGAGGGGTGACATCCAACCAACACTGCCACACTGGTAAGGGCTCATTTCCTTTCATTTTACCAGTAATATAGTAATAAGACTTGGACTCTAGAAGTCAGACTTCCTATGTTCCACTCTTAACTTTTTCCATGTCTCATAGGGAAGTAAGGCACTTAGAACACAACAAGGAAGCACTCAATAAACGTGAACTGTTAATAGTACCTGTGCTGCAGCCCAAATGCAATCAATATGCTGAGTACTCAATCGCCCTTCAGCTGCCAAAAAATTCAAAATCACTTGGCACTGTTTGATAATCTGGAAAATAAAAACTTATTATAGTTATTTTTTTTAAATAGTCTTCTGTCTTAATACAATAGAGAAGTCATAAACATCCACAAACCTCAATATGTAAATTTGGTCCAAATATATGCTCTACTACATTGTTGCTTATAAGCCAGTCTGCAAGTTCTTTTGCAATTGACCTAAAATCAAATAATAAAAACAGTTAATACATTTAAAAAATTAGTATCACTCTTTCCCATGTCTAAAAGGCAGACAGAGCTGAAAAACTAAACATGTTCACATACAAATTATAAAGCAGTAACTATACACAATTAACTATTTAGAGTATTACACAAAAAAACAAAATATAAGAAATGGTAGTATTACCTAACTTTATAAACAAGCAAAAAAAAAAATTCTAGAAAAAGTAACAACTTAAACCAGGTACACAGGAGAGAATACCAAGTGTTAACACATAATAAGCAATATATTTTCCTGCTCAAGGACAATGCCTTCCCACTTTTCAATTTCTACAGTAGGCACTGAAGTGGTCAGGGAAAGTTTTCCAATATAACCTCTACAGTAAGGTACCATCAGGAAAGTGGATTAGCAAAATGATGAAAAAAATTATCTCCAAGCCAAACTGTACATCTCTTGCCTGATACTGATGAAGATTCCACTAATGTCAAAAATAACAAGTGATAGTTCCTGATAGTTCATAACAACTTAGTTACATTTACCAACATATTTTTTTCCTCCGTTTCAAAAAAAAATTTTTTATGTTAGAACAGTTTTAGGTTACCCTTCATTTTTTAAGAACTATCTAAAATCCACTCCTTTTTAGAGGAATAACTCTCTCAATAGCATACAAGTTAACCTCTTCTGTTAGTTCTACCAATAAGGTAGTATGGGTTTATCAGTTATCTTTTACAGCTTTGAAATATACATGACATCTAATAAACTGAACATATAGGGTGGGGCAAAAGTAGGTTTATAGTTGTATGTGAAACAGTCAATTCCTGCATTATTATTTATTAATTATTGTATTATTTTCCAGAGGAACAACTCTAAATCTACTTTTCCCGCTCCCTGTATTTGATGTGTGCAGTTTGATGATTTAAAGCTTAAGTATGCATCTATGAATGCATCAGCACCATCCAAATAACAAACACGTAATCAACCAGTTTCTCTATGCCCCTTTGTAATCCACCCCCTTTTCAGCCTCACAACCCCATACCCTAACTAGTGACCTGCTTTCTATTATTAGAGATTAGTTTTCATTTCCTAAAACCTTATGTATAAAACAAAGTGATATAGTATGTACTCAAAATTTTTTAAATCTGGCTTTTCACTCAACATAAGATTTATCCATTTGTTGCATTTATCAGTGATCACTGGTTTCTTCTAGGTTTTAGCAATTATGAATAAAGCTGCTATAAATATCCATGTGCAGGTTTTTGTGTGGACGTAAGTTTTCCACTCCTTTAGGTAAATACCAGGGAGCATGACAGCTGGATCATGTGATAAGAGGATGCTGAGCTTTGTACTAAACTATCAAACTGTCTTCTAAAGTAGCTGTGCCTTCTTGCGTTCCCACCAGCAATGGATGAGACGTCTGTTGCTCTACATCTCTGTCAGCATTTGGTGGTATAAGTATTCTAGATTTTGACCATTCTCATAGTTCTATGATAGAATCTCATTGTTACTTTAATTTGCATTTCCCTGATGAAAAAGGGTGTGCAGCATCTTTTCATGTGCTTATTTGCCAGCTGTATCGTGTATCTTTTTGATGAGATATCTGTTAAAATCTTTGGTATATTTTTTAATCAGGTTATTAGTTTTCATATTGCTGAGTTTTAAGAGTTGTTTGTATATTTTGGACAACAGTCCCTAATCAGATGCATCTTTTGCAAATATTTTTGCCCTGAACATGGCTTGTCTTCTTATGCTTTTGACATTGTTTTTAGGAAAGCAGAAGTTTCTAATTTTAACAAAATCCAGTGTATCAATTCTGTCTTTGATGAATAATGGTACTGTAGTCATCATACCCCAAGTCATCTAGGTTTTCTCTTATACTATCCTCTAGGAGATTTATAGCTTTGCATTTTATGTTTAGATGTGTAATCCATTTGCATTTACTTTTGTGAAGGGTTTAAGGTCTGTGTCTAGAGTCTCTTTTTTTAACATGCGATTGTTCACTTGTTTCAGTACTATTTGTTGAAAAGGCTGACCCTGCTCCATTGTACAATGGACTATATTTATATGGGTCTATGTCTGACCTCTCTGCCCTGTTCCATTGATCTTTCTATTCTTGGACCAAAAACACAGTCTTGATTGCTATAGCTTTATAATAAATCTTGAAGTACAAAACCTCCAATTTGGTGTTTTTCCTTTCGATATTGTGTTGGTTATTCTGGGTCTTTTGCCTCTCCATATAAACTTTAAAATTAATTCATTAGTCTCACAATAAATTACTGGGACTGAGATTACACTGAATCTACAGATGAAGTTGGGAGGAACTGATACCATATCTTTAAAATTTTGAGTCTTTCTTTCTATTCACTGACATGGAAATACCCTTCCATTTACTTATTCTTTGGTATCTTTTATCAGAGTTTTGGTATCAAAGAGTTTTATTTCTTCCTTCCAATCTGCAACCTTTCATTTCTGTTTCTTGCCTTACTGCATTAGGTAGGACTTCCAGCAAAATGAAGAAAAGCAGTGGGGAGAGGGACATCCTCTTCTTGTTCCTGATCTTAGAGGAAAAGCTGTGAGCTTCTCACCATTATGTATGATGTTGGCTGTAGGTTTTTTGTAGATGTTCTTTACCAAGCTGAGGATGTTCTCTATTTCTAGTTGACTAAGAGTTTTTATCACAAATGAGGAAGTTTGTCAAATGCTCTTCATATAACTATGTAATTTTTCTTTACTTTATTGATATGATGAATTATAATAATTAATTTTGAAATGTTGAACCAGCCTGCATATTTGAGATAAATCACACTTGGTCATGATGTATAATTCTTTTTTATACATTGTTATGTTTCATTTGCTAATATTTTGTGAAGGCTTTCGCATCTGCGTTCCTAAGAAATACTGCTATGTGCTTTTTACTTTTTTGTAATGTCTTTGTCTTGTTTTGGTATTAGAGTAATGCGGGACTCAAAGAGTAAAAGTAAAGTAAGATTCCCTCTGCTTCTATCCTCTGAAAGACACTATAGTAATATCATTTCTTCCTTAAATATTTGGTAGAATTCACAAGTAAACATATATGGGCCTGGTGCTTTCTGTTTCATAAGGTTATAAATTTACGATTCAATTTCTTTAATAGATAAAGACCAACTCAGATTCTCTAGTGTCTATTATTTAAAAAAAATTTAATGAAAGAAGTAGTAATGGGTAAATTGTAGGTAAAAGAAAATAGGTTTCAAAATAGAATGTACAGTTAAAGATCCCAAAATTTTTTCATCTATGTAAATTATACATAAAAAACTGAGTAATTAAAAAATGGAATAACTAATTTTTCTTGTATTTTTTAAATATATTTTATTGATTATGCTGTTACAGTTGTCCCATTAGCCCCCCTTCATTCCCCTCCACCCTGTACACCCTCTCCCATCCACATTCTCTCCCTTTAGTTCATGTCCATGTGTCATAAATTCTTTAGCTTCTATTTTCCCATACTATTCTTGCCCTCCCCCTGTCTATTTTCTACCTACCATCTATGCTACTTTTCTCTGTACCTTTCCCCCCTCTCTCCTCCTCCCACATCCCTGTTGCTAACACTCCATGTGATCTCCATTTCTGTGGTTCTGTTCCTGTTCTAGTTGTTTGTTTAGTATGCTTTTGTTTTTGGTGTGGTTGTTAATAATTGTGAGTTTGCTGTCATTTTACTACACCTGTTTTTTATCTTCTTTTTCTTAGATAAGTCCCTTTAACATTTCATATAGTAAGAGCTTGGTGATGATGAACTCCTTCAACTTGACCTTATCTGAGAAGCACTTGATCTGCCCTTCCATTCTAAATAAAAGCTTTGCTGGATAGAGCTATCTGGGATGTAGGTCCTTGTCTTTCATGACTTGGAATACTTCTTTCCAGCCCCTTCTTGCCTGGAAGGTCTCTTTTGAGAAATCAGCTGACAGTCTGATGGGAACTCCTTTGTAGGTGACTGTCCCCTTATCTCTTGCTGCTTCTAGGATTCT
>CM052543.1:110027219-110041768 GCA_028533065.1 Trachops cirrhosus | reverse complement strand
TGTATATTTTTTTCTTCCTTCTGGTCCACTCCATTGATGTGAGACCCATCTTTCATTCCATCACTATTGGTTCCCTGTGCATTTTTCTTTATTTCACTTATTGTAGCCTTCATTTTTTCATCTAGTTTGCGACCAAAATCAACCAATTCTGTGAGCATCCTGATCACCAGTGCTTTGAACAGTGCATCTGATAGGTTGGATATCTCTTGGTCACTTAAAAGGATGAGTTTTGGGGCTTTCAATTGGTCTGTTTGAGCCATCTCTTTGGTTTTGGGGGGTGGGTTTCTTGTTGCTCTTGTTGCGTGTGAGGGGCGGTGCCCTAGGTGTTCATCAGGGCGGGACACCCCAGTCACTTGGTTGTGACTCTGTATGTGGGGGCGGGGTCCGAGAAGGAACAATGGCACTTGCTCTGCTCTCTGTCGGACCTCCATCCCTTTACCCGCTTTCCCCAGCAAACTGGGCCCCTCTGGTGCTAACCCCCATGTGAGTGGGCCCACGCACCCTGCGGGACCCTCCTTCTCAATCAGTGCCTCAAGGCTCTGTTTCCTGGTGCTGGGACCCTGAGCTGCGTGCAGTGCACAAAGACCCCACAATCGCCGCCTCATGGGGTCTGCCATTCGCCACCAACCTGGCCGGGGCCACTAGCTGCCGCTTATGCGCCCAGGGTCTGCCCGTTGCGGTCACGCACGCCACCCCAGTTGCTTTGCACATCCCGGTAGCCTTACGAGCGTCTGGTCCCAACAGTCTCTGCTCCCTGCTCTGCTACCACACCTGGCTGCCTTACTCCGCCCCTCCTACCGGTCTGGAGGAATGTGTCCAATTCAACTCCTTGGGTGCCCGACATCCATACAGATCAATTTTCTGCCAGTTCTGGTTGTTATTTTGTTTCTAAACTGTTGTGGTCCCTATCTTGGTTATGTGAAGAGGTACAGTGTGTGTCCACCTATGCCTCCATCTTCGCCAGAAGTCCTCTTGTATGTGTTTAGAAGAATTACATTTAATTAAAAAACACTTAAGAGATTTTTTTTTAAAGCTATAGGCCTCAAAAGGGAAAACATTAAAATAAAATTACTAATGATGTCTTTAAGGTAAAAGATATTTTCTGGGTTGTCCTACAAAAGCTATAATCCGTGACTGAACTTATTAGCATAACATACAAAAAGACAATTCAACAACTAAAATTCTAAAAGATGAACTTCATTCTTTCAGTCTCTTGAAGGACATTAAAAGAGGACCCAGGAAGTTTTGCAAGATCTGAGAACTATAATTATAACTGACCAAGCATAAAATTGGACATTATTCGTAACAACCATTCAGAACTCTGGAAATATACATAATGGGACTCCCAGAAAGAGTAGGGAAAGCAAGAATAAATTCTGAAGAAATTATGGCCCAACACCCCAAATTTGATGAAAAATATTCACGTACAAATTCAAGAATAACAATAAATCCAACATGATAAACACAAAGATATCCATACCTAGACACATCATAGCCAAACTATTAAAAGCAGCAAGCATGTACAAGGGAATCACATTAGATTAAAGCTAGCTTCTGATCAGAAAAAAAGGAATAGAGCTATACTGAAGCAATGCTTCCATAATTTTACTAGAATTAAGTTATAAATCTGAAGTAAACAATAATAAATTAAGATGCATATGGTAGCCCTTTCAGTTAAGCTTCTCCCTAGACGGTGGGCCATGGGGATGGCGCGAGCTGGGCTCTGAGAGGCGAGGCGGTACCCGCAGGGACAGCGGGGGGCCTGAGGGCCAAGGTGGCCGCAGGAGCAGAGGCAGAAGCTGCAGGGGAAGCAGCGCTGGGCACCACAGCCCAGGCTGCGCAGCAAAGAGAAGAATAATGTGAATTGCAAACCCAAGAACCAGGATGAACAGGAAATCCCTTTCTGGCTTGGAGAGATTATGAGGAGCCACCAGGATATGAAAAACCCTGTCGGTAACAAGAAGAGAAAGAAAAGAGGCCCCGGCAGCCTTCAGCAGGATGCTGGATAAGGAAGCTCTGGCGTGGACCTGGACATCGCAGGCCCCAAGTTCAAGCAGAGAAAGGGGGAGTCCGACAGAGCCTCTGTCCAGCGGGTGGAGCAGGAGGCCCAGCACGTGCTCTTCCTTGGCAAGAACAAGGCCAACCAGCAGCCCAAGGTGCAGGCAGGTCCGAGGAAGAAGCTGGATTGGAAGAAAGCATCCCTGAAATAGCAACTGCATAAAGTCCAGCAGAGAAGAGAGAAAAGGGCAGTGCAGAGGCTGGAGCAGGAGCTGTTCTGAGACACAGTGAAGTTGGGGAGGTCGCCCTACAGCCCGCTTTCCTCACATCCCCCAGGTGACTCCCAAGCCCAGGAGTAGCATGAGCAGGAGCCAGCCTGGCAAGAAATCACTGATCCTAGGGATGCTTTTGAGTTCTGGTGGTGTGTCCCAGCCTCCCACTTCATTGATGGCCTGACAGAGGCTCATGGTGGAGGAGAGAGAGCAGGCTGTGCAGGCCTACAGGGCAATGAAGAAGTTGCAGTGGGAGCAGCCAGGGGTTTAGTCAGCCCACCTCCCTCCGGAGAAGACAGACATGAGTCTATGATGGCGGGAGACTCGGATTGCAGCACTGGGTGGGGGAGAATGGGCAGGGGGCCCAGATATCAAAGTCCTCTCCCTAGATACAGCCTGGGACCCAGACCCTGGTGCACCAGCTCCCAAGTTCCAGAAAGGGCTCCAGTCTCTGATCTCCTTTTTTCCTCCCTGAAGAATACTTTCCTGAGTGACCATCGTCAGGCCCATGTCTGACACTGGACACCATCCGTCCTGATTCCCCATAGGTGGGGCCAGCGCCTAGTTGAGACACAGCAAGTCACACCCAGCATCATTCCCATGAGCCTAGCATTACCCCTACCTCTGTCCTGAACACATGGGTCCAGGCTGAGACAAACATGAGCCAAGCCCATAATCCTGTACCTAACTGCCAATTACTTACAGACACTGTGGATTACTTAGGTAGAGAAAATCCCCACAGACTCCCCTGGATTCAAAAGAGCAGCACAACTGGAAAGAGGAGGCAGGGAACAAGCCAGTGTGGGGGAGGAAAGAGCCCCAGGGGAGGGCTGGTCAGCATCAAGACCACCTGCTCACCATGCAACTGTTAGGTCCCCAGAAGCATTTTTCACAGGGAAGCCATCCTTGGAAGAGGGTTACCATAGCCACTGTTGTAGTCACCTACAGTGACCAATAAGGTCAGTGTAGGGACTCAAGTGACTAACACAGGGCATTACAATAAATTCCAGGGGTTGGTTTTTTTGTTTTTTAGATTTTAGAGGTTCATTGTTAGCTTAAGTTGCCTGATATTTGGCCAGTGGAAGATCTTGATCTTTTGACACTGATCTGAGCCTCAGATTGTTAATGTTCAAACACAAGGTGCTCCTTCTGAGATACGGAACCCAGATTTCTGCAAGGGAACACTGTTCCTTCTAATGGTGGGGTATGGTATTGATGTAGAAACCAAGATCTAAGTTACATAACTACTCATTGATGCTGGGATGTCATGCTTCCAGACCATTCTTGCAGACAGGCCTTGGAAATATAGAAAACAAAACAAATATTAACTTTAAATATCTGAGTTTATATTGATATTTTGCTATTAAAATGTAATCACTTTTTCAAAAACAAAGAAAATAATTTTTAAAGCATAAAAAAATCAGTGGACTTAAAAATCAATGCTATTCTAAGATATGCCTTCATATTGCAAAACAAGGCAACAAACGAATTTTTAAAATACAGAATATAGAAAACCAATAGCAGAATGGTAGATATACATTCAAGTATATAAACAACGTAAGAGTGAAAGAATTAATCCAATCAAAAGACAGAGAATGTAGGACTAGGTTTTTTTTAATCCAACTATATGCTGCGTCCAAAAGACATAAAGGATGGAAAAGGGTACGCCATGAAAATAGTAAGTATAATACAGTACTAACATCAAACAAAATAAACTTTAAACCAACAAATGTTTTAAAGAAACAAAGGGAAATTTCAAAGTGATAACAGGATGGAATTATCAGGTACATAACAACTATAAACTTATATGAAACTAATAAAAACTCCCAAAATACGTTAGGCAAAAACAACAGAATTTAAGAGAGAAAAAGACAAAGCAACAAGAAAAACAAAGTAGATAAGAATAAACCTAACCAAGGAGGTAAAAGACCTGTACTCAGAAAACTACAGAACACTAAAGAAAGAAATTAATAAAGACACAAATAAATGGATGCATATACTATGTTCATGCATTGGAAGAATTAATATTAAAATGTCCATACTACCCAAAGCAATCTATAGATTCAACACAATCCCTATCAAAATCCAATGACATATTTCACAGATGCAGAACAAATATTTCAAAAGTGTATGTGGAACCATAAACAACCCCGAATTGTCTCAGCAATTTTGAGAAAGAAGAACAAAGTAGGAGGGATCACAACAACTGATATCAAATTATATCACAAGGCCACTGTAATCAAAACAATCTGCTACTGGTAAAAGAACAGACACATGGATCAATGGAACAGAACAGAGAGCCCAGAAATAAAACCAGGTCTCTATGGTCAATTAATTTTCAACAAAGGGGCAGGAGCATAAAATGAAGTAAAAATAGCCTCTTCAATAAATGGTGCTGAGAGATCTGCACAGGTACATGCAAAAAATTTAAATTAGACAACCCACTTACACCATACACCAAAATAAACTCAAGATACATGAAAAACAAATATAAGTCATGACAACATAAAAGTCCTAGAGGAAAACAGGCAGTAAAATGTCAGATATCCCACCCAGCAATATCTTCGATGATGTATCTCCTAGGGCAAGGGATGTAAAGGAAAGAATAAACAAATGGGATCTCACCAAAATAAAAAGCTTCTATTCAGCTAGAGAAAACATCAGCAAAATGAAAAGAGAACTGCCCTGGCTGGTGTAGCTTAGTGGATTAAGCGCGGGCCTGTGAACCAAGAGATCACGGTTCGATTCCCAGTCAGGGCACATGCCTGGGTTGCAGGCCAGTTCCCAGTAGGGAATGCACAGGAAGCAACCATACATTGATATTTCTCTCCCTCTCTCCTTCCCTCTCCCTCTAAAGATAAATAAATAAAATCTTTAAAAAAAAAATGAAAAGAGAACTAACTGTATGGGAAAACATATTTGCTAATGATACCTCAGACAAGGGTTTGATCTCCAAAATATATAAAGAACTTATGACTCAACACCAGGAAGACAAACAATCCAATTAAAAAATGTGCAAAGGTCCTGAACAAGCACTTCTCGAAGGAGGACATAGAGAGGGCCTATAGACACATCAAAAAATGCTCAGCATCACTAGCCATCAGAGAGATGCAAATTAAAACCACAATGAGATACCACTTCACACCAGTCATAATGGTCATCATTAATAAATCAACAAATAACACATGCTGGTGAGGATGTGGGGAAAAGGGAACCCTGGTGCACTGTTGGTGGGAATACAGACTGGTGCAGCCACTGTGGAAAACAGTATGGAATCTCCTCAAAAAACTAAAGATGGAACTGCCTTCTGATCCATTGATCCCACTGCTGGGATTATACCCTAGGAATCTTGAAACACCAATTCAAAAGAACCTATGCACTGCTATATTCACAGCACCATTATTTACAATAGCCAAGTACTGGAAACAGCCTAAGTGCCCATCAGTAAATGCGTGGATCAAAAACCTGTGGTACATTTATACAATGGAATACTGTGCAGCAGAAAGAAAAAAGAAAATCTTACCCTTTGGGACAGCATGGATGGAACTGGAGAGTATTATGCTAAGTGAAATATTGCAAGATGGCAAAAGACAAATACCATATGATTTCACCTAGAAGTTGAACCTAATGAATAACACAAACAAACGAGCAAAACAGAACCAGAGACATGGAAAGAGTAACAAACTGACAGTGATCAGAGGAGAGGGATAACGGGAAAGAAGGGAAAGGGTCTAGTCAAGGAACATATATAAAGGACCCATGCATATGGACAACAGGGTGGGACTGATTGTGAGAGCATGGGGAAGGGGCTGGGAAAGGGAAGAGCAATGGGGAAAAATTGGGACAACTGTAATTGAAAAACAATTTTAAAACATACTGCTCATTAAAAAAAAGACCAACAATACAGCCAATTGTTGTTATTCATGGCAGTTATATTTTATAAAGTTGCTGTACTGAATTAGATAATACTGAACCTCGAGTCTTGTTTTTTACAAAATTATTATCTCCCATTGCTTTCTTGGGTAAAAAGAGCATTTCATTAGCATCGAGTGCATCCTAGAGTAGTTTCTGTTTAGAAGAATGACTCACTGCAATAATGTGATTTTCTGTTTGCTTTTGACTGGAAGGAAACAGAAGGTTTGATTAAATGCAAATCTTATATAATAATTTTAAGTACACAATTTGTTCTATAATCCATTTGCACAACTCCTTTAAAGACAAAGTTAAAGATCTGTTTCACAGAACTAAAACTAGTTTTGAAGTTCCCAGTTCTGTGAAAGGGAGGCTTTTCCCCACATGTAAAAATGTGATCATAAACCAGCAGCATCCTTCCAAGCACCCCACTCTCTCAGAAGAAAGAGGCAGCGTTCATTGGGCATTAAAATGTCTTTGTGTTGCTTTCTGTTATTTGGTTCTTTTTTCTAACAGCTCCTTTGTTAAAGAGGTATAACTGACATAACATTGGTTTTAGGTGTACAACATAATGATTCAATATTTGTACATATTACAAAATGATCACCACAGTAGGTCTAGTTAACATTAGTCACCACAGAGTCACAAAAATATTTTCTTTGCTTGTGATGAGAACTCTTAAAATCTATGCCCTTAGCAACTTTCAAATGGGCAATACAGTATTAACTATGGTCACCATGTAGGACATTACATCTTCATGACTTATTTTATAACTGAAATTTTATACCTTTTGACACCCTTAACCTATTTTATCCCTCACCTTGCCGCTGACACCACCAATCTGTTCTCTGTACTTATGAGATTGGTGGCTTTTTGTTTTTGTTTTGTTTTTTGAAGTTCACATATAAGTGAGATCACGAAGTTTTTGTCTTTCTCTATTTCAATTAACATAATGCCCTCAAGGTCCACCCATTTTTTCCATAATGTCAAGATTTCACTCTTTTTGATGGCTGAATATTATTATTCCATTGTGTATTTCTGTGTGTGTACACCAGAGTTGAAGGGAGAAAAAGACAAATACCACTAATTCTTTTACTTGCAGCAGTTATATTCTTTAAAGTAACTGCACTGCATTAGCTAATACTTCTCGACCCTTGAATTTTAAATCCTAAAAACAACTTACCTTAGCAGATTCTATGTTCTCTGTTTTAAAAAAGAGAAAATGAGGTTCAGAAGTGTTTAGGTGACTTTTCTGAGGCTGCCCCACTAACAAGTGTTGGAATTGGGATTCATATCCCATCCAACTGGTACCAGAGCCAGAGCTTCTCGCATTATTACATTATACTGCATGGCCTCTTACCATTTCCACCCATCTGGTCACCTCTGTACCAGCACTAAAATAACACAGAGCATCGCCTTATCTGTCTTCATCTGAGAATGTGCCATATTAGAGACTCATTTTTTTACTGCTCTCTGCATTTCCACAAATGACAATAAAAGAACTACAAGTATTCGTTTTCAGGTTACAAATAAATTGCAGCAAACAGGCAAATTCACAAACATGGAATCCACAGAGTGAGGATCCACTAGGGTTACACACTTCAATACCCTACTTTGAATAACGGATAGAACTAGAGGGCCATGGCTGGGTAGCTCAGTTGGTTAGAGCATGGTCCCAGTATGCCAAGGTTTCAGGTTTGATCCCCGGTCAGGACACACACAAGAATCAACCAATGAATGCATCATAAGTAGAACAACAAATCAATCTCTCTTTCTCTCTCTCTGTCCCCCTCTCTTCCTCTCTCTTTCTAAAATCAATAGAAAAATAAAAATTTCAAATGCTTTAAAAAAAGGCAAAAAATAATCAACAAGAATATAGAAGGCAAACAATATTACAAACTCATTAAACCTAACAGACATCTACGGAACACTCCATACAACAGCAGCAGAATAAACATTCTTAAGCACATATGAACATTCTGTAGCACAGATCACATGCTACTGACTAGTCCATAAAACAAGACAAATAATCCAATTAAAAACTGGGCAAAAAATGAACAAACAATTCACCAAAGAAGAAAATAGAATAATTATCATATAAAAAGACGATCCACATCGTTAGTTATTTAGAAAAATGTAAATTAAAATAATAATGAAATACTACTTCACACTCACTAGAATGGCTATAATCAAAAAGACTGATAATAACAAACACTGGCAAAAATGAAGAGACACCAAAACCCTCATATATTGCTAGTGAGAATGTAAAATAATGGAGGTACACTGGAAAATAGCCTGACAATTTCTTTAAGAGTTAAATGGAAAATGGCCATATAAAGGAACAATTATACATACTCCTAGGTATCAACCGACAGAAATAAATACATATGTCCACAAAAAGACTTGTACACAAATGTTTAAAGCAGCATTATTCATACTAAGCAAAAAGTGGAAACAAGTGTAATATCCATCAAGTGGTAAATGGATATAAACGAAATGTGCCTATTTACATAATATACTCTTCAGCAATAAATAGGAAATAAAGCACCGATTTACACCACAACATGAATGAACCGTGAGAAAAACAGTATACTAATTCAAAGAAGCCAAATGAAAATGACCACTATCATAATGAGCAAATCCACAGAGACAAAGTAGATCAGTGGCGCTGGGAATAAGAATGAGCACTGACTACGAATGGGCAAAATGGATCTTTTTTGAAGTGATGGAAATATTATAAAATCGAGCTATGATGACAGTGGCACAACTCTATATTTACTAAAATTCCTTGTACAAACAAGTAAATTTACAATATATTCAGTAGCTATACCTCAATAAAACTGCTTAAAAAGAGACCCAATTCACAGACTCCAACAATACTTAACACACTTTTTCTATTTGCTCCAATTTTCTCATACTGTACACACCCTTCTCTACCCAACTTCAACTGTTTCTACTTACTATTCCTCAAAACTTTTAACTCTTGTCCCTCTTTTCTTAAACACGTCAGTAGGCTATATATTCCTTACACTTTTAAAATGGAATTCCTTCTTACTCTCTCAACCCACTGTTTCAGCAAAATAAAGACCTAGCCTGGACGTGTGGGATTACTGCACTGATGATTCCTGGATGTTTTATTCTTTTTGCAGGGGTGGGGGGGAGTTATGGCACTGGTAATTTTAAAATACTATTACACAGTGTTGTGGGGGTAGAGGTGTATGTGTGGCAGGGGGGAACTCGGGAACTGAAAAGGAAATCCAGAGCTGTAGTTCTACATATATATATAGTCTAAATAGCACTTCTAGTCTAACCCAGAATTTATAAATCTACAACCAGTTATGGACAACACATTTTGAAGGGACCAATGACAAAGGAATGTTGCCAGAAGTAAAAAACTGATCTAATAATAAATGTAAAAACCATAAGATATGAAGAACAACTGGAGAAATAAGAACACTATCCTGGGAGGAAAAAAAGAGTTGAGACCTAGTCTCTGATTTTCCAAATTCATTAAGGGCTGGGTTCGACTGAGATTAGCTCCATTAGGCAGAACTAAGATTAATGCATAAAAATTACAGTAAAGCAAGAAATGACACATTCATATAATTATGAATTTCCTAATACCTTAACTTTATAACTCTGTTCAAGCAGAAGTTATCATGTATTACCCAATTAAGATTTAAAAACTGATTTCTATAATGAAAAGACAACTCAATGAAATAAATACCAGACTAAATATTTCCAAAAACTTCCAAAGTCCCAAGCTATAAAAACTTTTTACACATGAGCATTATTAACTTGGTTTTCCTCCATAAAATGTATTGAATGAGGTACTTTCTTTTTCTGCATCAAGTGTGCTTCCTGAAAACTATCAGTACCACATTCTTTACTACTAAATTCTCCTATATTATACTTTTGCATTTTGTGCAAATAGTACTGTGTTGGTATGTGCTCTTAAAAAACAAAATGTTTCAAAATATTGTTCTGAAAGCTTATTAAAACTATACAAATGAAGCCAAAAGGCAAAGAATTTCTAGAAAATACTTCAAATCTAATCAAGTCACAATTACATTTACCATATAAATAGCCATATATTAATATGGTATGACATATATTAATGCTCCTACTTACGTTTCTGTGTCTGATACCAATGATTCATTATTGCACACATCATTGAAGGTGTGAAGTTGATTCTATAATTAGAAAAATTAAAGTTTTCCAAAATTATTCGTACATATGTTAGCAATTGTCAAGAAACATGGTTTGATATCTATAGATCATAATCAATAACCAGAACAAAATTATAAAGTTTAAATAGATAATCAGATACATACACCTCCCAATTAGTCTGGCTATTTCCTTTATCATATTAAAACATTAAATACGCTCATTCCATAAGTATTACATATGCTTTACTCCACTATACACCCTACAGAAAAAAAGCTGAATAGGGAAAAACACAAAAATCTAATGCAAGGCATTATGTCGTTACAAACATAAAATTTTGGAAAGGCCCTCTAAATAAACACATTTAAGAATTAACTTGGGAAAATGTCAACAAGTATTTTCTATGTTTACAAATTCCAATACATGGGTAAAATCCAGCTACTTCAGAATAACTACACTACAAAAACAGGCAGAAAATAGAAACAAGTAAAGCTAATGAAGAACTTGGTAAACCAAAGCAAGCATATCCATTCTAAAGAACGTTGCCAACTACTTAGCTCTAGCAAACTGTTGTTATGCAATACAGACTCTAGGATATCAGATCTTCCTCCCCACCCTACCTCACCCCACAATAGAGGTCAATAATACAGATTTCTACCCATTTGGAAGTGTTTTGCTACTGTATACCCCCCAAAACATTTTTTTTAGTTAAATTTGGCCTATGACCCATTAATTTGCGGCTTCCCTCTAATGAATTAAGTAACTACTTATAATCTCTAATTCCTTTTCTCTCTGAAAACATTGGTTTCTAAACATAAAAAACTGAAGAGGCAAAAAAAAAAAATAGTGAAGGAGTTGGACCCTGAAATAAAAAAAAAACCTAACATATAAATCCTTCTAAATCTAAGCCTCAGTCTCCTCATATTTAAAACAGGGAAAATAAAGAAAACTTATAAGCACCATACGAAGTAATAATGCATGTAAAATACTTAGCACAGTGCCTGGCATAAGGTAAGTTGGTTCATAAATGGTATGTATTATTATAATGATGATGATAGTCTGGAATGTAAATAAAAATGACCAAAAATAAAGCAAATATAACTCACCGTTATCTGACTTAGTCCAGCCAACCTCATAGTCAAAGTAGGTGACATAAAGTATTTAAATGCAAGATCTAGGCTTTCTTTATCAAAGCATAATGTTGTGTCCAACGGTTCTTTCACTGTGCTCCACATTAAGTCAGCCATGTTGCGAGCCGCACTCTGTCTTAACTCCTGATCAGAGAGCTTGCATAAATACCTGAATGTTTCAGAAATAAAACATATACAAAACTTGAAAAATATTTCTAAAGACCACTTAATGTTTCATTAATATTTCTTTGCTCCATAACTTCAAAATGGTTATTAGTACAGTCCTAGCATCCTGGGCTTAACACTCCCAAATTAAACTATTTCACAGTGATGGTTCAAAGATTTTATGAACCGTGGCAGTGTGTCCTTTACTGAGAGGCCAACTTATATTAGAAATTTTATTAAAGAGTCAGGTCATTCAGCATAGTATTATGCACCTCCAGTAAAGCTTTACTATTCTCTAATACCTGTCATGTATATAGCTTCTGTTTTAGTAATTTTAGCTGACATCATATAAACAGTGTTATCTACTTCCCCACACAGCCGAAATTCTTTTAAATGTGTGCATTTTAAATTATCTTTTTTTTGGTCTTCCAAAAATCACAAGCCACTGGTTTTCCTTTCAAGCCTTGCCTATTCTATTTGGTTGGCTTCTCTTCTCCATCTAACCTTTCAACATTAGGGATCCTATGGGCTTGTAAAGGATTGCAAAAAGGCCCATGTTCCTCCCAGCACTTTATATACGTCTTTACAACATGGCTTTGCCACTCTGTCCATCAAGATATGTTATCTTTCTCTACTCCCTTGAATTTGAGCTTTGCTATGAAACTTCCTTTGGCCAAAAGGGTATAAGAGATGTGACATAAGCAGAAGCCTGGAAAGCTCTTGAGCTTGCCCTCTCTCTCTCTCTCGGTGGGAACTTTTCCACCACAAAGAACAGTGACTCAGATTAGCTTGCTGGATAAAAGAGACATGGCAACACCCCAAACAACATCTAGCCAACTTCAAGACATATGAAACTCCCTCTCCCACCATGACCAATCAATCACCCAGACAACCACAGGACATATAAGTAAGGCTATCCTAAAGCATCCAGTTTCCAGCCAAGTTAGCCCAGATCAGAAAAACTAGCCAGCCAGATAACCATAAGAGATAATAAATAGCTATTATTTCAAGGCACTAAATCTTGGGGGCTTTCTTACACAGCAAAAGCAAACTAACACAGGGCTCCATCCTAGAATCACTTCTATTCTCTTTCTGCATTCTCTCCCTAGATAACCACATTCACTTCCACGGTTTTTAAGTGCTGCCTTTATGGTGACAACTCCTAAATGAATGATGTTTTTCTGAATTACAGGCTTTACTCCCAATTTGCCAGTGTCTCTTAAATTATCCAAAGGCATGTCAAAAGGTAGTCCTAGTCTTTCACATCTCAGTTAATGATACCCACATCGCCAAAGAGAAATTGAGGGTTAAGTGTCATCCATGATACCCTTTTCCTTAAACTTCACAATCACCAATCTTGTCAATTTCATTTTCACTTATATCCATTCAATTTTCAAAATCACCAAAATCAATCCTTGTACAAATAAACATCATTTCTTTCCAGGACTACTGCATTAATCTTCCAATTGGTCTCCTATCTTCTATTCTAACCTCCCTATAATTTATGATCCAATTAAACGCCAAAGTGCTTTTTTATATTTTTAATTTTTTTAACTAAATGTATTGCAGTAATGTTGGTTAATGAGATTATACAGGCTTCAAGTGTACATTTCTATGATACATGATCTGTATGTTGCACTGTGCCCACCACCCAAAGTCAGATCATCTTCCGTCACCATATATTTGGCTGCCTTTACCCTTATCTACCTCCCGCCTCTGGGAATCACCATCCTGTTGTCTGTGTCGATGGACTTCAGTTTTATATCCCACATGACTGAAATCATATGGTTCTTAGCTTTTTGACTTATTTTGCTTAGCATAATACTCTTAAGGTCCAATAATGTTGTAAATGGCCATGTTTCATCTTTTCTTATGGTTGAATAGTATTCCACTGTATATATGTAGCACATCTTCTTTAATCATCTATCAAAGGACACTTCCATAGGGGTGCATATATCTTTCTGAATACATGTTTTCAAATTTTTCAGGTAGATAGCCAGAAGGGGGATTGCTGGGTCATGTAGGAACTCTATTCTTAATTTTTTAGGAACTCCCATACTGTTTTCATAGTGGTTGTATCAGTTTACAATCCTACCAGCAGTGAATGAGAGTTCCTTTTTCTCCACAACCTCTGCAACATTTAGTTATAACTTGTCTTGTAATACCTGTTAGAACAGCTATTCTAACAGGTGTGAGGTAGTATCTTGTAGTTTTGGTTTGCATTTCCATAACAGCTAGTGAAGTTAAGCATCTTTCCATGTATCTGTTGGCCATCTGTCTTTTTTTAAAAAATATTTTTACTGATTATGCTATTACAGCTGTCCCATTACCCCCCCATACCCCTCCACCCAGCACACCCTCTCCCACCCACATTCCCTTTGGTTCATGTCCATGTGTCGTAAGTTCTTTAGCTTCTACATTTCCCCTACTATTCTTGCCCTACCCCTGTCTATTTTCTACCTACCATCTATGCTACTTCTTTTCTCCGTACCTTGTCCCCCTCTCTCCTCCTCCCACTCCCCTGTTGCTAACCCTCCATGTGATCTCCATTTCTGTTCCTGTTCTAGTTGTTTGCTTAGTTTTTTTTTTTTTTTGGTGTGGTTGTTAATAATTGTGAGTTTGCTGTCATTTTACTACACGTTTTTGATCTTCTTTCTTTTAGATAAGTCCCTTTAACATTTCAGACAATAAGGGCTTGGTGATGATGAACTCCTTTAACTTGACCTCATCCAAGAAGCACTTGATCTGCCCTTTCATTCTAAATGAAAGCTTTGCTGGATAGAGCAATCTTGGATGTAGGTCCTTGTCTTTCATGACTTGGAATACTTCTTTCCAGCCCCTTCTTGCCTGCAAGATCTCTTTTGAGAAGTCAGCTGACAGTCTGATGGGAACTCCTTTGTAGGTT
>CM052543.1:110013084-110026719 GCA_028533065.1 Trachops cirrhosus | reverse complement strand
TTCTGTGTGGTTGTTTCTTTCTTCCTTCTGGTTCACTCCATTGATGTGAGACCCAGCTTGCTTTCCATCACTATTGGTTCTCTGTGTATTTTTCTTCATTTCAGTTATTGTAGCCTTCATTTTTTCATCTAGTTTGTGACCAAAATCAACCAATTCTGTGAGCATCGTGATCACCAGTGCTTTGAACTGTCCATCTGATAGGTTGGTTATCTCTTGGTCACTTTAAAAGGATGGGTTCTAAGGCTTTCAATTGTTCTTCTGTTTGAGCCATCTCTCTCTCTCTCTTTTTTTTTTGGTCTCGTTGCACCTGTTATGTATGAGGGGCGGAGCCTTAGGTGTTCACCAGGGCGGGGCACCCCAGTCACTGGGTTGTGACACTGTATGTGGGGGTGGGGTCCGAGATGGAACAATGGCGCTTGCTCCACTCTCTGTCGGACTTCAGTCCCTTCCGCCGCTTCCCCCAAGCAAAGTGGACCTTTCTGGTGCTGATTCCCATGTGGGTGGGCTTGTGCACCCGGTGGGACTTTCCAACGACCACTCCTGTGAGGCTGGGAGTCTCTCCCTGCACCTCAACCCCCACAGGTGTTTTCAATCAGTGCCCCAAGGCTCTATGTCCCAGTGCTGGGATCCTGGGTTGCTTGCAGTGCCTTGTTTCACAATCACCGCCTCGCTGGGTCTGCCAGTTGCCACCCGTCGGCCGGGGTTTGCCAGCCACCACTTGCGTGCCCAGGGTCTGCCCACTGTGGTCTTACACACCCAGTCCCAATGTTCTTTGTGAAGTGTGACCCCTCTCTGCTCAGCTGCCTGACTCTGCCCCTCCTACCTGCCTGGATGAACGTGTCTATTTTAACTCCTTGGTTGTCTGACTTCCATACAGTTCGATTTTCTGTCAATTCTGGTTGTTATTCTGTTTCTAAATTGTTGTCCCTATCTTGGTTGTGTGAGGAGGCACAGTGTGTCTACCTATGCCTCCATCTTGGCTGGAAGTTCTCAGAAAAGCTGTGTCTTCTTAAGAGAAGTATCTGTTCTGGTTCTCCACCCATTTTTAATAGTACCACTTGTTTGGTGTTGAGTTGTATGAGTTCTTTATATTTTTGGAAATTAATCACCTGTTGGAGCTATTGTTTGCAAATATCTTCTTCCATTCAGTTGGTTGCCTTTTTGGTTTTTTGGTGTATCTGTGCAGAGCTTTTTAGTTTGGTACAGTACCATTCATGTATTTTTGCCTTTACTTCCCTTGCCTTTGGGGTCAAATTTATAAAATCGTCTCTTGTGCCAGCCAGTGTGGCTCAGTTAGTTGGAGTATCATTCCATACACTGAAAGGTCAGGGGTCCAATTCCCAGTCAGGGTGCATACCCTGATTGCAAGTTCAATCCCCACAGTGCTTATGAGAAGGCAATCAATCAATGTTTCTTGCTCACATCATGTTTCTCTTTCTCTCTCTAAAAGCAATGAGAAATTGTCCTTGGGTGAGGATTTTTTAAAAATATTCTCTTCTCTAAGCCCAAGTTCTGTACATTTAGTACCTACCTTTGTTTTCTTCTATGCAGTATACTCTTTCCAATCTTGTAGGGTCTTTGATCCATTCTGAATTAATTTTTGTGCATGGGGACAAAGATGTAGTCTAGTTTCATTCTTTTGAATGTGGCTTTCCAATTTTCCCAGCACCATTTACTGAAGAGGCTTTTTTTCTCCCCTGTATGTTTTTGGCTCCTTCGTCAAAAATTATTTGCCCATATACATGTGGTTTTATTTCTGGGCTCTCAAGTCTGTCCCATTGGTCTGTGTATTTTTCTTTCAATACCACGTGCTGTTTTTATTATTGTGGCTCTTTTAGTATCACCTGAAGTCAGTAGTGTGATACCTCCAGTCTCATTCTTTTTCCTCAGGATTGCTATGGCTATGTGGGGTCTTTTATGTTTCCATACAGATCCAATGATTTTTTTTTGTTCTATTTCTTTAAAAAAATATCACTGGAATTTTTAAAGGGATTGCATTAAATCTGTATACCGCTTTGGGTAAGATGACCATTTTAATTATGTTTATTTCTCCAACCCATGAACACTGAATATTTTTCCATTTCATTGTGTCTGCTTCAATCTCTTTTCATAATGCTTTGTAGTTTTCAGTATACAGGTCTTTCACTTTGTTAAATTTATTTCTAGGTATTTCATTCTTTTTGTTATAATTGTAAAAGGAACTGTTTTATTTCATTTTTTCTTCTGAAATTTCATTGTTAGTAATAGGAATGCAGTGGATTTTTGTACATTGATTTTGTATCCTACAACTGTACTGTGTTTGTTTACTATTTCTAATAGTTTTTTTGGTGGATATTTAGGGTTTTCTATAAAAAGAATCATGTCATGAGCAAAAAGTACCACTTTTACTTCTTCGTTCCCAATTCTGATGCTTTTTACTTCTTTCTCTAGCCTGACTGTTCTGGCTAGGACTTCCAGTACTATATTGAATAAGAGGGGTGAGAGTGAACATCCTTCTCTTGTTGAAAGTGATCTTTTAAAAGCTATAACTCATCTGCTTAAAACCCTTCAATAGTTTTCCATTGTTAAAATTAAATACAAATTCCTTACAATGGCTTGAATGTCCTGAATAATCTTCCCCTGCTTATCCAACCTTGTATTATAATTATACCCCTTATACACTATGTTCTACATCAATCAGTTTCTAGTTTCTTTAATATGTCATATTCTTTCCAACTTCAAAGCTTAAGCCCCTATGTTCCCTCTACCTAGAATATGTCCTCCTAATTAATATCTGATTAGCTAACTGATGTTCTTCAGATGTCACATTTAGGAAAGGCCACATATTCCCTCTCTATCATGTCACTTACTTGCATAATAGTCATTACTATCTGCTTCTTTTCCTGACACTCCAACAACTCAAACAACAGTAAGAAATTAGTAGGCACTCAGATATTTGTGAGTGAATAAGTATAAAAAACTTATAAACATTACCAAGAAATACAATCTTAGAACTTTTAACAGTTCATACTCTAAGTCTAATCAATACAATTCTTCTGTATCCTCTTCATAGGTTTCCTTGCTAGGCTGAGACTTAACAAAACTCAGCTGTTATTTCCTCCTCAATGAGACACTCTCTATTCCCATATTTAAAATTGTGACCCTCTAGAACTCAATCCACCTTTGCTGCTATTTTTCTCTGTAATACTAACCACTGTCTGATAAACTATATCACTTATTTTGTACACAGACTTGCACAAAAGGAGAAATATTTCTTTTCTGCTGTATCTCCAATGCTTTGAACATAATAGTTACTAATTATCTATTGATTGAATATAGTGGAATACCATGTAACTAGTATTAATCTCTTCAATCCTTTTTATATACTCATGTTTTTAAAAAGTTCGACATAAACTGCTTAAAAGCAAACATTAAATATAAACTACTTACACATAAAAAATACTACCCTGGCTAGGGGGGCTCAGCTGGTTGGAGCCTTGTCCCATAACCAAAAAGATTGGCGTTCAATCCCCAGTCAGGGCACATACCTAGGTTGTGGGTTCCACCCCTGGTCTGGGCATATCCAGAAGGCGATCAGTGTTTCTCTCTCATATCAACGTTTCTGATTCTCTCTCTCCCCCCCTTCCTCTCTATCTAATCAATAAACCTATTCTCGGGTGAATACTAAAAAGAAAAATACTACAAAGTAATACTAAATTATATACTATCATTTTCTCTAGAGAATGTCAGTATAAGGGGCTTTAAAACAATATAATCCTGTACTATGTCATAAATTGTTTAAATGTATTATATAAATAGTCAAGCAGAAAAGACTTCATAAATTTACCTGATAACGTAGGTCCTAAAAGGGATGATGTGCTGCATGACAGCAGGAATATGTAGCCATATTCTAATCTATAAAAAAAAAGTATTAATGTATAATGAACATGTGAATACATATGTCTTTCCCTTTAATTAAAAACAAGAACATTCAGTATTTTGCTGCCTCTAAAACTACATACATTTTATCTATTTTAAAAAGGATAAACTAATAAACAGGGTTATACACATATCAAGTAATATAGCCTATATACTTTTATGTATACACACACACAAAATCAATCTGAGGAATATTACCTTCTTGCTGAAAAAGAACAATCTATCCAAGTATTATAGTATCAACCCAAATATTACAGCACTAGTTTTTAATAAAGTATTTGTTTTTAAAAAAGCATCTCATCATTCTTTCTAAAAAATATCAAATTACCACCAATTTCTAGTCACTTCAATATCAAGACAAATATATTTTAGAGTCACACACTGATTACAATACCAACAACCATTTACTGAATAGAGCTCTTACTATAAGTGCTCCAATCTAATCTGCACGATATTCCAACCCATTTCTAAATCTAATGTACTTACAACTATATTATTCTCAAAAGTAGTGGTTTAAATATAACAATAAAAATTCTAAACAAACAACAAAAATTGTTGATACTAAACCTTGACAAAGGCAAAGGATACAAATTAAAAACAAATTTGCAAAGACAGAATGTATGGCTTCACTCTACTCTAATCAAAGATATCTACGTTAAGTCCTATAGAGAATACTACACTAATGATGAAATGTAAAAACTTCTCTTCCTAAAACAAGGAACAAAACAAGAGTGCCTTCAATTCAACTTGAACTCATGGGCCTAGACAGCACAACAGGCAAGAAACTAAATGAAAGTCAAAGGACTAGAAAGGAAGAATTAAAATCAAGATTACATTGAGATATGATTATTAAGTAGAAAAATCAAAATAATTTTCAGATGTTTTAGATTTTAGCAAGATTGCTATTAAAAATACAAATAAATTAATATACATATAAATGTACACACACATTCACACTAAAACTGTATTATACATATAAATATATTTATTCTATACCAAATAGTAAATAATGTTTTCAAAAATATTATCTTTACAACATCAAAAAACAGCATATAACCAGGAATAACCTAAGACAATAACATATGACAATACCTCTACACAGAAACAGGAAATTATGAGAAAAACTAAAGAACATGTAAATAAGAACACATTTACCGTATTTATAGATGAGAAGATTCAATATTGCAGAAATGACAGTTTTGCTCAAATTGATCTACACATTGTATGCAACCCAAGTAAGTTTATGTGCAGGGACTTTATGCAAAGGTCCAAGAACAGACAAAACACTAATTATGACTAATACAGCATGGTGACTATAGTTAATAATATGGTATTTTGTATTTGAAAGTGGTTAAGAGAATAGTAGTTCTTAAAAGTTCTCACCACAAGAAAAAAAACTTGTCAACTATGAATGGTATCAAATGTTAACTACACTTACAGTAGTGATCATTTTGCAATATATACAAATATCAAATCATTACATTGTACACCTAAACTAATATAATGTTATATGTCCATTATACGAAAGGAAGGTAGAACTTGGTTCACAAGATAGCAACCCTTCTTATAAAGTTCCAGAAATTAGGATGGTAAACAAATAACACAAGATTAAGCAAAATAGACTGATGGAATACACTAAGGAATCCAGATCCATGACAAAAATGATACCATAGAAAAAAGGGAAAAGCACTATCTTTGCTATAGTGTTAGCACAAGTGGTTGTCTATGTAAAAATGAAAATGAATCTTGATTCCTCACCCACACCTTTCACAAAAACAATTCCAACTGAATTGTAGATTAAAATATGAAAATTAAAAAATAAATATAAACATAATTACATTTCAAAATAAAACAATGGAACTTCTAGAATGCAGGAAAATACCTTCATGACCATACAGTAAGAAAGACTTTTGCAACCATAAGTAACACATTAACCATAAAAAAATGTTTGATAAATTAGACACTGTTAAGTTTGATTAATAATAGCTCTTAAAAAGACACAAGAGAATAAAAAACTAGAGTGGAAGATACCAGCAATACATAGATGTCAGACAAAAGACCTATATCCAAAACATATAAAGAATCTCCATATTATCAGTAAGAAAAAGATAGACAATTTGATTTTTAAAACAGGTAAAAGATTTAAACAGGTACTTCTCAAAAAATATCCAAGTGGCTACTATGTCTCTGAAACGGTGCTCAATCTCATTATTCATTAAAAATATAAAACAAAACAATGAGATACTACTATAACTTGTATCAGAAATGTCTAAGAATTAAAATAGCAGGTGTTTGCAAGGATATGGAGCAACAGAAACTTTGATATTCCTGGGGGGAGTGTATGTATATTAATACAATCACTTAGGAAAACTTTAGCATTAATGCATAAGAATATATGATAAAAAAACTCCACTTCCAGGTTATTTATCCAAATAAAATGCACACACACGTGCACCAAAAGACATGTCAAAGAATGCTGATATCATATTCATTGTAACAGGCTACATGTTCACCATCAGTATAATCAATCAATGTTGTTGTCTTTTTTAAGATTTTATTATGCCCTGGCTGGTGTAGCTCAGTACATTGAGCGTGGGCCTGTGAACCACAGGGTTGTGGTTCAATTCCCAGTCAGGACATATGCCTGGGATGCAGACCAGGTCCCCAGGCAAGAGGCCTGTGAGAGGCAACCACACATTGATGTTTCTCTCCCTTTCTTTTTCCTTCCCTACCCCTCTCTCTAAGAATGAATAAAATCTAAAAAAAACATTAAAGATTTTATCATTTGTTTTTAGACAGAGGGGAAGAGAGGAAGAAAGGGAGAGAAACATCAATCGGCCGCCTCTCACATGCCCCCAACCAAAGGCCCAGCCCAATTTGAACCAATAACTCTTTGGCATCTGGGACAACATCCAACGGACTGAGTCATGCCAGTCAGGGCAATGTTGGGATATTTTTAAAAGAAGTATTACATAACAATAAAAAATGAGCAGATTAGAACTATATGCAATATAAATCTCAACCTTAAACAAAAGCAGCCAGGTATGAAAGAATGTATAGCATGTAATTCCACTTACATGGTTATTAACAAAGCAGGTAAAACTAAATCATAGTATTCAGGAATGTCAGCTTAGGTGATAAAACAAGAAAAGCAGGAATGTGATCACCATAAAAATATAAATTGTCTTTACCTTTAAGAGCAAAGAGATAGGATAGGGACTTGAAGGAATCACAGAAAGACTTCTGGGGAATTAATGTTTTGTTTCTTGGTATGAGTAGTGGTTAAATGGGGTATTCACTTTGATAAATTACTATAATATAGGTTATCATTTTGTGTACTTTATGATGATTATATTTCAAATATTTTAAGGGTTAAAACATTCAATTATATATAAGATACCTTAGAGGGGATGAAAATGAAAATACAGACAATGATAACCTTTTACTTGGGAATAAACACAGACACAAATGTATAACAATTTAAATAAAAAAACAAGTGAGGAAGAAATGTTAGCACTGGAAGAAAAACATTTTAATAGAGCTACCATTTACTAAGTCCTTAATATTTCCATTCTAATAGATAAGAAAAGTGAGGCTTATAAAAATAATGTAACCAAAATTACACAGCATATACAATGCAAACCTAGCACTATTTTTCTATAAAACTACATTCTTTAATACTATAGATACATAACATTACAACAACCAAATTTTGTATACTATCATATAGTATATGTCCTTTTTCTTTTTTGAGCTTGTATAGTTTGCTCTTTCCCCCTCTTGGTGATGAATCTAGTGGCCCTCCTAAGCACATGTTTAAAAACTCAGTAAAGAGGAAAAATGTTCCCTTCTCCCCTACAATAGCAGAAAAACAGGCAGTGTTCTACATCACAAAGCGAGTTTTGATAAAATAGAGAAATGAAAACTTCATAGAACTGTCAACCTAGTCTCCTTGTCTAGTGTGGAGTTACATGAAAATGTATAATCCTAGCTTAAGTTCTGATGTTAAATACTCCTTATTAGTGTTTTTGTAAAAGTAATTTTAGGACACAGAGTTCAGAAACTGTTATTGTGTCCACTGATTTCTTGCTATAACCCCAGAAGTCAGCATCTCTGATTATATCACTTACTTAATCATCTGTCATATTTGTTTTCTAAAGCATAAATTCATGAGGTTTCTTTATTAGGCCTCATTTGCACCTCTCCTCCGTGCATGTTAGTAAAATAAATCCCATGACTCCAGTGGAATATTTACTAAAAATCCTTAGATTTTGCCACTTTGAAATTAATAAATGGTATTATGTCTGAGATGACTAACTCAGGCAAAGAGCTGCAATAGGATACTGTGAGTTAAAACCAAACATAACTCACCCTGGATCTCAGTGGAGAAAGACCTATGAGGACTCTACATTCTACTTCTCTAACCTATGCTAAATATTGGTTAGCTAGTTTTGCTGAAAACCTAAAGCCCAACAAAAAGTAAGAAAACTACATAGGAGTACATAAAAATTTTTGTTGTTTTTCTCCTGTGACTGTGGCCATTATTACTTAGATCCATATAATAGTGAAGTAATATTTGTGTAAAATTGAGAAATCTGACAGTGTTAGTTTAGAACTGCTGAAGCAAGTTTTTGAGATTAAAATAAATGTACAGGCTAAGAACATTATCAGATTTGAACTATAACTTGATAAACTGAGAATTTTGTTTCTTTGCTGCCAATTCCAACCCAGGGCAAAGTGAGTTTTCTTGTGCTATAAGCTCTGGATTGTAGGTTCAGGTTCTAGGAGGTATCACCCACTACCTGATAAAGTCACCTTTTCTTATTAAGAGTGAGAAAACCATCCTAGAAAATGAACAGAATGGTTTGGTTCCCAGGAAACGATGTAACATGTTCTTCTCAAAGTGATTTACTATAATTAGTTGTGGAAGAAACAGGTACTCAAAAAGTCAGTCCTTACCTCTCTTACCCTAAAAGTGGTCTGTTTATAATTCATGGAGTTTATTTTTTCCCAAGGAAATGATGGCTCCAAAATCTACTATTTTTTTTTCATTATTTAAATGTAGGGGTTTTTGTCCCTGTGTGAAAGCTGATGTAAAATCAGAGATCTTTAGCCTTATTGTAGCTGAAACAGCATGGCTAAGCATGCTACCTATGTCTCAAGAAAAACTAAAGAAATGACCAGGTTTTGCAATTTACAATGGACCACTAGAGGAAACTACTGTATTCTAGATTAATTTGTATGTGGCAGGAAAATTCTGAAATTTAATGGCATCAAATTTTCTCAACTGCAAATAAATATCCATTTTAATTGTTTAAAATAACCACTGGTTGCCCTGGCTGGTGTCGCTCAGTGGATGGAGCAGCAGCCTGTGAAACAAAGGGTTGCTGCTTCGATTCCCACTCAGGGCACATGCCTGGGTTGTGGGCCAGTTCCCCAGCAGGGGGAGGGCAAGAGGCAACCACACATCGATATTAATAAATAAATGTATGAATAAATAAATAAATATATAAATAAATAAATATCTTTAAAGTGGCCACTGGTTTTTATATGAACTTCAGGCAGGGTGGTCAAGAGTCCCCCCTCCCCCCGCAAAAAACAAAAACAAACAAACAAAAAAAAAACACAACTCATGCCCAAACTCCAAATGCTTTAAATGTCACTAACCCTTTAAGAAAAACTCTAGACTGAAAAATATAAAGTACAGGCCCACAGAAACCTTGATTACAAAAAGAGCTTCCATACTTACGTGCTTCACAGTAACTGACATCCACAACGTATAAAAGAATTATCTTTACAAAGGGAAATGAATTTTAGGTCTTTACTTGCAACATAGAGGGAAGTCAAGCACACTGTAATAGTACCCCAGGCTAACCATTATTTAAGTAACCAAAAACACTTAAGAAAGCAAAAATATCCCAGTAAAAAATCCTAGGCAAGAAAACTTAAAATCAACTTTTGTGCATAGCTACCTATTCTTATTTTAGACAAGAGGCAAATGGCTAAATTTATCTATTCAACTTAAGTTTACTAATTTATACAAATTCAATTTTATTATAATGAAGACTTTAAGTTTCCTATACTCAATTTTTTTCAAAATATAATCCAGAAAAAAATTATTACATATGTAAATCACTCAAAACTTGCCTGTTCTAGACATGAATTCATGTTATTATGTCCCAAGATTGTTCCCAAGATTAAAAACAATTCCAAATAATACTTACATTAGATACAACTGTAATAAATGCATGTGCTATAAGAAATGGCAAAGTTTCAGGAGTTCCATATTCAAAGCAATCCTTCATAAGAGAAAGGCCATTTTTCCCACAAAACAAACATACATAACGAAGCAAATGCAATGGTACTTCTACATCCTAAGGGGAAAAAGATTTATTATTTTAAAACTTAATCAGAAATAATTTCTATTTTATTACCAATACAGTAAAGATACTGATCAAACATAAATTCAAAAAATATACATGAGCAAAAAAAAACCCCCACAGACTTTTCCATAAACCTGAGAATGAAAACAAGCATACACTTACATTCATATCACAGAATGCTCCTAATATGTTGCTTTCTTGGGTTGAAATATCCTGAGTAAAAAAAAGTAAATACAATTCAGTCAAACTACTTAATGACAACCTTTAACACACAATTTTCTAAAAGCTGATTTTATAAAAACTCAGATTTTGCAATTGCTTCTCATCACAGTAGTGTTCCTAAATGAAGCTAATATTCAATTCTAAAGTATATGTTAACTATACTCCAAAGAAATCTTTCTATATTATGTACTACACATTATTTTGCCTTCTTAAACAAAAACCTCTCCTTTAAGAATTGCAGTAATTCTAAAGCTATCCAGCTCAGTTAAATGATTTTGAAACTGTCTTCTGGAATTCTCTAAGATATACTCAAACATATATGATGTGCTTTCCATACATAAAATCTAAACTACCTAAAAGCACACTTATCCATTATTGGTGAGAGTACAAGCTGGTATAACCTTGCTGAAAGACAATTTGGCAATATCCATCAGCATTTAAAATGCACATTCCCTTTGATCCAGTAATTCATTTTCTGGTTTCTTATCCTAAACAACTAATAAAAAAAAGTTTTAAAATGTATGTATAATGAGGCTCACTGAAATTACTCATAACATCTCAAAATAAAACAACTTAAGTATCAACAGGATAGGTAAATAAATAGTGGCATAGCCATCCAAGGTTTTAAGCATCCTTCAAAAATAACAAAGTCAAATAGCATGAGGGATCTTTTTTGGGGATGAGGGTAATGTTTTAAAATTTCAGTGTGATAACGGTTGCACAACTCTTTAAATACACTGAACGATTAAATTACACATTTTAAATATGTAATATTTATGGTAAGTTATACCTTTAAAGAGCTGTTAAAAATAGGGTGGATCCATATGTACAGACATAAAAAGATAACATCTTATATTACATTTTTTAAAGTTATGAATATTTAATTTTATTATTATCTAGAAATATCTGAACTAATTTCATAACAATAATTTTTTTTGACAGGATAGAGAAACAAGAGATAATAAGGCTCTTTAAAGTCTATATTTTGTATATTCTGTATTTCTTGGTCATACTGAAAATGTTACCTTTACAAAGAGAAAGCAAAATATAATAATCTGAAAAAACTTAGCTTGCAAAGGAACCCATGCATTAGTTCCTGTTACCTGTTTTATATATTTAAGTTTCCCTGATGAAATAGTTTCAAAACAACTGAGAGCATCATATCAAACTCTGAAAATTTCAAAATAATTAAAAACTGTCCTAAGAGAACAAAACATCTGTCAAGGTAAGTGTACTCCTTACTCTACTTCCCAAACCTCTACTACCAGGGCCACAGTTAAAGCTTTAATTATTTCTCAACAAAACTTTCATCTTCAAAAAGTCCTGAATATAAAAACTCCTCTGGTATTATTAAATACAGATTCATGAACCGTGTGAACCATGCTGGGAATATTAGATAGGAGTCAAGATTTCTAGTGTCTTACAGAGGGGCCCAGAGAAATATGAAAAGACGCTCAACATCACTAGCCATCAGAGAGATGCAAATTAAAACCACAATGAGATACCACTTCACACCAGTCAGAATGACCATCATAAACAAATCAACAAACAAGTGCTGGAGAGGATGTGGAGAAACGAGAACCGTAGTGCACTGTTGGTAGGAATGCAGACTGGTGCACCCACTGCGGAAAACACTATGGAATTTCCACAGAAAACTAAAAATGGATCTGCCTTTTGACCCAGCAATTCTACGGGTAGGATTATATACTAAGAACCCTGAAATACCAATCCAAAAGAACCTATGCATGGCAATGTTCATAGCAGCACAATTTACCATAGCCAACTGCTGGAAGCAACCTAAGTGGCCATCAGTAAATCAATGGATCAAAAAACTATGGTACATATTTACACAATAGAATACAACACAGCAGAAACAAAGACATTCCATCTACTATGGTACATTTACATGATGGAATACTACACAGCAGTTCCATCCTTTACGACAGCATGGATGGAACTGGAGAGCATTAGGCTAAGTGAAATAAGCCAGGTGGTGGAAGACAAATACCATATGATCTCACCTATAAGTGGAACCTAATCAACAAAACAAACAAGCAAGCAAAATATAACCAGAGAATTGAAATTAAGAACAGACAGTA
The DNA here is from genome assembly GCA_028533065.1 of Trachops cirrhosus. NCBI lineage: Eukaryota > Metazoa > Chordata > Mammalia > Chiroptera > Phyllostomidae > Trachops > Trachops cirrhosus. The sequence goes on along the minus strand of CM052543.1, from coordinate 110,014,097 downwards.
ACCAGAGGGCAGGTGAAAAGAGATAATGGGGGAGGGAGGGTGAACAGTTTTCAGAAACAGCTATATAGGACACATGGACAAAACCAAGGAGGGGATGGGATCAGGTGTGGGAGGTGGGGATGGCTGGGGTAGGGGAGAGGGGTGGGGTAAACGGAGACAACTGTACTTGAACAGTAAAAAAGAAATAAAATGAAATTGCTGAAATAAAAAGTTTTGATGGCCTAATAAATGAATTTGAAAAAAGGAAAAAAGATTTCTACTGTCAAACACGGACACCAAAAATCTCAACAGAATTCTATTTTATTTTATTTAACATTTTATTGATTATGCTATTACAGTTGTCCTATTATCCCCCCTTCATTCCCCTCCACCCTGAATACCCTCTCCCACCCACATTGCCCCCCTTTAGTTCATGTCCATGTGTCATGTGTTATGACACTCATGTGTCATAAGTTCTTTAGCTTCTACATTTCCCCTACTATTCTTGCCCTCCCCCTGTCTATTTTCTACCTACCATCTATGCTACTTATTCTTCTTACCTTTCCCCCTCTCTCCTCCTCCTACTCCCCTGTTGCTAACTCTCCATGTGATCTCCATTTCTGCGGTTCTGTTCCTGTTCTAGTTGTTTGCTTAGTTCGTTTTTGTTTCAGGCGTGGTTGTTAATAATTGTGAGTTTGCTGTCATTTTACTACACATGTTTTTGATCTTTTTCTTAGATAAATCCCTTTAACATTTCATACAATAAGGGTTTGGTGATGATGAACTCCTTGAACTTGACCTTATCTGAAAAGCACTTGATCTGCCCTTCCATTCTAAATGAAAGCTTTGCTGGATAGAGCAATCTGGGATGTAGGTCCTTGTCTTTCATGACTTGGAATACTTCTTTCCAGCCCCTTCTTGCCTGGAAGGTCTCTTTTGAGAAATCAGCTGACAGTCTGATGGGAACTCCTTTGTAGGTGACTGTCCCCTTATCTCTTGCTGCTTCTAGGATTCTCTCCTTCATTTTTACCTTG
>CM052543.1:109984384-110005793 GCA_028533065.1 Trachops cirrhosus | reverse complement strand
CCGCGCGAATCCTAAAAACGTAAGTTTACATTTGGTTTAAATGAAAATGCTGTACTCTTTTAAAGGGATTATGATAAATGTTGACAGAAGTTCAATACACATGCATACAAACTTGGCAACTACTAAACGTAGGAATGAAAGAAATAATGTAACTCAAAAAGTGTTAACTACAGGCCCTGGCTGGTAGTATAGCTCAGTGGATTGAGCGTGGGCTGTGAACTAAAGGGTTGCTGGTTCGATTTCCAGTCAGGGTACAATGCCTGGGTTGCAGGTCAGGTCCCCAGTAGGGGGTGCACGAGAGGCAACCACACACTGATATTTCTCTCCCTTTCTTACTCCTTCCTTTCCCCTCTGTCTAAAAATAAATTAATATTTTTTTTAAAAAGTGTAACTACAATATACTATCTGGTCAGCAGTGCAGAATATTTACATAGTCCCAATAACAAATACACAATACTAACTCAAAAACAATTGGAAAAGCGTGACGAGTAAAAAAGCTAATCCTCTTCCTTCCATAGAAGTCAGTCAATAGACCAATAGACCCTTCTACAGGAGGTAGTAAACAGCTGAAATAACAATAGGATTAATCATTTAGACCAGTGATTTTCAACCTTTTTCGTCTCATGGAACACATAAACTAATCACTAAAATTCTGCAGTACACAAAAGAATGTTTTTTTTGCCTGACAAATATATAGATATAATTTTGATTCATCCACACTAGATGGCTAAGTTGTGTTGGGTGTTGTCATTTTTTTATTGGACAATCTAAGAAAAAAAGAGGTCAGTGTCCCTGACCATATAGTCACATGTTGCATGTTTTAAAAATTCTTGCAACATACCAGTGTGCCTCTTGTAGACAATATTTACATACTCCCAATAACATAAATACACAATACAATATTCAAAAACAATTAGAAAAGCATGACAAGAATTAAAAAATCCTTTTTGAAACAAAGGAAGGTAAAAGCTGAGGTGAGAGGGATCAGATACAATAGAAAGTGATTACCTCTAGACCAGAAAAAGTAAGGCTACAGCAAGAGATTATTGTTTTTTAGGCCTTGTAAAACTGTGCAACTTTTTAAGCAAGATACATATATTATTAAATAAAATTTAAAACAAAACAAAAAAGGGAAAGGGCCAATATTACAAAAATTTTTTCTTATGATCACTCACAGCATGCCTATTTCAAAGCCAGCATAAAAGAAAAGTTTAAATATCAATAACCTGCATTCCTTATTTCTTAGTAACTTGCAAAAATATACTTGTAAGTCCAAATTGTAATTGTATGAAGGGGACTTTTTCTATAAAGTAAGAAAAGATTACTTTTAGTAGAGTGATAGAGGAAGAACACAAACTGAAATTAAGTAAAATGAAAAGTATTATCTATTAGAATATAAATATTGACCATTAATATATAAATAGGTAATGAGGTTAATAAAAATCTATCAAAATGGTTAATATTCAAATTCAAAATGATTAGCAAAAAAGCTGCAAAAGGACAGACTGTATATCATCTGTTACTTTTTTAACACAAAAATAAAAACCATGTGTTGTTACGAATTTATATACAATTATATTACAAAAATATATACTGTAAAGAAACACCACTTTAAGAGAATGGTTAATTACATCTAGGGGAAAGGATAAAGGGATAGAAGAAGTACTGTTTAGCCAAATCAGACAATTTTTTCTGTTACTTTTTCCCCTTTTATTGAATTTATTGAATTGATACTGGTTAATAAAATTATATAGGTATCAGGTGTACAACTTCATAGTACATTATCTGATTATTGTTTTATGTGCCCATTTCTTTTTTTAAAAAGCCAATATAAAATGTCAACATCTATTAAATCTAGCAGACACATGTGTATCTTCTAGGGATTTCTGCTATAGGTCTGACCTATTTCATAATTTTTTTTCCAGTTAAGCATGCCAAATTCAACATACCATTTTTATCTTCACTCCCTCCCAAAATTCCACAAAAACAAGAGAAAATAAAACAAACACAGAGAGACCTAAACAAATTATGGTAGAAAATGACCAAAAAAATGACAAAATCACAGCAAGTTAAAAACATCAAGCTGATAGTAGGGAACAGAAGCAGGGTAATTTTGTCCCATGAAATGTCAGGAAGGCTCGGGAACTGGAAACACTAAGTACCTCTGAAAGCAAGAATATAGGTGAGACTAAAAATATTAGTCTTATAAAGAAGCTGATACCTGCTCTATTACCTCTCCCTTCTGTGCATGTGTCTCCCCCACCCAAAAGATGTTTCCTCTCTGGAACAGCTGAAGCATAAAAATCTGATTTTCAGAAAACCAGGCAACTGAACATATGTAAATGTCTCTGCCCAGGCATTTCCCACTATTTCGTATATGCGTTCTTGATGAGCTTCATGTGATGCAAAATCTTGCACTAAAGAATAATGAGGCGAACAATAAAACAAGGTTAGAAGCAGACTACTTCCAAACCTATGAAACTTTATAACCGGAGCACTGACAAAATCAGTAACTAGTCTGATTTAAAATAAAGAATCCTAGCAGTTAAATCTTTATTGGCATTTGCACCTAATCAATGTCAATCAAACTTCTGCAACATTAAACCGTGAAGTCCATGCTTCATCTTGATATAAAGGTGACTGAGAGCATTCAATTCTAATAAAAATTATTTCCCCAAAACTTGAAGATCAAACATACGTATTCTCATGAATCTTTCATTTTAATGATTTTGCACCTACTTCACCTTCTACATAGAGTTTTACAAAGCAGAAAATACAAGGGTCCTTAAACACAATTAACCACAGAAGGTATTTCTGAGGATTGGCAACTCTGTCACAGTTTCTTCATATGCTGATAGAGGCTTCTCTTAATCACAAGAAAGCTTGTGTGATCACTAAAACATTCATTGATTGGGGAAATCCTTTATGAACCGATAAGATGTTCTATTCACTCATATCATCCCTCTACTTACCAATTGTGTATGAGCTTAATTTTTGTTTTTTAAAAAAGCATACTTTGTTCTAGATCAAACTATATACTTATATTAAGAACTATGGCACTCTTCCCCTACTCAGCTCCAGAAATGCCAGAAGACTAAGTAGGAAGCTAGAAGATTCCTCTCTGGTAGTACTGACTAAACCAAGAGAGGTTAAAAAAACAAAATGAAATAGCATTTCTTTTTTTCTTTTTCCTTTTGTTATTGTTTATGCTATGACAGTTGTCCCAATTTTTCCCCCTGTGTCCTCCTCCCCTCCTTCCCACAGTCAGTCCCCACAACATTGTTCATATTCATGGGTGTTACATATACAACAGGGAACCCCCCCAAAAAACAGAATTTATTTATTAAAAGTTGTGTATTATTCTTACATGTTTAAACTTCATTCTTACATGTTTAAACTTCAGTCACCTTCAAAGTACTCTACAACTGATGCAATACACCTATCCAAGCATTTCCACTGCTCAAAACAGTTTTGAACTCATTGATTTTTATGCCTTTTACTGCTTCTGCCCTTTTTTGTTTTACTTCTTTGACATCAACAAAACATTTCCCTTTGAGGACTTTTCTCATGGAGGGAGACAAAAAAAAAAAAAGAAGTTGCTCAGGGCAAGATCATGTGAATAGGGAGGGTGGGGTGCCAGGATCAAGTAGTTTATGATCAAAAACTGCTTTAAACACTCAGTGTAATGTGGGCAGGTGCACTTGTAAATCACTCATCATGAAATGGGCAAATGCACTGAGTCTTAAAAAAAAGAATTCCACTTAAGCTGAACACAGCCTCTCACAACAACGCTAGCTGATACACTGAATACAGATGCGTTCCTAGAATGCTCACCTAACGGGAGAAATCTGTCCTGTAAGGCACCTGCTCTCCAGAAGATAATTTCAGGGTTTTTTGGGTCCCTCCATATGCTCTTTGCCTAATCCCTTCACCTTCTTTCAACCAGTTACAACCTCCCCTCTCTCCTCTTACAACTGTCAGTCTGTTCCTTTCTTCTGTGCCTCTGATTCTATTTTGCCCATTAGTTTATTTTGTTCATTAGATTCTACTTATAATTAAGAGCATATGATGTTTGTCTTTCAGATGAGATCAGGTTCATTCAAGGTGGTATGGCTGTAGACTAGTGTTTGTCTTTCACTGCCTAGCTTATTTCACTTAGCATAACAATCTCCAGTTCCATGCACGCTGTTGCAAAAGGTAAGAATTCCTTTTTTTACTGCTGTGTGGTATTCCACTGTGTAAATGTACCACAGCTTTTTTATCTACTCATCTACTGATAGGCACTTAAGTCTCTTTCCAAATATTGGCCATTGTAAATAATGCTGCTATGAGCACAGGGGAACTATATTCTTTTGAATTGGTATTTCAGGATTCACTGGATATATTCCCAAAAGTGGAATCACTGGGTCAATAGGCAGTTCCACTTTTAATTTTGTGAGGAACTCCTTACTGTTTTCCAGAGTGGTTGCACCAGTCTGCATTCTCTGGCCAGGGGAAGGCATAGGGCAAAAGTGTTTGCCAAACAAATGGGTAAAAAAAATAACAGTATCTGAGGCCCTAAAAGTCAAAGACACTTCTGCCCATCAGGAAAAAGACCCTGACAAAAAACCTAGCAACTGTGACCAAATAAGACATAGTGGAGAATAAAGCAGCTACCAAAAACAAGCTCTTGGTTTGTATGATTTCAACAAGAGACCATTAAGTGCAAGTTTTCCTTCCTTAGTCTAAAAACACAGGGAACATGGTGGCTGAAATGATCATACCTTTCTATAATACAAAATACAAATAGCATATATTTGTGACAAAGCACATGTATGATCAGACACCTATCCTGACCTGAGGTCAGCCTAAATGTTCTCCAACACAAGCTTTCCAAATCATTCCATTATAACTATCTCATAACCAGAAAGGTGAAAGAAGGAGATCTTAACAGGGCTAGACAACTAGAGAGCTCTCCAGACAGCAAACATCATAATCAATGGTGAAATACTGAAAGCTTCTCCTAAGATCAGGACCAAGACAAAGTAGTCATTTTCACAAGTTCTATCCAATATATTATTGGACGTTCTAGCCAGAACAACTGGAAGAAGAGGCAAGAAGAAATTGGAAAGGAAGAAGTAAATTACCTCTATTCACAGATGACATGACCTTGTATGTAGGAAACTCTAGAGAGTCCACCAAAAAAAGAGAAAAAACCCTATTAGAATACATGAATTCAGTAAAGAAGCAGTAAATCAACACACAAAAATCCATTGCAGTTCTATATACTAACAATGAACAATCTGAAAAGGAAGTTAAGAATACAATCCATTTACAAGAGCATCAAAAAGGAATAAAAGACTTGGGCACAAACTAAAGAAGTGAAACACTTTTACACTGAAGGCCCTGACCAGGTAGTTCAGTTGGTTAGAGCATTTTCCCAATACACCAAGGTTGTGGGTTCAATCTCTGGTCAGGGTACATAAAAGCAGCAACCAATGAATGCATAAATAAATTAAAGAAAATATCGATGTCTTGATGTCTCTCTCTCTCTGTCTATCCCCGCTTCCTGTATCTCTCTTTTTAAAAAATCAGTAAAAAAAGACTTGCACACTGAAAACTACAAACACATTGCTGGAAAAATATTACATGCAAATAAACAGAATATTCATATTCATAAACTGAAAAACTTAATAATGTTAAATTCAACTCTGCCCAAAGTAAACCACAGAGTCAATAAAATACCTATCAAAATTCCAACAATGCTTTTTGCATAAGAAGAAAATTCCATCCCTAAACTCTCACATAATTTCAAGGGACCACGAATGACCAAAACAATTTGGGAAAAGGACAGAGTTGAAGGGCTGGCACTTTGTGATTTCCAAACTAAGTACACAAATCAAAACCACAATCAGGTTATCACTTAACACCAATCAGGATGGCTACTATCAAAAAAATAAACATAGCTCTGACTAGTGTGGCTCTCAGTTGAGTGTCATTCGCAAAGCAAACGGTTGTCAGTTTGATTCCAGTCAGAGCACATGCCTGGGTTGCAGGTTTGTCAGGGTACGTAGGAGAGGCAGCCAATCGATGTTTCTCTCTCACATCAATGTTCCTCTTCCTCTCTTTCGCCCTCCCTTCTCTCTCTAAAAGTAAATATTAAAAAAAAAAAAACATAACAAGTGTAGGCAAGGATGTGGAGAATCCTTGCATGCTGTTGGTGGGAAAGTAAAATGGTACAACTGCTACGTAAAAACTGTACAGCAGTTTCTCAAAAAATTATAAATAGAATTACTCTATAATCCAGCAAACTTACTTTTAGGCACATATATTAAAAAGTTTCAGTCTAAAGCAGGATCTCAAAAAGGTATTTGTGTACCTATGTTTGTAACAGCACTATAATAGGCAAGAGGCAGAAGCAACCCAAATGTCCACTGACAAATAAAAAGTATATACAAACAATAGAATATTACTCAGGCTTAAAAAGTAAGGAAATCTACCCTGGCTGCTGTGGCTCAGTGGACTGAGTGCTGGCCTGCAAACCAACGGGTCACTGATTTAATTCCCAGTCAGGGCACATCCTGGGTTGTGGGCCAGGTCACCAGTTGGGGACATGTAAAAAGCAACATGAGCAATGTTTTTCTCGCACAATGATACTTCTCTCCCTCTCTGTCTCCCTCCCTTCTCATCTCTCTAAAAATAAACTAAAAAAACACAACAAAGATATAATCAGGAACATCCAGACTGAAAAACTTCTATAGGCTAAATGATCCATGGAATCAGTAGTTTCTTCAACAAATAAATAGCAAGGGGGAAAAAAAGGAGACAGGAGGATCTACAGATGAAATTAGTTTTAAGAGACAAATCAGAAAAACCACCAAGCTATCCTGACTGAGCAATGACTCCTAAAAAGACATCTTTAAAAATAAAAATAAGGACTTCCGGTCAAGATGGCAGCACAGGCAAACCTCTTCACACAAACACATCAAAATTACAACTGAAAGATAGAACAACCATCACTCAGGAGCATCAGAAATTGAGTTGAATGGAAGTCTGACAACTATGGAATTAAAGAAACCACATCCATCCAGACTGGTAGGAGGGGCCCAGATGCATGACGTTTGGTGGATAAAAATTTGGGAGGAATATCTCAGTAGAAAGGAATCCCAGACCCATATGAGCACCCCCAGCCCAATGCCAGGAAGATAAGTCCCCACAACTTCTAGCTGCAAAAAGCAGTGGGGACTGAGTCAGAAAAAACTTCTGGAGATCCTATTAAAGAACCCACACGCAGACTCACCTACTCAGACTCACTCCTTTGAGCTCCAGCACTAGGATAGCAGCTTGAAAGACACCAGTGCTATACAGGCAGAAACTGAATTATCCGGCATCAGGGTGAGCAGAGGCCATTGTCCCTTTGCTAAACCCACCCCACACAAGCCCAATAAGCTGGTGCCGTATCTGAGAAGCCATCAACCTGGCTAACACTGTTTGACCCACCCTAGAGATACCAAGAGGCTCTGCCCCACCCAATTTACAGGCCCACCCAAGCTGTTTTTCCATATGAAAGGCTGGTATGTCTCTTAAATCCTTCAAACAAGCAACAGCTGGTTTCAGTGAGCCCTTGGGGCAGCCAGATTACAGTCACAGTTTGGTTTTACCTGGGAATCTCCAAGCCCAGCACAAGCAGCAGCCTTCACAGATTGCTTTACAGCTCAAGCAGGGTGCCCTCAGCAAAATACAAGTGGGGCGCTTACTTTGGCCTGCACCACCAGGGAAACCCAGGGCTAGCACACCCAGTGGACAGCTACAGAGCAGCACCATCACCCTGCCCCCGCACACCTCATCCTTCACAGAGGACAGAGGTTGGTGGTCAGTGGTCATAGCCAGTCCTTACAGCTGACTAGCCTGGGTGAATCCCTCCCATTGATCTGCCAACAGCAACCAAGGCTCAATTACAAGAGAATGGTGTACTCAGCCCACACCAAAGGCACACCTCAAGTACCCAGCTTGGGTGATAGGGAAGGCTGTGCCACTGGACCCTGCAGGATGCCTACTACATTAGGCCACGCTATCAAGAAACAGTCAAAGCAGCTCTATATAATACATACAAACAAACGCAGGGAGGCTGCCAAAACGAGCAAAGAAACATGACCCAAATGAAAGAACAGATCAACACTCCAGAAAAAGAGCTAAAATGAAATGGAGATACGCAATCTGTCAAATGCAGAGTTCAAAACACTGTTTATGCCCCAGCTGGTACAGCTCAGTAGGTTGAGCATGGGCCTGTGAACCAAAGGATCACCGGTTCAGTTCCTCGTCGGGGTATATGCCTGGGTTGCAGGCCAGGTCCCCAGTACAGGGCATGCAATAGGCAACCACACATCAATGATTCTCTCCCTCTCTTTCCCTTCCCCCTCTCTAAAAATAAATAAATAAAATCTTTAAAAACAAAACAACAAAAAAAACACTGTTTATAAGGATGCTCAAGGAACTCTGTTAAGACCTCAACAGCATAAAAAAGATCCAGTCAGAAACGAAGGATATACTAGTTGAAATAAAGAACAATTTACAGGGCAACAATAGTAGAATGGATGAAGACAAGAATCAAATCAATGATTTGGAACATAAGGAAGCAAAAAAATAACCACGCAGAAGAAGAGAAAAGAATCTGAAAAAATGAGAATAGTATGAAGAGCCTCTGGGACAATTACAAGAGATTCAACACTCGCATCATAAGGGTGCCATTAGGAGAAGAGAAAGAAGAAACTGGAAATCTATCTGAAAAAACCATGGAAGAAAACTTCCCTAATTTGGTGAAGGAAATACACATTCAAGTCCAGGAAACACTGAGCATCCCAAACGAGATGGATGCAAAGAGGCTCATTCCAAGACACACCATAACTAAAAGGTCAAAGGTTAAAGATAAAGAGAGACCCTTAAAAACACCAACAGAAAAAAAGTTAGTTACCAGATGGTTGCCAGATGGGAGGGGGAGGGCAGAGGGGGAAAATGGGTGAAGAGGTGAGGGTGTTAAGAAATACAAATAGTTACAGAACAGCCATGGGGATGTAAAGCACAGTATAGGGAATGGAGCAGCCAAAGGACTTACAAGCATGACCCATGGACATGAACAATGGTGAGGGAATTACCTGAGAAAGTAAAGGGCACTGGGTGGAGAAGGCAAAGAAGGAAAACTCAGGACAACTGAATAACATAATCAATAAAATATAATTTAAAAAATAAAAATAAGCAAAAGTATATACATATATATTTTTTATTTTTTTAACTAATGAATGGATACATTACTGATTACAAACTGCAGAAGAGCCAGAATCTACAGAATTACTACAGGCAGGTAACCACACAAACATAAAAAGCAAAATGAACAAAACAACAATTTATTCAAAGAATCTCAAACTAGAACCCTGACTGGTATGATTCCCTTGGTTGGAGCATCGTCAGGTAAATAGAAAGGTCGCAGGTTCAATTCCTGGTCAGAACGTATGCCTAGGTTGCAGGTTGAATCCCCCAGTCAGGGTGCATATGTGAGGCAAACAATCAATGTTTCTCTTTCACATGGGTATTTCTCCCTCTCTCTCCCCACTTCCTCTCTCAAAAAGCAATGAGAAAAATGCATAAAAAATAAAGATAAAAGAACCTCAAACTAGTAACAAACCCAGAGTTCAAAGAAGAGATTGATTTTTTTTTAAATTATACTACATCTACACATGGAATTCTATTCAGTAATTTTTTTAAAAGCCACAGATTACTGATACAGGAAACATGAGGCTAGTGGTCCAGCTCTGCACAGCGCAGTCAGCTGAAGTGAGCACGGCAGTGAGGAGTTGTGCTGCTTGAGCCTGAACCCACCTCAGTGCTGCCTCCACCCCTGGGGCCACCGCTCCCCTTGCAGTAGGCACACACACCATGACAAAGAAGGACAAGAGGTCCTTTAACCAGAACCTGGCCAAGTGGAAGGTCTTCATCTACAACCAGACCAAGAGAGAGTTCATGAAACACACCACTAAGAGCTGACATTTGATCTTGCTTTTCTAAATAGTCTTTTTGTGAGTTTCTGACTACACTCCACATTCAAAGTGTGGATTATGCTTCAGACTCTGAATGATGAGGTTCCAATATATTGTGACTAGATTTCTAGGTCCAGGACTTAACGGTTTTTCCAAAACCAGTGTTGGTGTTGGAGTATTTATTCAGTATGTCTGAACCACAGTCCTATAAAGGGCACATTGAAGAACTTAAGAAATTTCAAAGCCATATGCTTTAGAAGAGCAGAAGAATCTCACAGTCTATCCTGATGGAATACTCTTTGAACAGAAGGATCCAGTTTACAAAGCATGTCAGTTTCCTCTTGCCTTAATTCAAGAATGCAGTGGGGTTGATGATCCTGACTTTGGTTACTCCAATGGACAACTGTATTCTTGTGAAAATGAACAAAGTAATTGGATTAAAGCCTCAAGGAGAACCAAGGATAGAATGCTCTATTTCTAAGAGTGTAAACACAACTCCATCAGCTTATCCTCCCCTGGGAAATCTAGACTTTAAATATTTCCGATATTATGGGAAGAAACTGCATGTAGGCTATCTAGAGCCATTAGTTGCTATCCAGCTTGGCTTTGGTGCTAGCAGTACCCCAAAAGAAGTAACAGTCAAGTGCAAGAATGTTGTGTAATGGGGTGCAGAGCAAGGGGGATCCCCAGAAAACCCCCCATAGCTCTTGGGTGGGGAATGGGAAGAGGGAAGATACTTTGCATTACAATGACAAGTGGATAGCCGGGTCTTTCCTGAAGGGAAGCTGTGCTTCCACCTTGACGCAAAAGGTGTGTATATGACTTTTGGAATGTATAGTGACTCATGAGACAGCCACGGGTTTGTACAGAACCTGTGTGAGAGGCAGGGAGGCAGAGCCCCTGGGTCACCGAGTCTCACTTGCGCCCTAAAGATGGCAGCCGAGAGAAGGTATTTAAAACAGCAATGAAACTGGCAACGTAGCTCATCATGGGACAAGCCGCACAGGAGGTCATGTAGGAATCCCTCAGTCAGCACTTAAAACTAAGGGCAGGCAGCCATGAGGGAGCTTCCATGCGGTTTGGAAAGGGCATAGTAAGCAGTGAGGCATGAGGAAGGAGAATGATGATGTAGCTGCCATGTGAAGGCAGGAATAAGCAAGCACCTATGTAGTCTGTAGTCAGGATCCCACATTTTGGCCTGGCGTAGAGTAAGGAAGGAGACACACCGCTGCTCGGATTATGCCCGCTCTAGCTGATTCCGAAGCCACCAAGGACCCTGCCTTGCAAGACGCTGACCTGCTGCTTTGCAGACCTGGACTCTATCTGGACTCTTAGTACTTATGCCTTTCCTGGATTTCAGCACATGTATTCCCAGACTATAACATGGAGGCTGATAACAACCTACACCAAATCCTGAAGGATAGCTGCTGTGAGACTGCACAGCTGGCTTAAGCATAAATAAGGATATGAGGAACTGTTGGGCTTGGCTTTGGCTTTTAGCCTTTTGGGGAGCAAGGGAAGTGCTGGGTCTCAGGGAAGAACAGGACTCTGAGTGTAAGTGCTCTCAGGACCCCCAAGGTTAGCATATTGTAAGTAAAAACCTGGTTCTTCCAATACTAATTGTTGGGTCATACATCAAGGTGCCATGAGAACAGGCACCTGTCTGCTCAGTTACAGTTAGATCACCCAACCTGAAAAACCATAATGACTGTGACAAGTTTTCATGATGAGATGCATTCAAAACCACAATGCATGCACAGTAGGAGTTAGAATATGTCCACAGGGTAAATGTTGTGTTGTCTGTCTTCATTTTGTATCAGCTGGACCTGACATTCTAGAATTATGAAACCACCTGAGAGACAGATGAGGTGCTACATGACACTAGGGTAACATTATAATATGCTTCCAGATAATAGTGTTCAATATCCCCTGAAGTAACTGCCTGTTGCCTCTGCTGCCTTTGGGAATCATTGTACAGTCACCAGATAGGGACTGTGAACACCTAATTCTGAAAATGGGTGTCTTGTCCTATTTTTATGTGGTTTAACTGCCAAGTGTCTAAAGCTTAATGTGCTGTACCATGTAAATATTTTATAGATTTAACACTGGTTAACTGTCATATTTGATGCCAGAAAAGTTTTAGGGGTGAAAGTTTTAATTCATAACTGACAAATACAAAGTGACTTTACAGCTGCAAAAAACGTGTGAAGTTTTGTGTGTGAAGAGGAAAAGAAAAGTGGATTTGAAAAGTTAAAAAAAAAAGCCACTGACTACTGATAAACTAATTAGAAACACAGAAAAACTGTTAACTATATGCTAAGTGAAAGAAATGCCAGATACAAATATTATAGTATACAAAGTTTATTTTCATTTTTTTATTTGTTTTATTTTTAGAAAAAGGGGAAAGGAGGAAGAGAGGGAGAAAGAAACATCAATGTGTGGTTGCCTCTCACACACCCCCTACTGGGGACCTGGCCCACAACCCAGACATGTGCCCTGACTGGGAACTGAACCAGCAACCCTTTGGTTTGCAGGCCAGCACTCAATCCACTGAGCAACACCAATCAATAACCAGGGCTATTTTCATTTTAATAAAATTATATAAAAGACAAATCTAAGATTGGGTAGCATAAAGCACATCAATAAAGAACAATGTCATCAAAATAGTAAAGTAAGAGTTTCCTACCACCTTCCTCCCAAAAAACACTGATTTTGAAAATCACCCATGGACAACCAACTGTGGGAGTCCAGCAGAAAAGTTTCAGCACACCACTGGAACAAAAGAAACCCAAGTTTGGACACACTGAAGAGGGTAAAAGGAATAGTTTCATTTTACCTGTGACACCCTTCTTCCCTCAAGGTGCACAACACGGTGCCAAGAAAGATCTTCTCAGTTTGTGACTGCTCCCACAGGTGAAGTGAGAATGTGTGAGTAAGTGCCCAATGTCCCCAGTTGTGCAGGTTATATTGCCAAAGAGACCCATTTTTTTCTCACCCTACAGAATCTTGAGATGTACTACATGAGTGGGGAGTAGGGAGTAGCAGGGCTCTCAGAGAACAGAAAAGAGTACATGGATCATACTAAATGCAATGCAGGATGCCCAACCACAAGCCACCTAGTCTGAAGATGCTCCCAACTGGCAAATGGGTACACCCTATATCCATATACTTCACCCACACACACTCTGATCCCCATGGCTGGCTCCCTGAGTGCACCCTTAGGAGCAACAGAGCAAGGCTTTGCAGACAGCTAGTGAGTATGTGCAGAAAAGTGTCCCAACTCTGCAGGACTGGGAGAGAGCACATAAACTTGAGAATTCAGCACCATCTTAGGGAAAGCAAACCAGAGGCTGTCAGCACTCAACCAAGCTCTGCATGATCAAAAGAAGGCATACAATCTTAAAAATTCCCTCCAAGGGAGTATAGGAAATGAAGAGCCGGTATATCCACGTAAGAGCCTGAGAAAGCCTCAATTCCTAACAGCTCACAGAAGGTAGGTCTCTCCCAAAGCCAGTCAGTAAGGTAACTGCTTATTTCAAAGTAATATCAGCAACTCAAGACTTCAAGGAGCCCTAACTAGTGTGGCTCAGTTGGTTGGGCATCATCCTGCAAAGTGACAGGTTGCCAGCTCAATTCCCAGTCAGGGCATATGCCAGGGTTGCAGGTTCAGTCCCTGGTCAGGGTGCATACTAGAGGCAACCAACCAATGTTTCTCTCCCTCTCTTTCTCCCTCCCTATCTCTCTAGAAAATTAATTAATTAATTAATTTTTTTTTAAATAGCTGAGAACTTCCCAAATCTGGGAAGAGATCTGAACATCCAACTTTATGAAGCTCAGTTCCCAAAAAGTATAACCTCAAAAAAAACTCCAATACACATTACAATAAAACTATTTAAAAGAGAAAAACAAACTTCCGCATACAAGAAAATCTCCATAAGGCAATCAGCAGATTTCTCAGCAGAAATCTTACAAGTCCAAAGATAATGGGATGATATAGTCAGGTGCTGGAAAAAACAACTGCCAGCCAAGAATACTTTACCAGGCAAGTTGTCTTTCAGAAATTAATGAAAAATTAAGGAGATAAAGACATTCCCAGACAAATGTGGAAAGAGTAGATCTGCTTTAAAGGAAACGTTGACAGGTATATTTCAAGCTGAAATGAAAGGACACTAATTACCATGTGAAATACAAAACACTGATAAAGTACATAATCAAATCCTGAATACTCTATCACTGCAACAATATGGTGGTATGTCAATTACCTAACTATAACATAAAGGTTAAAGGACAAAACTATTAAAATTAACTATATAATAATTTGCTAATGGATACACAAAACAAAAAGATGTAAACTGTGCTATCAAAAACAAAACATATTGGGGATAAGAGTAAAAAAGTAAGGAGTTTTTGTATACCATCAAAGTTGTTATCAACTTAAAATGGACTATCTTATCAATGTTTTATGTAAGTCTCATGGTAACCACAAAGCAAAAACCTACAGTAGATACACAAAAGACAGAGAAGGGAATCAAAGCATACCACTAAGGAAATCATTAATTCACAAAGAAAAATAGCAAGAGAGGAAAGACGGAAAAGTAGAAACTACAAAACAGCCAGAAAACAATGAAATGGCAGTAGTAAGTCCTTACCTATAAATTACTTGCAATGTAAATGACATAAATTCTCTAATCAAAGGCACAATCAGGCTGCAATGATTTTAAAAAAAGAAAAGAAAAACAAGATTCAACTAGATGTTACATGCAAAAGACTCACTACAATTTTAAGGACTCATATAGGCTCAAAGTGAAGAGATAGAAAAATACATTCCACGCAAATAGACACAAAAAGAAAGACACTCACAAAAATAAATAAACCTTTATTTATAATAGGAAAAAAAAGACTTTAGGCCAAATCTCTTATCATATAATGACAAAGGGTTCAATTAATCAAGAGGATACAACAATAGGTATATATGCACCTAACAGAGTTAAATATACTAAGCAAATACTAGCAGATGAAAAGAAACACACAAACATAATTATAGGAAGGAACTTCAACATCCCACTTTCAGCAATGGATAGATCACACAGAAAATTAGGAAAAAAATAATAGACTTCAACAATACTTTAGAACACAGGGCCCTACCAGACATATACCAAACATTCCATCCAACAATAGCAGAACACACATTCCCCTCAAGTGTACAGAGAACATTCGCCAGGATAGACCATATGTTAAGTGACAAAACAAGCCTTAGTAAATATAGGACTGAAATCATACCTAGTATCTTTTCCAACCATAATGCTATATAAAACAAATCAGTAAGAGGAGGATAGCTGGAAATTTCACAAGTTTGTGGATATTAACATGCTTAATGTATTTCTGAAAAAACCAATGAATAAACAAAGCTGTCAAAAGGAAATAAAAAAATTAATCTTGAGACACACAAAAATAAAAACAACATACCAAAACTTACAGTATGCAGCAAAAATAGTTCCAAGAGAGAAACTTATAAATGCAATATTAAGGAAAAAATATCTCAAACACCTAACTTTACAACTCAAAGAACAAGAAAAAGAACTAAGCCCAACGTTAGCAGAAGAAATAAAATAACAAAAATCACAACAAAAATAAAAAGAGACATGAAGAAACAAACCAATGAAACTAAAAGCTAGTTTTTAAAAAAGATTTATTAAGTGGACAAATCTTTGCCTAGACTAAGGAAAAAAGAACACTCAAATAAATAAAATCAGAAATGAAAGAGCAGACAACTGAAGTATGAGAATTGATATCAGAGATCATAAAGGATTATTAAAAACAATTATAAACCAACAAATTGGGCAACCTAAAACAGTAAGTTTCTAGAAACCTACAACCTACAAAGACTGAATCATGAAGAAACAGAAAATCTGAACAGACCAATAACAAGTAAGGGAACTGAATCAGTAATCAAAACCTTTCAACAAAGAAAAGCCCAGGACCAGAACATTTCAATGGTGAATTCTACCAAACATTTAAAGGCTAACACCAATCCTTTTCAAACTCTTTCAAAAAACTGAAGAGAAGGGAACATTCTCAAACTCATTTTACAAGGACAGCATTACTCTGACACCAGAGCCAGAAAAAAATACATCAAGGAAAGAAAACTACAGGTCAATATACCTGATGAATATAGATGCTAAAATTCTTCAATAAAATACTAGCAAGCCAAACTCAATGTTATATTAAAAGGATCATATACCATGATTAAAGTAGGATTCATCCCTGGGATACAAGGATGGCTCACTATACACAAATCAACAAACATAGTACATCGACAGAATGAAAGATAAATATCTTAGAATCATCTGCATAAAGGCAAGAAAGAAAAAAAGCACTGAAACCTCGGTTGTCAGACTTCCACACAGTTGGATTTCCTGACCGTTCTGGGTGTTATTTGTTTTGAGGTTTAGGTATTAATTCTTTTTGTGGTTGTGTGATAAGGCAAAGCGTGTCTACCTATACCTCCATCCTGACTGGAAGTCCCACTGTCAGTATTTCCAAAGCTTTCTACATTGATCACATATATTATATCCATTAGCAAAAAAACAAATAAACAAAAAGGGAAATCCAATAGGTCAATGTGAAAAAGTTACAGAGAAACCTCTCCATTTGCTTTGGTAAACAGGAGGCCACTGGTGACCTGTGACAATATAGTTTTTATTCAAAAGGAGAAGCCAGATTTCAGAAACTTGAGAAGTTAAGATGCTAGAGGGAAATTGTAAAAAGCTGAAAAGCAAAATCCTAGAGGAAATGGAAGGAAATAAAAAACCAGCGATCACTCTTTGTGAAGTTTCAAAAAAGACAAACTATGTTCACTTTTCCTACAAAATGTTTAGTAAAATAACTACTTCTCCAATTCCAACAATTTTTTTTAACATTGCTCAAAGGTCAACTTAAATTCTATCAATTCCACAGACTTCTCCATCCAATCTTACCAAAAACTAAATTCCTCCCATTGTGCTTCAGCTACATATACTTTATGAAATTTTTCTTCTCATACTGTTGTTTTTTTTTTAAGATTTTTATTTATTTTTTTATAGAGAGGTGAAGTAGGGAGAAAGAGAGGCAGAGAATCAACAATTGGTTGCCTCTTACATGCCTCCAACCAAGGACCTCGCCCGCAACCCAGGCATGTGCTCTGATTGGGAATTGAACCTGCAACCTTTTAGTTCATAGGCTGGCTCTCAACCCACTGTGCCACACCAGCCAGGGCTTTTTTTGTATATTTCTTATGCTGGCATTGTTAAGACTTGATTGTATTCTTAATCCACACAAAATCCCTGTCAGGAGTATATTCAGGGTATTATCCTCATTTCCAAATAAGAAAGAAGGCACTAAGAGGTAAGGGAACTTAACCACAGCCAAAGACCTAATAAGTGACAGGAACAGGACTTGAATTCAAGTCAGTCAGATTTCAGAGATCACTCCCTCAACTACTATCATCCTACTGCCTCATCTGTATTGGATTCTAACCTTTCTTAAGGGAAGCTATCCACCGAAATGTACTTCTATACCTACCAGTGTCCCACACAATGCTTTACACATGTTAAACATTCAGTTTTTTTGTTATATATTGAAAAAAGTATTTAAACATAAAGAATTAAGGAAAACACACAAAATAATCAATTTAGTAAATGTAACATTAAAAATGGTTTCAGGCCCTGGCTGTGTAGTATGTTGGATAGAGCATTGTCCCTCCCTCCCTCCCTCCCTCTCTAAAATCAATAAATATTTTAAAAAATGTTTAATGGTTTTCAATTTTCAAACCTGGGCCCAGTAGAATGGCTCCCTCAAACAATGAGGAAGTGACCAGAGAATGAACTATCAACAGTCACCAGTGCATTCAAATGGTGGGCTTCAAGAAGCATGCTATTCAGACACTCAAAGAGATCCAGAAATCTGCCATGAAAGAGATGGGAACTCCAGATTTATACACTGACACCAGGCTCAACAAAGGTGTCTGGGTCAAAGGAGTAAGAAATGTGCCACACTGGCCCTGGGCCAGTGGCTCAGTTGGTTGGAGCACTGTCGCATACACCTAAGGTTGTGGGTTTGATTCCCAGTCAGACCACATAGTAGGTTGCAGGTTCAATCCCCCGTCAGGGAATACACAGGAATAAACACTAATTAATGTTTCAATGTTTCTCTCCCACAACAATGTGCTCTCTCTCTCCTCCCCCCTCTAAAAATTAATAAACATATCCTTGGGTGAGAATTAAAAATAAGTAAATAAAGTAAAAAGAAATGTCCCATACTGTATTCCCATTCAGTTGTCCAGAGAACATGAGGATTCACCAAAACTCTGTAAGCTGGTTATCTATGTACCTGTTGCCACTTTCAAAAATCTACATACAGCCAATGTGGATGAGAACATTAACCACTGATTATCAAAGTTGTAAAACTGCAAAAAAAAATTTTTCCCAGTGTAGCACATACTACACACGTGTGTGTTTGCTGCCCAGAAACAACTTCACCTTCCTCATGGCCACAGAATGCCAAATTTCTTTTTGAGAAACACAAACCTTTTTTAGCTATGAAGTTTGGGTGGGATCAGCTTTAGGAACCGGTCACAATCAGTTTAAGCCAACCAAAACCCATCCTCTTTGAATTCTTTCAGGAATAAGGCCAATGACATAAGTACCATTTGCTATCAAAGTTTTGGAAAAAGAAGCTTCTTTGTTGTCATACAGTATGTTTCTAAAGAGATTCTCTCTCTTTTCTTCTCTGCAGTATAATTCCAAACACCGTGGTATAAAGACGGTACAACAGGCATTTCTGCTACCATGAAAATGCCCAAACTGGTGTTAAAACCAAGGAAGCACAGCAGAGGAGGCTATATAGAAATGAAGTCTTGATACTGTTATGAATCCATAGATTAAGAGTAGTCCACACCTGAAATGCTTAGTTATACATTTAAAAAATCCTTTTGTTTCTGCAAATTGGGCTGGTTTTTCTCAGAGGTCCTTGTGACAGAATCCTAATTGGTTCAAAAGTAATTCCCAATGATATTTTTAACCCAAGGATGTTAATATCAAGGAATACCCAGAAATAAAATTTTTTTAAAACTTGACAAGATGAGGTGTCAAGAAATGAGCCCCAGCTGGTGTGGCTCAGTGGATTGAGAGCCAGCCTGAGAATCAAAGGGTCACTGGTTCAATTCCCAGTCAGGGCACATGCCTGGCTTATGGGCCAGGTCCGCACTTGGGAGTACTCAAGAGGCAACCACACATTGATCTTTCTCTCCCTCTCTCTCTCTCCCTTCCCCTCTCTCTAAAAATAAATAACTCTTTTAAAAAACGAAGAAGAAATGAAGTACCTTTTATGGACGGGGTAGTAAGAAGGACATCACAAAAGCAAGAAACAACAGTATCTGAAAGTAGCCAAGAAAACTGAGAAAACATGGAAAACCAGCACATCCAGCCTACCCTTTTCCTCTCTACCATTACACACCTACAGTGGTCTTAATATTTTTCCATACAATTTAACAAATAAGTATTAACCCTAGTAGGTTGGGTATTGTGAAAGTTAGTTAATATAACAGATAGTTGTGATTAAAGAACTTATGGCCTTGCAAAATAAAGACATCAAACAAGTAAATAAAAATATATGCATAATTCTAAACTGTGGTGCTATAAAGGTTACGAACCAGAATTACTTTAGATTGGATTTTCAAAAAACGCCTCTCTGAAAAAATAACATTTAAGTCAAGATTTGAAGGCACAGGGAGGTGATAAATTCCAAGCATACAGTAAAGCCTCAGTGGCAGCAAAGAACATCGATTTAAAAAAAGGCAAAACAAGCAAAGAACAAGGTTAGCAGTAGCTATATGTCATGCAGAGTCTCACAAATCATAGTAAGCTGTACTACTCCCTGCATTCCAAGCAACTATTCCAACCAGTTAAATGTCCACTTCAATTTTCCATCTTCCTTGAAACTTTGACTAATCCACTTTAGCCAGAATAAGTCTCTCCATAGTTCCTTTAACAGTTTCTCAAGAGTTTCCCAACTTTTATAAGCAAGCGTCTCTCTAAAAATAAGGACAGCATGGCCCTGACCGGTATGACTCAGTTGGCTGCACGTCATCCCACAAGGCGAAAGGTTGCCAGTTTGATTCCTGGTCAGGATACATATGCCTGGGTTAAGGGTTTGGTCCTAGTTGGGGCACGCACGTGCAAGAGGCAGCCAATTGATGTTTCTCTCACATACCAATGTTTCTCTACCACTTTCTCCCTCCCTTCCCCTTTCTCTAAAAATAAATACATAAAACCTTTTAAATATATATAATAAAATAAAGGTTTAAAAGACAACATGGTCATGACCAAGTGGCTCAATTGGTTGGAGTGTCATCCCATGCACCAAAAGGTTGTGGGTTTAATCCCTAGTCAGAGCACATACCTTAGGTTGCAGGTTCAATGCCTGGTCAGGGTGTGTACAGAAGGCAAGAAATCGCTGTTTCTCTCTCATGTCAATGTTTCTCTCCCTCTGTCCTTCCCTTTCCCCTTTCTCTAAAATCAATAAACATGTTCTCGAGTGAGGATAAAATAAATTTTAAAAAAAATTCATTCTAGCCTTGACCAGTGTGACTCAGTGGGTTGGACATCCCACAAACCAAAAGGTCACCAGTTCAACTCCTGGTCAGGGCATATACTTCGGGAAAGGGCAACCTATTGATGTTTCTCTCCCTTTCTTCCTCCCTTTCCCTCTCTCTAAAAAATAAATAAATAGACTTCCGGCCAAGATGGAGGCATAAGTACACGCACTGTGCCTCCTCACACAACCAAGATAGGGACAACAACAATATAGAAACAAAATAACAACCAGAACTGACAGAAAATTGAAGTGTATGGAAGTCGGACACCCAAGGAGTTAAATAGACACATTCATCCAGACCGGTAGGAGGGGCGGAGTCGGGCCAGGCGAGGGACGTGGAGCAGAGAGCTGAGCAACCGGGACGGCACACAAGTCCACAGCAGGCAGACCCTGGGCCCACAAGCTGTGGTGGCTGATGGGCCCTGGCCGGGGGTGGCGACCTGCAGACCCAGCAAGGCAGCCATTGTGAAGCAAGGCACTGTGCGCAACTCAGGGTCCCAGCACCGGGAAATAGAGCTTTGGGTCACTGACTGAGGAGGAAGGTCCCGCGAGGTGCACAGGCCCACCCACACCAAAATTGGAGCCAGAGGGGCCCAGTTAGCTTGCGGAAAGCGGCGGAAGGGTCTGGGGTCCTACAGAGAGCAGGGCAAGCACCACTGTTCCTTCTCGGACCCACACACAGTCACAACCCAACCACTGGGGTACCCCGCCCTGAATTCCTAAGGCCCCGCCCCTCACTACAGGAGCTCTACAAGACCAAAAAAAAA
>CM052543.1:109971436-109983884 GCA_028533065.1 Trachops cirrhosus | reverse complement strand
GACACATGGACATGAACTAAAGGGGGGGAATGTGGGTGAGAGAGGGTGTTCAGGGTGGACGGGAATGAAGGGGGATAATAGGACAACTGTAATAGCATAATCAATAAAATATATTTAAAAAATAAATAATAAAATCTTTTTTAAAAAAATAAAAAAAAGTCATTCTATTTCTCACTGTTTTTTTTGAGGTTCAGTGAAGAATTATGAAATTACAATAGCTTCAGAAGTAGATTATCATCATGGTATTGTATATAATTCAACATAGTACTATTTCAACTGCACAAGCACTGCACTACTACCTCCTGTAACTTGGGCACAATGCTTGTAATACTTAAGCATTGCATGTTGTGTTGTCATTGTGAGCATCCATATGATATTCTGAATGATTTTCAGGCTTACACCCCAATTAATAAAACAGATCAAAATGAGCTTTTCATTTTGAAACAAGAAGAAAAGATTCCAAGGTGCCCCTTATTCCCTTGAAATAGGGTCAATTCCATTCCAAGGAAAAATTTACAAAGCAAAGCTCATTACTGAAAATCTTGAAGAGGAAAGAATTAAGGACAAGATCGTGCGGCTTGCTATCAATCAAGTCCCTCCAAGATGACAAAAAATACATCTCATCTTTTTCACAAGGATAGCATCAGATTCTGTCAAGTGTTCTCATTATTCCTCACCAATCTGGAAGTTAGATTTCCTCTAGATAATACATGTTTTATCCTGTCAGTTTGGGGACTCCTCTTAGAAGAGAACATGGAAACAAAGTGCTATTAGAGTAAAACAACATTCTGCTAACCACACATTCTATTATACCACTCTGTCCCTTAACCGATTTTCTTATTCTGAACACAACTTAAAAAGCTGTACTGTCTTAAGCATATTCTTAAGTCTCAGTTTATTCTGATCTAGTCCTCTTACTACTTGCTCATATTCATCATTTGTTACTAAGTCTTTCTCAATAATCAAAATATGGTTCATGAATCTGGCACCAAAGTTACCCAGAATTCAAAAAAAACACAAAAACACCCTATTTTGTCTTGAGGTAGTTTAGAAGCAGAACACTGCTAAATCAGACCCATAAAACCTAGGAGTCAAAACAAACACTTTAAAACTATGAAGCCTACACACTGATGCTCTGATGTTAGAAGACAAATTTATTTTTCTCAAGTTTTATCCTATTGCCAGATTTCCTCCCAGATGTGTTGAATGAGCAACTCAGCAATCTGATTTCAATATATTCAAGCTGATAATCACACAATTACACAAATACATATAACAACCCAACTACCTGTTGGTCGAGGACTGGTTAAGTTATAGTGTGATCAAGTAATGGAATACTACATTTAAGACATTAAAAATTATAGTTTAAGTGCATATAAGCATGGAAAGGTGCCTATATCTTATTAATAAGTATGATATGTAGTGAACTGTAATTACTTTATTGACATAAAATAGTGCGTCTGAGGAAAAAGAAAAGAATGACTTAGAGAGGTTCACCATAACAATTTCTTTGGTAAGCAGAGTTTCAGATTCTAATTTTACTATTTCCTGTACTATTAGATTTTGTTTTAAAAAAAGCAGATATCCTTCTTAAAAAATGAGAAAAAGCAAAGCTACTTTCTTTGGGAAAATGCTAAACACCCTGGTAAGGAGGTAAGTAATCAATGACAGGAGTCCTTAAGTTTTCTCCTGCCACCAAATACTACAGATGACACTTCAAAAAACCTAAACCAGATTATAATGAAGCACTCACAGCTAAAGAGTATACCAAATCTCCAATAGAAGAGTGCTCATCAAGGGTAATATTAGATTCAAAACTCTTGGTTGCATTCTAACTCAAATGGTATGCACAGGAGAGACACTTCAAAAGGAGCTTTAGCTTCAAGATTGTAAAGGCACCAAGGTATTATCTTCTACCTCTTTATGAAACTTCAATGTCAACTGTTTCCACAAATTTGCTGCAATTCCCTTCTGCAATCAGTCTCCCTCACATCAGCTTGCTAAAACACTCACTCTAGTTCATGTACTCCAGTTACCTGGATCTTTCGTTGAAATATCCTGACAGGAAAAATCTGATTGGTTGACAGCAGCCCAATCACTCCCTGAGGTCAGGAGTCTACCTGTAATCCAAGCAGCGATGGCTTGGGAATAATACAGTCTTCCAGGGGCTACAACCAAGGTTACTTCTCTAGTAGAGGTTATGGCCAGGGCAGGAAGAGAAACCTGTCTTCTACCACACAGTAAGGTAAGTGCAACAGGAGGACAGGTTAATACTACATCAATTCTAAATTAACTGAGTAATCTACATTTGGAGACTGCAGATTACTTAGAAATTTTTAATTTCTAAGGAATTTAAGAGAAAAATAACATTAACAGGTGTTAATCACATTAAAATGAAAAGCCCAATTATTTTCCTGGCATATAAAGTCCTAAATAAAAGTAATTTAGCCAAACTTCACCCCAAACACCCAAATCTCACTTCCTATGTAGAAAGAGAACTAATTTTTGCCTTTTTGCATTGTCTACTAATTTCAAACATAGTTGGTTAGTAAGTATTCATATACCTACTGGTTTATGAATAAGGTAATAAAAAGCAGTATATATGATATAATCTACAACTTCAGCCAGAATACTTCAGCCAGAAACTCTCATATCTAAATCACTACTGACTACAGGTCCAAAAACGCTGCTAGATAATCACATTTTTCTACCACAACTTTTCATTAACTAAAATGTTTACTAAACATTTACTCTCCACAAGGCATTGTATTAGAACTGGGAAAAGAATAAACATGGCAGCTGAATTTAAGGAATTCAACATTCAGCAAGGAAGATTGACATTATTTTAAAAAGAGTGCCTATTACATAAGTATGTATTCTAAACTAAAGAGTGTAAGTAATTTTAAGAGAGATCTGAAAGATTTCAGAAGGCCTAAAAAAAAAAAAAAGTGAAATGAGTTTGGGCCAAACTGTGCCATGATATATATATGCCAGGCTAAGAAATTAAGAATATTCTCCGGGCAATAAAGAGCTATGATGGTTTAAGCAAGTAATATGATAACCACATATTGTGTTTTAGACAGGCAACAATGGAAAAGCTTCACAATATAAAACCTTTTTTAAAATCTGATAATTAAGCCCTGATTTGTGTATCTCAGTTGGTTGGGTGTCCTCCCACAAAGCGAAAGGTCACTGGTTTGATTCCTGGTCAGGGAACTTGCCCTGGTTGCGGGTTCAATCCCCTGTCCAGGCATGTATGAGAGACAACCAATTGATGTTTCTTTCCCTCACTTTCTCCCTTCCTCTAAAAATAAATTAATTAATTAACAAACAAATACACCAATAATTAAAAATACCAAGATGAAAAAGCAAACAAAAAAGCAGAAAAGAAATCTACATGGCGAATATGACCAAGGGTTGATATACTTAATTAGTGAACAGTTCTTATGTTAATATGAAACATTAAAACCCAGTAAAGCAATGCATTAAATAAGAAATGCAGATAGCCAATACAAATATGTTTAAACTTATTAGTAATTAGTTATTACATGTCTTGCCAAAGTAATAATTTTTTAAGGGTAACATTCTGCACAAGTTGAAAGAGTGCCCAACCTGCACAGACGCTGCTGAAACAATGGAAATCAATATATCCTTTCTGAAAAGCAACTGGATAATATAAACAAAATTGTGTTTATATTTCTGATACAGTAGTCACGTCCAGAAATCTATCTTAAAAAATGTATTAGAAGATTACCATATGCCCTGGCTGGGCGGCTCAGTTGGTTGGAGCATAATCCCATACACCAAAAGGCTGAAGGTTCAATCTCCAGTCAGGGAACATATGGGAGGCAACGGATCAATGTTTCTCTCTCACTCATTTCTTTTTTTTTTAAAATATTTTATTTATTTATCTTTAGAGGGGAAGGGAAGGAGAGAGGGAAATATCAATGTATGGTTGCCTCCCATGCATTCCCCACTGGGAAACGGCCTGCAACCCAGGCATGTGCCCTGACTGGGAATCGAACCGCGATCTCTTGGTTCACAGGCCCGCGCCTAATCCACTAAGCTACACCAGCTAGGGCTCTCTCACTCTTTTCTTTCTTTTCTTTCTTTTTCTTTTTCTTTTCCTTCCTTCCTTCCTTCCTTCCTTCCTTCCTTCCTTCCTTCCTTCCTTCCTTCCTTTCCTCCCTTCCTGCCTTCCCTCCCACCCTCTCTTTTTCTTTTTCTCTCTTTCTCTCCCTTTCTCTCTGTCTAAAATCAATGAAATACCTCAGGTGAGAATTAAAATACTTATGTTCACATACAGGATGATCATTTGCAGCATTATTTTCTTAAGATATTATTTATTTTTAGAGACGGGAAAGGGAAGGAGAAAGAGAAGGTTTAGAAACATCGATGTGAGAGAGAAACATCAATAGGCTGCCTCTCATAAGTGCCCAAGAAACCCACAACCCAGGCGTGTGCCTGACCAGAAATCAACTGGTGACCTTTCACTTTGCAGGACAAAACCCAACCAACTGGTCAGGGATGTAGCATTATTTATACTATGGGAGAACTGGAAACAAGCAAACAATGGGAAAATATTAAATTGCATACAAAATGGAAATATTATACACACAAAAATATGTTTTCAAAAGTTAATAAGGGAGATGATCAAACATAATGTCAGGTGAAACAAGCTAGACATTGTGTTTTGTGCCTGTGTACTTATCCTAAAAAACCCTAGATATGTGTAGTTCTTTTTAAAGGGATCACTGCTGACAAACAATATGGAGATAGATTCCCATTCAGCTACATTCATCACCATAAATTTTTACTACAATTACCATGGAATTACACCTGAATTTGTTAAAATACATAAAAATATAGTAATTTTCTATTTTGCCAAACAGTGCACTCATTCATAATAATGTCCTCCACTTAATTAGATCATCTAGTTTATACAGCATACCGTAACTGTTAAAGAGTGTAGGCTTTTTAGTATGACCTGGGATTATGTCTTGTTCAAATCCTGGCTCCAACAAATAGTCCTGTGACTCTATGCAAGTTACATAAACTCTAAGCCTTGGTTCTCTTTATCTAAAAAGGGTGATGAGAGTAACTACCCTCAAAGAACTGATAAAGTACTCAACACAAACTATTCAATAAAATATTTTGCCTTAAAAATAAAATGCAAACAGAATGATTCTACAATTACTGATAGAGTATCTTGAGTTCTAGCTTTATATGGCTAGTACTAACTAAGCAAGTGACAGATGATCCTTTGCAAACCACTTAAGACTTTCTGAGGTTCAATTTCTTCACCTTTAAAGCTGAGGCACCAATACTTGCTCTGGCCCATCTCAAAGGATAGTTAGGAACAACAAATGAAATGTCTGTTTTAAACAAATGGTAACTGTAATTCACTCAACACACACAGAATAAAATCCACAACATACAAGTAAATTTAAAAGACTGATGTACATTTAAAGCCATTTTCATTCTGCTCTCATTACTTCAGAACTCCAACTTCTCATCAACATCCAGAAATACCTTGGATTTAGTGAACTGGTTCATAAAACAGCTATAAAAGCAGCGAACACACAAAATCCACGCAACAAGCAGAGGAATATACACTTAAAATTACCTCCTAAACTAAATGCAATCCCACAAAGGAAGAGCAAAATTCACTGAACACATTCTAAGCTTTTAAAAATGTCTTCTTACAAAAAACAAAGCACTGAAAGGAAAATGGGAACTCAAATGTTAGTACTGTTGATTGTTTTTTTTCTAACACTAAAGCCAAGTGCTATTTTGAAATGTAATTTCAAGTTTTAGGATATCTGTCAAGACCACGTTAAAAAAGGAGGTGGGGGAGTCCTTAATATGGGGTCCTTAGCCTGGATCCACAGACAGGCTTCAACAGGCCCATAACCTCCAGACAAAATTATGTCTGTGTATATATATTCCATGGTTAGAGTTTTATAGCTTCAGATTCTCAGCAAGAATAGATGTATAACTGGCAATACTAATACTCCCATCAAAAACTGATGACAAAAGAAAGCTATTTACATTCTTTTGCCACCAATTTTTATTTTAACTACATTATATGCTACCATATTTTAAAATAAACAATTCACCTGAAGTCCGTAACTTACCAAAAACTATGCATATCAGATATAAAGCTATACTATCCACATTATGTCTACCCTTTCATTTAAAACACAAAGTTTTTAGATTACACATTTACTGGTGTGTCCAGGCAGACTTTAAGTTTGAGCAGAGATTGTAAATTTTAAAAGAAACAGGTTCTTCAAATTTTTTAAAATAATTCTTTTTCAACATCAACTTCAAACATAACACCCAAAAATATAGAAAATTTCATTTCTTATCTTAGTTAAACCTTTATGAGGACTTTTAGTGACAGATGAATTCTGAGCACATCATTTTGGTACTTTAACTATGAATTCATCAAGGATGAATTGATGTTCATCTTAGTACAACCTATTGGGGTGGAGAGAGTAAAGTCTTTTTCTTTTTTTAGATATATATGTCTTTTTCCAATTTATTCAAATTTATTCAAACTCAGAATGTACTTTTTTTATTACTATTTATTTATCTTTAGAGGTGAAGGGAAGGAAAGAGGGAGAGAAATATCAATGTGTGGTTGCTTCTCATGCATCCCCTGCTGGGAACTGGCCTGCAACCCAGGCATGTGCCCTGAGTGGGAATCGAACCTCGATCCTTTGGCTCCGAGGCCCGAGCTCAATCCACTGAGCTACACCAGCCAGGGCAAAAGTAAAGTCTTAATAATTATTGTGAGCAAGATTACCAGAAAGCCATATCAACTACTTCAATTCAACAAGTTTTATCAAGTTCCAACTATCACACTCCTACTCAGTCATGGATAAATGTTAGTAAATGAGATACAGCAACTATACAAAGGAAAAATGAAAATGATTTCTAAACAACTACAGGGCAGGGGAGGAGCAACTTGTAATAGGTCAGTAGAACCTACAAATAAAATTGCTTAAGTAATTTAAACAAAAAAAGGAAGTATCATTGTGAGATTGTTTCTAGGAGTCAATTTTTAAAACTGAGCCTTAAAGGAAATATTAAGAAACTGTCTAAGTATTTTTAGACATCACTGGCTCATACACAAATAAGAAATCCTTTTTATTTGCTCATTAGGAGAGGTTTCTTAGAGGGTCTGCAAGGCCATATATTGTGAACCTGGTTCAACTAACTGTTCAATTTATTTAAAGGTGAAGGAAGACAATTTACTGTCAGGAAGACTAAATGAAAACTAAATTTTACTTAGTTCTCCATACTATTTCTACCTCTCCATAAATTCACTGCATTTTTGAGTGCTTCTAAACAGAGTCCTAGGGGATTCCCACATAATGATCAATAGAACCTTTCATTATGTCTCTTTTCAAAAGATGATAAAGACTAACTACAGTTCCTTTAGATGGTGTTTAAAATTTTCCAGGTTAGGTTTAAAATAATTTTAAAAGCACCAACAAAATTATTAAAAGCAGTTTTTCCTAATATATTTCATAGCAAAGCTATTCGTTTTCCAATTTCAGAATAGCAAAGCCAAAACCACATAACTTTACCTGTGATAGAGAATACAGTTTTCTGAAGAACTTGTAAGAACTTACGTTTATCAGTGTATCAAACCACCTGCACCTCAAAATAAATGTATCTCAAAACAAAAACAAATAACCCTAAAATTTCAGGAAAACTGAGAATGGCACAAATATTGAAAAGTGTTTCAAAATAAATATAATTTCAAAATAAATGTATCTCAAAATAAAAACAAATAACCTTAAAATTCTAGAAAAACTTAGAATGGCACAAATCTTGAAAAGTATAAAGACAAAACCCTGCTTCCACCTGTCAGGAAGCAAATACTCAGCTGAAAGTAAAACAAATACCCTTCCACTTTTACTATTGCTTTTGGTCATTAAAGTGAAATTCAAACACAAACAAGAAGATACATTTTATAAGTCAATTGTTTTAAACAATCTTATTAGAAAGAGATAGTTTGAAAGTCTTTCAAAATATCACACACACAACACAAATCCAAAACCCACATAAAGTGTTGGTAAATGAGCATTTCCTTAAATCTAGTTTCTGCATACTAACCTTTTATTAATTCATCTAGTCCAACTAGGCCTTTGGGCCCAGAAGTAGTTAACTGGCAATATGTCTAGTTTCTTTAAACCAAAATACCATCTTACAAGGGTTGGGAATAAAAATTTTTAATCTGGCTAGAAAAAAAATCAATGTACATAATCTCTTTAATAATCAAAAGTATAAGGAATAAGGCCTTTTATTCCAGGAGATAGGCCATGACTATCCCGGGATGGTATCTGTGGTACAATACTCTCCTTAATATAACAGAATTTAACATTAAAACAACGAATGGTACACCTAAGAAGCATCACTAATTAATTTTAAAAATAGGTATGAATTCCAATCATCAATACCACAGTTCACTTTCAGGTATTTAAGGGCTAGCAGAAGGGTTTAATACACCCACACACACCCCCAAGGGAGGGGAAAGCCACCAATCTCCTCCCAGGGAGTTTAATGAAAAAAAAAAAATTAACAGGTAAGAGAGGCCTCAACACCACTCTAAAAATCAAACAGGGCGGCCGGAGGGTTGGAGGGTCCGGGCTGCGGAGGAAAGCCTGGCTCTCGGATCCCACCTCGTTTCACCTTCCCAGTAGCATAAGGAGGCGAAGGCTCATTAGAGCCCTCGTTAATTGACACCTGTAATAAGGAAACTTTCCGAGCGCTGAGACCACTCAGACCCCGCCTGACCGCAGCTGCATCGCGGCCCCCTCACGGGAGCCCAGGTAACCCGGCAAGGCTGGGCCTGAGGCGGCGCGACGGCCGCGCCACCGCTCACCTTCCCGGAGGGCTAGGCCCGCACGCCGCCCGGTTCTGCTGTCGCCTGCCGCAGGCCGCGGCAGCCCGGGGAGGCCGGGAAGCAGCGCAGGGACCCCAAACCGTGCACCCCGACAGGCCGCCACCGCGACTACTTACTTTCATTTAACACCTCCACCAGGTCTGCGCAGTTCTCGCACATCGTTCGGCCGCCGCCCCCCCCCTCCCCCGCTTCGGATCGCACTGACTGATCCCGACCGGCGGGGGGGAGGGGAGAGAGGCGGAGGAGGGGGCCGGCCGGCCGGCGGGGCGGGGAGGCAACGAGGGCTGGCGGCGGCGGGGACGGGGCGGGGAGCAGGAGAATGGGGGAGGGGGCCGGCGGTCCCCGGAGCGGGCGGGGGAGAGGAGGGGGGCGAGGGGAGGTACGCAGGCCGGAGGGGCGCGGAGGCGCCGGCGGCGGGGAAGGAGGGGAAGGACGGGGGGAGGGGAGAGGGAGGGAGGGGGCGGGTGGGAAGAGAAGCAGCAGAGTCACTTCACCGACCAGACGCCGCGGCCACCGCCGAAGCCGCCGCCATTTTAATAGAGCGTTCGGGCTGCGCTCGGCTCTTTCCGTCCGGGGGAAGGAGCCGAAGAGAAGCGCCTCGCGCTCACATTCCTCCGCCTCCCGCCCTCTCTTCGCCTCCCGCCCTCCCACCTCTCCGCCGCACACACGCCGCACGCTCCACACAACCGCGGCCCGCTCGCTGCCCTCCCTTTCCTCTTCCGTCCGGCCTCCCCGCCCTCGGTCCACCCCCTCTCCGCGCTCGCCCACCCCGCCCAGCCCGGATCTCTGTCAGCGGCCGGAAGGGAAACGCGAAGCCAGCGCGGTCGCGGGGGGGAGTCCGGGTAAGTAGGGGAAGATGGCGGAGGCACCAAGCGGGTCGCGATTGCGCGGCGTCGCCCACGGCTGTCCACTCCGTGGGCTCCCAAAGCCCAGCGAGCGCCGGGTCACTCGCGCCACCCTATTTCCTGCCCCTGAGCTTCACTATTTTTCCTTCAGATCCACTAACCGGAATGGGTGTCGCTTTCTCACATGTCTTTCCTCCCTCGCGCTCAGGATTTGGGGAATGCGGGGCGGTGTTAATGGAGATCCGGAACGACGCCGCAGCCTAGATTGGGGTACATGGCCCTTTCCTTGCCCGGGTTTGTAAGAATGGAACGGCTCAGTGTCGACTTAATCTGCATCCTTGTTATCCTCAGTCCTCTAAGGTTCATCCGTCCTCGAATAGTAAGACACCTGGTGTGATTAGAAATGGCGGAGTGTTCACATTGGAATCTCCTCCTTTTTATGCCAGAGGGCCCCTCACGAATTGCCCCATCTACGACTCTCCACCTGAAACAGCATATTACGCTTCTCAGCGAACAACAATTTTAAAAGGGTATTAAGATGGGAAACGGAGAAGGAAGAACAGGTGAAGGGAAGGTGGGCACTCAGTCGAAGTTTGCTTTTAACTTTGGGAAAATTTTCCTTACACCTTCCTCACTGATTTTTGTGTCCAGTGTGGTTAAAGATGTGACTAAAAGTCCGAGAGGTGAGTGGTGTAATATTTTTAGAACTGTAACCGGAGCAGCTAGTAAGTAGTGATTCTTTAATAAATTTTGTCTCAGTTTTGTCACACCATCACCTCCCCATGCAAGGACCACCATCCTGGAATTTGCCTTTCTGCTCTTTGAAGTTGATGCTATGAAGTTTTTGCCCATCGTGTTTTAAGTGGCACGATATGAGCAGGTGCTCCTTAGGAATTAGAGAGCTCTTCTGACATCATCTTCCTTCCCCATCTTTTCCACAGAATTCGGGTTTCTGTGGCAGGCATCCTCCACCTAATGTCCTATCTACGCTTCGCCCCTTCCAATAGTAACACTTGCAAACCCAAGTGGTTTATGATTATTTTTCAGGTAGCAGAGGAGAGACCTTGGTCTCAGGAAGGAAGTCCCCCTCCCCAAAAAACCGGAATTATCTTCTGGAGGGTGGGCCCCTTGTAGTACAGGCTTCCCCACTAGGTGAGTGTTCTAGGAACCCATCTGTTTTCAGTGTTCCAGCTGGCTGTTGTGAGAGGCTGCATTCGGTTTCAGTGAATTTTTTTTTGAAGAGTTTCAATGCATTGACCGATTTTATGATGGGTAATTTACACAAACAACGTTCAGCAGTAAAATTTTGTTTCCTGTTGGGGAAAAATGAGGGGGAAATGGTTACAAAGAAGCTGCTTTAAGTAAAACAAGTTTATGAATGGTTTTCTCATTTAAATGAGGCAAAATGTGCATTGACGATGAACCTTGTTTTGGGCATTCTTCGAGCAACCAAACTGAAGAAAATGTGGTAACAGTTGGTGAAGCCATCTTGGAAGACCCCCCACTGGACTATTGATGAACTTGCAGATTTGACTGGGGTGTCATGGAATTCCTGTCAGCAAATTTTATGTGATAATTCGGCATTAAATGAGTTTTAGCAAAACTTGTGCCTCACTTGCTCATGCCTGAACGAAGAGATAATGGCTTGGCAACAAGCTGTGCTTTTGAAGGAGCAGTTGGAGGCTGACCCTGATTTTTTTTCAAAAGTCACAACCAGAGATGAATCTTGGTGTTACAGTTACAATCCTGAAATGAAACAGGAATCTTCAACTGCCACTTCCCCACACAAGTGAAATCAACTGTGAAAACAATGATCATCTGTTTCTTTGATGTGAAAGGGGTTGTGCATTCAAAATTTTTTCCTCTGGGTCAGTGAAACAGTCAACCAAAGTTTTTATCTGGAAATTTTGAGAAGGTTACAGCCATGATTTGCAGGAGAAAAGCCCCTGTGGCAAACAGGTGACTGGTTCTTCCAAGGTGACAATACATGCTGAATTTTGTGCAGTTTTGGCCACTCGCCCTCTGAGCAACCTTTTTTGTTTCCCTGATGAAAAAAGTCCTCAAAGAGAAACATTTTTGCCAATGCAGAAGAGATAAAAGGCATCAAAATCGACCAGTTCATAAACTGTTTTGAGCAGTGGAAAAATGTCCTGATAGGTGTATTGCATCAAATAAAGAGTACTTTGAAAGTGACTGAAGTTTAAATATGTAAGAATAAATATACAATATTTAATAAATCAATTCTGGTTTGGGGGCATCTGCCCCTTATGTTATAGATTTAAAATGAATCATGGTATGGTTTCTCTAGGGCAGGCCTTATGTTTCAATTCTTGCCATGAAGTGTAAGCAGAAATCTGCAAAGT
The DNA here is from genome assembly GCA_028533065.1 of Trachops cirrhosus. Classification (NCBI taxonomy): domain Eukaryota; kingdom Metazoa; phylum Chordata; class Mammalia; order Chiroptera; family Phyllostomidae; genus Trachops; species Trachops cirrhosus. The sequence continues at coordinate 109,971,756 of CM052543.1, read as the reverse complement.
GGGTCTCTTGAAAAGAATTGCCCATTCCTAATTAAAAAGAGACAAATTCAGCAGATGTGCCCCTTAACCCTTAGTACTTTTTGCCTGGAACAATCTTTTTTTTTTTCCTTTTTAATTAATATATGTTATTGATTATGCTATTATAGTTGTCTCATTACCCCCCTTCACTCCCCTCCACCCTGCACACCCTCTTCCGCCCACTTCCCTCCTTTAGTTCATGTCCATGTGTCATAAGTTCTTTAGCTTCTACATTTCCCATACTATTCTTGCCCTCCCCCTGTCTATTTTCTATCTACCATCTATGCTATTTAATTTCCATA
>CM052543.1:109945412-109960969 GCA_028533065.1 Trachops cirrhosus | reverse complement strand
AAGTCCCTTTGACATTTCATACAATGAGGGCTTGGTGATGATGAACTCCTCTAAGTTGACCTTATCTGAGAAGCACTTGATCTGCCCTTCCATTCTAAATGAAAGCTTTGCTGGATAGAGCAATCTGGGATGTAGGTCCTTGTCTTTCATGACTTGGAATACTTCTTTCCAGCCCCTTCTTGCCTGTAAGGTCTCTTTTGAGAAATCAGCTGACAGTCTGATGGGAACTCCTTTGTAGGTTACTATACCCTTCTCTCTTGCTGCTTCTAGGATTCTCTCCTTCATTTTTACCTTGGGTAATGTAGTTAGAATGTGACTTGGTGTGTTCCTCCTCGGGTCCAACATCTTTGGGACTCTCCAAGCTTCCTGGACTTCCTGGAAGTCTATTTCCTTTGCCAGATTGGGGAAGTTCTCCTTTATTATTTGTTCAAATTACTTTTCCACTTCTTGTTCTTCCTCTTCCCCTTCTGGTACCCTTACAATTCGGATGTTGGAACATTTAAAGATGTCCCTGAGGTTCCTAAGCCTCCTCATTTTTTTGAATTCTTATTTCTTCATTCTTTTCTGGTTGTATTTTTTCCTTCCTTCTGGTACACTCCATTGATGTGAGACCCATCTTTCATTCCACTATTGGTTCCCTGTGCATTTTTCTTCATTTCACTTATTGTAGCCTTCATTTTTTCATGTAGTGTGTGACCAAAATCAACCAGTTCTCTGAGTATCCAGATCACCAGTGCTTTGAACTGTACATCTGATAAGTTGGCTATCTTCTCTTGGTCACTTAAAAGGATGGGTTCTGGGGCTTTCAATCCTTCTGTTTGAGCCATCTTTTTGCTGGGGTTTTTTTTTTTTTTTTTTGGTCTTGTTGAACTCCTGTAGTGAGGGGCGGGGCCTTAGGTGTTCACCAGGGCGGGACAGTCCAGTTGCTGGGTTGTGATATTTTATGTGGGGGCAGGGTCCCAGAAGGAACAATGGCACTTGCTCTGCTCTCTATAGGACCCCATACCCTTCCGCCGCTTTCCGCAAGCTAACTGGGCCCCTCTGGCACCAATTCCGGAGTGGGTGGGCCTGTGCACCCCATAGGACCTTCCTTTTCAGTCAGTGCCCCAAAGCCCTATTTCCCAGTGCTGTGACCCTGAGCTGGGCACAGTACCTTGCTTCACAATGGCCACCTCGCTGGGTCTGCTGGTCGCCACCCCCTGGCCAGGGCCCACCAGCTACTGCTGTTTGTGCACCCAGGGTCTGCCTGCTGTGTACTTGCGTGCCGCCCCAGTTGCTCTGTGCTCTGCGTCCCTCGCCGGCCAACTCCGCCCCTCCTACCGGTCTGGATGAATGCGTCTATTTTTAAACCCTTGCGTGCCCGACTTCCATACTGCTCAAGTTTTCTGTCAGTTCTGGTTGTTATTTTGTTTCTGTATTGTTGTTGTCCCTTTCTTGGCTGTGTGAGGAGGCACAGTGTGTCCACCTATGCCTTCATCTTGGCCGGAAGCCCGCTCATGTTTAGTAATTTAAGTCCAATTCAGGAGCTAAGATTTAATTACAGTAACACTCATCAAAACTTTGTTTTGGCCGTTGCTGGTGTGGCTCCGTGTATTGAGTGTTGGCCTGTGAACCAAAGGGTCACCAGTTCGATTCCCAGTTTGGGCACATATCTGAGTTGTGTGGCAGGTGTCCTGTCAGGGGCACACAAGAGGCAACCACATATTGATGTTTCTCTCTCTTTCCCCCTCCCTTCCCTTCTCTAAAAGTAAATAAAATCACTTTTAAAAGTTTTTTAAAATCTTTAGTAAAGTATCAGCAATTATCTAAATGTCTAGTAGTAAGGAAATTACTGAGTAAATTATAATACAAAGAAATATCATGTGGTCACTAAAATAGATGTTACATAGTATTTAATAATCTGGAAATATATGTAATGATATATAAATTTTTAAAAAACATGTACTATATAGTTTCACTCTTAAAAAAGACTGGGAAACTGAGTTTATATAGGTTAACAGTTAATTTTGTTGGAGGGCTTATGGTTAATATTTTTTCTTTTTGTTTATATGCATTTGACATACTTTCTACAATGAAGAGGTCATACTATTGTAATTCTAAAACAAGAAAATTCTTGTTAATATTTAAAGTACACAGCTCTGTCAGGGTTCAGTTAGGGAGAGCAGAACGACTATGAGTATAATGAACTGACGGATCCATTATAGGAACAAGACCCTCCATAATTGTGGGAGAAGTGGGGGAAAGCTGTTGTCACTGTATCTGGTGGTAGAACTGGGTTCACTCTTTGTCAGCAGGGCCAACCAGGTGAGAACTAGAGAGCAAGTTGAAGAGAAAAAGGATTAGCTGAATCCCTGTCTCTCACTACCTCTAATTAAGACGGTCTTCATAGAGAAATAGTTCCTGCCTCTCTTCTACCACCCAATTCTCACCAAAATTTTTTGGACCGTTTCAGCTGAGAACCAGATATGTAAGAGTGATGGGGACTTTTCGGATAATTTACATATTATTGTCCTGATAAATCAAAGGAATATAATTTCTAAGTACTCATTAGAAATTCCCTTCTTCTATACTCCAAAATGACATTTTACAGCAAATATATTGTATTAGGTTTCTTTGAGTAAATATTGTGAAAATCAGGTGCATACTGTATGGATTCCATATAGCTCAAACATGTGTCATCTGTGAGTTGGGGCAAGTTATATAATTTGTGTTAGTGTCCAAGTCTGTGAAATAAAAGAGGTTCTGTGAGGGACTTCCGGCCAAGATGGGGCGTAGGTAGGCACACTGGGCCTCCTCGAACAACCAAGATAGGGACAACAACAATTTAGAAACAGAGTAACAACCAGAACTGACAGAAAATTGAACTGTATGGAAGTCGGACAACTAAGAAGTTAAAGAAGAAACATTCATCCAAACAGGTAGGAGGGGCAGAATTGGGCAGCCAGGGTGGAGAGGACCTGTGGCAAGGTGGCAGCTGGCAGACCCAGCGAGGTGGCTGATTGTGGAATGGAGCGGGCAAGGCAGCGGCGAGCGGACTGGGTGGTCCCGCATTTGCACGCAGATAAACAGACAAAACTGGGGAGTGGGATGGACCACACAACCCAGGGTCCCAGTGCAGGAAACTAAAGCTTCAAACCACCGATTGAAAACACCTGTGGGGGCTGAAGCAGTGGGAGAAATTCCCAGCATCACAGAACAGTTCGTTGGAGAGATCTACAGGGTTCTAGAACGTACATAAACCAACCCAACTGGGAATCAGCACCAGAAGGGCCCAATTTGCGTGGGGGAAGTGGGAGAAGTGACTGAAATCTGGCAGAGAATGGAGCAAGCACCACTGTACCATCTCAGACCCCTTCCCCACATACAGCGTCACAACCCAGCAACCTGGGTTGCCCTGCCCTGGTGAACACCTAAGGCTGCGCCCCTCACTATGTAACAGGTGTGTCAAGACCAAAAGCCCAAAGGAATAAACATCAAAGCTCCAGAAAAAATACAACTAAGCGATGACCAGATAGCCAATGTATTAGATGCACAGTTTAAAACATGTAATCAGGATGCTCACAGAATTGGTTGAATTTTGTCGCAAATTAGATGAAAAAATGAAGGGTACACTAAGTGAAATGTACAGGGAACCAACCAATAGTGATAGGAAGGAAACTGGAACTCAAATCAATGGAGTGAACAAGAAGGAAGAAAGAAACAACCAAACAGAAAGGAGTGAAGAAACAATAATTCAGAAAAATGAGGAGAGGCTTAGGAACCTCCAGGACATCTTTAAATGTTCCAACATCTCAGTCATAGCAGTGCCAGAAGGAGAACAAGGAATCGAAAACTTACTTGAAAAAGCAATAAGAATTTCCCCAATCTAGCAAAGGAAATAGACTTCCAGCAAGTCCGGGAAGCTCAGAGTCCCAAAGAAGTTGGACCCAAGGAGGAACACAACAAGGCACATCAATTTGCATTACCCAAGATTAAAATGAAGGAGAGAATCCTAGAAGCAGCAAGAGAAAAGGAGGCAGTTACCTACAGAGGAGTTCCCATCAGACTGTCAGCTGATTTCTCAAAAGAGACCTTACAGGCAAGAAGGGGCTGGAAAGAAGTATTCCAAGTCATGAAAGACAAGGACCTACATCCCAGATAGCTCTATCCAGCAAAGCTTTCATTTAGAATGGAAGGGCAGATCAAGTGCTTCCCAGATAAGGTCAAGTTAAAGGAGTTCATTATCACCAAGCCCTTATTGTATGAACTGTTAAAGGGATTTATCTAAGAAAAAGAAGCTAAAACATATGTACAGTAAAATGACAGCAAACTCACAATTAGTAACAACCACACCTAAAACAAAAAGAAACTAAGCAAACAACTAGAACAGGAACAGAACCACAGAAATGGAGATCACATGGAGGGTTAGCAACAGGGGAGTGGGAGCGAGGAAAGGTACAAAGAATAAGTAGCATAGATGGTAGGTAGAGCATTGACAGGGGGAGGGCAAGAATAGTAGGGGAAATGTAGAAGCCAAAGAACTTATATGTATGACACATGGACATGAACTAAAGGGGGGGAATGTGTGTGAGAGGGGATGTTCAGGGTGGAGGGGAGTGAAGGGGGAAAATGGGATAACTATAATAGCATAATCAAAAAATATATTTAAAAAAGATTCTGTGAGAATTAAGTGAGATATTACATGTAAAAAAAACAGCATATTAAAAGTGCTCAGTAAATGGTAGCTCTTCAAGTAATCACAATTTCATCTAAATCTTGCAGTTTCCATACCCACACGTCTTTATATTATTAATATAAAGCACTGTATTAGTTAGAAACAGAACAATTTGGCTTATTTTTCAAAATATATGTAGATCTATACTATAGGCATTTTGCCAAATTATTATTTCAAATGTTTTAAAAATGTATTCTTATTAACATAACAGTCTATACATTTTCTCTCATACATGGCATCCCCATATATGAATAAATCACAATTTGTCCGTCCTCCTGTTAGATATTTAGCTTATTTCCAGTGTTGGCTGTTAGAAACAATGGTGCAATAAATATTGTGTCTTCTTGGATAGGTATGCAAAAAAAAAAAATCTGGGAATATAAACCTAGAATTACAATCGCTTCATTGGGGATATATACCTGTTTAGTTTTTCTAGATATTGCTAAATTACTCTCCAAAGTGGATGCACTAGTTTATACTCTCAGCACCCAGACATGGGATTTCTTATTTCTTCTCATCCTTACCACACTTGGTCTTTTCAGACTTTTTTATCTTTGTGTGAAATGCTATCTCATTGTTTTAAAATGCACTACTGAGACTGAGCAAATTGATCATTCTTAAAAGACCTAATGGCAAAGAAAAGAGTAAAATTTTTCAAAAATAAGAAAAAATACTGACCTACTGTCAGTATTTTCAGACAGAACATTTCCTTCAGATATCAGGTGACTATTTTTAAAAAAGATTTTATTTTTTAGAAAGAGGGAAAGGGAAAGAGAAAGAAAGGGAGAGAAACATCAATGTGTGGTTGCCTCTCACGTGCCCTGTACTGGGGACCTGGCCCACAACCCAGGCATGTGCCTTGAGTCGGAATCGACCCAGCGACCCTTTTGTTCAGAGGCCTGATCTCAATACAGTGAGCTACACCAGCCAGGTCAAATGACTTTTTAACACTGTATTCTTGTTAGATGTTTGTACATCCCTGTCCTCCTTTCATTAAGCTGCATTATGCTTACCTACAATGGTAAAAAGTATCCACAGGGCCAAAGTCATGGATTTAATCCTATTCTGTCACTCCTTAATTCTGTCAGCACAGGCAAGTGAAAACCTGCCTACCTTGTTATCTGTAGAACAGGGATGACAGTATCTGACAGGGTTCTTGAGAAGGTTAAATGTTATAGCAGGGTATTATTCATTGTTCAAGTGCAGCAACTAACAACCCAGTACGTAATAAGCAGACTATAAGCATTTGTAGAATGGAAAACATTTATCCACCAAGCATTTTCTTGAACTTTACCTCCTCAAGAATACCAGGGATTCATAATGCTGCCATGGTGGCCTGACTATAACCACAAGACAACCAACTCACTTCTGAGTTGTAGAAAACGATAGCAGATTGCCTGGAATCCACTAGAGTTTACAAGATAACATGACATTATGAATTCACTTTTGATGTGTGCACTATTTGATACTCAAATGATTGAAAATATCCCACCCAAATTCAACAGCAAAGCATACAAAATATGAAAACTCACTATTTGAAAAAAGTTGTATTCGCGGCTGAGTCAAATGGATGAAGCACTCCATAAAAGATAGGTAATTTGTACTCTTTATTAGACTCGCTTCTGCCCTTGAAAAATTCTCCAAGAAAACAGTCTAGCCAATAAAACACTTTAAAAAGAGAAATAGGCATTCTCATAAATTGCTTGTGAAGAAAAATACAATCTTTATGAAGTCAGGAATGATACTCAATAGATTTAAGAATATTCCATTTTATTCCCTAACTGAATTTTACAACTGTCACTTAAATGTATCCATGCAGAAATTTCTTCCAGACTTCCCCATTAAACTGAGACAGTAAATGTAGTTTCAGTATTTTTAGCTCAGCTCCTGCTGAACTACATTAAAGTTACCTTGAAATTTTTCTAACCTTTGCAATACTGAAATTTACATGTTTAAGTACCTCTACCATAAATTAAGTCATAAAGTCATGAGTTGGAATCTGTTAATTACTTAGCCTAGTACTTTTTGTTCACCTTTATAATCTGATCAAAATACAGACTTCAAGTGTTGAAATAACTTGAAAGTTCATTGTACTGTTCATTCCACTGTAATGATCAAACATTCATGTAATCACTTGGATAATGTTTCTCTTAGAATTGAATCTTCGTTTTGTATTTAATATTTTACTTCATCTTCCACATCTTTCAGTTTCTATAGTTTTACATATATAATCATTTACTCAATTATTGGATTGTCAGCTATAACTGAAACCAGAATTCTTGTAAAACTAAAAATACTGACATGTCAAAATACTGCTTATTAAAGCCAAATCTTAAGAAAATTTCATTTTCCTAAGGTTTATTCCAATTTTTCTCATCTCTATTAAACATATAAGGCTTGATTCAATTCCTAAAGTACTTTTTCAGCTTTTTCTTAAAAAAATTTTTTTTTATTTAGACAGAGGGGAACAGTGAGAGAGGGAGAGAAATATCAATGTGTGGTTGCCTCTCATATGCTCCCCACTGGGAACCTGGTCCCCAACCAAGGTATGTGCCCTGACTAGGAATCAAACTAGCAGACCTTTGCTTTGTAGACTGGTGCTCAATCCACTGAGTCACACACCATCCAGGCCTGTTTTTTCAGCTCTTGCACCACAAGCTGCCCACAATGTTTCAATATTCTTCCAATTCTTACTTCAATTCCCTACTTTTTAACTATAATTGAATTCTAATTTCTTTTTTGATGTATGTTATAAAGTCAATCTTACCCACCATTTAAAGTGATTTACATTTTTATTACATCATTCAAAAATAGTTGAGCACAGTGCATTAATGGTCAATTAAAACATCCAGAAAATTTTCTAAACTTTTCGGCTGCGAGTCCAGATTTTCTCTAAAACTGGCTCTGTACAAAAATACAATTAGAACTTTATGGAACCCATTTTTATTTTTTTAAAGATTTAGAGCGGGGAAGGGAGAAACATCAATGTGCGGCTGCCCCTCATGTGCCCCCTACTGGAGACCTGGCCTGCAACCCAGGCCTGTGCCCTGACTGGGAATCGAACCAGTGACCCTTTGATTCGCAGGCCAGCATTCATTCAATCCATTGAGCCACACCACCCTGGGCAACCATTTTTAATATACTAACGAGATTTGGTATTTCAGAGGTTTTTGGCATCTCTGTAAGATCAATAAAATACCGTTATACTGAAAGCGTTAATAAATATATAACCACTATTATCTTACATTAGTTTTTTCTTCATGAATTTCATATATACGCGTTACATATATACTTCTTCATGTCTGCCTTTTAAAAAGATTTTATAGAGGGGAAGGAAGAGGGAGAAATATCGATGTGTGAGAGATACATTGTTTGCCTCTTGCATGGCCCTAACTTCAGGCACGGGTCAACTGGGAATCAAACCAGTGACCCTTACACTCAATCCACTGAGTCACCCCAGCCAAGGCCGTCTTTGTGTTTTGGAGAAGCATCCATTTTGTTGCATGTATTAGGTTATCAACCCCCCTTTTGTTGCTAAATACTATTTTTATTTTAAAAAAGATGAGGAGAGAGGAAGAGTAATATCAATTGGTTTCTTCTTGTATGTGCCTCGACCAGGGACTGAACCTGCAACCCAACCATGTGCTCTAACTGGGAATTGAACTGGCCACCTTCTGCTTCGTGGAACAACACTGAACCAACCCAGCCACACTAGTCAGGGTCATGATATTCATTTAAAAAAATTTCTTATCCCAGCCAAGTTGTTCATGGAAAACATGTTTCAACTAACAGAACTTTGGGTCTTGATTCTCTAAACAAGACGTTCATGCTGATACCTGTATGATCAGTCACATGTCTCTCAGGTGACAAAAGATTTAAAAAAATTGCTTCTCAGTTTTGCAGAACTACAGTATATATATTTGTTTTGATTTCCAGCAGATTCAGCTATTTTAAAGGAATGTAAAAAGTTTTCAAACTTTTTACCTTGGATATTTTTTAATGTTATAATTTATGCCAAAAACTGCATACTTACTAATTATACATTAAAAATAAAACCAAAGCAAAAAATTATTCAGGGGCCAAAAATGTTGCCCCAAACTGGCAGATAGTGCTTCCCCAAAAATAGTTACAAACAACACAAAAACTGTTTTAGTAGTACTACAACTACATAACTATAGCATAGGGATAAAGAGAAATCTCCCTAAAGGGCTGTTTTCCTACTGCAGTATAAACTGAACTGGCAGAAATGCTAGGTATTTCTCAGATGCCACTAAGGCAGGAGACCCATTTTACCAATGATCAAGGTATCTTATAACCATTAGCTTAAACTAATGAGTTTATAGAATTTATATTCATTTTATCACATCACAGGAACTGAGGTCATATCTCAACCTGTATCTTTATTAAAATTACAAATGCACAAACCCTTTGGTCCAACTATTTTGCTTCTAATATACTCACATGAGTATTAACAGCACGAAATTCACTCACCTCTGGGCCACATAATGTCCTAAAATGCTTTACGTTAACAGATTTAATACTCAGCTTTATAACATAAGTATTTTCATTTTACAAATAGGTTTGGAGAATTAAGTGATTTGCCTAAGTTCATACACAAGGACTTATGGGTAAGTTACAAGGATGAGAATTTTGGGAATCTGGTAGGCCTGTCAGCATCTATACAACATACTGGTGAGATGCAACTAAATATGCTGCTCGTGCTACTTAAAACATATCCATGGTGTTTTTGTTATAACTAAAAATCAGTAATCTTATGGATAAATATTCCCATTTTACACATGAGAAAATTGAAGTTTGGAGAGGCTGAATGATTTGCTTAAGGTCACACAACTAATGCTGGAGCTGGAATTCAAAACCTGACAGAGCTCCAGACTCGACAATCACATGACACTGGTTAAATTCATTATGGTATATTCATTCAGTGGAATATATTACAGCCTCAGAAAACGACAAAAGCTCTGTGTGTACTGATATGTGAAAGTATGCAGAAAGTAACCTTACATAAAAAAGTAACCGTAAGTAAATAGAACCCCAGTGTACTGTTACAATTAGCTATTGTTTGCATAAAAACTGTATCATGAAGTCAGGGACCTACAAGTATATATAAAATTTGGGGTGTATGTGCACTTGTCTGATGGAATAGAATAGGTTATTCTTCACTTCACTCCAAAGTGGTTCAAAGAAAAACACTTAAACATGATTTTCTAATTCAGTAAATGAATTTTCCTTGAACGTGTGAAGTTTATATTACACATTTTAAACTTTGAAGAATTGTTTATATTCATCCTCATTAATTTAAAGGTATAAATTTACTTTTGGCAGTTGAATCCAGTTGGCAATAGTTTCTAATTCAAAGTGGACTACCCTGCTTCCCAAGCCAAACCTTGGTTTCTTGCAACATCCTGACCATATTAAGAGGCCAGTGAGGCTATAGGGAGCTAACAAAATTAATACATGAACATCGTTGAAAATAGTGACGGATATTATAAACCAACAGTATGTACTTTATATAGCTAATTGAAACCAAGCAAACAATCACTGCATAAGCTCTTTACCTGATTCAAGAAAAGGTCTGAGAATATTTTTAGGCTTTACACCAATAATTAAGACTGAATCAAAGATTTTAATAGAGCTAAAATTTGAAACAAAGTCTTCCAATATTCCTCTTTGAATAAATTCTTAACCATCTGAGTTCTAGAAATAAACTGCTTTATGCAGGATTATAGTGTACCGAAATGATGGCAGTTTTGCCACAGACCTAAGTTAGGAATACAACCCTTTAAATGCTTAGGCTTTAATGTAGTTTATAAAGACACTCTTTAATCACAAAGGTAAAATGTATCAAATAAGAGGTTTGTTTCTTGGGAACAGAATGTGTCATATTCGTTTTACCTCACTGCTTCCCCCCCCCCACCGATTTAAAAATATTGTATATCAACAGGTTTCACGTGTCACTTTAAAATGTAATACCTAAACATAAATAACCACTTTCATTAATATAGGAATAATTTTGAGCCAATAAAATTAATGTAAACCAAGTTTATTTTGCTTTTTTAAGTAGTGTTCTTAAAGCACTACAGCTTGGTAAACAATGTAAATTAGTATAAGTCATCTCAAAAGCCAGTTGTTTTGTTTTTTTTTTTAATGAGTTGTTAAAAAGATGCAGCCTATTCTAACAGGATAAATATTTTTAACCATTTCACTTTGAGTTAATGAAGGCTCACAAATGAGCAACACTCCTCATTGAGGAAAACAAAAAGCTGTTGTCGACAAGCGACAGCACACACACACAAAACCAAAAAGAACTGTGTAAAAATAACTAACTGTGTTCACATATTTTTGAAGTCGCTTTACAATGGGATGATATGCACATGATCTTGCTGCAAACTTGCCGTACAGGCTTGTAAATACATGTAGTCTAGACAAACAATTCAGTCCGAGAGGTGCTAACTTCAGATAATGCAGCACTATAATCCTTTTAAGAATGCAATTTGTTTTACTCATTATTTTTCTTCTAGGCTGAAATACAGGCCAGAAAGAAAATGCTCCCTAATTAAAAATTGGTATTGTTTACAGGAAAAAAATTGTGTAATTTTGCATTAGAATTTACAAGTACAAGTTCAAATCCAATTTGCCTCCTCCCCCCATCCCAACCACAAAATGGGCATGAAGTAGAATTTTTAAAAAATGCCTTAATTTTCAACTTCATGCAAACTAAATAAAGATGACCAAAACAAAAGCTTTAACAATGGAAGGTATTTCACAGAAAATTTCTTATACAAAAACACTTAAGAAAAAGGGCCACTAGGTGACATTTTAATTTACAAATTGGCATCATTTTGGTCGACAAATATCCAGATGCTGTTTTCTTCTGCTAACAAGAGTTGCAGAGGAAGAAAAAACAAACAAACAGAATGACTTCTGATTTTAATCACACATTTCTTCTGGAATTTCATGTGGATTAAGGATGCCAGGGACAGACATTTGAAGTTTATGTTTCTCTTCTTGAGCCTGTCGAAGGGCTGTTTCTCTTTCTTCCAAAAACAGATCAGATGTATCTTCACCTGCAAACTCCTACGAAAAAGGTCAACATAAAAGTGTATTACAAAAAATTAATAAATCTTTAGGGATAAAAAAGTACAGGTAAGCACATCCCTATTTATACATCCCTAATTACTTTTTCCATCAATTGGCTGGGTTTAAATTATGTTATGATGTGGCAGAATTAAAAACCAAAGGTGTTAGTGGAGGAAGAAAAGGTTGTAACAGTTCTAGTATGAGAGAAAAATTCTTCATAAGCAATGATAACAAGAAAGCTGTTTTTTGTTAGACTAATGATCAAGTTTAACTATAATTGTCTTCATAGCTGTATTAAGTAATTAATTTTCATTCTCCTTTACATTTTCCTTCTACTTTATGAATCATTTTTTACACTAAGCTAGATTTCTTTCTTTCTTATTTGTTATTTACTTACTAATTTTAGAAGAGAGGATGGAGGAAGAGAAAAGAGAAACAACTACTGATTGCCCATTTCACACCCAATTGGGGGCCAAACCCACAACCCACGTAATCTGCTATGACCAACCAGGAATCCATCCAACTGGTGATCTTTCTTTTGCCTTGCTGGACCATGCCCAACAAAATCAACCACACCAGTCAGGACCAAAATGAATATCAAGTTTCCAAAAAACAGTATTTCAAACCTCTACTCTTCCTGGCCTTGACTTAGTTCTTCATTCTGTAATCAATCTCATACCAGTAAGAATGTACATTATTTTAAAAGCCCATTCATTTTACGAATAGAGTGAATAACTCAATTATGATCTAAGTGCATTGTAAAGTCTCAATATTTCTGCTAATGTAAATAAAATACGTACCTTTATTTGTACTAAGAAATCCCTAAGGTGTTCCTTGAAAGCAGGAATATCCTGATTTAAGCTGAAAAGCCCTGTCACAAAGAGCTTTACTTGAGCACTGCAAATCAAAACATGATAATTAAAAAATCACCTTTTAAAAAATGAAAATTTTGTTTATTACAATTATATATATTTACTCTTGTAGATGAGGGAATGCAGACTTAAGAAGATTAGCCACATATTCCTGAATAAACATTTGGTTGTTAACTGGATTCCCAGGATTTAATGGTGTACTTATTTTTCCTTCTTCAACCAAATTAAACATATATGCAAGTATTGACGCATGCATTGTCAAACCTGTTGATAAAAAGAACATTATTAACTCTAAGATTTAATAACAACTGAAACACAGCATTTTTATAGCTTCAAATTATTACCAGCAGTATGTGAGGTGTCTGTCACAACAGAAAAGATATGTTGAAGAATATCACAAAAATAAGTTTGATAAAAACTCTGAGCTGCAGCTTCTTCTTGTGCAACATTTTGTAAGAGTGTAAAAAGGATCTGTAAGCCTAAAATACACAAAACATCGACAAATTACAGGCTGATAAACATTATTCAAAATAGTATTTCACCAACAAACTATTTTGATTCAAAGCCCACTCTCCCTTTTTTTTTTAAGCTAGTGATTATTTGCTTAAATTACCTTGAATCAGTAATGGAGTTCAACTAGAATCAATGTCTGTTTACTTATAGACTACAATAACCATTACTACCATTCCACTATGTCTGAATATCAGGTGCTTCACTCTACATCCACACCAACAACAGCACAACCTAAGTAGAAGTTCCTATATGGGTAAGTGATGGTCTCCTTTCCACCTTAAATTTTATGCCCATCTCCCTATGCACTTTGTCTGAAACAGACAAACTGCTTTTAGGATTTACTCAGACCCAGATATACAATTGAAAAACTCTGAAAACTCTGTGACAAGTGAAGTGATACCTACCTGTCTATAATGATACATCTATCTATAAGTGTCTCTATCCTGTAGATTGGTAGGCAAATAAAAAAAGGGACATCTCTACGTATTTACCTGTATCGGCAACATTTCTCATAGTATGTTTGAATGCCCAAATAATGGAATCCAAAACAAGTTTAAACTGTGCAGGTGGAATAGCCAGAAATGCTGGGAAACAATGAGAATTGACAGCCTGAAGTAGTAAGAAAAAGTTTGTTCTATGTTCAGGATATTCTTCAAAGTCCTAGAAGTAAATGGTAGAAACAAAATCAAGTTTAAATGCCTTAAACTACACATTAAATGGGATTGGAAAAGTAAACCCTAAATTCAATATACTTGTCAGTGGAACCCATAAAGATGTATGGACCCTGAACGGCAAATCCAAAAACAACAGAATTCTTCTCTCACTAGGGATAAAGTTACCATTTATCAAACAAATGAATTATGAAAAGGAGGAAACACAAGGTCACGTTATCAAAGAACCCACTGAAATGCACGTAAAGAACACTTTTTCTAATAACTCTGAGACCACTGTTATCACTTAATTTTAGTGACTTTGAGACCATAATACAGATTAGAAAAATTGCTAGTTACTGTGTAAATTTGTACACTAACATTTCTCTTCTTGGTTAATGTATTTTCTCATGGCTTATAAAACACATATTATTATTTTGTAACTGAAAATGTAGGCCTGCCTTTTTATTTAAACAAATTCTTAATGTCTAAGATACACCAAGATTTGAATAAATCCAAGTTTCCATTTGAATGTTAAAATCAATTTGTTTGCTTTTTTAAAACAAGCACTTCCTGGACTGCTGGCCAAGATGGAGGCATCCAAGATGGAGGCATAGGTAGACACACTGTGTCTCCTCCCACAACCAAGATAGGCACAATTTAGAAACAGAGTAACGACCAAAACTGACAGAAAATTGAACTGTATTGAACTGTATGGAAGTCGGACACCCAAGGAGTTAAATTAGACCTGTTCATCCAGACCGGTAGGAAGGGCAGAGTCGGGCAGCCAGGTGTGGGTGGTGGAGCAGAGACCAGAGAGCATTGGGACCGGACTCTCGTAAGGCAACCAGGATGCACAAAGCAACCGGGATGGCGTGCAATACTGCAGCGGGCAGACCCTGGGCACACAAGCGGTGGCTGGCTGGCCCCGGCCACAGGGTGGCGACCAGCAGACCCGTCGGGGCAGGGACTGTGAAGAAAGGCACTGCGCACAACTCAGAGTCCCACCGCCAGGAAATAGAGCCTTGGGGCACTGATTGAAAAAGAAGGAGTGCACAGGCCCACCCACATGGGAATTGGCACAATAGGGGCCCAATTTGCTGGGGAAAGCAGTTGAAGGGACTAAGGTCCGGCAGAGAGCAGAGCAAGTGCCATTGTTCCTTTTCAGACCCCACCCCCACATATAGCGTCAAAACCCAGAGACTGGGGTGCCCCACCCTGGTGAACACCTAAGGCCCCGCCCCCTCACACATAAACAGGCACAAGACTCCCCCCCCAAAAAAAACACCCCCCAAAAAACAACAAAACAAACACCCAGAGATGGCTCAAACAGAAGTTCAACTGAAAACCCAGAATTCATCCTTGTAAGTGACCAAGAGACAGCCAACCTATCAGATGCACAGTTCAAAGCACTGGTGATCAGGATGCTTACAGAATTGGTTGATTTTGGTGGCAAACTACATGAAAAAATGAAGGCTATAGTAAGTGAAATGAAGAAAAATACACAGGGAACCAATAGTGATAGCATGAAAGATAGTTCTCACATCAATGGAGTGGACCAGAAGGAAGAAAAAAAATATACAACCAGAAAAGAATGAAGAAATAAGAATTCAAAAAAATGAGGAGAGGCTTAGGAACCTCTGGGACATCATTAAACATTCCAACATCCGAATTATAGGGGTACCAGAAGGGGAAGAGGAAAAACAAGTG
>CM052543.1:109926679-109944912 GCA_028533065.1 Trachops cirrhosus | reverse complement strand
GGCAAGAATAGTATTGGAAATGTAGAAGCTAAAGAACTTATGACACATGGACATGAACTAAAGGGGGGGAATGTGGGTGGGAGGGGGTGTGCAGGGTGGAGGGGAGTGAAGGGGGGTAATGAGAGAACTGTAATAGCATAATCAATAAAATATATTAATTAGAAATAAATAAAACAACCACCTCCCTAATCTAGAAATGCAAACATTAAACTCCAGAACTTATCCTGCAGAATTTTCCATTTTATAACTGAGATGTAAATCATATTACCTTATTTATCATATTTAATGTGCATTCAAAAACAGCATCAAATATTTGAGGTATTTCAGCTGTTATATGTCCTCCCAATTTGTTGACAATTATAGCCATAGTACTAAGCACTTCTGGTTCTCTAGCAGCTGGGACATTTCTCTGATAATCAATGAGAACTGCATCCAACAGAGGAGGAACAAAATTTTCAGCTACCTGTTAAAAAAAAAAACTTTTAAGTTTTAATCTATGCATATGCTCACTATTATAAAAACGTAGGTCCTGTCATCTCTAAGGTTGGTCTACTATAAACTGGAAATCCTGTGCTTTGAGACTAGCTATTTTGTACACCAAAACATTTTACTAACACCAACCAAGACCTCACATCACAGTAGGCTGGGAAGGGACAAGAACATATTATAGCTCAAATTGATAATTACCAAGGAAACTAAGGTCCCAAAACCAAGTGACTGACTCAGCTTTGGTGGCACAAGGATTCTAGGGATACTACATATGTAGGAGGAATAAACTAGTAAGAAGGAAGTCTTCCTAACCAAGATTTTATCAGTTTCTTCAACAGATAATGTCTATAAAACCCAAGATACTCATATCTATATCTAACGAAAAGTACACACTCAATGTATTTAGTAAAATTATAGCTATCACTTCTGATAAAAGCACCAGAAAGACTGTATGTTGTTTTCATAATTCTCAATAAATTTAGTCATATTAAGGTGTAACTGCTAACACTTTTAATAGGTTCTCTACTAAGATGTGTACAATACAACCAATGCTTTGTTAAGTGAGGATTGCTAGTTATCAAGCGCCCTACTACACAAAACAGGTTAGGAAGTTGTGATGGATAACAAAATTAAATTTCAAATTACTTACTTTGTAGCTCTCATTTCTTCTCTTGATACTGACTGAAATAATTCTTCCCCTACAAACCGGATCTGAAGTGTTTTTGAATAGCTTTGAATTCACTGCCCCAAACATTTACATAAATCTTCGTTGTAAAATATAATGATGCCATCTTTGTAATTATTACCACTGATACACCTAAAATTTGCCCCAGCTATTGTAAATTATGATCTTCACAATTCCATCAATCCAGGCTTTTTAACTTGACAATTTTAATTAGTTCTGCTCTTATAATGCACACATCCAAAACTTTTCAATATTTAAACCTGATAGCTTGAGAATTCTAGAATTGTTTTTCTGCATAAGTTTCCTGAAAATTATTTCCTTATCAATTGAAACAACATGACAATTTCCAACTTATGCAAGTAGCACACTTGTCAATCACTATTTCCACCCAGCAGTGTTATTAGGATAGGACTTTTTGTAATGTTTCAAGGACCAAGAAGATGAAAAGATTTAACAATAATTAAAAATAATTTACATTTTTCCAAGTTGAGGCACATGGAACTAATTTACTTTCTGAGAACCATGTTCCTTTCTGGAAATGACTTAAGACTAAATGCAGTAAGATAGTGAAAGACCCTCAAAACCTTCAGCTCAGAAAACACTTTCTCTGAAGAAGCAAACTAATGGCTGCTTTGTAACTTGCTTTGAAAATCATGAACACAAGTATTTCATTTGAACTCGATTACCTATTCATAAAAAAATTAAAATGATCGAATCTCAGCAACCTTGTTACATATCACCACCTTCTCCAAATAAAAGCAATTTCTTTGGAAGACTGCTTATAACTGCTACTATTTTTAAGTAATCAAGGACTCAGAACTCTATAAAATAATCCCAAATGTAGACATTGAAATTATCTTTTTTTTTTTTTGAAGATTTTATTTGTTTTTAGAGGGAAAGTGAAGGAGAGAGGGAGAAAAATACCAATGTGTTTTGCACAGCCCCTACTGGGGACCTGGCCCGCAACCCAGGAATGTGCCCTGACTGGGAATCAAACCAGCGACCCCTTGCTTCACAGGCTGTTCAATCCATTGAGCCACACCAGCAAGGGTTGAAGTTACTTTAAATCAACCAAATGCATACAGAGATAAAGCATATTCCAGAGAGTGCAGCATCAACTTCAACAAAAAGCACAACATCTCACTTACCATCTGTGGATCATTAGACCGGCTCACCCAACCAGATATTAACTTTAAAGTTTCCCTTTTTACTGTTCGCATACTTCTAATCAACGGTTGCTTTGTAACCATCTCACCTAAAAAATACAATCAAGTGGAAACCAACTTGACAACTAAAATTCTATACTGGTAAAGTACATGTGCTTCCAATATTATTTACCATTAAAAACCTAAAAATAAATTTATTGAAGAAATAATAGTAATTTTATAAAGTAAGGGGCATGCAATTGGTTAAAAAATTACCTAGGATTATCTGGTGGGAA
Organism: Trachops cirrhosus; assembly: GCA_028533065.1. NCBI lineage: Eukaryota > Metazoa > Chordata > Mammalia > Chiroptera > Phyllostomidae > Trachops > Trachops cirrhosus. The sequence goes on along the minus strand of CM052543.1, from coordinate 109,942,297 downwards.
GATTATTTAAAATCTGTTGGAAGTATAAAATGCTTACACTTAGGCAGCGGATGTTGCCTTATTTTAACTTAGTTTTAACTCATGCTATATAGCATTCCATAAAAATTCGAAATAACTTACCATTGGCTTGGATAGCTGCAGAAATATTTTCACTGAGGCACTTGTATACATTAAGCATATCTAAGTAAATTCTTCCAAGCTGAATTACAAAGGGATGTCCCACAGCTTTGCAGGCTCTCACATTTGTTTTCAATATGCTACCGAGCTGCTTGACTGTTTCAGGATCTTTAAGTATATCCACATTCTGTGAATCAAAAAGTATCCATTTATCACATGAGAATCATCCTTGTAACTACTAAAGCAAAGACACACTACCCACCTATTTCAAAATCATAGTCACATTTGTTAATCCCAAATGGTGTAACAAACACAGAAGTTTATTACCAATACCTACAACTAAAACTAGTGTAAAACATTCCCAATTTACCAGCAAAACAAAATAAAAATATATTGTATTTTAAAAGACTGTGGAAAAGCACAGAAAACATAATTTATCAATCAATGATACATATTGATAATATAGAATTCAATGCTTTTATAAATAATAACCTTAAATTCCATTATAACTTTTACAAAAAGTAATATAACTTACTTTGGTTGCCTGCTGGATTATGCTATCCCAAACTTGATTAGGAAGTAGCATGTATTTTTCTATCAAATGTTCTTGTACTGTCTGGTCTGTTTGTGCACCAATCATGTATCCTACAGCTTCATAAAATGTATGGACCTATGTTAAAAGGCAGACATTTTACTTTTACACTGTAATAAGGAAAACCAAGCAATTCAGGCATGTACTAAAACTAATTTAATTAAAGTACCAGAAATAATTAATATAAGGTAAGAATATAGCCTAACCAACTTCTGGTTGAGTTTCTGCTTCACTATGAAAACCAGACACTTGAACTGAATCTAACAGTGGCATTCTTTCCAGTCCCGTTAATAAATTCTGACTAAAACAATAGTTACTTTCTAAAAAAATAGGCTAAGATCTCCCATACCTGTTGAGGCTGAAGATCACAAATTATAGTGTTAATGTTGTTCAAAATTTCATCGATAAACGGCATTACTTCTCCAACCTGAACCTGAACAAAATGCCTACGACATTTCTGAGCTATTTTAATGAAAGTATCACAGGCCATGTCTTGGACTCCATCATGGGTCTCTAATGAAACAAAAACATTTATAAAAAAAAGTTAGGAAATATCTTTTGTTCAACAAAAATAAACTAAATAAAATATATGGAGGATTTACCATGCATGAATTCAAACAGCTTGTTAACTACTGTCTTCAAAAATTTCCAGTGAGCTCTTAAAAATCTTGGATATTGACCTACTATGTACATGATATTTGATGCAATGATAGCTTTATTATCTTTGCCTCTTTTCTGTTCACATAATCCTAATAGATCCTGTAAAATAAGACAACTTTCAGTAATTTATAACAGTTATCTAATGATTTCAGTCCACACATACGACGTGCATACCTTTATAACTGTAACAAGAAATCGTTTTTCATCCTCTTCATGCATAGCTCCACTAATAGAGCCTATTGCCCAACACAAAGTATTTAAATTTTTCCACGACCACTCTGTACCATTCACTTGATTGTGAAGTTTCTCAGTCATTATTCTTTCTGTATCTACATAATCCAGATGAGTAAGATAAACTACAAAGAAAAAAAATTCCAAATGTTTCAAATGCAAAACAATGAACAGATTTTTACCAAGGGAAGTGCAGCACATTAATAAAATGGCTATTGAAAGATTCAGAAACCAAGTGTACCACTTTTCCTAAATATTGCCACCCCAGAATAGAACCACATTGATAAAAATTAGATAAATAATATCAACTTACCTAATGTTTCTCTCATATTCTTATACAAATTTATGGAATCTGTATCCTTCATGAATTCTCTTACAACTTCTCCCTGATCATTTTCTACAACTAATACTTCCTCTGGTTTAGCCATCCGACTAACCATCAATAAACGAACCTAATTCAACAAGAAAATCCTTGTTAAATCTTTGAAATCAGTCACATCAAATGCAGTGATAAAAAAGATACATGCACCTTAAGATACTAAATTACCCCCACAATATAAAAGAATGAATATTTAAAATTTAATTCTATAACAGTGATTCTCAAAATTTATCATGAATAAAAATCAACTGTTAAGTTTCTATGGCCTCATTCACAGATCTGGTAGATGGGGATGGCCTAAATCTGCATTTCTAACTAACTCACAGATTATTGGTGCTGCTTGTATAAGGACCACAATTTTTTAGAACCTTGGCTCTTATACCAATCCCTTTCATGTTCTGGTTTTCAACACAGATGAAGAAGTTGGATTCTTTTTGTAGCTCATCATTTATTTGGATAGATTAGCCAAAATCACAGTAAGCAACAGGAAGAGTACTCAACCACCCATTTTCCTGTTACCTTGGATAACACGGGCAAATACAGCTGTCGCCGGGGAGGAACATCAAAATGCTGACTCCCAGACAGTAATGGAGAGGCAGATGTAGAGAATGGGCTCTCTCTATAGAGTTCAGCTGCCAAATGATTCCAGTACTCAAGACAAATCTTAAAGATTTCCGTTTCTTCCACTTCTGATACCAACAACATATAATGAAGTGCCTACAAAGACCAAAACTATTAAAATAATCCTTAACATCATTAACGAAACTGCTTTCCACTCGTTATTTAGAAATAAAATTTCATGTTTTATTTTTCATAGCTCTAAAGTTTCATTATTTCTGCAACAAACTATTATTGGTCTAGGAGCAAATTCTGCTTTCTACTGACATGTCCTAAAACACTTCAAAAATCTTATGAGGTAGTTAGCTGGTAGTGAGAGCAAAATGGTAGCAACAATCCGAATGTCCATCAACTGATGAATACGTACATAAAATGTAACATAGCCATAAGGAAGTATTATTTAGCCATAAAAAAGATGAAGTACTAACACATGCAGTAACATGCATGAACATTGAAAACATGTTAAGTGAAAAAAAACCCAGTGACAAAACTCCATTTATTATGATTCCATTTATTTGGAAGTTTTAGAATAGATTAATTCCAGAGACAGAGCAAATTACTGGCTGTTAGGGGATGGGAGCAGACAAGAATGAGATAACTTTCAATGGGTACACATCATTCTTTTGTGGGAGATGAAAATGTTCTGGAATAGACAGATGGCTGAATGTACTAAACGCCACTAAATTATACACTTGAAACTGGACAGTTTTGTGTTATGTGGATTACACACCTCAATTTTTAAGTAAGGTCATTAGACTTAATCTGAGAAATGACATGTCTACATGCTGTTTAATAATTTAAAAAGTATTATGTAAAGAATAATATCAGAAGCCAAAGGCTCCACAAAGCTTACCTCCATGAGTGTTTCCCTGAGATTTAGTCTTTTTTCTATAAGTTGACCATGTTCCTTAAGAAATGTGCAGAGAAACAAACTGAGATTTTGAATAAAGTTCTGTTCATCATCTTTTCCATTTGAGTATGCAAGTCGAATATTGGTATTTAAAGGAAGCATCTGCAAGTTTAAATAAAGACTGTCAGTCCACATTTTAAAACCAACAAGACACTACTTTAAATTCCAAGATCCCATCACCCTTTTAGTAATACTAAAACAAACAGTTAAATAGCTTATTCTTCACAAGAACTCCTTGGTCTGTCTTATTTTTGTATCTTTGTGTCATAACTTTGGTTGTCTTCACTTTAATGTTGTAAGTAGTAAGATTTCTTCAGATAAGTCTGCATTTTCCCCTGTATCAAATTTCATTTCCCCCTTAATGACACTAAAAATATAATGATCGATTCATTCAGGTAACATATACAGTAATGTAATATTACAATTAACCTTCTAGATAACTCCGTATATATCTAATCAAACTAATCCTCCATTTCAAAACAGAAGATCAGAAGTAGAGCCGATATTAAACCAGATCTGTAATCTTTCAACGACTTTTTAAATGTTCATTATAATGTCTAGTATACTCTTAATTTTATCTAATAAGTATGCCATCACATTATAGGTTGTCTATTTTAAGTTGTGCTAAAATGATTCGGCTCCAACCCAACTTTTCCTAAGGCACTAAAATTTAGTCAGTGTTTAAGAGTGTTGTTTTACCTGTTTTAGCTGCATCATTGTCAGTGTAAATAGCGTTACAAATTGTTCCTCATATTGGCTTACACTCACACCAGCAATCTCAGTGAGGCACTTCAGAGAGACATTTCGAAACATTGGAACATTCAGGAACTATTTTAATAAAAAAAAAAAAGAGCATGAAATTAAATTAGTGTGAAACACTTTACTTAAAATTAACAGTTAAAAAAATAAGGATTTTACATGAAACAGGAAAACAGGCAGATAAACAAGTATTTTATTACCTTTTTAAAATTTTATTTTAGAGAGAGGGGAAGGGAGGGAGAAAAGAGAGGGAAACATCAATTAGTGATTGTCTCTCACACACCCCCTACTGAGGACCTGGCCCCCAACCCAGGCAAGTGCACTGACTGGGAATCAGACCAGCAACTCTTTGCTTTACAGGCTCAATCCACTGAACCACATCAGCCAGAGCTGTTATTTTATTTCCTTTTGAGGAAATTTCATTATCTCTATTCAATAGACAATATTTTAGGAGCAAAAACTGCTTTCCTTTTAATATATCATTGGACATCTAAAAAACACAAAGTTGCTTAGTAACTTATCCAGGACCTATTATGTGACTTTTAAGGACATCATGTTTTCTGTGTAGTGTAAAAATAACCCAAGATTTGTAATCGCTCAGGATTTTATGAGATGGGCAACACACCGTGATTAATGAAGGCATGGGAAAACTAGCTCTTTCATATTCTGTTTTTGAGAAGATATATAAAAACAGTGTACCATTTGTGGATGTTAATTTGGGAAGCACCAGAAATGACATAACTAATTTTTTAAATTTTTTATTGATTATGCTACTACAGTTGTCCCATTACCCCCCTTCATTCCCCTCCACCCTGAACACCCTCTCCCACCCACATTCCCCCACTTTAGTTCATATCCATATGTCATAAGTTCTTTAGCTTCTACATTTCCCATACTATTCTTGCCCTCCCCCGTCTGTCTACCTTCATTGCTACTTATTCTTTGTACCTTTCCCCCTCTCTCCTCCTCCCACTCCCCTGTTGCTAACCCTCCATGTGATCTCCATTTCTGTGGTTCTGTTCCTGTTCTAGTTGATTGCTTAGTTTGTTTTTGTTTTAGGTGTGGTTGTTAATAATGGTGAGTTTGCTGTCATTTTACTATACATGTTCTTTATCTTCTTTTTCTTAGATAAGTCCCTTTAACAAGAAATGACATAACTATTGACCCGATACATAAATTCATACAAAATAAATATTCGGACAAGCATATAATGTCTTAAATATGTTACCTGTAGTAGTGTTCCAATAGCAAGACACTTTCATATAAATTATGTAATAATAAAATGATGTCTCCAATATTATAAACTCATGTATCAGAATTATTACATTCCCAAACCCTGAACTACAAAGCCCAAAGTACAAATTATAATTGACAGCTTTTAAAGCCATAATTTATACAAATATCTGCCAAGAAAACATTTGAAAACGTAAGACAAGCAACAGTAAGTGTTCATCTCTGGAAGAACAATTTTAAGACTTCATACAGGCATTATACGTTGTTGCTTTAAATTGTCAGAAAAAAAACTTGCCATGTTGTAGAAACATTCCTTAACTCACCTCATTGTGACCTACTAAATCACCTAAAACGAAACCAAATCCTTAACACTTTTCACATGGAATTTATGAAATTACATGATACAAGTGGAACAATCAATTGTAAGATTTTAATAGTAATTCAAAGAATCACTCGCTGAAACTATGGAAAAGGTCCTCTGAGCAGGTTCCTTACCTTAGAAACAAGGTTGGTTATGGCTATAAATGCAGAAAGTTTTTCTATACAAAAGACATTACAAACTAAGATAATACGTGCAATTATTCAGTGGCAAACAAGTGAAATGTATTCACTCTACCTTATAAATTAATGTGCTGATTAACTTGGTCTCAAAAATATATCCGAGTGGAATCCAGTTAAGAAATCTGAGCAACGTTTCCAACGTTGCATGTACAAGTGGAGCATTTTGGGAATTTTCCTGCAATAAAAACATACCTATAAATAATTATCTTCTTGTAATTGTTATTTTAAAAAGTGAAATTAAAAGCACTTACCATTACAAACTGACACAGTTGAAAAATTTGTGAGAACTCATTGCACATGCTAAAAAAAAAAGTGATTAGTTTAGAAGACAAATAGAAATAAATATTGTAATTATTACACACTAACAAACACTAAAAATTTTAGCAATCTGGTCATTAAAAACAAGTTACTTCTATTTAAACTCTAACAACTTTATCAAAAGATGTAAAGTTATTAAATACTACTAATTCTTGGAGGTTTGGTTTTATGTGTCATCCTTGCTCTTTTTAATAGTATCAATCTAATATTTTAAATCTATGTAACTGAAACAAAACTGTTCAGATTAAGAAGTAGAATTACATACATGTTGGGCAAAAACAGGTTTACAGCTGTGAGTATGCAAAAGTTTATTCTTATGTTTTTATTATTGTATTAATTTCCACATGAACAACTGTAAACCTACTTTTTCTCTACCCTGTATATCCCAAATCCTAAAATGTGCTTATACACCAAACCAGATGGAAGACTGTAACTTCTGAAGCTACTTTGACTATATAAAAGTATAAAGATAATATATTGTGTGCCTTAGTGACTTCAATAAATTTTTATTACCAAGAAGGAAGAAAATAAAGTCTGGCATGATCCTAGTATTAACAGTAGGGAACTGACAAGATGCAAGACTCTTAAGAATTCAGTTGACATTTGGACACAAGTTATTTTCCTTGAAAGCTATAATTAAGTAGCCACCATGTAAAACAGATGCCAAAGTGTTTTCTGGAAACTCTCAATCTATTATCCTTTCCCATGTGATATGTTTTTTTTGCTGCGACAATGAAAGTGTAACATCTTTAACACCACTTGTACTTTCAAAAGCCTCCAGATTTAGAATATTAGGTCCTCTGTAGATCTACTTAAATTTGCAATCAAAAACAATTAAGTTATTTAACATTATTTACAACCACAGTTCCTTAAACATTTACAATCTACCTCCAAATTCATTTAAATAGTTTGAGAAATTACTTAAACTTTTAAAATAAAATACTTGCCTGTCTTTTAAATGCTTAGCTTTCACTTGAGTTATCTGTCCACTAGAAAAATCAAATACTTCTTCACTCAAGAGTTTAAGAATCACCATATTATTCTGACAGAGACTTTCACTGGTCCTACTTGCTCCAACAATATCACTGATAAAAGTTGGCCAGTGTTTTGGCCATTCTTGTTTCAGTATCTAAAATGAGAAAAATGTATTAATTTCATTTCACTTGTCAATGATAATACTTCATACTGAAAGGAGCAAATGTCTGACCACTTTACATTTTTTGATCCCTTATTAAAACAAGAAATGTACCACCCTCAATAGAATACAATAGATGAAAAATATAACACAGATAAAGCCCTATTCTCAACTGTCCCACAACCCTCTCAATTATCCCAACTGATCTTATCTGGCTCTAGTGTGTATTGATATTAATATCTGTTAGATAAATATATGCAGATAACCCTTGGAGACTGAGCAATAAAAAGGTGATGGGCAGGGAAAAACTTTTTGGCTGGCATCTAGCCCTTGAAAATATGTATTATTTGGACATACAAATTTGAAAGGAGGCATTAACAACTGGGTATGAAATCATCTTTGACCAAAAGCCTAATGAACTGTTTTCAATGTTTTAAGTATGTACTGTATATACTGTACACTAGGTATTTTAAGTATGTACTGTATATACTGTACACTAGGTATCCCCAACCAGATATTCTGTAGTAACACCTGTGAGTAAGAGGTAGGTAGCTATCTTCTTTGTATTCTTCCCTCTCCCCCCCTTCAGAGAGAGGCTACCAAAGATGAGTCCTTAATTAGAAATCCAGTTTATTTTAGTGAAAACCAAATGTTTTAAGAAACCAAGCTTCCAAAACATAGTAAATAGAAAAATTTTCTTTCACAACAATTTTATCTCAGGAAAAAATTTTGACATTTATAAAAACTAGGTAAATATTAAAATTTCAAAAATTAGATTATATAAAAAGTTTGAATAGCCAAGTAGAGATTAATGAAAGGGATGCTATATTCCAAGAAATGATTTATGAATTAAGACTGATATGATATGGAAAGAAAACATGTATAGTACCAAGCAAATGAGAAAATTTTAAACAAGTCTAATCCTTACTAGAGCGATAGAAGTGACGAGTTTACAGTATTTGATGTTTCCTACCACAGCAAATAAACAATTTCAAACACTAGATAAGTTAATTATTATAAAGATTATATTATTATTATTATTATTATTATTATTGTAAGATGTTATTCAGTGAAGTAGGTTCAAACATTTTGTTCAAGTAATCAGCCGAACTGAAGCATTTAACTCTTCTGAGGAAAAGAGTGAATCAAGTAAAAGCTTACCTGAACAAGAATCATATTCAGTTTCCCAATATACACCTTTTCCTTCTAAGAAAAGAAAAACTTTAGGTTAAATGAGGACCTAAACAGGCATAGTAAAAAAACAAACACAGGAAACCCCTGAGAAAAAAAATAGCCTATCTACTGAAAACAACTGTGTACATGGTACCTGTAGGTCTGTGATAGAGGTAGGTTTTAAGTCAAGATTCAATATTTAAATGATTTTTACAATGCCACCATAATCTCAAGAAAGCTCTTACCTCTACACATGTTGGATCAGATGATGTCTTGATAATGAGGCCAACGACATACTTTTTTATTCCTATTAAAAAAAAAGACGGTTTTTATGGCATGCTAATAAATCTTCAGAAAAAAAAAGTGGGGGAGGAAGAGGGCAGAGTACAGACAGATAATATGCCTAAACCCAATCACCAAGGTTGGCATTTTGGGAAAAATTTACTGCACTACTTGAAATTTTGAGGTTTTGTTATTAACTTTACAAAATATAGACTTAATAGTTACAAATTATCTTTTGGGATATTCTTGCCCTGGCTGATGTGGGTCAGTGAATTGAACGCCAGCCTGCAAACAAAAGGATAACCAGTTTAATTCCCAGTCTAGGACGCATGCCTGGGTTACTGACCAGGTCCCCAGTAGAGGGGACAATTAAGAGGCAACCGCACATTGATGTTTCTCTCCCTTTCTCCCTCCCTCCCCATCTCTAAAAAATAAATACCAAATCTTAAAAAAGAAAGAAAGAAAGAAACTCTTTAATGCCATGCCAGTTAAACACACCAAATGTATGATTTTGAAATTAAAAAATACAAAGGACTAATGTGTTGTTCATTGAAACAAATATATAGAGCAACTTCTTTCTGTGGGTTAAAACTGCAAAAACCCTGAAAATGTAACTTTGTAAATATTATGAAGAAGTTTATGTAAAAATATTTGTAAGCAGAGCCCTGATTATTTTTATCCTTTCCCAATTTAATTACAACATAAAACTAATCCTGGAAATGTAATTTTAACCCCCCTCCCCACTACAATGTAGAAAAGAGTTAAGGAGAAAGTTTGTAATGTTTAAACAGTTAAGACTCTGCATTACACCTTTGATTTTAATTTGTATCATTATGAATTTACAGACCATCTACTATAGGTCCCCTTAAATTTTAAAGTAATGGGGTACACCTGCATTATCATACCCGAAGAGCGTGAAGCAGGATCCCTAATTGAACCCATTTTTATTTCCCACTACATAAAATAAAGACTGCTTTCACACTTGTTTGATGTGGACTTTGCTGCCAAATAATTTATGAAGATTTCCAATTTTCAGACCTTTCTGAACTTTGGAACTACAGATAGGAATTCATGAAACTGTGTATACAAATTGGAACACTGGACTCAAATATTCTTTAAGAAGGAGTTTGCTGACAAATTTACCTGCAAGAATTAGTAAGAAATGCAACCAACTTGAAGACAACAAAATGCTTATTTGATTGTAAAACTATCAACACAGCAATGTTCATGAGCTTAGTATTCAATTTGCTGTTCTATACCTTTACTTCCCTTTTAATGGCACTTGAAAATAACTTTATTAATTATGTTATGTATGTAAATTGGCCATTTCCTTTAATGTCCCATATAAAAACAACCTTTAAAAAAATACTAATCAGCCCTTGCTGGTGTGGCTCAGTGAGTTGAGCACCAGCCTGGGAACCAAAAGGTCACCAATCAAGGGCATGTGTGAGACAACTGATCAATGTATCCTTATGCACTGATGTTTCTGTTTTTCTGCCTCCTTTCCCTCTCTAAAAAAATAAGTGAATAAAATCTAACCCCCCCACACATAACAAAAAAACACACAAAACCCCACACACACCAAAAAACAAAGATAGTAATGAAAATTTCTCAAGCTGTGAGAAAATCATATTAGTACAATGAAGTCAAATATGATAATGAAAATGTAATGTTAAGTACTATCAACATTATGGTGTAATATTTAAAAAGACTGCTTCCCCACTGCCCTGGCCAGGTGGGCTCAGATGGTTGGAGCATCATCCCATACACACAAAAAAAACCCCTGTGAGATTGATTCCCGTATGAGAGGGCAACTGATCCATGTTTCTCTCTCCCCTCTCCCTAAAAAAAAAAAAACCAAAAATCAATAAACATATCCTTGGATGAGGATAAAAAAAAATTATGAAGAACACATCCTTCCTGTTTTAAAAAAATACCTTACCTGATTGTTACAAAAACATACAATGCAATGAAAATTTATTCATATTTTTTACTCTCTTCTATATTAGGCAAAGACGCAACACGAACTGTTGCAGACAAGGCCCACCAATGAATGCTAAACACAAATGGGCGTACCATCAGGAAAAATGGAACCTCCTGCCCAGTCTCGAATTTTCTCCTCAATATACACCTATCACTTTTAAAGTGAACAACAGTAACATTGTAAATAGAAAACCAGGAGGCACCATCATAACACAAATGATAAAGGTTAATAACAAGCAAATAATCAAACACATTGTGATGTCATGTTCCCCCTGGTTTCAGGGACTGAGGATACAACACCACATGAGTGGCATTTTTGCTTTAAAAATGTGAACCTAAACTAATATACACTATACAAAAGAACTAACCAGAATTCAAGTGTCAAAGTCATACAGTCAGGAAATAAGAACTGTTACAGATTAAGAGACTAGACACACAATTAAATGAATTGTAGAATTGAGAAAAGCCATTAGAGAGAAAACGTGAAATTCAAATTAAGGTCCACAGTTAATATATTTCTGAACCTATGTTAGTTTCTGGTTTTACCATTTTATTACAGTTAGGTAGGTTGTTAGGATCAGGACAAATTAAAAGGTACAAGTGCATTCCGTACATTCTTGGGCATTCTTTCTGTGGTCTAAAATTATTTCAAAATATTAAGATGCTTTGTGAATACAAAATTAGGTCTAGTTTTAGTAAGGTAATTTAAAAAAATGAAACAATTAGGGAATCCAATTTAATTTTAAATGAGTACTAAATTATACCATTTAGGGCAACCCACACAATAATCTTATGTGTCCTCAATATCTGTAAGATCTAATCAAAACTTAATTCTGGTATTGTGAACTTTTTTGTTCTTTATACATAAATTACTATCATTAAAGGCCCCACCAAAATAAAAGGGTAATTCTTAAAAAAAAATAAAAACAACAAAAAAAGGTAAGCATTCCTCTGAAACCTCTTAATCCAGGTTACACAAGTTTAAAAACAGAAACAATCAAAAAGACAGTCTGTTCTCTGATTAAATGACTGTCAATACCATGTAATGAGAGTAAGGAGTTTTCTTCTAAATCTGTCACAAGAAATAAGACGATGTCCGAAACTACTACCTCTATTTGGAGTATGTAAGATTTTGAGGCTTTCCTCAGCCTCAGATGATATAAAACACGATCAAACAAATCCTTCCACTTTTCTGCTACCGACTAAATCATTAAATATTCCCACCCTCCTTTCAAAGACTTCTGAAATTCATGGTAAATGGAACAAAGGGTAAAAGATGAAAATAAGAAAAAGGCGAAGCTCAAAAAATGGAAGGTTCTGGCAGACAAGGAAGTCTCAGTTTAATGTCACCTACCATCATCAGTATTTCTATCCCTTCAAAAGCATGTAACTATATATAAACACCTTTTTGATCAAGTACTACCGCCTTTTTAGTATCTGCCCAGAATCTCCTACTGCTAGGTACCAGAACTTATTTGATCAAGCACCATTAACTCCTTGCCCAAATTCCTTCCTATCATTAACCCCAATTAAAAAAAAAAAAGCAGCTCAATTAAGAACAGCTTTACAGTTGTGAACTGCACCTTAAGAAAAAACGGCAGTGTGTCATGCATATCAAAGTAGAAAAGTTTATAAGCAGCAGAAAAAGCTGTTTCTGAGCTATAATAGAAAATCATCTAATGTTTTACAGAAAAAGATACTTCAGTCTTTTTCTTTGTGCCAAAAATTATTGTCAGTTGCATACATGACACTTTGTGAAACAATTAAACATATTACTTTCTAAATTTATTGACTTCAGAAAGAGAAATATCACCATGTTGCTCCACTTATTTTTGCATTCACTGGTTGCTTCTTGTATGTGCCCTGATAAGGGATCGACCCGTAATCCTGAGGTATCAGAATGACGCTTTAACCAATTGAACTACCTGGCCAGGGCTAAAACAAGTTCTTAAAATGAGGTACTCCCCTTTAAAGACTTCATATTCAACTTCCAGGTAAGATGGAGGCATAGGTAGCTGCACTTTGCCTCCTCACACTACCAAAAGAACAACAACAAATTTAAAAACAAAAACTAACCAGAACTGCCAGAAAATTGAACTGTATGGAAGTCTGACAACCAAGGAGTTAAAGAAGAAACATCCATTCACAACAGTAGGGGGGGCAGAGACGGGCAGCCTGGTTGGATAGGACCAGGAGGGCTAGGTGGAAGCTGGCAGATCAGGTGTCCCCCACATTTGCCTTCAGATAAATCAGAAATAACAACTGGGGAGTGAGAGACCACACAACCCAGGGTTGCAGCAAGGAAAATAAAGCCTCAAAACTTCAGACTGGAAAGTCCTGTGGGGGTTGATGCAGAGGGGGAACCTCTCAGCCTCAGAGCAGAGTTCACTGGAGAGACCCATGGAGTCCTAGAATGTACACAAACCCACCCACCTGGGAATCAGCACCACAAGGGCCCAGGGACATGACTGAAAGCTAGCAGAGAGCTGAGCAACTGGCATGTTTCCTCTCTGACCCCTCCCCCACAGACAGCGTCACAAGGCATTGACTATGTGAGTTGCCCCGCCCTGGTGAACGCTTAAGGCTGTGCCCCTTACCACCTAACAGCTGCACCAAGACAAAGAAATATAGCCCAAATGAAAGAACAAATCAAAGCTCCAAAAATTGTACTAAGCAATGAAGAGACAGCCAACCTATGAGACGCAGAGTTCAAACCACTGGGAATCAGGATGCTCAAAGAAATGGTTGAGTATGGTCACAAAATACAGGAAAAAATGAAGGCTATGAAAAGTGAAATAAAGGAAAATGTACAGGAAACCACAGTGAAGGGAAGGAAACCGGGACTCAAATCAATGACTTGAAGCAGAAGGAAGAAATAAACATTCAACAAGAACAGAACGAAGAAACAAAAATTCAATAAAAATGAGGAGAGCCTTAGGAACCTCTGGGACAACTTTAAACCTTCCAAAACCCGAATCACAGGGGTGCCAGAAGAAATTGAAAACTTATTTGAAAAAATAATGAAGGAGAACTTCCCTAATCTGGCAAAGGCAACAGACTTCCAGGAAGTCCAGGAAGATCAGAGTCCCAAACAAGTTGGACCCAAGGAGGAACACCAAGGCACGTAATTGCATCACCCAAAATGAAAGATAAGGAGAGGGTCTTAAAAGCAGCAAAAAAAAAAGAGACAGTTATCTACAAAGGAGTTCCTGTAAGACTATCATCTGATTTCTGAAAAGAAACCTTACAGGCAAGAAGGGCCTGGAATGAAGTATTCAAAGTCATGAAAGGCAAGGACCTACATCCAAGATTACTCTATCCAACAAAGCTATCATTTAGAATGGAAGGGCAGACAAAGTGCTTTCCAGATAATGTCAAAGTAAAGGAGTTCACCATCACCAACCCCTTATTATATGAAATGTGAAAGGGACGCATCTAAGAAAAAGAAGATGAAATATATGAACAGTAAAATGACAACAAACTCACAATTAACAACTGAACCTAAGAAAAAGAAAAGAAAAACAAAAACAAACTATGCAAACAACTAGAACCACAGAAATGGAGATCACATAGATGGTTATCAGCAGGAAGGAGAGGGGAGAATGGGGAAAAAGGTATAAGGAGTAAGAAGCATAATTGGTAGGTACAAAATAGGGGGAGGTTAAAAATAGTGTAGGAAATGGAAAAGCCAAACTACTTATATGTACTACCCACAGACACGAACTAAGGGGTGGGGGGAATGCAAGTGGGAGGGGGGCAGTGCAGGGCAGAGGGAAAGAAAGGGGAGAAAAAAATGGGACGACTCTAAAAGCTTCATCAATAAAATGTATTTAAAAAATAGACTTCACATTCATGTTCAAGGTAGTGGCAGTGTAGGCAGAAGTTACACTTGCCTCCTATAAGGACCATAAATAATTCATATACAATAAGAAACATTATTAATCAGAAATTATGTTTCCAATTATGTGTAAGTGAAGTGTCAAGTGAAAAGTGGATGTTAAGAACCTTTCTATTCCAGCAACTTTCCAAGCTTTTCCTTAGGAATTAGGGACGGTTGTTATATGTTAGAAAAAAAATCACGATCATTCACTCATCAGTTTTAATTAAGTTTTGTATGTCTGACAAGTACAATTATGTTCTTACATGGTTATTATATTATCAAGTTTTTCAAAGGATTCATACAATTACTTAGCACATTTACATCCATAAGCTCCCTGATCCTGTTCTTCTCAATATGAATAAAAATATTCACCTCCTAAGTTTTCAAACTTAACCCTGAATTCATTGAAAGGGTTAGTTTTTTAAAGACCAGCCATGTGCATTTCAAAACAAGATCATTGGAAGTCAGCTATAACTTGTAAATTTTTCCAAATCCAAGAGTGGATGCATGTATTTTACGAGGGGAATGCCCAAAACGCCCAGAATTTATTTATAAAATATTGTGTATTTATTCTTACATGTTCAAAACTTCAAGTCACCTTCAATGTACTCTCCTTTTGATGCAGTGTATCTATCAAGACTTTCCCTCCACACTGCTCAAAACACTTTTGAACTCACTGATTTTGATTACCTTTTATAGTGTTTTTGCCGTTTTTGTTTCACCTCTTCCACATAGGGAAAATGTTTCCCTCCGAGGACTTTTTTTAAATCCGGGGGGGGGGGGGGGG
>CM052543.1:109891278-109926179 GCA_028533065.1 Trachops cirrhosus | reverse complement strand
GGGGGGGCACAGGGGTCATACTGGTTTTGGTCAAAAACTGCTGAACACTCAGCACAGTGTGGGCAGGTGTGCTTAGAAGTTAGCCATCGTGAAATGGGCAAATGCACTGAAAAAGACAAAAAACCTCACTGAAGTAGAACACAGCCTCTCACAACGCCAGCTGGTATACTGATACAGAAGGGTTCCTAAAACACTCATCTTAGTGGGGGAAACCTGTACTACGAGGGGCCCGCCCTCCAGGAGATAATTCCGGGTCTTTTTGGGTCCCCTCTCATGTAATCCAACTATTTTCTCAATTATCAAGAAAAATGTCATTCACAGTCTCATTCCAAATACAAGAGGCAATGTCAAGTAGTCAACATAAAATAGTTAAGTGGACAGTATCAATGTCAGCTACCTAAACGGCCAAGTTTTAAATAAATTCCACCCTGATCTAGAAGCTACATATCTTTCAATTTATACAGCAATATTAATAATCTGATTCCCCAGGAATATCTTTTAAGTATTGTATACTTATGCCCTGGCTGGTGTGTCTCAGTGGATTGAGTGCCAGCCTGCGAACCAAAAAGTCACGGGTTAGATTCCTAGTCAGGGCACATGCCTGGGTTGCACACCAGGTCCCCAGTAGGGGGTGCACAAGAAGCAACCACACATTGATGGTTCTCCCCGTTTCTCCCTCCCTTCCTGTCTTTAAAAATAAAATTTTTTCTAATCTTAAAAAGAAAAACCAAAAAAAATTAAATATTGTATACTTAATGATAGGGTAAAAATACATTTATGCACCTAATTTTCATAAAGAGGATTCACTAAACCCCTCTAAAATTGAGAACTTACTCTGACAACATATTGATGGTGAAATTCCCATGGAAGCAAAAGCTCTACTTTCAAAATTTAAATCAGAAAGATTATACATTGTCATCTTTATCTAGCCAAGTGATAAGACTGCCACGAAGTTTTCATCCTAATGCAGGATCCTACCTATTAAGAGAAAACTGTATTCATAAACTACAAAATGTTAAGTAAAAAAGATGCATATTCTGATTACTCTTGCTCACAGTAGGTAATATTCACATACCACTGAAAATGGAACACCTTAATACACTATTATGAAAGTGCAACAGGCAAACTAAGTTCAATCTGGTTTCAACCATTGTGTAATACTTCCTTCATTTAAAATATTTGTTTACAAGCTATAAAAATGTACAGTAGTAAATCCCTCCATAAAAGATGCATAAAAATTATAGGCTCTCTTCCTGCATCATAGATTACAAACATCTGTCCATTTAAGCTACATCTACACCTATCATCAGAGAGATAGTCACTAAAATACAGGGTTAAGGTCAGCTTTAGCTCGAAGTGGTTAACGTGTCATGGCAGACACTAAAATATAGGGTAGGGCAAGAGTAGGTTTACAGTTATGAGCACACAAAACAGTTTATTCTTGATATATTAATTATTGCATTACTTTCCATACAAACTTTGAATCTACTTTTGACTCATCCTGTATAGTACTCTTAAATAGCTGTCCTCTTTTCCTTACTGTCCAAAGGAATACAAAATGATGTTCTTAGTCACTCAATGCAATAGTTGTAATAGCAAAATAAGAAGCAAATATCTAAAAACAATTCAAAAGCAAGGATTCTTAACTGAGGGCTCCCACAGATAGGTTATAATCAGATTATTGCCTACCAATTTTAATAATTTTAAGAGGAACAGATCTGTAAGAAGTCATCTTTCTTAGAAGGGTTAAGGCCTCAGACACTGAACAAGAACTCTAAAAGATAATGCAGAAATTAACATTTAATTAAGTTTATAGCATCATCTATAATAGCCAAAAGGTGAAAACAGCCCAACGTTCATGAATAAAGAAAAGGTAGGTGTATGTACGCACATGCGCACACTCACAAACATGCAGAGGAATATTTGGTCTTAAAAAGGAATGAAATCGATAACATATTAAAACATGGAAAAACCTTGTAAACATGCTTAATGAAATAAATAAGACACTAAAACAAATATGGCATGGCATGATCACCCACATGTGTGATGAATAAAATAGGCAAATTCCTAACACAGAAAGTGTAATAGTGGTTAATAAGTACTGGGAAACTGGGGAGGGAGTGTTAATAATTAACAGTAGTTTTAACTGGGGATGGTGAAAAAATTCTGGAGATGTACAGTGATGGTTGCAGTACTGTGAATATAGTTACCAACACGGAATTGTACACTTACAATGGCAAATACTGTTATGCATATTTTAGCAAGAGAAAACAATTTTATTTTAAAGATCTAATAATTTTTCCCATAACAAAAAATAAGCCCTGGCTGGTGAGGCTCAGTGGCTGAATGACAAGCCTGCGAATCAAAAGGTTGTGGGTTCAGATTCCTAGTCAGGGCACATGCCTGGGTTGTAGCCATGTCCCCAGTAGGGGGCATGTGAGAGGCAACCACACATTGATATTTATTTCCTCCTTCTCCCTTCTTCCTTTCCTCTGTCTAAAAAATAAGTAAATTAAATCTTTAAAGAAATGATAAAAAATCATATTTATTAAAATCCACTTTGTTTAATAAAGTCTGTGTTTCCTATTGCTATGTTGATACAAGCTAAGTAAATACTAGCCTTTGTTAGGTTTGAAGTAAACATCTCTTATGGAAGTTCCACATAATTAGAAAACTTTGGAAGGACAAAACTGTTACCTTAATGAGAAGTGGTAGGAAATTACTTTATGTCAAGTATGTATGATGCTGAAATGTAATAGAGTATTTTAAAATACTGCCTTGTTCTTTAAGATATGAAATAGATACTTAGTATTATCTCATCATGGTATAAAACTGTAAGAAAGGTACAAATAGGTATGTCTATTGAATCCGAGATTAGACTTATAATGCTTCAAACATTACAGTCTATAGGAAAAAAATTAAGAAATTTCTCATTTGATTTAGACACTAGGGCTGAAGAACCCCCAAACTTAAATTTTCTTTTCAAAAATTACCAACAAAGGGAACAATCACCATCTGTGTTGAATAGAAAGTAACAGTGTCAACTTACAATAATATATATACAAACACAGATGATGTGAAAGAATATTCAACATTATTAGTCATGAGAGAAATGCAAATTAAAACCAGGAAAACCCATTATATTATATGCACTGTAATGGCTAGAATTAAAAACACGACATCAGGTTTCAGTGAGGATGTAAAGCATATTCACATACTGCTAGTGGGAATGTAAAATGATACAACCATTTTGGAAAACAGTTGGATGGGCAGTTAATCACATACCTACCATATGATCCAGCCATTCTACTCCCAGCTAATAAAGGGGGTGATAGGTTTGGGTGAGAGGTAATCACAAGATGAAGATCTTGACTATATTGCTGGTTTCATGGGCATATTCACAAGTCAAAATTTACAAATTGTACACTTTTAACACACGCAGTTTATTATGTCAAATTATATATATCTCAAACAAACAAAAAAGAGCAAATGAAAGTAATTTTTAAAAGTCAGTAACACTTAAAAGCAACATACTGAACATGCGTTCTTCAATACAATGGGCGATCTTATGCATGGGAGTGACCCAATTAGTTCCATTTTTAAAATATCATGCTAAATCCTTTGTGGTGACTATATCATGACACACAAAAGTGGTTATGAAGGAGCCCAGTTAGGAACCTATTGCAGAAGATTTTAAAAAACACTTGAGACTAGTATATGGTTGTCTGGTGGTATGAACAGAAATGGAGATATTTTTGTGGAAAACAAGATTGCAACACACATGCTGTGCTTATTCATACCGAGTAAGTAGAAGCACAGAGGACTTTACAAACATTACACCTCTTTGTATCTCAATAACCCTGTGAAACAGTCAAGATTCAAAGAGGTAAAGTAACTTATGTAGTTCATATAATACATTAACATGCGCCTCACTCCATAGAAAAGTACTATATAAAACTTCATGGGTTATCAGCTTTGGTCTGTCAACTTTGTAAATTGTAACACAGAACTGAACAGCTCAGACATTTTGTCCAACTACCTTTAAGCGACTTAACTTCCAAAACAGCCAATTATGATTTTATCACTCCTCTTTTCAATGTTAGCCAATTCATCTCTCATAAAATGATATCTTAAGAGATTAAAACAGCCTTTGGCATAAACTCTAAACAGAGATACCTTTAAGCAAATAAGATTATCATTTCGGGGAGGAATAAAAGAGTCTTTCAGTGTCTCCCCATGCCCACTTCTTTATGGTTTGAATTTTCTAAACAAGTACAAAAATTAGTATTTTAAACAAGATCCCCTCTCTCTCTCCCTTCTTTCTGGGAGAGAAGGGAGAAAGAAACAGAGAAACATTACAATTGCTCTCACATGCCCCCAACTGGGAATCTGGCCTGCCACCCAGGTGTGTGCCCTGACTGAGAACTGAACCTGTGACCTTTCGGTTTGAGGAATGAGGTCCAACCCACTAAGCCACACTATTCAGGGAACAAAAAATATTCTTTAAAAAGGCAGGGGTTACCTTAAAAATAAAATTGAGGTGCAGTCAAGACAGAGATTCAACATCACTGACAATCCTGGTATACTGTTAATTACTTCAGTGACTAGCAAACACTCCTTCTTATCTGGAAACTAGACTACTTCACATATTAAAATTTCCCCTTCAGCCCTGACATGTGTGGCTCAGTTGATCAGGACACATGCCTAGGTTGCAGGTTTCAATCCCATTCAGGGCACAGGAGAGACAACCATCGATGTATCTCCCTCACACTGGTTTCTTTCCCTTCCTTCCCCTCTCTAAAAAAATAAAGTTTCCACTTCATCTTTTTAAGCCACAAAATATTTAGCTGATTTGTAACTCATATATACAAATATTCACTTCAAAACTTAACCTCAAAGATTAATTTTATACACACATAATTTACAGGAGCAAAAATACTGGGAAATTTCACTAGGTCCTTAAAGTATAGGAATGAAGTAAATTGGAGAACATTAACTCAGTAATATGCAATTCGTTGATTGAATAATTATATACTGACATCTATGCACCAAATGATAAGAATGCAATAAAGACATTCTTTGATCCCTGACACCATTAAGCTAACATTTTGGGGGATAAAAGAGTGAGAAAAACAATGTCAGCCAAGTGTGATAAATGTTATGGTGGGGAAGACTCTAAATAGGTAATTTTTTGTGGCCTAAAGCAAAAATTATTAAAAACCTGAGCAATGTAGTAAATTTTGTATTACATAAATCTAAGTTTACTAAAATGTTTTATTATGAGGATGTATCTCCTTTGATCATTTTAAAATTAAAATGTCATTTAAGTGACATTTAATGTTTTAAAAAATACCCTTACTCGGCTAACTATTACCTGTGTCTTTTGTTCACGGAAATTATATTCACTTGTGATCTACTGGTAAAGGATATACTAAGGGAACACTTAGCAAAAACATCTAACCCAGTCTAGATGTGTTTTTTCAGAGATTGTCCTAGCAAAGTACTTTAGACAAGAGGCCTACATTAAAAATACTATTACCCTAAAATAACATGTGAAGATTAACATATGCTTATGGACAAGCACTTGAAATCAGATTTAAAAAATTTGTTAGGTTGGAAAAAAATGTATAAAACTTATTTTGGCTTGCTATTTGTGTAGCTAAACCTATCCCTCCTTTAAAATACAACAAGCATTGCAATCTGTGTGAATGAGCTTGTCTAAAGGGCCCAACCTAATTCTCTTCCTTTAGCTAGCATATTTAGAACTCATTATATATACTAACTTAATGTTCACACAGTATTCCTTTTTTACATACATATTTTATCTTCTGACCAACAGTATTTTGATGCAAGGACATGTTTATGTAGTCTTAATACCTAACAGTGCTTTATAGGAAACAGATAATGCATGTCCCATGTAAATAAATATATATGGTAAGGAAGATATAGAGTAAAAAGTGATGAGACAGCTTTACGGGACATGACAAAGACAAAAATGTACAATATTTGGGGGATTACACTAATTCATTTCCAATACCAAAGTTACTGAAGGAAAATTAATGTTCAGAAATGTTAGACTATTTTGTGAAATACAGAATCTTAAGCCTGAAGAAGCCTCCCAGGATTGACAATGTTAAAAAGGTTTATAGGCTCTGGCCAGGTATCTCAGTTCATTAGAGCACCATCCCAATACACCAACATTGCCAGTTCAGTTACCTGGTCAGGGCATATATGAGATTAACCAGTGAGTGAATGTAAAAATACATGAAACAACAAATAGATGTTTCTCTCCCCCACTTTAAAATCAATTTTAGAGAAAAAGTTCTATGTCTTGACTGATGTAGTTCAGTGGGTTGGGCATCATCCTGCTAACTGAAAGGTCGCCAGTTCTATTCCTGGTCAGGGCACATGTCTGGGTTGCTGACCCGGTCCCTGGTTGGGGGCATGCCAGGCTACAGGCAACCGATCTATGTTTCTCTCCCTGTCTTTCCCCTCCCTTCCCCTCTCTGAAAAAATAAATAAAACCTTAAAAAGAAAAATGAATTATAAAATCTAGTACTGAATTTATTTTCCAGTGTTTTACAAATGAGAGCAACTACCTGAAACAAGAACACGCATCATTAAATTCACCGTGCCAAGTTGCTGTTGCATATCTAAATGCAGGGTTCACTAACATTCTCTGGGAACCAGTATGCATGGTCTTACAAAAACGAACCTCTCGAAAACCCTAGAAGTCACAGCACACTTTTCCCTCCACATAACATCTTCACTGATGATTGCAACCATACACGGGTGATAGAGTAACTTCAGGTACTTTTAGAAAGTTGACATCACACTTAATCTTAACAGTAGTGCTAAGGAAAATGCAGGGAGAAAAGTGATTCTAACAAATGATTTAAAAAAATATACAGCTTGTAGAGAAACAAAGAAGTTCCTCACCAACACAGAATAGGAACACATGAATTAAACATAAGTTTAAGTCAGGCAGAGTAAATCACTAGCCCTTCACATCCCATTTTTCAAACACTATGATAGGCTTTCAAAAGTAAAGTCTTATGCCCCCCCGAAAGTATTTTATGTCAAATACTTACATATTAATACACGGGAACTCTCGTGACTTCCTAATAATAACCATACATACCACTCCTATTCATGTAGAAAGCTAAAAATGTCAAATCCTCAGGGAGAGTGCTAGCTTCTCATTTTTTTCAATAATATAACCATGACTTTGATTAGGCTAGTATAATCTTAAATCATTTAAATTTAAAGCTGGAAAAGATTATGGGAAATCATCTAGTACAATTCTCAAGTGGTAAGAAGCAAGGGTCTAGGTGTTTAGAAGCAAGAGGGACTCACACTACAGTAAAATGATACTAAAGTAAAAAAAAAAAGTTGTTTTTTTGGGGGGGTGTGGTTAGCCATGGTCAAAATTAAGTTTTAAGTTTAGACCACAGGTATCTAACAACAGAAGTAAAAGGAACAAGGGTATCATCGAAGTCCCTAAAGAGCAATGGGTAAGTACAAGGAATCTATTTGGGCCACACAGTCAAACTGCACTTAGCCTCTAAGAAGATGACAGAACATGATCTAAAATGGCTTCAACCCAAAATAAAACATTTGAAATAGGAGCCTCTTTTGGGAGGCACAATCTCCTCCTGCACTATCATTCTTTAAAAAAAAAAAAAAAAAAAAAAAAAAATTTTTTTTTTGTTTATTTATTTGTAGAGAGGGGATGAGAGGGAGAAAGATAGGGAGAGAAACATTGATCAGCTGTCTCTCGCACATCCCCAACCAACCCACCAACTGGGGACCTGGCCTGCAACCCTAGCATGTGTACTGACCTGGAATTGAACCAGTGACCTGGTCCAGTGCAGGATGGTGCTCAATCAACTGAGCCATGCCAGTCAGGGCCTGCACTATCATTCTTAATCTTTGCTTTACGGCATATTAAGAATATTGGCATTAAAACTTATTTACTTCTAAACATGCTAGACAGATGTCAAGATTTGACTAGCTGAATAAATCTGGGTCACTAACCCACTATAAAGACAACATGAGAAAGCAGGTGAAAGACATCTTAAAGATCAACAGTCAAAAAAGGGGGACATATTTTAACATAAGAAAATGTAATATACCCCCATTATAAATCCCAGACATCTATTTCTATTTTCCAGAAATTAAACAAGCAATGTCAAGTAGGCAATAAAGCAGTTCATGAAAAACGAAAAGTAAATGCAAAGAATTCCAACAGACTAACCTTGCCCCAGGTTTCTTGAACTATGACTATTTTTGCCAAAATACTACATAAAGGGAAAAGTTAAATGCAGGGTAGGGTAAAATGAGCTTTACAATTGTTTGTGTGGGAAATAATATAATACTTAGCCCTGCCTGGTGTGGCTCAGTGGATTGAGCACCATTCTGTGAACTGAAAGGTCTCTGGTTCCAGTCAGGACACATGCCTGGGTTGCTAGCCAGGCCCCCAGTTTGGGGCATGAGAGGCAACAGATTGATGTATCTCACACTGGTGTTTCTCTCCCTCTCCCCCTTCCCTCTCACTAGAAGTAAATACATAGAATCTTAAAAGAAAGAAAATAAAATAACAGTAATTAATAATAATAAACTATGTTTCACACAACTATAAACCTACTTTTGCACCACCTTTTATTAAAACCAGCCAACACATCTTTGTGTTCTGACGTTTCCTCATTTTAGATGTCAACTTATAATTCAAACATAAGGCTTGTTATATTTTTAATGGTAAAGGCTTACTTTTTTCCTTTGCTATTTTAAATTTGTGTATTATTCCATGTGTTAAAATATTAATTACTTGTCATTGTCTGGTAAATTTAAAATAATTTTAAGGGCATATATTCAAATTTCATTCACTTCAGGCATTGTTCCAAGACCTATGAGTTGATACCTATTTTTCATCACAGTATTTATTATAAAAAGTTTAACCAGTTTGGTCTTCTCTTTTCCCAAAAGATAACCTTATAAGCAACCTACCTTGCCACATGATAAAATCAGTAATCTCCATTAAGGTACAAACCAGATTTAATACACCTGCCACCCAAATACTCAACCATAATAAAACTGCCAGAATTAATAAAATTTCTGTGAATCTACAATTGTGTAAAACATTTTCCTACCTTCACACTGGTTCCTTGGAAGAATCTTCCACCTTGTTTTTATCACATTTTCCAAAATTTGTAGTCCATAATACTGAAAATTGGATAACAGAAGTATGTGAATATATTGCCATAAGACTAGCAGCAACTTTCAGGATTAACAAATGGACAGACATTCACATTTACATCTAAAGTTTCAAAAACATTATGCTACCAAGTTTAATTACATATATTAAACAAGGATCTATTCACCCATATACTGAGTTTTCATGCATTTTCCTCATTTTATTGTTTACTACTCTATTTAACGTCCTGCTGTTTATACATGCTCACACCAGGAAGAACCAAATAAAAAGCCCTTTTGCAGCCAAATGGGCTTATCTGTAGAAGGAAAAGTAGCAGCCAGATATGAATTCACAGCATAAATGACTGCTCAAAGGTTCACATACTTTTTTTACACGACCAGGCTCCTAAGAATTTAGCAGCTTGGATGCTCTCAAGCTTCCTACCATCTTCTAGAAGTTGTAAGCTCTTGGCCAAGCATTACAGTACTGTCACAGTTACTTTCTATAGAAAGTGTTTACAAACATCACTGGTGTGTTACTTAAGGAGCAGCAAGACAGCCCATGGGTTTTATTTTAAATTTTAACCCCACCCTTATAGTTGCTATTACTACTAATTTAAAGATAAACTTTTGTGCACAGTCAAAAATATACAAATGCCAGTTGCAATCTGTATCTACCTTTCAGGTATTCCTAAATATAAAAGTTATAACTAAAAAGGTAAGAAAGTTAATAAATAGATACCACTTTCAAGCCATTTTGTCCCTCCTGCTGATTACTCACTCTAAATAGTCAAGAATGTTTATAACAATTTATAACGCTATAAGGGATAAAACCCAAAGTTATTATCATGACCAATTAGTGTGGATACACAGGAGGAAGAAAAAGGACAAAATTGTTGTGGCATGTTTCAACTGGATGAATTAGGGAAGAATCAGCTACAATACCTGAAAGGTAAACTCACTCACATATAGACATAATTAACCTCAGATTGCAAGTTTTGGCTGAGAATAAGAGTTCATCTTTAAAATGGTTAGTCATCACACAATAAAATAGGAGCATTAGTATTTCAACCAAAGGGATCATGTGAATGAAGGCTCATTTTATTCAAAGCACAATATAGACTGTCCCAAACTACATTGTGCTCAAACAGTAAATGTTTTTGCTGTTTTCTTTCATTTGAACATTTCATACTTTTCAGGAAAAATTTCAGCTGAAATCCTACATTTGTAAACATTCCTTAAAAAGACTTCTAAAATAAAAATAAGGCTAAAGCAAAATTCTGAAAATACAAATTTGATGCCAGTATAGAGGTTCATAATCAGCAGTAAATAGTGAAGCTTTCTATCAGGTTTGTTTACACCTCTCTGTAGGTCTAGGTCTCAGAAAAATGTAAATAAAAGCAAAAAAAAAAAAAAAAAAAGGAAGTTTCTGACAGATTAAAATTCTAAAATAACTTTAAAAAACATGCTGCTCTGATAACTTTAATTGAATAGGCATGAAATCAGACTGCCAAGTTTTAGCAAGTCAAAACAATGTACTTGTTACGTCATGGAATATATCCTCTTACCAATTCTCAACTGATTAAAAAGACCCTTGCCCTGGCTGGCATGGCTCAGTGGATTGAGTGCCAGCCTGTGAATGAAAGAGTCAATGGTTCGATACCCAGTCACGGCACATGCCTGGGTTGCGGGCCAGGTCGCCAGTGGGGGAGTCAAACGAGAGGCAACCACACATTGATGTTTCTCTCCCTTTCTTCCTCTCTAAAAATATATAAATAAAATCTTTTTTTAAAAGACCTTTAAAAAATTATGAATCAATCTCTATAAATACCAGTAACATTACAGTTATTTTAACCAATGTTTTTTAGCTTACACTTCTTAAAGGATACACTCCCCTTCCTTTATTTTTATATTTATTTACTTCTTTCTTTATGTTTGACACTTTGTTACCTAAATTACTAACCTCTAGTCTTTTCTCCAACTGTAAAAAGGTAGCATGAGCTTGCAGAAGATACAACTCATCTTTGCTTCTTTCTGCCAAGGGGGCTGAGGCAGGAAGCCAAGTAACAGCTTTTCACTAATTAGGCCAAAGGAGTACATAGATCACCATCATAATATCCTAAAATCGCATCTCTCCTAGACATTAAGACTCTATACATGATGAGAATTCACATTTCTTTGAAAAAGAGCAGCTTGATTCAAAAATCTTTAGTGACAGCCAAATCTGAAGGCCAATGATAACTACTTTGAAAATATCCAAATAATCCCATCATTTTAAAGAATTACACCTCTACATTATATCTCAGGATTTGAGAAACCCACTGCTGAGTTATGAA
The DNA here is from genome assembly GCA_028533065.1 of Trachops cirrhosus. Taxonomy (NCBI): domain Eukaryota; kingdom Metazoa; phylum Chordata; class Mammalia; order Chiroptera; family Phyllostomidae; genus Trachops; species Trachops cirrhosus. The sequence continues at coordinate 109,914,651 of CM052543.1, read as the reverse complement.
GATGAGGGACAGATAACAGCAAAGACTAAATGAAAAAATAAGGACATGAAATGATCCCTATGGTAGAAATTTCTACTGAGCCCTTAGAAATGCTTATTTTATGCATTGACTTCCCCTTTCCCCTCCCACCACCCATGAAACAAAAACAATTGATGAACAGAATTCAGTTAAAGGGAATCAAAAGGGTAGACCTTGTGGAGGCCTGCCGTCAAAGCCTAGCTGTGTCAGTTGCACAGGAAGACACCCCTTTTCTTCCTATTACAAGCAATCAACATAATGGAACATTATGATTAATATCAGGTAGTGTTAACATCTTTAAAGAAAAAAAAATGACTGCATAAAAGCCAAATGTCATAGTGCATAAATTTAGCACCAAATCATTTGCAATTTATGTAAATTGAAGAATTCTTTACCTGTTGCTTTCTTTCTGTTCCTCTAATCATCTCATTTTTCACAAGACAAATTTGAGTTTTTAAAAATACTGTTGATAAATCAACTTATTAGTATTGTCTGTCAGTATAAAAAGCAAAATTTACCAGGCAAGCAAACAGGCAAACACCGTTATGTTACTTAAGGTTAGCACTTTGAGGAAGTTCTGACTGTATTTTTGCCCTAAAATTTACAAGATGTCAAAACTAATTAATATTTCAAAACTGTTAATTAACACAGTCTGATTTCAGAAACAGATGTGAACATGGCTATTTTCTGTTTTAACACAATGTATACCAAGAGGAGAAACCTTGTGTGTATTAAACAGAATGCCATGCATGGTTATTTTATTACGTTAACGCAGTTTAAAGAGTAGTGTGAATCATCAAGCCTAAAACAGTCAAAACACATTTTGATCAACCCTTCTGTTCAAACTTAAGAAAAAAGGACCCAATTATAACATTTTTCAATTGCAAATAAAAACTGAGTGCTGTCCCATTAAAAGCATTGGTACCACAGAGTAGGGTTTTACGCTGCCCATACAACTTGGTATTGGAGGTGCCTAGCCTGTATTATATTGATTACTTGCCCAAAACAAAACAATTCCTGATGTTGTTTCATCTCTGAATAACATTCAGAATTAATGCTACTTAGAACTATATACGTAGTCTAAAAATGAAAAGAAAAAAACCCCCAAAAAACAAAAAAGCCACCTTGCATACTAGTCCCAATTACAACGCTTTATAATTCTTAGGACTATTTGCAAGAATTAATTCTATGTTCAAGACTAAATTTTGAAATAAGTTAACAATATTAAGTGATTTGAGATAACAAATGCTCATACTAAAAATGAGATACCTTCCTCAAAGTTTATGACTGGAAGAAAAGAATAAATGGATTTTAAAACCACCACTTGCTTACTTTTGTGTTCATATTCTGTGAAAATTCCAAAATTGTGTCAACTCTTGTCCATGCATCAGGATGCTCCTTTAAATGCGTCAGTACTTCTTGAGCCATTCTTTGCTAAAATATTACACAAAAATAATTTTCAATTCACTTGTTCTTTTGAATCATTTATTAAAATAGTATTGAGCAAGGCACAAATACTAACAAGACAGTGATTCTACCAACTTTCAGAAAAACTCAAGTAATTAGTCTTCACAGATATAAAAATGTGTTCATTATCACTCCTAAACTTCAATATTCATTCATCTGAAACAAAATAGCCTTTTTGGAGTAATATGTTTTAGTTGGTATTCTCAAAATTGAAATGAATTTCAATCAATGCTACTAACAAAGATCTACTCTGACGTAAGTTCTCAGCACTTGCAATCAACCAAAAGCAACACAGAAAAATTCATCTACTTAGATGAATTATATAATGGTATAGCTGTTTTACAAGCTTCACCAAGCAATCTCTAAAAAAGTTTATTTATAAAAATGTACTGCATAGGAAGACAAATATAAATTAGGTTTAAGTAATACTACAAATCTCAAATGCCTATAGATACATATAGAACATTAAGACCCTCAGACTTTTTAAATATCTCCTAAACTCACCTTTTTCCATTTTCTGAATGTCCTGTGGTTTCACATATTAAATCTCAGTTTATTTTGAAAACTCTTCAATTTTTAAAAATGCAAATGAAGAAACAATACTAAACCTATGTAGCCATTATCTAGAACAGGGGTGTCAACATCAGCCTTGTGGTTGCCTTCAAAGGGCCTAATGTAATTTTAGGACTGTATAAATGTAACTACTCTGTAACAGTTAAGCGAGAGCTTGGGTAAAGAAGCAAGGTGCCAGAAACAAGGTGGAGGGCAGGATTCGGCCCATGGGCCTTGTGTTTCCCACCTGTGAGCTAGAGTGTACCTGTTTTTCTTTTAAACATGAAAGATCTAAAACTTATGGAGATCAACTCTTTTAAGTTTCTCCAGTGTCATTTCCTTCCTTTGTTCCTTCTTTAGAGATAATTGGTTTCTTGAAGTTGTTCTTTTCCTGCCCATATTTTCAGAGCACGTGTATAAATTTCTTAAAAAATACAGTTGTGAAATTACTAAATTTTATACAATAGTGTATCATATAGAATTCCTTCTGAAATTTGCTACTCCCATTTGACATAGCACCCTCTCCCAGCTTTACTGAGGTATGACTGAAATGGACAGTTAAAAAAAAATCTAGCCACATTGACATTATTTATCTAGTTGGGTTTTTTAAACCAGTATGGTGTCCCATATATGAACAAAGGATGTAATTCCCCCCACCCCAAGAAGCAACAGCTTAATGTTCTTCACCTTTAATGGCTGTTTTGTAGCTCAACTGGATCTCCCCTATTTATCTTTTAGATATTTCTATAACATATTGTGGGCAAAAAAGCTTGATGGTTTTAAAATTTGTCATTTACCCTTCTGTTAGACTCATTTACTTGATCAAGGGTATAAATCTATGGTCATAAAACCACCATCAAAAAGGGGGGAACAGAAGCATACTTATTTCCATCTCTGACACAGACACCTCATAATCTCTAACTTAGCTTTTATTCAAATTTACCCCACCCCCCAAAAACCAAACACATACACACACAAAAACCAAACTTACTCCTATTTCAGCTTTGATGTCGAGAATTGTTTTCTTCAGTGGTAGTTATATCACATTCATGATTTTCCCCATTAATCACTACCAACATATCCTGCTTATTGTTTTCTTTAAAACATCTGAGTTAAACTGAAGTTAGATAGTGGTTCTGTGCCTTGACACCACCACCAGAACCCTCATGGAACTTAAAAGAAAAATCAGCTGCCTGGGTTTCATCTGAGGGTCTGGGGCTAGAGCTACATTTGTAAGCTCAGAAAATACAATTGTATATGTATTTTTTTATCTGATTTCATTAAGAGATTGATAGGTTAAGGGGCAACACTTGTATTATATAATAACTTGAAAAAGGCAGAAAGAGTAGTGATGTGAATTACCTAGGGCTAAAGAACATTTTCAGTGTTCTGATTCTCTCACTGAATCTCTAAATATTCATTTCTAACCAGACATAGACTTGCATATAAAATAGTAATAAGTATCAAGAACAGGATGTATAAAAAATCCAGGCCTAATAAAGTTATTTGGTCAAGATACTGTCACATCCTTTGAGGTGATAAAGCATTCCAAATATAAGTGAATACTTCCCACACTATCACCATTTCAACCTCTGCAAAAATCATGTTTCCTTTTAGTTTTTCTTCTAGCTGTAATTTTACCCTCCAAAGTTAATGCTAGTATTTGCATAGCAGTGTCTTTATTCTTTCCCTAATCCCACTATTCTTATATAATATTCTTTCACTAACTTAAAACTCCAAAGAGGTTAAAAAGACACAAACGGCAAATAAAGAGTGAAAAAACCCCTGGCATCTCCCTGTGTTACTAACTGAATGCTGAAAAGCATTCTAGTTGCTAAGCAATAGATTAAAAGAGTTCAAGACACTTAACATAATATTGGAGAAAATACCCAACTCTTTCCTATCTTTTCCCCCTGGCTGGCTACTTGGCTAAAAATAGAAAAATGCTTATAACAGAAGGTAGTCCTAATGTTACAGCACTAAATATCTTACTATATTTCCCCCATCTAGGTAAAAGTTTTGCCTAAAGATTTAAAAAGCCACCCTTCTAGTAATTTCTCCTCCAAAGTTACGCAGTTCTTTTTAAACAGTTAAACAATAAGTTTACATCACACATGGTAAATCTTCATACTTCCAAATGTACTCTTTAAATAAAATTTCTTCTAGGTATCAGCCTCTATGAACAGGTGCTTTTCAAACCTCATCATTAATCCTCCAATCTCTTGCAAAGTAGGTAATAACTACTATCTCAAGTTTGTAGATGAGATAGTAGTGTCTAGAAAACTTACTGGAATACAATTAATACAGCTAACACTAAAAACTTGTTTTTCCACTACACCTTTTCACTTCTTTTTATTCAGAACCAAGACCCCGCCAAAAAAGGTGGTAATGAAAAATAGACTGAACTAGAAGTTTAAACATGATTTTCAGAAAGAGTTCTTAACTGACTTTAAGCTCTAAACCGGTTTCCTTATCTGTAATATAAAAAATATCAGTTTACTGATTGTTTATGCAACTGATTTGTCACACAACATCTAAACAAAATCCTTACTTTTGGGGAAAAGTAATTTTGCTTTTGTAAGTAGAGAATATTTGTACTTTTTAAAACCTACTGTTTATTAAAAAGTCAAATTTAAAGCAAATCAGTAAATCTCAGTACTAGGAAACATATACTAAGAGCTGCATTACTAACTACATAGCTTTCATGATAAAAATTACTGTTACGTCTCAGTTATAAGCATAGAAGAACATCAGTCCTTCATTTATTCATAATACTTTTAGATACTATAAACCAATTTATAAAAGAACAAAGATTAAAGAGCAGTGAAAAAAATAAATGCCCATTTTCCTAATGGCTACAGTTTTATACCTCTAATATATTCAAAGCTGAGCCCAACTTTACTTCATGAATTTCAACCTTACTTTACTTCCTTCCCAAAGCAGCTGCATGTTAAAACAAAGCTTAAAGCTCCATGTTGAATGTACAGCACGAGGAAACTACATGATATATATATGATAAGTACAGATAGAGTAACTTTTTCAGGAATGCTTTTGGAGACTCGGACTCTGATTAATAGCCCCTAGGAGTATAAAACTGGACTAACGAGCTTAGAAAAATCACTGCAGAGTATTCCCACACATACAATTTTCATAGCCCCCTTTCATTTAAAATTCCCTTATTGACAAGATTCTTTTATCTAACAAAAAAGAAAATTTACTCTTAAGTCTTTGAGATTAGCTTCACAGAGCAAAGTTTCAAGATTGTCCAGTTTCTTATAACATATACATTTTAAAAACTTACAAATATTCCTGTCTCGTCTATTTTTCAATTGGTTGAGGGGAGGAACCCCTTACAATAATAAAAAACAGGTAATTCCCTACATTAATAGTACCATGTTCACAAATGCTAAAATTCAAGTAACAAGATGATGTTTGGTATTATTGGATTTTTAAAACAAGTTTATATCTGTAAAGTACTTCTGTAATTTAAATATTTCAAAGACAAAAGAATCACAGTAACTCCAAATATATTAAATATGTATAAGGTACATACAACCATCATACTATCTATACAGCATTTAATACTTTGCACGTTTATTAAATGGAGTAGAATGTTTTAAGAATAACAGAACAAGATTATCCCACTCTAACCGTGCCAAAATATAATCCAATTTTTTCTCCAGAAATTTCTCATTAGAATTAATCTATAATTCTGAATTAACACAAACTATGGAATACTCTTTAAATGGCGGTAATTTAAAATTGTATTAAAAACCCAACAACTTTGTTACACTGCAATGTTGTAAAGTTTTGACCAGCTACTTTACCTGGGCTCCTTCTCCATGGTATAAGCAATTCACCACATTGTCTAAAAGGTTGATATCCAGTTTTTGGCTGAAATCAAGCAGCTGACGTGCTGCATGGTCTGCTAACATTGTCATAATTGCTGGCATAGATAACTGAAAATAAAGGAAAAAAAGTAAGGTGTCTATGAAGTTTTGATATCAGTCAAAACTTTCTACTCAAGTTATTTTACTTCAAATGCTCACACAAATGATGAGTATTTTAGAGACTTTTTACCTAAAAACTGATAGTAAAAGCAAATAAAAGCTGAAGTTACTGTCACTCCATAACCATATTAGTTATTAGGGGCAATTAAGCTTTTCTAGACCCCAGAGAAATTGTACTGTTCTTTGCTGACATTTATTTAAAGTTACCCTAACCTTTTAAAAAAATTAGTCTATTAAGATTGATACAGTCAAGGGGACATGTTTCCTGCCCTTCATAAGCATGGTCTCTAGTTCAGTAAAAATTCACTTCCCCTCATTTTACATTACCTTAATTTTTAAGGTATGCTTAAAAGGCAAGAAGGTGCTAAAAAATTAAATGTGGTACACCAAATTTTGCCATTATGTGTATCAACGTTTATCAGGAACCACCAGTCTAACAAATTTGGTGCCTTTAAATTCTACAAAGAACTTAAGTTTCTACACTCAATTATACCATCTACTTTTATTTCTTTCAACCCTCAAAGAATTTGGGGATTAAAATTACAAGCATACAAATCCCCTGAATGTATGATCTAGAAAAAAAGCTTTATGGTAATGTCAATCAGGATCCCCCCCCACCCCCGCCAAATTTCCAGGTATTCATCGGGGAAGTAAAAACTGCAAAGCTTGACAACTATTTTCCAAATAAAAACAAATTCTATCACAACAGAAAATGAGCCTCTTCACCTCAAAAATGCACTGGCTAAAACTTAATAGTTCACATGCAATGTTACCTATCCTAAAGGTTCCACTCCAAGATGCCTGCACACATCCACAGGACGATCGATGGCTAGTGCCATATTTAAAAAGCTCACTATTTTGTATACAATTACAAAAGACTCAGGACACTAAATTCAGGCATGAAACCTCAGGTTAAGGAACTCCTGGCTCATTGTATTTAGTCCGAACAAGTTTAGGTGGTCATCTCCACTTCTCCCCCTCATAAAAACCTTCCAGGATCAGAAAACAGGTGACTAATTTGATTACGTTTGGATAAACTAGCTGCATAGGAAAAAGGCTTTATTTCTCAGCTATTTTATAGCATTTAAAAATGATCTTAACAATAATGGCAGCAACTTTGATTTTAACGCAAAACGTTTTATTAAATGATGTCAGTTACACAGAAGTCAAAAGATGAGTCGGTTAAGTTAGGTATAAAATAAAAATCACGATATTAAAATTTGAAGGGTTTTTATTCCTCAAGTCTTTTGACCCATCAATGACAGTTAAACTGTTGAGATTTCGAAAAGTTTTATAGCAGTTTTTTAAACGTGTTTTTAATACCGAATACCTGGCACACACAACAAAAACCTTTGGTCTAAATGCTAATATAAAGTTGAGACTAAAAAGCAGTGTCCACAAAGCACCAAGATCTACATATCGAGTTTTCGATTTTTTTGGTTAAAGATTGAACCAACTTTCCTATTTAGTTCTATCATCATTTAATAGCCAAGACAAAAAAGAATAAAGTAAGTCTAAAAAGTTTTAACTACTTTGTCCACAGAGTTCTTTGGGCTAAATTCTTGCGAAAAACCAGTCAGAATACAAACAAGCTTCTGTTAAATACTGAAGAGTTTTGCCATCTTTACAACTAGCAGCTATCTTCGAAATGACCTACCTATTCTTGAACTGGACGTAGTACAGAAATGGCGGCTTCCTGGCCAATGCCAAGCACATTTAGTCCCCCAAGTCAAATAGAGTCCAAAACGTTCTTTCCACTAACAGTAGTGTCCCACACTCTTACAATATACAACCAGGCAGATAAACTGCCATAGTGAGAGAGGTGAAACTACAAACGCTTTTTTTTTCCTCTTGGAACACTCAATCCTAAAATCCACTCACTGGATAGCATACACAAGGGATTATCTAGCAATGTGGTGACTTTACAAGTGACTACCAAAATACCTTCACTGCCACTTCAAACTCAATAGGCAGGCGGCTACCTATCGCCAGTTTCCAGCCAAAAACAAGAAAAACAAGCGTGCGTTAGTGGTAACTACCTATTACGTTAAAAAATACATAATTTTTTTTTAAGTCTCCACAAGGAGAAAGACTGCTACCGTAGGTGTGTGGGCAATTGCTTGCTTCATTCAGTAGAAACACACCTCACTAAGGCCCGCCCTCCCCTCGCTTCCCACCCGAACGGATTTGCAGCACTTCTAACTATAGCATACCGGAGCACGCACTCACCCCGCCCATACTCGGAGGAGGCAAAACCAGGCGCCCGAAGTTCACCGCCCCATTCTCCAGGCAGCATGGCCTCTGCGTGATCGGAGGAGGTCCCCGCTGGACAAATCTTTAATGCTTCCTCTACTACACCACTTCCTCCCACCCACGCCAAACTCAAGACACATCGGAATGAAGGAGAATCAGGGCATCATCCACTATACAGTACTAGCAGAAAAAATTCGATCACAACTCTCAAGCCGCCGAAAACTACGGCACAAAACCCCATCTGCCAGATCCTTGAAAAATCAACTAACCTTTCCTAATTCTAATCCTACTCTGCAAGAAAAAGAAAAAAACCTCAAGATTTTGAGTTTCCCTGCAGGAGGAGCAGGGACTCGGCAGCCCCTCCCTCCCCCATCCCAAGCTCTCCACCGAGCAGCCACGTGATGCAGGCGGACGTTTCAATGCTGCTGCACTAAATATTTCTGGAAACTTCCACTCCTAATAATTCACGGAGATGTTCCTCAGATCACCCCAACTTCTCTCCAGCCCCTTGGGCCGGGGAAGCCCTTCCACCCCCGCGCCGGGGCCCTGCTTCACTATCACGCTCCTCGCTTTCCTCCTCCGTCACCCGCACAAGCGAATGACCCTGCAAACACTCCCCTCCCGCGGCCGCCTCCCCGCCTCCATCTCCCAGGGGCAGAAGCGGCTCCATTCAATCGCAGGGTCCGCTGTGGGCCTGCCACCACCTCCCCGGCTCGCTTCCCGCGGCCGCCGCCGCGCCCCACGCCGGCCTCCTCCCTCCCAGTCGTGCCGCCGCCCGTCCCCCGGCCCCGAAGACACACTCGACTTACCCAGAGATTGAACCAACTGCTTCTTCCTTCCTTGTCGGGGGATTAGGGAGAGGGAAGGTGGGGAGAGGGGAGAGGGGAGGAAGTCAAGGTGGGTTTCAGTTTTCCCACCTTAAAAAAGGAAATTTTAAAAAAGGAGGGCAAAAAAAGCTCAGCAATATTTAGTATTCAGGGACACTTCACCCCGACACACACATACACACACACACACACCACACACCCGCCCCCCACAAAAAAAGGGGGAATTAATCTGGGGAATAAATGCTCCCGCCTGGCTGGGGAGTGAGGGAAGGGGGAGGGGAAAGGGGTCAAGTCCCAAAGATTCAGCCCCAGGGGGACCCTCCAGCTACAGGCGGCAGCAGGAGCGGCAGGAGTAGGGGTACAGAGTCCACACGGCCGGGGGACGCTCTGCTTGCCAGTTGCAGTCCGACTTCCCCTACCAAAATACGGCTCTCTCTCTCACGCGGCTCCGGCGCTGGGCCCCCCCCACCCCGGCTCGCCTAAACTTTCCCCCCTTCTCCTGCTCCTCAGCGACTGGTGGTTCCCCCCCCTCCCCCTCTGGGTGGTTGCACGGACTGCAGCAGCACAGACTGGAAGAGGCACCGCCGCCGGGGATGTAGCTACTGTTGCTCTTGCTGATGCTGTAGCTCCCGCTGCTCCTGCCGCGGCCGCTGCAGCCGCTTCTCCCCCTCCTCCTAGTGCCTCAAACTCGGAACCGGTTGAAACCGGTTCAGACTGGGAGATTCCATCTCGGTTGAGTTTTCAGCCCATGGCGCCGCGGAGCGTTTGGAACCTGGGCCTCCGCCCCCAGCCTGCCCGCCTATTGGCCGGTTCCAGCCACAGCCGCGCCATCAGCCTACCTCTTATTCGCCAGCCCGCCCGTCACTCCCACCTCAAGTCTCCACACGAGCCCGCCGCTTCTGCCCCCGCCTCTTTCCAGCAGCGATTTGCCCGCAGAGTGGGGGAAGGGAGTGGGGCGGGTCGAAAAAGAGCGAGAAGGAGGGGGTGGAGGATGAGAAGGTGGGACAAGAGCTGAACCCAGCAGAGAAGAGTGCGAAAAGAAGCCGCAAGGAGGATTGGTTTGAGCAGCGGTCCATCAAACGCACCCCGCCCTCGACTTCCCGTTCCCCTCCCGCCGCTCCCCCTCCTAGTGCTTATCCCTCAGACCCTGCCCTTCCGATCCGCTCATTGGCTGGGCGCCTTTGGTGACGGTGAGGGTGGGGAGCCGATCTTAAGCTGGTGGTGGCGCGAGTTTGAGCGCAGCGCGCGGCAGTCTTCTTTCGGCTTTCCCGGATTCGCAGCGGCCCACCCCCGCCGGCTCCCGCCAACCTGCGGGGCCTGAGCCCGCCGGGATGAGGACCCGCCCCTCAAGTGGGGGCTGCGCCACGAAAAGGGAGTGCACACCCAGTTTTTTTAATCGCGGTGGGGAGGGGAGAAAAAGCGAAAAGAACCCGCTTAGGCCAAGTGTAGGCCCCAGATCTGTCTAATCTATTTTAAAGCCCAGTGTTTGGGGTCTGGGAGTTGAGGAAGACAATAACCAAGAAGTAGGTTGAGGCTTGAGGTGTGAGGTGTGGGGGCGTTAGCTCTTGGCGTCTTGTGATCTCAGAGACCTGGAAAGACACAAAATAGTTTTGGGGCAAGTCTCCTTCAAATTTTAACTCAGTGTCTCCCCAGATTGAAATTTGGCTACTTTAACAACCAACCCTTCCTAAAAATTAAAGCTGTAATTCTGGTAATTGGTTTAACATGGCCTATTTTTGCTGGGTGAGTTTGCCTGCCAAGTACCTCCTACCAGGTCTCCTACCCTTGATCTGGTCCTGTCCTCGGTTTTTCTTTTTAGCGTAGCTGGCCTTCACATACCTTATCACCAAGTGGTATTTGAAAGTCATATGTACGTGGCCTTCCACATGGTTGCTACTGTTCGTCCTCAAGTCCCCTCCAGATCAGCTTTCCTGATTATTTGCTTAAAAAAACAGCAAGCAGCCCACCCAAATTTTATGGAACCAAGAAGTTGGTAAATGGTTTATTAAGTCAACGTAATTTTCTCCGGCAAATTTTCACTCAGAGTGAACTATGGCTAACACCAAAGCACCCTTAACCCTTAAGGATTAACTCCCTCAGTTTTAGCCTGGTTGCTCAGTTGGTTGAAGTGTCTGTCCTCTGGTACACCAAAAAAGTTTGCAGGTACGTTGGATTCTTAGTGAGGGCGACACCTAGGTTGTGGTTTCCATCCTGGTTGGGAGTTACTAGGGGAGGCAACCATGATGTGTTTCTCTCCAAAAACACCTCCCTCAGTCTCCCAATTTAAAAGAAAAACAAAACCATCTTAAGTCCTAGATTTACCCAAGTGATACTGGGTGACTAACACCTAAGATTTTTATTCATTGCCTAACTGAATAATGTGAAACTATAATGTATAATATATATGATGTACACTGATCATTTGGAATACTTACTTTCTGTTACGAGAAAAACCAGGACTGCCCTGTGCTTTAAAAGGTTTTTTCCTCCACATTTTCAACTCTGACTAGGCTACTGCTTTGTTTTGTTTTGTTTTGTTTTAAGATGGCATAACAATAGGATTAAAAACTGGAAGATCTGGCTTGGCTTCTACTGTGATCTCAGGAAAGTCACTTTACCTCTTTGGGCCTCAGTTTCCATTTCACTCACTCAATGAGGATATCATATATGCCTGTCTCATCCAGCCATGTAAGGATCAAATGGATGTGAAGGAGCAGAGATCCATAAAGGACTGCGTGGAGCGTAAAGTTCAAATGGTCTCAGTCCCTTTCTTTGGCTCTTTTCATCCCATCTTTAAATCATGCCCCCAGGGGTTCACATCTGTGTGACTAGTAGAGTCAATATTTAGCCCATCTTTTTGCCTAGAGTGAGCCAAAATGGACTATTCATTATAAATTTGTTATTAGCAATTGCAAAAAGAAACAACAGGGCAGGTAATTATGTCTGATCGCTGCATTTTCAATATTAAATTCAGAACACAGGTCTGACAGGTGTCTAATACTTTTTTCATTAACTTTATGTGTTGGAATCAAACAGATTTCAAACCTTGGTGTAGGATATGGGTAAGGAAATGTAAGTAAACTGTACTGAGTGCCTGTCTGCTGTCTAGCAGGCTGTTAGAGACCCTTTTGTACAGTATTCCACTGAGTTCTCACAACAGCCCTGTAAGATCTTGCTCTTGCTCCACTCCCTATCATACTCGCACACAGGTACAAACCATTCTACAGTAGTTAAGTTGATATTAGAACCCATGATTGTGTTCTTTCTAGTTCACATTGTCTCAATAACAGTATTTCTTATTTCATCAGAAATCAGAGAAACAACCTCAGCCAGTGTGGCTCTGTGGTTTGGTTGGTTGGAGTGCCATTCCATGCACCAAAAGGTCGTGGATTTGATTCCCAGTCAGGACACATAACTAGGTTGCAGGTTCAGTCCCTGGTTGGGGTACTTAAAGGAGGCAACCAATGGATATATCTCTCTCTCTTTCTCTCTCTCCCTCTCTCCCCCTCCTTCTCCCTCCTCCCATCCCCCTACCCTCTCTCCCTTCCTCTCTCTAAAATCAATAAATGGCCCTGACTAGTGGGTTCAGTGGGTTTGGCATCATCTACAAACCAAAAGTTCTCTGGTTCAATTCCTGGACAGAGTACATGACTGGGTTGCAGACCAGGTCCCTGGTTGGGGGTGTACAAGAGGCAAGCAAGGTGTTTCCCTCCCTCTCTCTCCCTTCCCCTTTCTCTAAAAATAAATAAAATCTTTAAAAAAAATAAAATCAATAAATGTATCCTCAGGTGAGAAAAAAAAAACTCAAATTCCTTTCAAACTTCAAATTCCTTGTCATGTGTTTCTATTAAATTATTTTCATTGTATTATTTTATTATTACTTTATTATTGTGGTAGGTACTACCAAGGTGTCCCCTAAAAAGATTGTGTTAATTTATATACCCACCACAATATGTGAACAGTACCTGTTTGTTCCCTAGAAAAGCTATAGATATTTGCTATTATAGTCACACCAGAGTCAAATGAAAAATCTTTGAGTTTTAATTTCAGCTTTGGCTCTGAAGACAATCTTTCTTGACTGTGAGCTCTTCAAGGAATATACAAATAATAAGATTAAAGCCCATATAATGTATTTAAAAATTTTTTAAATAAGGATATGCAATAAATCTATTATTTGAATAATGGAATTGGTTATTTCACTTTTTTTTTTGAGAAAATCGATACCACTTTGCTCTCACATATATAGCAGCAGTGACCTTCCAACATGCACTTCTCCCTACCAGTCAAAAGACAGCATTTGGGCTGAACATATCATGGGTCTTGATCACTGGGTATATTCATGTACTTAGCACAAATTCACAATTCCATGGGCTTTTTCTTCCAATGAATCTTGAGGGCATGTTTGTGGCTTTGTAAACCCTGAAACTAAGCACAGAGAATTTCTTTCTGAATATCCTATACAAAACTGTTTTTCTATTTGCTTTTAAAAAGTACTTTGTGGATCACTTCTCGGCCCTTTGGTTAAGATCAAGTGTAAAAAATACTTTGTGGCCCTGGTCTGGTAGTTCAGTTGGTTAGAGCATCATCCAATACACCAAGGTTGCGGGTTTGATCCCAGATCAGGGCACAAACAAGAAGCAACCGATGAATGCATAAATAAGTGGACACAACAAATCTCTCTCTCTGTGTGTCTCTCATTCCCTTCTTTCCTTCCTTGCTCTTTCTAAAAGTCAATAAATTTTAAAAACTTGTAAATAAAAATAAAAAATGCTTTGTAAAATAATATATCACATCCATAGATTTCAAAAATATTACCAATGTAACTTGAACAATAGCAACGTTGTGTATCATGGTGAAGCATGCAGGTGAGAGAGAACAGATACTCTTTTCAAGAAAAAAATTGACCTGAGGTGTAGTCAGATTGCAAATTTGTTCCTATCAGCCTCAATTACAGTGTTAACTATGTTTATGGAAAATTATGACTATTCTATCAGTGGACCTAAATGCCTGTGTGTCCAAGACCTCAGTGAATTATTCATATGGAGTCTATGAAACCTCAAATCATTTGAGAACAGAATCAGCAATTATCTAAAAGTGAGTTGCTGCCTTTTTGAGAACATAGTAAAAAAAAAAAACATCAAACAAGGCCACTAAGCATAGGAGTTACAGTTTGAGAAATGTACACAATTCTACAAGGTGACATACAGCAATGGGTCTCTTACTCATGGAGAGGTGAGAAATGAAGTACCATTTAACTAGGATAATGCTCAAGCAGGACAAAGGAAGCCACGTAGTTGTTTTTGCTGAAGTATTTCTAAGCCAAAAATAGAAATAATGAGCAGATGTTTGGGGTCTGTATATATAAGAAGAAAAAAGAACAGACTAGAAAAGGTAACATTGGTTCCTGTGGGTTGGAAAAATAAGCCTTTTCTTTCACACACATAAACACACAATTATCTATTAGGCAATGAGAATCAGAAAAGGGAGTAAAATAAAAGAAAGTGTAGAAGGTGACACTAACCATTCATTCAACAAATATATTAAGAGCCCACTATTTTCTGGTCACTGTTGTCAGTGCTGAGGATTCAAGAGGAAAAAAATCCTACAAAAATCCCTGCTTTCATTAAGCTTTTAGTTTAATGAAGGACACTGGAAGTAAATGTCAGAGAAATGGTGTTTTGTATGATGATAAGTGCTAAGGTTAAAAATGAATCGGCATAGGAGTAGGGAGTTGGGGGTGGTGGCACAATTTTAAGTAGAGTGGCTGTAGAAGGTGTCACCTAAAAGATAACATTCAAGAAAAGACCTGAAGGAGATGAAGAAGGAAGTCCTGCAAGTGTTAGGGAGAAGAGCATTCCAACCACATGGAAAAATAAAGGTTCTGGGGCAGGAGCATGTTTGGTGTGTTATTTACAGAGGTGTGCTAGATACAGCCAGCTCAGCTGACTCCTGGGAGACAACTGTTAAATTTTCAGGACCTTTTGTAAGCTGTTTTTCAACCACAGCCAGTATAAACAATTAAATTATATAAAATAAATTATATTAAAAACAAAGGCAATAAATACTCAGAATTCATCACTTCCTAATTATGTTATCACACTTTATCATCTATGCTCTTGAGATTATTTACATCAATGGTGTTTGCATGATGGAAATACTTCATAATGATGTGCTCCTGAGCATGTCTTCACAGTTCCATGATTTGTGATGTCACACTGGTAGTTTGAATAGGCCATAGTGGGAGTGCTTATACCATGGAAGTCAGCTGAAATTCAGTACTTTTTCTTCTGAGAGCCTGCTGTTAAATCTTTACCAGCACACTACTGTGTGTTAAGGACCATGAAGGAGGTCACAGTTTTGGTCAGAGCTAACTGAGCAAGAGAGAGAGAAAGTCGTAGCAATAAAAGGGCCTGGTAGGAGGTCAGTTGATGTAGGGCCTCACAGTAGGCCATTGTAAATGCTTTCTCTTGTTTTCTCAGTGAGATCGGGGCCATCCAAGTGTCTGAACAGAGATGTGATGACTTGTCCTGACTTAAGATTTTTAACAGGATCACTCTAGATGTTAAGATGACAATAGCCTGGGGAGCAAAGGTAGATATAGGGAGAACTTTCAGGAGACTGTATTAATCTAGGAACTGATTATGGCTTAGATGAGAGTGGTAGTCTTGGAAATATTCAAATTCTGATTATATTTTGAAAAAGTCAAAAGGACTCCCTACAGGATTGAGTTGGGATGTGTGAGAAAGAGGATTCAAGGATGACTCCGTGGATTTTAGTCTCAGTGATTGGAAGGGTGGAGTTATTTTCTGAGATGTGCTGCAGGAGGAACAGGTTGAGGGGAATGGGGCAGAATTAGGATCTCAATTTACCATCACCCATAAATTCCTTAAAGGCAGGGGCTTTGTGCCAACTTCTTAGTTGTACTTAATAAATATTTATTAGATTCATGAATTAATAAATATTTGTTAGATTCACTTCTTTTGAATCTTATTCAAATAAGTCCTGGAAATATGAAAAATGTTACTGAAATTCTGTGACTCTATAACTCTGAACAAAAGGAGAAAATCTACCAGATGCTACTTCAAACTAGGCCTACTTTACTTTTTTTAATTCTCACCACTTAGTAGGTCTGACTCTTTGCCCTGCATCTTTCTGCTTGCGTGGTGCTCTAGTTGTCTGATCACAAGAAGAGATTCAGGTATTATCACCATTAGCAGAAAACTTAAAAGCAGACACAATATTAATATGTTATCAAATTTTGACAGTATTTTATCAAATTTATATTTCAAAGCCTTATTCTCATTTAGTAAACTAGATAAAATAAATTCTAACAACAGTAAAAATGTTCTATAACATGTTCTGACTTTGGAAGAAATGAAGAGCCTAACCAAGTTAGTGCATCTACTTCAGTGATTCTCAACAAGGGGCAATTTTGTCCCCAAAGAGCAATCAAACATTTTCTCACAAAACAACCTTGTTAGCAATGTCAGAATTAAACAGTGCACATTATAAGCCCAGGTAGATCAGAAGGTGAAGGTAACAATAAAAACAAGTATAATAATGATTAACAAGAAGCCATTCTTGTTTGTCACAACTGGTGTTACTAGCATCCAATGGGTAGCAGCCAGGGATGCTGCTAAACATCCTGCAGTGAGTGCATGGGACATGCTCCCACAACAAAGACTTATGCAGCCAAAAATATCAATAATGCAGAGGTTGAGGAACTCAGTCTATTTATGAAATAATTGAAGTCACCCAGGCTCACCAGGAAAAAAAAGCTGAACCTTAACAAGATCGGTGTTTCTCAAACTTTACTGTACTTAAGAATCACCTATGTAACCTATTGAAATGCAGATTGATTCGGTAAGTCTAGGGCCTGAAATTCCACATTTCTAAAAACTACCAGGTGATGTGGACTCTGATGGTCCATGGACCACACTTTGAGTAATAAGGCACTAGATTATGCCGCTGTGGTGGCATGGGTACAGGGACTCCTTAAGAATTTGTACTGAGAAAGCCCAAAACATAATGTTTGGGGCATGATATGTACAAGTTTGAACCAGGCTCATAAAAAGATATGTTATTTTTAGATACTCTGTATTTTTCAATTTTTTCCTCCTGGGAAAAGTTTTAAAATGTATTTCTAGAGCAGAAGACATTCCTCACTAGAGAGATCAGATTAGTGTCATAAATACATGAGTAGAAAATTCTAAGTACCTCACCCTGCCTTCAGGTGGTACTATGTTTAAATAATTTCAAGCTGATTTTTACATACTTATTGAGAATGTGAGAATCAAACAGCAGATACACCATAAACCTGGACAGACCAAAAGGTGAAGGTAATAATAAAAACAGCAAATATAATAATAGCTAACATTTTTTTTAATAGCTAACATTTATCAAGCACTTATTATGTGCCAGAAACTTTTCTAAGCATTTTATGGTATTTTTCATTCAATTTTCACAATAACCCAGGGAGGTAGGAACTATTACTATTGCCATTTTAAGGTAGGGAAATGAATACAGAAAGTTAAGGTATTTGAAAATCAAGCAAAAAGTATACAAGTATACCCTATAAATAATAAATGAAAGAACAAAGTATGAAATTTTCTGAAAAAATATTGTTTTGGTTGTTTATTCCTTTGCATTAAGATGTAAATTTTAAAACATTGGGAGAAAGGAAAGAAAGAGAAATTCTATTACCTGAAAGGGCTGGAACAAGTAGATGTAATGGGGTTTTTCTACAATAGACCTTTATTCTAATTTATTAAATTGGAAACTTTCAAGTTCTCTTAAAATGTATTTTAAAGAAAAAAATGTATTTTAGAGCTATGGGCAAAATCCCCAGGAGAAAGAGTTAGTATAAATCCTGTAAGTTATTTATTTATTTATTTATTTATTTATTTATTTATTTATTTTTAACCATTCTATTATCTTTACCCTGAGAAATGTTGCAAAAGCAAAAGATTTATTTTAATAACAGCTACACTTGCTCAGGCATTTTGAAAGTTGCCACAATTCATGCAATATTTTCTTTAAAATGGTCTAGCATGATCTGTTGGTACAACTCTCCATTTGTAATGTAACTCGAATTTGAAGGTTTCCAAATGAATAATATGTAAATCATTTTTCACATGAAAAGCAACACGAAAAGTATTATGTAATTATATGGGCCATTGTAGTAATAATTTCAGTAATTCTAATTCTCTATAGATGAGGCATTATACCATTTAAGAAATAAATGTGGAAAGCAATATATGTGTATAAGCATGAGATCATAAATCCTCTACAAGTTCCTCTTATAGTAATTATCAATTGCATAGAAGTATAAAAATTTTTTGTTTGTACATAAATACACTCATTCCTCCTCTTCCTCTTTCTTCATGCTTTGAGAAAATTGGAGAGAAAAAAAGGGGGGAATTATTCATGGAATTGAAGAAGTCCAATGAAAATTCTCTTCTCTCTCTTACTGTAAGTGGCCTGAGTGACCTCTGAAAATGGTTCGCTATCCATTTGATCCAAGAAGCCCAGAAAATCATGCAAGTCAAGAGTTTAAAATTTTCATGTTCACTTTAAGAACACTCATGAAACTGCTGAGGCCATCAAGGGTATACATATTCGAAAAGCCACCAAGTTTCTTCAGAATGTCACTTTACAGAAGCAATGTGTGCCATTCTGTTGTTAAAATGATGGAATTGGTAGGTGTGCCCAGGCCAAATAGGACGCAGGGTCTGTGGTCCAAAAGGAGTGCTGAATTTTTGCTGCACATGCTTAAAAATGCAGAGAGTAGTGTGAACTTAAGGGTTTAGATGTAGATTTTGTGGTCATTGAGCACATCCAGGTGAACAAAGCTCCTAAGAAGCAGTGCAGAATGTACAAGTTCATGGGCAAATTAACCAATATAGGAGCTCTCCCTGCCACATTGAGAGGATCTAACTGAAAAAGAGAAGATTGTTCTGAAACCAGAAGCGGAGGCTGCACAGAAGAAAAAGATATACCAGAAAAAGCTTAAGAAACAGAAACTTATGACCTGAGAGTAAATTTAGCATAAAATAAATTCTAATAAAAGTTAAAAAAGAAAAAAGAAAAAAAGAATATGCTCAGTCAACACTTTCCAAAAAAACAAAAACAAAAAACCCCCTCCATAATACATTTGGAGGTTGCCAAGAGGCTTCATTGTAAGGCTTTGAATCTTGGACACTTACTATTTTTTCCAGTTAGATAAAGTAACCTGCTGAAAATCAAAAAGTAGTAGTTGTTTATAAGAACATTGCCTGGTAAATTTACCATTTACCAGTATGTATTCTTTGCCAGATGCTTTTTATATATAGCCAGTCATAAACAAGTCAGAAACAGGCCAAAGCAAATATGGAATTCTAAATTTTGAAAGTTTAATAAAATAAAAATCAGTATTTTAAAAATCCTTACATACAGTGAAATTTGGGTTATGCCATATCATGAACACAGAAAATTTATAATGATATAAATTCAAATTAAAATGATTTTTTCCTGATTTATCCAGATAATTATTTCACAACATTTTTCTTTGCCTATAGAGATCCAGCCTAGTAAACATACTCTGTAAAAAAAAAAAAAGTATTTTAATGTGGTTTTCTTTAAAGATTTTATGTATTTATTTTTAGAGAGAGGGGAAGGGAGAGAGGGAGAGAAACATCAATGTGTGGCTGCCTCTTGTGTGCCCCCCACTGGGGACCTGGCCTGAAACCCAGGCATGTGTCCTGACTAAGAATTGAGCCTGTGACCCTTTTGTTCATAGGCCTGGGCTCAATCCACTGAGCTACACCAGCCAGGGCAAATGCACTTTAATATTTTTAAAAGTTTAACCTATTCTCAGGTCCATGAAAGCTGAAGTATTTGAAAATATTTGTTTTTCTTGCATAAGTCAAACTATGTACCAAAAGACACATTGAATGCCATTTACCTGATAATTAAGCTGTAGGTTTTGTGTGGAACCTAAATGTAATTTCTGTGCTTAGCACTAATGCACTACACAGACTTTTCTTTCCAGATTGTGTTTACCTCATGACAAGCAACACTTCTTTCAATACTAGGTAACAATAGGATTCCCCAACAAGGGTTATTCAGTGAGTTTGGAAAGAGAAGAACAACACAGTGTGGGCCAGTATAATGGGCAAGGGTCAGTGAACCTGAGGCTGCAGCGGAGTGGCAACACTGGACAACCAGGCCACTGTAGCAGCTGGCCGGATTGTCCAGAGTCCAGTGCAGAGTGGCTCCCAGTCATAGGCTGGGAGGTGCCATCTTAGCAGGAACCATATGCTATCCCAGAGGCCGAGTCAAAACAAGTCCACAGACTGGCCAGACAAAGGAATTAGAAAACAGTGCCAGATTGGCCTTCAGAGGCAGTGAGGCAGGAGATGGTGAAGATCACAGATTTAATTACCCAGGTGGCAATTTGCACTCTTTCAGGCAGTGGCATCTTGTCTGTGATAAACCAATAAACTCAACCAGAGGAAGATACAGAAAAGGAAGAAGGAGGTCTTGTGAATGACATGAGTGTAAACAGTTCCAATTTCTTCCTACTTCACCAGGATACAAATCTCCCTAATTTGTGCAACGGTTTCAGTTTTCTAATTGGAATGAGCGTAGGCCAGGACACCAAGAAATCTGTGCTACACACAGATTAGTTAAGGGTTTTAGAGAGCCCCCAAGGCCCTGTGCCTATCATATCATTCTCAATATCCAGGGCCTTAGTTTTCTGGGTTCATGCTTTCACTGCTATAGTTAGAAAAGACTGAAGACAAGTCAATAGAATTCATCACTCAGTTGTGTCAGAAGAATTTCTCCAGTCTTGCCTTACAGTAGCATCAGTTGTGATGCTAGAGAAAGACACAAAAAACAAAAGTTAATTCTCAAAGTAAGCCTATGCTGGAGAAGCAAGAGGACGTTTGGAACTTCACATAGCTCCTGATCATCTTTCCATCAGGAATTCATCTATCCCTCACACCGCACTGAGAATGTAGGCTGCCACCTGTTTAGCTCCCAGCCTGTTAAGGAGCTCAGTCGGGCTACCTAGACCCTCTGACTGAACTCTCAATGCTTCTGTGGAAGTGAGTGCCTTTCCACAGCCTAGGATGAAAGGCAAAGCTTCCCTTCCCTCTCCACTAAGGCCTCTCTAGAGAGAACCCAAAGGACTGGAGGCAGTCCTAAGGCCAATGGGGTACTCTTAGAATTGACTTCTAGTCTCTGCCTTTCGAGGCTCAGGAACTTGCTGACAGGGGCAGGTGTTATTTCTCCTTTGTGGTTTTTCTCACAAATGAATGGCGTGGGGTGGGGAGAGTGGTTTGAGTCATTTACACTTTAGTGGGCATGAGAATTCTGCAAGCATACGGATTTCTTTTTATTTATTTTTTAAGATTGTATTTATTTATTTTTAGAGAGAAGGAAAGGGAGGGAGAAAGAGAGGGAGAGAAACATCAGTGTGTGGTTGCCTCTCATGTGTCCCCTACTGGGGACCTGACCTGCAACCCAAACATGTGCCCTGACTGGGAATTGAACCGGCGACCCTTTGGTTCAAGGGCCCATGCTCAATACACTAAGCTACCCCAGCCAGGGCAGCATACGTATTTCTGATGAGATCAGGGTAGCTAAGAGAAGAAAAGAGGACCTCTAAAGAGACCTTAAGAGACAGAACACCAGTGAGGAAACACAGAGTAAATGGGGCTTCAAAGACAAACTTTGCCTGTCCTGGAGTCTAGATAGGGAAGTAGAAACCCATGCAGATCTGAAAAGGCATCTGGCAGAATGTTATAATGCAGTTCTTGGTAGGAGGGCATGAGAGAATTTGCTTTTATTGGCCCCAGTGAACATGAAATCCCCAAGGTCTCATGTACGACATAAACTTCATTGTTGTTGAAGACTGCAGTCAAACAACTTATACTGTGGAAATAACTGGCATACAGAAAAACATACAAGGTTTACTTGAGGGACAAAAATGACTTCATTTATAAATTTCACATCTATATTCCAAATTCTGCTCCTACAGAAGCTGTATGGCTCTGCAGTAACTCTGTAGTGGAGAGAGATACATTTGAACTGTAAAAAAATGTGAGCTTCACAGAATCAACTAATATTCATATAAATGTCACTTTTAAAAAAACTGGAGTTGCAAAATGAGAAAGTAAAAACTGGAGTCAGGAGATCTGGATTCTCCTTTTTAGTTCTGCTCTTAATAAGACAAGTAGAGCTCTTCTCAGTTGGTGAAGTGATCAGTTTGCTAAAAGGTCCCTAAGGTTCTTTCTAATAACCCTCAACTTGTGTGTTCCTTTCTTCTTGAAGATTAGAGTATATAAATGGAAGTACAGACATTTTTTAATTGGGATTTCGTCAATATGTTTACCTTAAGGAAGCATTATCTATACTTATTCAGATATTCCTTTAACTAATATTTTGAGTCCTGCCATGTGACATGTACTTTGCTAGGGCTGGAGATACAATGATGAGAAAACCTTTTATTTCCCTTAACAGAAAAATACCAAGTGATAAAAATATTTTCTTCAGATGTGATTTTTTCCTATAATTGGATCTACAATAGTTTCCAATTAATTACAGTTTTATAAATTTGAACATGTTATAGTTAACAAGTGGGGGTTAATTTAGTTGCATTTTTGGCTTTTTTAAATAACAGGGAGTTGTTTTCATTGAATGATGTTGGAAGAGGTATTTGAAGACATTTCAGAGTCACTTAGACAAAAATATTTATTGATAATCTGCTCCGTGCTAGATTCTGTTGCAGATGATGAGAATACGGTAGGAAACAAGTCAGGCAGACGTCTTGCTGTCAAAGACTCATACTCCTGAGTTTATTAAAATGGGAGAAATTTAAACTAGTATGCATTTATGCAATTTAAACTTTGTTAACATGGTCATCAATGGCCTCAGCTTCATAAAGCAGCTCTGAAATTTTTCAGGTGATTTTTTTTTCAATTCAGGACTGCGTGTGCTTATTTAAGCACTTGTGACAAATTACCACTTTTTCTAGCAATGTTGCTAGAGTGTTGATTTTGAAAAATAAATGTGACCATGCTACTCTTCCTTCTTGTTTCTAGCTCCTTGTCTCTTCCTTCTACTTTATTTTTTTCTTTTTTTAATGTATTTTATTGATTATGCTATTACAGTTGTCCTATTATCCCCCCTTCATTCCCCTCCACCCTGAACACCCTCTCCCACCCACATTCCCCCCCTTTAGTTCATGTCCATGTGTCCTA
>CM052543.1:109871650-109890778 GCA_028533065.1 Trachops cirrhosus | reverse complement strand
TTTGCGATCTCCTATTTTCATTTATGGCGTGATAATGTTGGCTCTTTGCTCTGTACCTACGTAAAATGACTCAGATTTTTTTTCCCTGGTTGTGGGAGAGTAGAATCTGCTGCATCCTACCACGCCGCCATCTTCTCTCTCCGCTGTTGTAATTTTTTAAAATTTGACTATTCAAGGCAAAAGAGGTCAGGGCCTCTGACTAAATAGTTAGGTGTTGCATATTTTAAAAATTCGTGTGATAGCCCTGGCCAGGTGGTTCAGTTAGTTGGAACATCACCTCGTACCAAAAGGTTGCATGTTTGATTCCTGGTCAGGGCACATCCCTAGGCTGTGGGTTTGATTCCCAGGTCAGGGCACTTATGGGAGGCAACTGATCCACAACTGATGGTGTTTCTCTCCCTCTCTCTCTTCCTCTCTTCTTCCCCTTGGCAGTTCTGGAATCTATCTCTTGCTTCAACAGGGTTTGGACAGAACAGAACTTAGGACGCCCTTCTTTCCAACTACCCTCCAACCTCTTTTCTAGTCACCACCTTTGGAGCCACCTCAGCCATCCTCAATGTCTGAGATCAGCCAACACTGTTTTTTGACCTGAATTCTTCATTGCTGAACAACCATGAGCTCCAAAATTTGTCAGAATTATTCCACCAAGGTAGAGGCTGCCATCAACTGCCTGGCCAACCTGCATTTGTGGGCCTTCTACACCTACCTCTCTCTGGGCTTTTATTTCAACCATGACAATGTGGCTTTGCAGGGCATGGGCCACTTCATTCATGAGTTGGCCAAGTAGAAGCATGAGGGCACTGAGCATCTCTTAAAGCTGCAAAACCAGCACCATGGCCACGTTCTCTTCCAGCACTTGGTGAAGCCTTCCCAAGATGAGTTGGGTAAAACTCGGGATGCCATGGAAGCCATCTTGGCCTTGGAGAAGAACCCAAACCAGGCCCTTCTGGATCTGCATGCCCTGGGTTCTGACTGCACAGACCCTCATCTCTATGACTTCCTGGAGAACCACTTCCTAGATGAGAAGAAGGTGAAACTCATCAAGAAGATGGGAGATCACCTGACTGGGTGAGTATCTCTTCAAAAGACTCACCATCAAGCACAACTAGGAGCCTTTGGAGCTCTTCCTTCCACAGTTCCTCCCTTGCTTACTTCACCCAAGTCTCTGCTCAAATGTCATCTCCTTTGAGAGTCCTTCTCTTGACCACCTTATCTAAAATGACACACACTGCCCCAGACCCACTCTTATCCCTTATCCTTCTTGACATTTATACATTTTTTTTGTTTACTTGTTTATTATCTCTCTCCACAGGAGAGCCTAGACTTTTCTGTCTTGTTCACTGATACATGTCTGCAGTCTATTGACCGGCACATAGTAAGCACTGTAAATGTTGGAATAAATGTATAAATGAATGAATGCCACTTCCTCTGACTGGAATACCATTCATCTGCCTAACACCTACTCATCCTTAAAGAGCAATGTAAATATTAGTACCTCCCTTAAGTAGCCTTTCATGATTGACAAAGCTAGTTTAGTTTCTCAACGTCTGTGTGTTCATAATACCTTCTAGTTATGTTAAATCTATCAGAACACCTTAGTCATTTGTTTACTTGTTTGCTCCCCTACCTCACTGCTGCATCTTTTGTTCTAATTCAGGGACATAGCAAATATCTTGCTGGGAATGGAACTGTGCTCAGTAAATGTTTGGGGAGTGAATGATGGCTGAATAAATGATGAATGAACAAACTCATAACAATTACTAATTTTTTAAAAAAATATGAAATGCTTTACAAATTTGTGTGTCATCCTTGTGCAGTAGCCATGCTAATCTTCTCTGTATCATTCCAATTTTAGTATATGTGCTGCCGAAGCGAGCACAAAAATTCCTATTTTTGTTAAAAAATTATCATGTAGGAATTCATAGTTTTTACTTCAGAACATATTTGTAAATGAAATTCTATTCAGATAAGATAGAGACACCTGTGTTAGATATTCAACTGAATGGAAAACAGGGTTGATAAAAGAATGCAAATAATTTCATATTTATTCATTTATTCAATTCTCTCGCTCATTCATTTAAGAAATATTTACTAAGAGTCTTTCATGTACCAGGCAGTATTCTAGGCACTAGAGATATAGTTATGGATAAGGCAAACTCCCTGCCCCTGATAAGATTTTGTTGCCATTGACATAATAGAACCATGTTTTGTTCAGAGCATGGAGCTTGGTTCTATTTAATTTTTTTAATTGACACTGACACACCTATATTTCAAGTTTAAAATATTTTCATTGAAACATTTTTATTCTTTAATACAAAGAGTACTTATATATTATAGAGAGAGAGATAAAGAGAAAGAAGGTAAATATAATAAAAAGTCAACAATTAGTGACTTTAGGTTGTGCATTTTCCTATTCTTGAAAATTTTCTATAGATTTGAAAAAATGTTAAAGATAAAATTAGAAGATAAAACTCATGTTTACTTGTATTTTAATCTTACTAATTTTTAAAATTCTGTAAATGTTGCTAGATTATTGTTCAAAAAGTCTGTAGTAATATACACACACAAACACACTCACACAATAAATTTGACAGTGCCCATTTCTATAGTTTTTTTCCAGTACAGGATGTTGTTTGATTGTTATTTTAATTTTTATTTTCCTAGCTATTATTTTCATATATTTGTTGGCTACTTGGATTCTTCCTCTGTGGATTGCCTGTTCATGTTCTTTGCCCCCCTTGCTCTTGGTTTGCTTGCTTTTTTCTTATCAGTTTGTATTGATATTAACTCTGCCTGTCATATGTGTTGCAGATGTTTTTAGCAGTCATGATTTTCATTATGGCTTTTGTGCCTTTCCCATTGCCATTGTCTATCCTGTTGTGTAGTTGTGCAGGTCTATCTTTTTAATTTTGCGTTTCTGACTTTCCTGAAGTTGCCTTTGCCTTTCTGAAATGTTTTTAAGTTGCCTTTTTTTTCCAGCATTTTTTAATTGTGCCTTTCTTTTAAAAAATATTTTATTTATTTATTTTTAGAGAGAGGAGAAGAAAGGGAGAGAGAGAGGGAGAGAAACATCAATGTGTGAAAAACACATTGACTGGTTGCCTCTCACATGCCCTCAACTGGGGATCTGGCCCACAACCAAGGCATGTGCTCTGACCGGGAATCAAACTGGTGACCTTTCAGTTCACAGGCCGGCACTTAATCCATTGAGCTTAGCCAAGGACTAAGTTGCCTTTCTTATACAAATTTATATGTTTTTTTTCTTATGTTTTCTTCTAATTACATACTAACTTTTTACATCTAAATCTTGATATGGAATGTAGTTTAGCATTTGGAATATAGGAGGTAGAGGTCTAGTGTTATTTTCGAACAAATATTAAATAAGCAAACAGGACAGACAGAAAACTACATTAGCCCTAAAAGTGCAGAAAATTAGCTCTACCTGCTTCTTTTCCACAGCTGGGGAGACCTGTCCTTTGGATTTCTCAAGTACTAGCTCCTTTAGTGGTTCTTGATGCATTATCAAATCCAGGATCAACTGCATTTGACTCCAGTTAGAACACATTACAGATGTGATACATGTGTACCATAGAAAGTATGGAAAATACAGAAATGTGCTCTTGAGATGATATTATAACTTCGGCAGTAAATATGTGACCCAGCATCTTATCAAACAAGACCAGAATTGTGTTCACTTGATATAAAATTGTTTTCAGTCTCAAAACCTGAGTAGTGGAGATATTTCAATTGCATTCTGTGGAGTCTTGGGGGTTGCAAAGTTGGTAGTAGGTAGATGGGGCTCTAGACCACCACTCTGGATCCAACCATGTAAGCCTATATAAAATTTCATTTTAAAAAGTTTGAAAGTACAATCTACCAATAAAACCAATGCACGAATGCAGGATTACAACCCAGGCATGTGCCCTGACCGGGAATTGGACCGACTGAGCCACACCAGCCAAGGTGGTAGTATATTTACTTTTGTTTTAACCAGATACTGTTTATTACACATAAAATGGTCATAGTAATTTGGACAACCCACTGTCTGACCAAACTTTCCCCACCCTCACCCTGCCCTTCCTCAATCATTCCTCAGACTCAGGTTCATTGACCTCTTCTGTCTCTCTCCCTTTGGGCTAATTTCTTCTGCCTTCATTTCTTCCTTCTCTATCCTATAGCTCTTTGTCTTTTACTTTGACTCCATGATCCCTTGCCTTTCTGTGGTTCCACCTGCAAAGGGGCCCACAGGATTGCCAGGCTAAGACTAGTGTTTCCTATTGTTCACAACAGCCTTTTTAAACCTCCACAAATCTCTGAGCTTCCCACCTCCACCCTCCAAGGATGACCTCACCTCCTTCTTTAAGGAAAATAGAACTCTAAAAGGAACTCCCCCAACTTCCTGCCTCCAAAATAACACTCCTCCTTTCCACCTATTAAGGCTATTTTTTCCACCTATCCCATGGATCACACACCACCCCCGTTCTCTAGAACGTTGCACTATTCATCATCCTCTCTCTGAATCTTGAATCTCTCTGGCTCACTAGTCTTCAACCTGGTCAGTTATAACTCAACAATTTGACAGAGTCAGCATGAGGCTCCTCCTGTCTGTCTATTTATAGACACTTCTGTGATGCCCATGGACCCAAATATTCTTATTATCCTGGCTCCTTTCTGCAATCTCCTTAAGTTTACCAAATAAGCAGTGACAAATAGCTAACAGAAATCTATATGCACATACACTTGACCCTTGAATAAGACAGGTATGAATGGAGCAGGTCCACTTATATAAAGATTTTTTTAAAAATAAATACTGTGCCCTGGCTGGCGTAGCTCAGTGGATTGAGTGCGGGCTGCGAACCAAACCATCGCAGGTTCGATTCCCAGTCAGGGCACATGCCTGGGTTGCAGGCCAGGTCCCCAGTGGGGACCACATGAGAGGCAACCACACATTGATGTTTCTCTCTCTCTCCTCCCTCCCTTCCCCTCTCTAAAAATAAAGAAATAAAATCTTTTTTAAAAAAATAATAAATAAATAAATAAATACTGTAACCCTCGCTAGGTAGCTCAGTTGGCTAGAGCATTGTCCCAATACACCAAGATTGTGGGTTCAGTCCCAGGTCAGGACACATACAAGAATCAACCGATGAATGCATAAATAAGTGGAACAATAAGTTGATGTGTTTTTTCTCTCTCCCTTCTTCTTGGTCTATAAAATAAATAACTAAATAAAAATACTGAAAAACTTAGGGGGGGAACTGGGATGGGAATAAAAGACAGAAAACTGTACTTGAACAACAATTTAAAAAAATACTGAAACACCAATCCAAAAGAACCTATGCACCCCAATGTTCATAGTAGCACAATTTACAATAGCCAAGTTCTGGAAGCAACCTAAGTGCCCATCAGCAAATGAGTGGATCAAGAAACTATGGTACATTTACACAATGGAATTCTACGCAGCAGAGAGAAAGAAGGAGCTCCTACCCTTTGCGATAGCATGGATGGAACTAGAGAGCATTATGCTAAGCAAAATAAGCCAGGCAGTGAGGGACAAATACCATATGATCTCACCTTTAACTGGAACATAATCAACAACAAAAAAAGCAAACAAAATATAACCAGAGACATTGTAATTAAGAACAATCTAACAATAGCCAGAGGGGAGGGGGACTTTGGGGAGAAAGGTTTTCAGGAACTACTATAAAGGACACATGGACAAAACCAAGGGGGAGGGAGGAAGCAAGGGAGGGAGGTGGGTTTGGCTGGGGGGGAGGAGCAGTGGGGAGAAAATGCAGACAACTGTAATTGAACAACAATAAAGTAATTTATAAAACAAAAAATAATTTAAAAATTTAAAAATACTATAAATGTATTTTCCTTATGATTTTCTTCATAACATTTTCTTTTCTCTAGCTTACTTTATTTTTCCAACTGATGTTTTTGGTTACACAGAAAAAGGTAGAGAGGGAAAAGGTGGAAAAACTTAACCAAGTTACTGAAAATAATATTGGAGTAATTGTCAAGTATTATACCAGGATAACAATGAAGAGGATGGCCCAGCTTCTGAATCTGTTGATGAGTCAGAGGCATCTCTTTTGAAGCTAGTAGTTAGTGAGACAGATTGGCAGAAATTAACGAGTTTCAGAGATCCAAGGATCCAAATAACCTACTAAATGACTGGTCTCAGAAACTAAACTTGCTGTTATGTACATCTCATAGCCAAAGAAGAGATGACACATAATCCACAATAAGGGACCTGATGTCCTTAATATTTTTGACACAGCATTTGGACTGAAAGTCATAAAAATAGACTTAGCACAGGATACCTGGTAAGTTTTTTCCCCTCTATTCCCAACTCCCCTATCTAAAATTTGAAAGATGTGTGCAAATATTTGAGGCTCTTTTGGTTTTTAAGTTCTCTAGTTTTCATTCCCCAGATGGTGAGTATCAGCAAACCAATTATATTTATTTGTTCAGCCTTTTACATTTAAGTGCTCTTATGGTTTGTCTTTATAACTAACTATTCCTTGATACCCTTGTATTAAGTAGTATCAGAAAGCAAGATACCTTGTTGATATTGAAATAGTTTCCTGCTATTTTAAGGGCCTTTGATAAATTAAGATTTAATCATATCCTTTAGCTTCCATAGAAAGGTGATTATAAGAAATGTCCTTTCAAAGAAATACGTCCTGTATCTTTTGCAAAGTCAAATCAATGACATCCATTTATTCATTCACTTAACAAATATTTATTGAATCATGATTATATGCCAGGATACAAACATGAATGTAACCTAGTCCCTGCCCTGAAGGAGAACACAACCTAGGAAGATGCAGACAAATAAATCATAATGTAGTGTTAGAGTGTCTGTAATTAGAAGCATAAATAAAATTCAATGGCAGTAAAAGGAGAGGGAGGGAATAATTCAGCCTCAGGATAAAGGAGGGCTTCTTAGACATGGAAAATTTGGATACTGAAGATTGAGAAGAGCTACTCTGACCAAGAGGGAAGTAGAACCCTGGCCAGTGTGGCACAGTCCTTTGAGCATTGATCCTTAAACCACAAGGTTGCAGGTTTGATTCCTGGTGGGGGCACATGCCTACATTGCATTTGGGTCCCCCGTGGGGCGTGCTCAAGGAAGTGATCCTGAAATTTTCTCCCACAGGAATGTTTCTCTCCCTCTGTCCCTTCCTCCCTTCCCCTAGAAAACAGTCACTAGGATGGAAAAAAGTCATGAGGAATGATCCAGAGAAGAGGCCAGAAAAGTAGGGTAGGGTCCACTTTTAAACAGACTTGGGGTATAGTTGATCCCATTTAAGGCCCGGAGGCAGATTTTCCTGTGTATACAATTTTTCATTGACTAGCCATGAAAACCTTGGGTGGCAATACATTAAGTCTCATTTCTCTATAAGAGAGAAATGCATTCATTCAACAGCATTTATTGACCACTCACTGTGGGCCAAACACATAACAATAATGCCAGCCTAATAGGGTTGTTGTGAGGACAAGTTAATAAATGTAAATAAAGCATTTTTAATGGTGCCTGACTCATAGTGAGCACTGACTAAATGTTAGTTAAAAGTGTTCATTATTATAATGTTAAAATGGCTTATTCCATGACTAAGGATGTGCTTTTTATCCTGAAAATAATAAGGAGCTGTTTAGGATTTCTAGGGGAGCCCTGGCTGGTATGGCTCAGTGGATTGAGTCCCGGCCTGTGAACTGAAGGGCCATCAGTTCATTCCCAGTCAGGGCATGTGCTTGGGTTGCAGGCTGGGTCCCCAGTTGGGGATGTGTGAGAGGCAACCGACCCATTTATCTCTCCCCGAGTGTTTCTCTCCCTCTCTTTCTCCCTGCCTTCCCCTCTCTAAAAATAAATTTCAAAAACCTTTTTAAAAAAAAGAGTTCTAGGGGAGGAACAACAGTGGATTTCTGGATTTCATTTTAGAAAGATTATTGCTTGCAGAAGAGGATAGAGGGGAAGATTAGATAGAGAGATTAGAGATGGGAAGAAAAATTAGAAGGTGATTCTAATAGGCTGAGCTTTAGGATTTAACATATATTAGTGGGGATGGGATTGGAAATGAAGGCAGAGATCTGAGAAATGTTCAGGTGGGAGAACTTGATAACTGATACAGAGATAAAGGATAAAAGATGACCTTTACATTTTTGGTGTGGGTGACAGGATTAAGGATGTCCTTAAGTGAGAGAGGTCATATAAGAAACTGATAAGACATGGACAGAAGTTGGAGTAAAAAATTATGACAAAGTGTCCTGCTTGGGACAATAGGATGTAGATGACAACTTTAATATTGTACGTGTTGTCGTTGTCAGTACATTTGAAACTCCTCATGGTGCCGAACCTCAGTTACATCTCCCATAGAATCATTACCCTGATTTTTGTACTTAGAATTATTTTTCATCAGTTTTATGATGCATTTGTTTTCTTAAGTAGATCTTGTTTTCATGTGTGTTTTTCATATTACACGTATTCTTCTCTGCCTTTTACTTCCCCCAATATTAAGTTTGTGAGCTTAATCCATGATGATGTATATGACTACAGTACCTTCATTTTCACTGTTATGTAATAGTCCATCACATGAATATAAAACTACTTAACCACTCTACTATGCATGAGCATTTGGGCTGTTTTCTTTCTTTCTTTCTTTTTTTTTTTTATGAACAGTGATATCCTGAGCTTTCTTGGGCATGTCTACTGATATATAATGCAAGATTTATAGCTATGATTTGAATTACTAGGTAGTAGGATATTCATATTCTTCAACTCTCTTGAATAATACCTAAATCTGTTCCAAAGTAATTTCACCAGCTGAAATTCCATAAGCAGTATATACCATATTCTTACTAGCATGTGCTATTATATGAATTTTTTACTTTTCGCTAACCCAGAGGCCATACAGTGGTGTCTCACTGTGGTTTTCATTTTCAGTTCTCCAATTACTAATGAGGTTGTTCATCTTTCCAAATGTTTTTTCACTATTCAAGATTCCCCTACTATGAAATGCTCCTTCGTATCTTTTGCCTAGGTAATGTATCTTTTGGTTAAGGTATTTTGTAAGTACCAGACACTAAGCATTTTCAAATAGGTTATTGCATTAATCCTTACAACCTACTGCCTTGACTCTTTTTTTGGAGCAAGGGATTTATATATGTTAATACATCGTTGCTGCTGCATAAGTTATCTATCTATAGATTGAAAGAAAAAAGAACATACAGTACTTGTAAGTTTCTAACCTATTAACAGTGTTATGAGTCCAGACCCAACACATTTATTTTAAGAATGACCTTAATTTTGGCTCTATTTCACAAATACTATCTGAAAGCAACATTAATTTTATCAGTTAAAGAGTTAGCTATTTTTCGTAAAAAATAGTCTGCATTTGGCCCTGGTTGGGTAGCTCAGTTGGTTAGAGCATCGTCCTGATATGTCAAGGGTGTGTATTTGATCTCTTGTCAGGGCACAGACAAGAATCTACCAATGAACGGATAAATAAGATGTCTCTCTCTCAAGTAAATAAACAAACAAATGAATGAATTAAATAAATAGATCTGGCATTTGACAAAGAGTATTACAAAACACAGCCAGGGGGTCCTGGTTTAGCCTCTGCTAGTTCAAGTGTGGAACCCTGACCAGCAGTACCAGCAGCACCTGGGAGCTTGTTAGAAATGCAGATTCATGAGCCTCACCCCACCCTGCAGAATCAGGGTCTACATTTTAAAAGATCCCCAGGTGTCTCTTTAGGCAGTTAATGAAGTTTGAGAAAGGCTAGTTAGCTACATGGTGGTAGACACAATGTGTGACATGTGGTTAGCACTGAGGTTGAAAGAACATCTTTGTTTTTCTAGAACATACAAAGCAAAACTATGCGTGGCATTTTTTTTTTATGTCTGGCATTTTTAGGTGTAAGTATTTGAATCTCTGTGGGGCCCACCTAGGTGAAATGGAGCTGAGAACCAGTGAGCTGCATTGATCCATCAGGTAGGGTTGTGGTTTCACAGCCTCAGGAAAATAACACAGAATAAACAATTTGACCTGAAATAGATCTACTTGAGGTCCAATTTATTTTCTATTTTTTTCCCAGAATGACCCATACAATTGATCCAACTCTCCACTTCGTTTTGAGTGTATGATTCAGTTTGACAGTCTTACATTAACTAGATGAGTTCAGCTAATAGAGTTTTGAGCCATAGGACCATAGAAATCATTTGCACGAACAAGTCTCATTTTACGGATGAGACAAATGAAACTTTAAGCAATTAAGTGAGAGATCAGTTAGGAAGGACTCAAGGACTCTAGTTAGGAAGGGCTCGAGGCCCAGTCCTGGGCCTTTCCCATTAAATCAAATTAGGAATTTCCCTGCACTCTGGATACATCTGGACTGAACAGGCTAAAATTCTTTTTTTTTTTAAATGATCAGGAAAATAAATGACTATTTGGGGAAAATAGCCTGTTAACCCAAAAACAACACAGAAAGCAATATTCTGAATGAAAAAAATTCTGTAACACCCGTGTGTTTTCAATCCCTATAACAATTGCAAAGCAGCAAAACAACTGAAGTGGCACCATCCTCCGTGTTCCTTTCTAACTCCACTGCAGCGTTCGGACCCAGCGGGCAGCTGATCGGCTTTCCCACTCTTCTCACTTAGAATTCATTCCATCTTAGAATTCAAAGTAATGACGTAAAATTTTAACTCTGTGACTCTCTAGTCCCTGAATTACACTGATTAGGCCAACTCCACACTTACTGCCTTGGCTCCACCTCCAGAAAGGCAGAGGTGGAGTGACCCTATTGTTCTGGGCTTCCTTTCTTTGTCCACTCCCAGCCTCTGGCCCGTCATCTTAAGCCATCCTTCAGAGATCTAAAAAAAGGCCTGGGGTTTTCCCTGCTGCTGGGCTACTTTATGACAAACACTGCTGCTCCCCTATTTTAAACTTCCCTTTCCCCATAAGGTGTATTTCTGTGGGCACTGGGGACTTTTACAACTAATAATCATCACATAGATTCAAGCAACTCAAAGGATCTTACACATACTTTTAAAAATCATTAAAAAGGATACAAGTAAACTACCAGCAGGGGTTATCTCCTGGGAAGGGGATGGGACTGTGCGGAGGGAGGACAAGAACACTTTTACTGTATCTGAATTGTTAGAATACTTTGCAAAGAAAACATATCCATTCAAGACATAAATAAAGTAACTAATCATGGAAAAACCAAAAGAACTACATGCTCACATTAAAATTTTAATCTGTATACTATGTCAGATAGTTGTAAATAAAAGTTCCCGGTTCTTGATTCCCCCACCCCGCTCCCCAGAAGACAGCCCTCTCAGCAAGTGTTTTTTATGTCCTTCCACTGACGTTCTGAGCATATTTAAACATAATCATTCCTCTCTATATTTTTTCTACAAAATAGGATCCTAAAATGTTTCTGAACTTCCTTTATTCACCTAACACTATGCATATCTTGAGTAAAGTGGTTCTTAAAAATATGCCACACACAATTTTTTTTAATTAATACTTTATTTTATAGAGCAGTTTCAGATTCATAGCAAAATTGAGTGGAAAGTACAGAGAGTTCTCATGTATCCCTTGTTCCCACACTCACACAGCCTCTCCCACTATGAATATCCCACACCAGAGTGATACATCTGTTACAAACCATGAACTTGTATTGACACATCATTATCACCCAGAATGCACGATTTACATTAGGGTTCACTCTTGTTGTTGCACATTCTATGGGTTTTGGTAAATGTATAATGCCATGTATTCACAATTACAGTATTATATAGAACAGTTTTGCTGCCCTAAAAATCCTCTGTGCTCTGACTATTCATCCCTCCCTCCCCAAACCCCTGGCAACCACTGATATTTTTTATGGTCTTCATGGTTTTGTCTTTTCCAGAATGTCAGGTGGTTGGAAACATTCAGTATGGAGCCTTTTCAGATTGGCTTCTTTCACTTAGCAATATGCATTTAAGGTTCCTCCATGTCTTTTCACAGCCTGTTAGCTCATTTATTTTTAGTGTTGAATAATATTTATCCATTTACTTCCTGAAGGGCATCTTGGTTGCTTCCAAGTTTTGGCAATTATGAATTAAGCTGCTATAAATTTCCATGTGCAGGTTTTTGTGTGGACATAGTTTTCAACTCATTTAGATAAACATTAGGCAGTGTGATTTCTGGATGGTATGGTAAGAATAGGCTTAGTTTTGTAAGAAGCTGTCAAATTGTCTTCCAATGTGCCTATACCTTTTTGCATCTCTACCAGCCATGAAAGAGAGTTGCTCTGTATCCTTGATAGCATTTGGTGTTGTTGGTGTTTTCAATTTTGGCCATTCTAATAGCTATATAGTAATATCTCTAATGACATGACGTTGAATATGCTTACGTATCATTAGTATATTTTCTTTGGTGAGGTGTCTGTTCAGGTCTTTGGCCCATTTTTAAAATTGGGTTGTCTGTTTCCTTATTGTTGAATTTTAAGAAATGTTTGTATATTTTGGAAAACTCCTTTATCAGATGTGTTTTTGGCAAATATTTTCTCCTAGTCTGGCTTTTCTTCTCATTCTCTTAATATCACACTCTTTTTAATGGATGCATAGCATTTCATTCAGTACCTTAAATTATTTAACCAGTTCCCTCTTGATGGTGTGTAGGTCATTTCCACTTTTTGCTATTAGCTGTTACTGTGAACACTACCTCACAACTGTATTTGAGTATCGTGTAAAAAAAAAATATATATATATATATGTATGTATTAACTTTCTAGCAGAGGAATGCCAACATCAGAGAGCATGTACATTTAATATTGTCATACATATAGCCAATTTACTTCGCAAAACAAAGTAGCACCTTTAAATATAATTGATAATTTGTTCGTCGTGTCTTGAGCCCCTCTGTGAGGTAGATAAATAGCACATTCCAGTTAATTTTCAAGAATAACAGCAGACTAAGGATCACTTATTTGTACATTATATATTTCACTAGACTAGTCATTTTCAAAGTTTTGTTTAAGGATTACTTGAGGGGATTTATCCTGGGGATGCAAAGTTGGTACAAAATTTGCAAATCACTAAATGTGATACATCACATAAACAATATGAAAGATAAAAATCATATGATTATGTCAATAGATGCAGAAAAAATATTTCATAAAATCCAGCATGCATTTATGATAAAAACTTTCATCAAAGGGAGAATAGAGGAATCATATTTCAATATAATAAAGGCCATATATGAAAAACCAACAGCCAGCATCATACCCAATGGGTATAAACTAGAAGCATTTCCCATAAGATCAGAAACAAGACAGGAATGTTCACTTTTACCACTCTATTCAACATAACACTGGAAGTCCTAGTCACAGTGATCAGACAAGAAGAAATAAAAGGTAACAAAATTGGAAAGGAAATAAAACTGTGATTATTCACAGATGATATGATATTGTACATAGAAAACCCAATAGGCTACACCAGAAAACTACTGGACTTAATAAATGAATTCAACAAAGTAGAGGATACAAAATCAATACTCAGATATCAATAGTATTTTTATACGCCAATGATGAACTATCAGAAAGAGGAACAATTCCATTTACTATTGAAACAACAAAAAAATAAGGTACCTAGGAATAAATTTAACCATGAAGATAGAATAGCTGTACTCAGAAAACTATAGGACACTGAAGAAAGGAATTGACTAAGATACAAAAAAGTGGAAGTGCACACCATGCTGATGAATTAAAAGAATTAACATCATTAAAATGTCCATAGTACCCAAAGCAATCTATAGATTCAATGCAATACCTATTAAAATACTAATAGCATACTTCACAGATCTATAACAAATATTCCAAAAATGTATATGGAACTAAGAAAGACCCCAAATAGCCTTAGTGATCTTGAGAAAGAAGAAAGTGGAAGGGATCACAGTACCTGATATTGAACTATACTACAAGTCCACTGTAATCAAAACAGCCTGATACTGGCATAAGAACAGACACATAGATCAATGGAACAGAATAGAGGGCCCAGAAATAAACCAATGTCTCTGTGGTCAATTTATATTTGACAAAGGGGGCATGAGCATTCAATGGAGTAAAGACATTCTCTTTTTAAAGACATTAACTCTTAGGTAAATGGTATTGGGAGAACTGGATGGGTACATGCAAAAAAGAAAGGAAGAAAGGAAGAAGGAAAGAAAGAGAGAGAAACTAGACCACCAACTTATACCATACACTAGAATAAACTCAAAATGGATAAAAGACTTAAATATACAACATGATACCATAAAAATCCTAGAGGAAAACACAGGCAGTAAAATTTCAGATATCTTGCATAGTAAATATTTGCTGATATAGCCCCTAGGCAGGGGTGTCAAATTCATTTTCACCAGGGGTCACATCAGCCTCACAGTTGCCCTCAAAGGGCCAAATGTAACTTCAACTTCTTAACAGTTAAGGAGTAGTTACATTTATACAGCCCTAAAATTATCTCGGCCCTTTGAAGGCAACTGCAAGGCTGATGTGGCCCCCGGTGAAAATGAGTTTGACACCCCTGCCTAGGGCAAGGGAAACAAAGGAAAAAATAAATAGGATGGAATAAAATTAAAAAGCTTCTGCACAGCTAAAGAAACCATCAGCAAAATGAAAAGTGAACCAACTGTATGGGAGAACATATTTGCCAATGATACATTCGACAAGAGTTTAATCTCCAAAATATATAAAGAGCTTATACAACTCAACACCAAGATGACAAACAACCCAATTAAAAAATGGGCAAAGGACCTGAACAGACACTTCTCCAAGGAGGACATACAGATGGTCCACAGGCATAAGAAAAAATGTTCAACATCACTAGTCATTAGAGAGATGCAAATTAAAAACACAATGAGATATCACCTCACACCTGCCAAAATGGCCGTCATTAACATATCTACAAACAACAAATGCTGACTGGGATGTGGAGAAAGGGGAACCCTAGTGCATTGTGGGTGGAATGCAGACTGGTACAGCCACTGCGGAAAACAGTATGGAATTTCCTGAAAAAACTAAAGCTGGAACTACCTTTTGATCCAGTGATCCCACAGTTGCAACTATACCCTAAGAACCTGAATCTCCAATCCAAAAGAACTACACACCCCAACATTCATAGCAGCGTTATTTACACTAGCCAAGTGCTGGAAACAGCCCAAGTGCCCATCAGTAAATGAATGGATCAAAAACCTGCGGTACATTTACACAATGGAATACTATGCAGCAGAAAGAAAGAAGGAGCTCCTACCCTTTGCGACAGCATGGATGGAACTGGACAGCTTTATGCTAAGTAAAATAAGCCAGTTGGTAAAACTCAAATACAATATGATCTCACATATTAGTGGAGATCTTACCTAATCAACAAAACAAACAAATGAGCAAAATAGAACCAGAGACGTGAAAATAAAGAACAAACTGACAGTGACCAGAGGGGAGGGGGGGAGGAAGATAACAGGGGAAGAAGGGGAAGTGGTGAGCAAAGGAATAAGAATAGGGGATTCATGGGCTCGGACAATGGGGGGATTGACTGTGGGAGTAGAGAGAGCAGGGTAGGGTAAGCAATGGGGAAAAAGGCAGGACAACTGTAACTGAACAACAATAAAAAATTTTTCAAAATTACCCTGGCTGGGTTGGAGCAGCATCCCCTACACTCCTACTTGGTGCGGTGGGGAGGGGACAGGTAAGGTTGCATGTTCAATCTCCAGTCCGGCAAATACAGGAAGCAACCAGTCGATGTCTCTCAGATATGTGCGAATTAACATCCTCAAGTGAGGATTAAAAAAAAAACAAAACACTCCAGCCCTGGTGGTGTGGTTCAGTGGATTGAGTGCCAACCTATGAACCGAAAGGTGGAAAGGTGGCCGGTTTGATTCCCTGTCAGGCTACATGCCTGGGTTGTGGATCAGGTCCCCAGTTGGGGGAATGCAACAGGCAACCAGTCAATGTATTTCTTGCACATCGATGTTTCTCTCCCTGTCTTTCTCCCTCCTTTCTAGCCTCTAAAACTAAGTAAATAAAATCCTAACAAGTCCCTTCAAATAAATGCACAACACAAATATACACACAAAGGTTGAATAAAAAGGTTGGTTATCTTCAGACAGAAAACCCAATTTTGTTTCATGAACCTCAATAACAGATTGGGTGTGTCCCCAAGTCTCTTAAAGGAGCAGCAAGGTTAAATTAGCTAATAGAACATAAAATGCATTATTAGAAATATTCATGGGTAAATGTTCATATGTAAATAGACAAATGTAAATAGAAGTTTCCTTGTTTATAAAGGTCTTTTAAAAAAGACCATGAAAGAGTAAGAATTTACCAGTGCCTCTGCAGAATTATTTATAGTTACCTAAATAGAAATAGGTCCTGGTGGGAAAAGATAAAATAGTAGGCTGTATTTATGCAACAGGATTATACTTTGAGATGTTACTTTATTAATTGCACCAATGTGTTTTGCTCACTATATCATTTCTCAGACTCCACACAACACCACCCCACCCTACTCTACACTGGTCCTTTGTGTCTAGGTCTTTTGTAATCCCTTTCCTGGGATTTTTTTTGCAAGAGGGAAAGCCAAAAGCAGTTTAAAGCCAAATGCTCTTCAGATCTTTTGTAAAAGTGTAAGCCCAGTCGAGAGGAGAGAAGAAAGAGAGAGGCTTCTGTCTGAGAGAGTAATGGCGTTGGGTAGGGGAAGAGGGGAGATTCTCCTAGATTGGGGAGGTTTCTGGAGTATTAATGAAAAGGAACTTCATTAATAATTTGGGGACTCATGGAGGGGTCAGACTTCAGAGTGTTGCCGAACATCAATTGGGGTCCTGCTGCCCACTGCCACCCTCTAGGCAAAATTCCAGAGGCAAAGATTTGGTGATAAAGGAAAGAAGTCTTTATTCAAAAGGTTCACAGTTTTGGAATAAGTTTTCCACATGCATTAGTCACTAAAGCTTATCAATTAAGGCTAAAAGCTTTAACACCTGAGTTCTCCTAGCATTTCCCTAATTAGTTTTAGTTATTTCATTTCTATAGGGTTAGTTTACAAAGTAAAACAACATAAGATACAAAAGCTACACAATTTTGGAAGGGTGGCAGGTTTCTGCCTCACAGCTCCTCCCCTCTAGAACACCCAAAGAATAACCCTGCCACCCTCTGCCAGGCCAGCCTGATCCTAAACTGCGCCTGGAGTTCTGTGCCATCCAAAATACTGTCCGTTGGGAAATGCAGGCAGCTGCAGCAAGATCATCCAGGCACCCTTGAGGAAGAAACCCTGAGGACCAGAGAGAGAGCCTGAGAGACCAGTGCCCAGTGCAGAGCGTCAGAAGTTCCTTTAATTTCAAATCTTCTTGCCCATAATTCCATGCCCTCTGGTTCTAGAGGCATTCTGC
Source organism: Trachops cirrhosus (assembly GCA_028533065.1). NCBI lineage: Eukaryota > Metazoa > Chordata > Mammalia > Chiroptera > Phyllostomidae > Trachops > Trachops cirrhosus. The sequence continues at coordinate 109,873,344 of CM052543.1, read as the reverse complement.
TCTCAGTCAATCCATCCTAGACTGTTACCACTGCCTGGGGCGACCTCCCGCTATGGCCCCTCTCCACTCCTTCCTAGTGATCCCATCAGATCTCTCTGTATCAAGCGTGTATTGGGGCATCTGGATGACTAGACCCCAAAGTGACCTGCTTGGGCAGAAATGCCAATTCCTCACAGAGCAGAATATCATTGTACATTAGGGGACCACATGGCCTGAGACCAAGATTTCTGTGCCATATAATGCCACATTATAGGTACATAAAGCATTCTTGCCAATGATTGTTAGTTTTCCATCAAAATCTGATGGGAGCCAAAATTTGGGAGTAAAAGTAATATTTTCTTACTTTACATATGTGTTAAAATTCATACTTAATATATGTTTCATGTGGAGATTTTACTGTGATAAGCAGAATAATGGCCTCTCCAAAATATTCATGTCCTAATCCCCAGATATGCAGATATGTTCATTTATATGGCAAAGAGACTTTGCAGACGTGTTTAAGAACCTCAAGATGAGGAGATTATCCTGAATTATTTGGGAGAGTCCAACATAATCACAAGGATTTTTAAAAGTGGGAGGGGGAAGTGCCAGGGTTGATCAGCAACCTGACACCGCTGGCTTTGAAGATGGAGGAGGGGATTGTGAGCCCAGAAATAGGCACCTCTTGAAACTAGGAAAGGCAAAGGAACAATTCTGCCCTAGAATCTCCAAAATAAACAGAACCCTTGAAACCGGAAAAGACACCGAAGTTGGGGCTGCCTGTCACTACCAAACCCAATAAGCAATGATAGTGACAATCTTTATGGGCACTTTATTCAGATGGCCAGCAATCTGAGGTGGTGGGTTCATACCCTAATGGACAAACTTAAATTCCATTTTAAAATGGCCCTTTTTATTTATTTTTTTCACAATTTTTAAATATATTTTATTGATTATGCTATCACAGTTGTCCTATTATGCCCCCTTCATTCCCCTCCACCCTGAACACCCTCTCCCACCCACATTCCCCCCCTTTAAGTCAGTCCATGTGTCATAGTTCTTTGCTTCTACATTTCCCATACTATTCTTGCCCTCCCCCTGTCTATTTTCTATCTACCTTCATTGCTACTTACTCTTCATATCTTTCCCCCACTCTCCTCCTCCCACTCCCCTGTTGCTAACCCTCCATGTGTTCTCCATTTCTGTGCTTCTGTTCCTGTTCTAGTCCTTTGCTTAGTTTCGTCTTGTTTTTGTTTCAGGTGTGATTGTTAATAACTATGAGCTTGCTCTCATTTTACTACACCTGTTTTTTATCTTCTTTTTCTTAGATAAGTCCCTTTAACATTTCATACAATAAGGGCTTGGTGATGATGAACTCCTTGAACTTGACCTTATCTGCAAAGCACTTGATCTGCCCTTCCATTCTAAATGAAAGCTTTGCTGGATAGAGCAATCTGGGATGTAGGTCCTTGTCTTTCATGACTTGGAATACTTCTTTCCAGCCCCTTCTTGCCTGTAAGGTCTCTTTTGAGAAATCAGCTGACAGTCTGATGGGAACTCCTTTGTACATGACTGTCTCCTTATCTCTTGTTGCTTCTAGGATTCTCTCCTTCATTTTTACCTTGGCTAATGTAATGATGTTCTGCCTTGGTGTGTTCCTCCTTGGATCCAACTTCTTTGGGATTCTCCGAGCTTCCTGGACTTCCTGGAATTCT
>CM052543.1:109840431-109871150 GCA_028533065.1 Trachops cirrhosus | reverse complement strand
ATATATATATATATATATATCCACAAAGTGACAGTATTCAATATGAAGAGAGTTACTAACAACTCTACAGAGTATGTTTTTAAAAGAGGTGTTGAGGAGCTTCAGAGAAGATTGGCTGCCGATTTTGTAGGCTTGTGGTACAAGCAAGAGATGTTTCTTTCATTTCTCTGCTTTAAATATAAGGCCTAATTTAGTAATACTTTCTTTTCCTATTTTTCATAAAACTTACCATGGTGTGCCAAGATTGTCTAGTTGAAAAAACACTCACCAGATGAGAGAGGCTGAGTTATCATTGAGATGTTATAAATTGGAATAGTTAATTTAGTCTCGTGCATCCAGACTAAATTATTTTAGCACAAGAGTTCCCTGGAGAAAAAATCGATGATTGTTCTTGAGATCTGTTGCTGTAACACTTACTTTTCTACATAGCTTTAGAGTTTGCAGTTGAAAGGCCCCATGCTATCTGGGCCATGTGAGTCCTATATACACGCATTAAGAAGACATTGAAGGTTAGGGCGTGAAATTCTCAGAGAGTGGGAGAAAACCATTTTCACAGGGGCCTGCTGTCACTGTGCCCTCTTTAACCACATGCTGTGTCCAGTCACAGAAGGACAGAGGGCTCAAGGCACACAAAAGGGACTAAATATTGGCTATGGGGAAAGAACAGGAAGGATTGGGATTTTCTTCCTTCAGCTTCTGTCCTCTACTTTGTTGCAGGGAGCAGAAAGTCACTATTTTTCATTTTTGTTTTGTTTTGCTTTGCTTTTTTGACACTGGCGACAACTTCTTTTGATAGGCCAATAATTTTTATTCCGATAGTGCAATTATGATCCCTAGCAGTATATTAAAAAATATCCCAAGTCAACAATGTTTCTAAATATATGCATACCATCTAAAGGCTCCAAAAACATTTAATTTCAATGTGTTCATAAATAGAACTTTGGGGCTGATTCCAAGGATGCTCAAATTCTACACATTTATTGGCCATTGAAATTGTTAAATTCAGTGATATTGAACAATATGGGTCACATTTCTTCTCAAAATATATTCATATATAAACACAATAAGTTAATGCTTGAATTAATTTTTAATTCTCAGATGAGAAACAAAGTAAGAAATGACAATTTATTTAGAGGCCTAAGATCTTCATTTATGTTCTAAATCTAAAACAAATATATGAATATGAACATATAGATACTTGAAAAAAATACCTGGAAGATTAAAATGTTCAGTTTTCAATTAAGATCTTTGCCACTGTGTATAAAGAATATTAAGAGGCAACTTCTCTCAGGAGGGAACTTACATTTACTGAGCTCATCAAACAATGCATAAAATACAAACTCTAATATACTGATAAGGAACTTATTGTTGTCCAGACCTTAGTCCTTGTATTAGCATAATAATGACTATTTTCTCCCAGTAGGTGGACCATATTTCTGCCCATCTTCTGGGCCATAAAAACGTTTTGATAAATTTAAAAGGAATCAAGTCATAGAAATTGTTTTCTTGGACCAAAATAGAATTAAGTTAGAAATAAATAACAAAAAAGATCTCTGAAAAATCCCCAAATACTTAGAAACTAAATAATATACTTTGTATAATTTATACATCAAAAAAGAAAGCAAAAGGGAAATTAGAAAGTGTTTTGAACTGAATGAAAATGAAAACAACAACATACCATGTATAATGCAACTAAGGCAATATTTAAAGGAAATTTAAAGCACTAAACACCTACATTAGAAAAGAAAGTCTCAAATAAATGACCTTAGCTTCCACCTTCAGAAACTAGAAACAGAAGAAAAATTAAATCTAAATAAAGTACACAAAAAATGAAATAATAAAGATAAGAGAAAAAACATAAGAGCAGAGATCAATGACATAGAAAGCAAAAATAATAGAGAATATCATGAAACCAAAAGTTGTGTTCTTTAAAAAAATCAATGATATTGACAAATGACTAGTCAAATTCATTAGGGGGAAAAAAGAGAGAGAGAGAGAGAGAACAAAAATACAAATGACCAATATCAAGAATGAGAGAGAAAACATCATTGTAGATCCTATAAACATTAAAAGGGTCATAAAGTGCCCTGGCTGGTGTGGCTCAGTGGATTGAGTGCCAACCTCCTCAATCCACTACAAACCAAAGGGTTGCTGGTTTGATTCCCAGTATAGGGCACATGCCTGGTTTGCAGGCCAGGTCCCCAGTAGGCAGCACGTGAGAAGTAACCACACATTGATGTTTTCCTCCCTTTTTCTCTCTCCCTTTCCCTCTCTAAAAATAAATAAATAAATTTTTTTTAAAAAACCTACGAAAAGCTACTATAAGTAATAAGTAAACTTAGTATGTTCACAGGATACAAGGCCAATAAACGAAAGGCTACCATTGCTCTATATACTAACAACAATCAGAAAATTAAAATTTAAAAGTGTCATTTACAATGGCATCAGAAACAAACTATTTGGTAATAAAGTTAATATAAAATGTGCAAGACTTGTACACTGAAAATTATAAAAGCAGTGCTGAGAAAAATTAAAGAAGCTATACATAAATTGAAAAACATCCTGTGTTCATTGATTGGAAAACTATTGTTAAGATGGCAATATTACCCAATGGCCTTTTCTGTAGAACTGAAAAAGTTAATTCTAAAATTCATATGGAATTGCAAGGGATCCTGAATAGCCAAAATAACTTTGAAAAAGAACAAAGCAGAAAGATCACTGTTCCCAATTTCAAAACTTATTGCAAAGCTACAGTAATCAAAACTGTGTGGTACTGACATAAGGATAGATACATAGGTCAATGGAATAGAATGGAGAGTCCAGAAATAAACCCATACATTTATGATCAATCGATTTTAAACAAGAGTGTTAATACCATTTAGTGAACCAAGAAAAGTCTTTTCAACAAATGGTGCTGGGAGAACTGGATATTCAAATGCAAAAGAATGGAGTTGAACCCTTACCTCAAGCCATAGACAAAAGTTAACTCAAAATGGATTAAAGATCTAAGTATAGGAACTTAACTACAAAACCCTTGACCTGACTGGTGTGGCTCAGTGAGTTGGGTGTTGTCATCAGTTCAATTCCCCATCAGGGCACATGCCTGGGTTGCTGGCCAGGATCCCAGTTGGGGTGCACGTGAGAGGCAACCAATTAATGTTTCTCTTATATATCTCTCTTTTTCTCCCTCCCTCATCCTTTCTCTAAAAATAAATAAATAAAATCTTTAAAAAAAAATAAAAATAAACTATAAAACTCGTAATAAAACATAGGGCTATCCCTGCTGGGTGGCTCAGTTGGTTAGAGTATCTACCCATGGTTGTGGGTTGGAACCCTGGTCAAAGCACATATCTACCTACATTGTGAGTTTGATCCTTGGTTGGGGAGCAACTGGGAGGCAACTGATTGATGTTTCCCTCTCTCTCTCTTTTCCTCTCTCTCTAAAATCTATACTCATATCCTTGGGCGAGGGTTAAAAAAGGGTGGGGTGGTCAAATTAATTTAAAGTCAATTTATATAATTCCTTTATTTATTTTTAAAATTAATCAATTTTTAAATTTAGGAAAACAAAGTAATAAGTCAACATACTATTCTTCATTAACTAACTATAATAATGCAATGTCACATATAGATGAATTATAAGGTATTCATAAAGCAAAGAATGTGATGCAAGTCCTAATATTTCTTTGGTCAAATATATCTGTATGCTTGTATCAAACTCTGAGGACCTGCCTTTGGCAATAATTAAATCTTAGGTATAAAGGTCAGAAATAACACCATGATTTTATTAGACATTATTATAAAACTTTTCCCATGGATTTAATGAAATGGAAATATATAGACTGCAAAAATTAATTGATCCAGCATGTAACATATAAGTGAATTTTTGTTCATGAGCAGTAGACAATGTTAAATAAAGATGAAATAAAGATGAGAACTGACTAAAATCAGAATAAATGTTTTTGTTACATGTTTTGATAAAAATAATTTGTAACTAAGACTATACTCTCAGAGATTATCTCTATAGTTTGTTACTAAAGAAGTTTCTCCAACAAACACGCAAAACCACAAGGAGGAGGTGTGGCATTCTCTCCTGAGTTTGAAGCTGGCTCTTGGTGTTGCTTTATTTTATTTTATTTCTTTTTTTCTTTTTTCTTCTTTTTTAAAAAAAAACTTTTTTTCTTGGTGTTGCTTTTGCAACGCTATTGGCCCTTGATGGTCGTTAGTCTTCTCTTCCTTTGGGAGAGTTAAAAGGGAGAGGATGAAGTCCGAGTGGTTTTTAAAAATAATAATAATAATAATTTGTAACTATTTTAATGAATGACACACTGAGTTTGAAAGAGATCCTGTAAAAACTTGGTTTATTTTAACTAGTATGTTAGGAAAAATTTGGTGATCCTACAAAAATTTTAGTTACATTTAAAATAATATACTGCTGACCAAGGCAGGGAAGCAAACAAAAAAAATTTAATAATTAAAATAATAAACTGCTTTGGCCATTTCAACATATTTCTTTGCTGCTAATGATATGACTTTGGGATGAGTAGTGAGAACAAGTCAAAATAATTGTGTTTAAGTATATAAAAAACTATTGTTTAGTATTTTTTAAAAAGATGTGCCCTGTGCTTTGTTTACTTAAGATAAATGCTTTCCTTGATAATTCTTAAGGGATGGAAGAAGCCTTATTTTCAACACCCCACCATACTGTATATTTTATTCCGACCATAACAATGTGAGCCAAATTTCACTCTTCACAGAAGTATGTAAAAGGTAAGGAAAGACTGGTTCCTTGTTAATCACTGAAGGAGACCTCCCCTTTGTTTGATGCCCTGGTATATATAAGTCACCTAGTAGGGCCATAAAATCAGATTTGGGATGAATAATGTGTCTGCTTTTCTTTTCAAAAGGTTGGAGAAGGGCTATCATGAACACGGGTACCCAAGCAGGTTAATTTTAGGAAAGAGGACTCAAAGAAGCTGAGGATGGAAAGTTTGATTTCCTTAAAGCTGTTTATAATTGAGCACAATTTGGAAAGCATTCTGTACTCCCAGTGATATAAAAATCCCCAGTTTGAGAATCACAGTGTAGACTCAAAAATGGCTTAACATGGTTTAAGAAAACATTGCCATCTAGTGGCAACTACTTCAAGCCGTAGACACAAGGACCTAAAGGTTCCCTTGACCCTTTGAAGGACACCTCTAAATCACCCCCAAGTAGCAAAATATCTTGTGTTTATGCGTTGTACTTGGTATTGCTTTCTACGAATATTGCTATTTAACATTTCAAGCGAGCACTTGAGGTAGTGATGCTATTCCCTTCTATAGATGAGGCACTTGAGGCTCAGACAGGGTAATTTATCCAAGATCACACTTTCATCTATTCACTCAAGGTCCGTTTATCAAGAACATTTACATGACTAGCATTATCCATGGCTTGGAGTAGGGGGATGAGTTATGGGTGAACTACAAATGACTAAGACACAAGGTGCTTAAATCATTCACAGTCTAGTGGGTATACAGCACTATGAAGGCTGGAGTCAGAGTTTGCATCCAGTACTAGTGTGTATCAGTGTTCTTTCCACTACATCATGGCACAGTAAATGTAAATGTCATAATGGTGTTTGGATGAATCCTGGAGTCCTTGCAGTACAGATGAGGTCAGTCATGCGGAAAGGTGGTTTCCAAATTGAAATGTCAGCTGGACTTCTCCCAAACCCCTCTAATCTGGGGTTTGTAATCTGCTATGAGTTTGGAAATCAGATAAAGAAGTTTATTAAAAGGGTATTTAACAAACATTAAAGTCAATGACCTGAGTGAAAATCCCTAGTGAGAGTTTTAGAGAATAGACTGAAGTCTGTTTTGGCCACACTTGGGACTTTTTAAGATGTCCTCTCTCTGAGCTCAGGCCAAGCAGCTTAGCTGGCCAACAAGTTCTAAGTGGGCAGTGGTACAGTAGAATAAATAATTGTGCAGCAATGAGCACACTGAGTTAGGGAAAACCCACATCCCTTATCAGGGCCTGCCTGCCTCCCCAGCCTCGTGTTTAGGACCTCACCCCCTAGCTTAGGATCTCTCTCCTGCAGAAACTGACCTTCTTTCTACTATTGACCATTCCAGGTTCTTGCCTAACTCAGACCTTTGTAACACTTTCCCCTCTTCCTCGCTCTTTACAAATTGGCTCTTAATCTTTCAGGATACAGCTTTAATGTCACATTCTCAGAAAGTTCTTTGCTGACCACCCTACCTAATATCTAATATAATCACTAGTACCCTAGTATCTAGGCTCTCCACCAATGCCATTTGTGTCCTAAAAATGTCCTATGCTGACTAAAGGTTTAGCACTTACCACCTTCTAATACACACATAGTTTTTCTGTTATCTTTATTTATCTACCCCCACTAAAATGTAAGCTTTGTGAGGACAAGTGCTTTGTCTACTTGGCTCATTTCTGTATGCCTATCACCTAGGACAGAATTTGGTACACAGTAAGTGCTCAATAAATAACTGTGAATGAATTAAATGAAAATTCTTTTCCTCTTTGTCTCATATGGCTATTTTCAATAAACACAGCCAGACAGCCTGGTTTTCTTAAACAGCATCTGACAGTTTTACTTGGCAGTTCATGAAACAGGACTGCTGTGTGCCTTTGTTCCGGGAAATGGACTTCAAGTAACCTTCCCATGACCGGAGCCTCCCTGTGATGGGAAATCAGGCATTAGTTAGGTGTGTTAAATCACATTTCTTAGGTCTACACTGCCACATCATTTGTTAACTCTCTTTGGCAGGATAGTGGGTAATGAGTTCAAGGTCTTGTTCAAATATCAGGTTAGCTTTCTTCCATTCCTAACCACAAACTCCACTTTGTGATAAGCTGGTTCTCTGGCCTGTGTACAGCTGATTTCACCATGGAAGGGTAAGGCTGCAGAGAATAAAGTTTTCAAACTCATCTCATTCCTGGATAAACAATGCCAAGTGCATCTCCTGCTGGCATTAAGTCAAGCATGGTGATGTCTTATGAAAAGAACAGTGTATAACTGTAAAGGACTAGAAATGTGCTTCTAAGTCACCAACTTCCGGTGAGAGCCAAGGGAGCTAAGAAGGAGCAAGGTCCCTCAGTCTTCATGAAGGTCTAATTTGTATACAGCATTACCCTGAAAGTAGCAAGGAAGAATCCCTAAGCTGCCCCCTTAGAGGGAGCCAGGGTGGGGAATAGTAGCTAGCAGCCTATCACCACTCCTTGAGCACCCAGTCTTCCCTCAGCATTGCCTGCATCCCTAGTCTCCAATCCCTCACGTTCTATTCACTACTTCTGACTCACTACCTTTCCAGCTTCTTCTCATACCCCTTGTTTCTCACTTATCACAGGCCACCTCATGAACATCTTTCAGTCCTTGAATGTGACAAATGTTTCCCACCCCCAGACTTTTACACATACTCTTCTGTCTCTACTCACATAAAAAAGACACTTAGGTAACATTATCTACTTAGCCTTTGCATTTTGGCTTCTCATTATCTCTCAGGGCTTCCGTTTTTGCTATTAATTGACCCAAACTACTTTTGCCAATGTAATCAAAGATGTATCTATTTCTAAATCTATAGATTAATATAGAGAGAATTGATATTTTTTGACTGAGTCTTCTGTTTTTCTATCCAAGGACCTGATGGACCTTTCCTTTTGTGCATGTTTTCTTTTGTGTTTCTGAAGAACTTTATTTATTTATTTTTAGAGAGAGGAGAAGAAAGGGAGAGGAGAAACATCAATGTGTGAAAGACACATTGATTGGTTGCCTCTCACATGCCCCCAACTAGGGACCTGGCCCACAACCCAGGTATGTGCCCTGACCAGGAATCGAACCAGCAACATTTTGGTTTGGTTCACAGGCTGGCACTCAGTCCACTGAAGCAAACCAGCCAGGGCCTGAAGAATATTTTAAAGTTTTCATCATATAGATTTCTTGGTAAATTTAGTCCTGGGAATTTATCTTTTTTGTTGTCATTGTAAATAGTGCCTTTCCCCCACTATACTTAATTGATTGCTATTTGTATACATAAAAGCTTTTGGTTTATTATATCAGTTGAATTTGTTTTGTTTATCATGGATTTTCCACTTGATTCTCTTGAGATTTCTAGATATATAATCATATCATTTACAAACAGTGATACTTTATAACTCCTCCTTTCCAGTTTTAACACCACTAATTATCTTCTTTTGTCCAACTGAATTGACTAATATATTTAGAACAATATGAAGTAACCATGGTGATAGTGGACATCTTATCTCGTTCCTGAGTTTGATGAGTTTGATTGTTTCTGCATTAAGCACAGAGCTGGTTTTTTGATTGTCCATAAATCTCTTGAATCTGTCTACTTCTCTATATTTTCTTTTTTAATTTTAAACATATTTTATTGATTATGCTATTACATTTGCACCATTTTTCTCCCTTTATTGCCCTCCACCCTGCACCCCCATCCCACCAGCATTTCTTCTCTTAGTTCATGTCCATGGGTTGTACATATAAGTTCTTTGGCTTCTCCATTTCCTATACTATTCTTAACCTCCCCCTGTCTATTTTGTACCTACCAAATATGCTTCTTATTCCCTGTACCTTTTCCCTCACTCTCCCTGCTGCTCGTCCCCACTGATACCCTCCATGTGAGATCCATTTCTGTGATTCTGTTCCTGTTCTAGTTGTTGGCTTAGTTTGTTTTTGTTTTTTAGGTTCAGTTTTTCATAGTTGTGAGTTTGTTATCTTTTTACTGTTCATAGTTTTGATCTTCTTTTTCTTAGATAAGTCCCTTTCACATTTCATATAATAAGGGCTTGGGGATGATGAACTCATTTAACCTGACCTTATCTGGGAAGCACTTTATATGCCCTTCCATTCTAAATGATAGCTTTGCTGGATAGAGTAATCTTGCATGTAGGTCCTTGCCTTTCATGACTTTAAATGCTTCTTTTCAGCACCTTCTTGCCTCTAAGATTTCTTTGGAGAAATCAGCTGATAGCCTCCTACAATACATTTTATATTGTGATCCAGTACATACATGTACACACACCACATATAACTTTACAACGCAGGGCAAAAATAAGTTTATAGTTGTGAGCACACACTCCTAGCCAAAGAGAGTTAACAAACCTCCTACGTTGTATGGTCTGTCTCACTCCCCAATGTTCCTCCTGGTTTATCCACACACAGATATGGGACAGCCTGGTCCTTCAGCTGCTTCCTTGCTGTGCATCATCTCCTCCCTGGCTACTCATCTCCACGCCCCACACCAGTCTGAATGAATATTTCTTCTTTAACTCCTTGCTTGTCGGACTTCCATACAGTTTGATTTTCTGGCAGTTCTGGTTGTTTTTATTTTTAAATTTGTTGTTGTCCTTCTTTTGGTTGTGTGAGGAGACAAAGTATATCTACTTATGCCTTCATCTTGGCCGGTAACCCATTTCTCTATATTTTCACTGCTGTTACCTTAGTTCAAGACACTATGATTTTCACCTGCAATAACCTCCAATTTTCAATTCACTTTCAATTTATTTTCCACACAATAGCTAGAATGAACTCACAAAAATGAAAATCTGATCATGTTGTTTCTCTCTTAAAATACTCCAGTGGCTTCCTATCCTTTATAGGATGAAGCCTAAAATCCTTAACGTGACTACAAGGCCCTGCATGATTTGACCTCCACATGAATTTCCAGCTTCACCATGAACCTACTCTCTCTCTCTCACCACAGTCCACCCCTTGCAGGCCTTTTGGTTCCTTGAACATGATAAGTATTTTTCTCCTCCAGACTTTGCACATTCTGTTCTGTCTCTACCCCTTTGCTTTGATAACATCATCCTCTTTACCCTTCACATTTTGGCTTCTCACTGACTTTTTCAGGAAAACCTTCCCTACACCGCAGACCAGGTGTTATATATTCTCATTGTACCCTCTTTTTTTACAGTCCTCTCACCATAGCACCATTACATATAATCATTTATATAATTTTTAATTGTCTGTCTTTCCTGCTGAATTGAAAATGGTACTAGTGCCTAACACATTGTCAATTCTCAATAAGTTATTTATTTAAATAATATTTATTTTTTAAATAAATAAATATGCATTGAAGATATAGGATTGCATTTCTCTGTTCTTATATAAGAACCATCTCAGGTTCTGAGACTGCACAATCAGTGACTGGTGTATTTGCAGGGGAAAATGGGATGATAGCAAAGCAAACAAATTAGAAAACGCGCACCTATCATTATACCAGATAATAAAGAAATTATCAAAGACAACTGAAGTCATGTCAGCAGGACTCCAGAGCCAATTTGAAGATGCTCTCAATGGCCAAAGATGGGACAATTTGTGTAAGAAAAACAACTAGTCCTGGCTGATGTGGCTCAGTGGATTGAGCACCGGCCTATAAACTGAAAGGTTGCCGGTTTCATTCCCAGTCAGGGCACATGCCTGGGTTGTGGGCCAGATCCCCAGTTGGGTGGACAAGATGGGGTGAGGGGAGAGGCAACTGATCCCCATTTGATGTTTCTCTCCCTCTCTTTCTCCCTCCTTTCCCCTCTCTCTAAAAATATATTTAAGAAAATAAAATCTAGAAAAACAACTATAATAGATTGAAACACATCAAATATGTTTTTATTATACTAAAAAAAACCCTCATATTTACTCTTCTGGAGGATGGAAAGAAATTGGTTCCTTTGAAAACTGGTAATAAAGAGAAAAAAATAAAAAATTTATTCTGCCACCCTGACTAGTGTGGATCAGTTGGTTGGGCATCATCCTGCAATCCAAATGGTCACTGGTTCGATTCCCGGTCAGGGCATATGTCTGGGTTGCAGGCCAGGTCCCCAGTTGTAGGTGTGCAGGAGTCATCTGATCAATTGATGCTTCTCTCCCACTCTTTCTCCCTCCATTCTTCTCTCTCCCTAAATAAATAAATAAAATCTTTTAAAAAATGTATTCTGCCTTTCCTGTAATAACTTTACCTCTGCATAACTGAATAGTTAATAAGAGGAAGTATCATTTTTATGGATACATTCAAGGTAATAAATTAAAAAATGATAGAATTAGAATGTCACAGTTTTTGCAGCTTAAACTGAATGAATGGATCTAGGCAATGACTAGTCACATCATTATCTGATACTTCGGCCAAATAGAAGGACACAACACAATATACTTATATTAAAAACGTCAAACCTAAATCTAATCAAGCTTCTGGGTCCTATTACTCATTTACAGGAAACAAAATGGACAAAGGATCATGTTAAATTATGCCACAGGGATGCAATGAACAAAGTCCAGGCTCTAAAAATCTTTACAGAATAGAAGACTTGTTTTCCTCTATGAAAAGTTGTAGGGGATAAAAAGAGAGCTGGAAGATTTCTATAAGACTTAAAAGATACCTCCACCATTGGTACTGTGTGGACCTTGTTTGGATGACTGGATATTGGAAGATATTAAGGAATTATTAGGGTTTTTTAAAGGCATTATAATGTTGTTGTGGTTAATATTATTACCATTTAAAATTTTCAATTTTATTTTATTGATTTGAGAGAAAGAGAGAGAGAGAGAAACATTGATTTGTTGTTCCATCCATTTATGCATTCACTGGTTGACTCCCGTATGTGCCCTGACCTGAGATCAAACCTGCGACTTTAGGGTATCAGAATGACACTCCAATCAATTGAGCTACCCAGTCAGAGCAGTTAATATTACTTTTTAAAAGTGTCCCTATCTCTTAGAGATACCTAGGAAAATATTTGCAGATGAAATGACATGGTGTCTGCAATTTGCTTCAAGTTAATCCTGGGTGGAGAGAGTGGGTGGGTACGTAAATGAAACAAGGTGGGCTCTGATATAGATATTTGGCTGTGTATAATGCATGCCCACATTTTTTGGCCCAAAGTTTCAGGAAATAAATCTTTCATTTTAATTTTTAATTCAATTTTTTTATATATTTATATTTAGATACTTGTTTTTTGTATTATAAAGGAATTTTAGCATTTATTTTTAAATATGATACAAGAAATTTTATGTAACAAATAATTACAAAATGCAAGACAGATACAAGATATTTCAGGTGCAATCTACATATAATGTATATCCTTATTTTCCCTCAAAAATTTGGTCAAAAAAGTACATATTATACCCAGCAAAATATGATAATAACTATTAAGACTACTTGATGAGTATTTGGGAATTCATTACATGAATGTGCTACTTTTGTATATGTTCAAAGCTTTCAATAAAATAATAGGTCAAATAAATTAATGGAAAAAAGAGGGACAACATTTCTTTCATGTTTCACTATATCAGACTCAAGCCTATGGCCTAGATTCTTAGGAGGTACTTTAAAAAGGACACAAATCTGGTTGTCATATGTTTAAATCTTGACGGTTTGAGGCTTGAGGGCCTACCTTACTGGCTGTGGAAGGCAGGAGAAGAGCACATTTCAGAAACCCAGGGCTGTTTGTCTTGGTTATGCAGATGATCCAGATGGCAGAAACAGGAAGAAATGACAATTGATATTTATTCCATTTTAGCAGTGGCCTGTACTACTTGGATTTCCAAGAAACTTGGGTACAGGATAATCCTTTTTTGCCTGAGCCTTTAAAATTTTTGGCTCCAGTTCCAGCACTCTCACAATAATGAGCAGCAGAATTCATGAGCGTAAATTAGATTTTTATTGAATGGAAGTAAAAAAAAAGTCATACCTATTTAGTGTATGCAGTTCTGTTCAACAGAACTTTCTGCAGTGATGGAGAGTTTTGTATCTCCACTGTTTCACTGTGGTAGCCAATGGCCACATGTGGCTACTGAGCACTTGAAATGTGACTGGTGTGATTAAGGAAATAAATTTTAACTTTATTTAATTTTAATTCATTTAAATAGCCTTCTACGGCTAGTAGCTACTGTGTTGGACAGCAGAGTTTGAGTCTATATAATATCTATAGTATTAATAATTGCTTCCCTAATGCTTTCTACTATTAACTCAATCACAAAGAATGTCCTGTTTTCTAGCCAAACAGGTCAGTCAATACTGATTTTAGTACACATTCATCTCCTCTTCCTATACCCACTCCTTTAGGTTGAAACAACAATAACAAAACTGTGAGGATTTTGATTCACCACCTTTTCCACGTATCTTCTAGGAAACTGATGGATTTATGCAATATTGCTGGAAGGGATTTTCTAATCCACACCTTCCATTTTTATAATTTATTCCCTTAACAAACATTTAATGAGCACCTACCCTATGCTGGGTACTATACCTACTGGTGCTAAGAATATATTGATTGTAGTAGATGCTGCAGTGTGCTGCCCAAATATCTTCCTTCCTTCAGGACTTTGGCATTCATTTTCCCTGTAGCTGGGTTTATTGGCTGCCATCAATTTTTAGGTGAGCCACTCTCCAGAAATTGGCCAGAGGCTGAGGAAACTGCCTTGCTCAAATTTAAGTCTCCCTGCCCCCCGCCCCCCCATGCCCCCCACCCCCCACCACCAGGAATAGCCCATATTCAGTCTAAATGGACATATAAATTAGGCCCATTTGCTGAAATTTGTGATAACTCTGAAAGGCGTTCTAAGTCCAGAGCATCCCATGGGATCAGCTGAGGTCTTTGTTCAACTTCTTCTGCCTAACCCAAGCCCTATAGTTGTTTCCACATGCAAATCTCCATTTCAAACAGACTTGGTTCCTGCCCTCATGGAGATGACACTATTCTGGCAGATGAAGAAATTGAAATCCAGAGACATTTAAGGATGTAGATAAAAAAAGGAATTCTTCAAATGCAGTGACAGAAAGTAATCTGATCATAAATTCCTAACTGGGCAGGTCATGGGTGGGGGTAGTCACACCTGAGGCATATACCTTTTTTAGTAATAAGCTTACCTTTGACTTAAGCAAACCCTTTCTATTGTTCTTGTGCCTCTAGGTTAACACACCTTTTGAAATGTCAGAGTAATCCTCTTTTCCAGACCCTTCAGAGGTGTAACCAGCCTCCAGAGAGCACATAATCTTGTTAACTATCCTATAATCCAATCCCTGCCTTGCTTTCTCCTACCTTCATGTAATCTTTCTTACATTCCCTCAATTCCTAATAGATGAAAGAAACTGCAAACTGTCATTCTCTCAAGCATTTGAGACCTTGCTTCCTGGTATATGTTATTAGTTTGGCTCAAATAAACTCTTTTTTAAAAAAATATTTTATTTTTACTTACTTTTGGAGAGAGGGGAAGGAATGGAGAAAGAGAGAAAGAGAACCACTGATGTACAAGAGAAACATCGATTGGTTGCCTCTCGTGTGTCCCCAACTGAGGACCTGGCTCACAACCCAGGCATGCGCCCTGACTGGGAATGGAACCAGTGACCTTTCAGTTTGCTGACTGGCACTCAATCCACCAAGCCACACCAGCCAGGGCTCAAATAAACTCTAATAAAAATTCTCTACAGGTTTGGACATTTCTTACTTTAACAAAGACTAGCCCAAGGACCCACAGCTGATTCATGGTAGAGCTATGAGAATCCATTTTCCTGGCATTTAGTGCCACTATACCTTATGACATTATAATAAAGCATGCTGTATCAGGAAATCACAATCTGCTCTTTGGAGTAGCACTAAAGAAATGAGATATCTTTCTAAAATGTTAAATAGAACAATTAATTTCCGTGGGAGCAGCACCTCTCTTCTAGAGAAATGCTTCCTTATCCCTCTAGACACAGGATCCTAATGGAAGTTGCTTTCTTCTTAACCCAGGTTTTTTTTACTACATGGCTGGTTGAGGCTGCCCATCATGGCAGCCTGGCCATTGTTGACCCAAGGATGGCCACATGACAATCCAGGTCAATCACAACTGTTCCCCAGAGTTGTTCTTAAACCGGAGCTGAGCAAGCACTTTCATCCTAGTCAGAAGATAAAAGAATATGAGGTTAGAGGGATCTAAACTCACTTTGGAAAAATGAAGATCTCATCTTCCAGAGAAGCAGGGTTGAGAGAAGAGAAATTTCACTACACAGAAGTGAGGAGAGAGAGGGATACAAAGTCCCGATAGCAATTTGTGTCCCTCTTTTTTAAAAAAAATAAAATTATTTATTTACTTTTAGAGAGAGGGGAAGGGAGGGAGAAAGATGGACAGAAACATCAGTGTGTGAGAGATATATCAGTTGGTTGCCTCTTGCACACCCACAACCAGAGACCTGGCCTGCAACCCAGACATGTACCCTGACTGAGAATTGAACAGGCAATCTTTTGGTTGACAGAGCAGGGCTCAATCCACTGATTCACACCAGCCAGGGCTGTGTCCTTCTTTTAAGACATTGCTAAGGCCAGTGCCACCCCTGCTTTACCTAAGGTTTAGTTATTTAAGCCAATGAATGTTTTCCTTTTTTGCATAAGCCAGTTCATAATGGGATTCTATCCTGTTGGGCTACCCCTAGCAAATTGATTACATTTTACCTCACCATCTGTGTTTTGCATACCCATTTTTGGGTAGCTTGTATTCCTTAGCATACAATTTTGTATTCTTTTCATTTGCAATTACCATATATTTTTCCACCATTGACATAATGACCACAAGTTAATAATTCTAACAAGTTAATGTACCATGATCTAACAGCTTCCCAAATGTAGAATATTTAGATTGTTTGCTCTTTTCTCCTTCTTATTATACTAAACATTACAATGACCAACTTGACGTATCTAACTTTTTTCTTCTGTTGAATTAATTTTTTTGAGAGTATGTTTGTTAAAGCTGGGGACAGTGAAACAAAGGAAGGGTGTAGGGAAGAAGAAGCAACAGGAGATAGCCTAGGCAGTGCTCTGCTTTGGCTCTCTAGACACATTGTAGGAAAGATGTGAGCCATGCTGGGTTGTGTGGACTCTCTGAGAAGTAAAAGTCACAGTGAAAGAAGTGAGCCAAGGCAGGGCTGCTTTTAGCTCCCTGAAAAGTTTAGGATAGAAGAAGCAACAGGAGAGAGCCTAGCTGGTATTCTGCTTTGGCTCTCCAGAAATATTATAGGAAAGAAGTGAGCCATGGCAGGGCTGCTGTTAGCTCACTGAAAGGCTGGAGGAAAGGGGGCCTTGGAGACAGATTCAGGTGGTAAGCCCAGGATGAGCTGCTGCTGCCAGTTGCTCCCTGGTTGCAAGTCTTGTGGGGACCCTTGGAGTTTAGGAGAGAAAAGTAAAGATGCATGCCTAGGAAGGAAGGAAGGAAGGAGTGGGTATGCTCCAGAGAAAACCCATCCATTGAACAAATTTTTAAGTTAAATTTCTAGAAGTGGGATTGCTGAATCAAAGGGTATAAACATTTGCATGGTTTTTGACACAGTGAATATTTTTTACATTTCAGAAAATGTCTGCTTAGATGTCAAGTTTAAAGGAAATGTCAGAGCCTTTAATGGTGACAACCTTGCATCACTCCCTCCTGATTAAGTTTCTGTCACTTGGCTTTGGTGGGCCAAGTACTGCTTGTTTCTCACCTAAAACACCTTGGCATGGGAAGAATGTGCTGGGTTTTTGCTCTGCCCAGGGTTGGAACTCCAGGGTGGGGTGTAGGGTTCCTCCAAAGGAAAGGGAAGGCTGTGGAGGTGACTGGAAGCATGAGGAGGGACTTTCAAAATACCAATTCTCCCTACGCTCTGCCAGATTCAGAATCTCATTAAGTTGAGCAATGATCCACAAGAGATTCTGGTAACAAGTCCTTAATAAATCCTCTTATCATATCCTCCCATAGCACTTTGGGTTTTTCCTTCAAAGCATTTAATATTATTGCAAATTATTAATTATGCAATTCATTGTCCCATTTCTGGGAATTTAACTTAAGGACAAATTTTTAAGAGGGCATTAACTTAAGAATTCATTCAGCAGGAAGAAAAATCTACACAAATCATATCGTCTATAAGGTGCACGAGAGAGCACAGGTGTGTCCTTTTTGTCCACCTTCGTATCCTAAGCACCTAAAACAGTGCCTGACCTCAGAGTAGGCAATCAACAAATATTGGTTGAATGAATAAATAAATTAGCATAATAAAAGGAAATAGGTTAACTATGTTTCTTAAATTTGCTTAACCATGGAACTGTTTTTTCAAATGCAAATTAACATTCTAAGGGTCATACTTGGGAAATGCCAATTCCAGGCTTAGGGAAAAGTATCAAGAGGAGACCTTGTGTGTTCCACAGGTATTCTGTGGCCCTCCAAACTTGCCTGTTGAACTGCTGCACCCACTTGGAGCACAACAGGGAGGAACACCAGTGATATGATAGACTTGTTGGGAATGTTGTTGAAGCAGGTCGATCAACACAGCATTTTATAATCAGGTGGAAATTTAATAGTCCCAGTTAATGTTCTCTTGAAAATTCATAATTTGTGGATCATTGAGCAATTTTACAGGCCAGTCTCATCAAACTGTTTTAGAAGACATCTCTAAGATTCTTCACAGGGAAGTTTATTTGTGAGCACTTTCACAATGCTGACATATATTGGAGTTAAATGAGTCTTCTGCATCTTTTAAAAGATTAACATATCCAAATAAAAAGATTAATTAATTCACAGAGACTTTCTCTGACTGTATAAGTGAGAAATTATTCTGGCTTTTAGTCACAGAGTATAAAGAGCTCTAGATTAGGAATCTAGATTATTTGAGACACTTGATTCTAATTACAGCTCTGTTTCCAAAGAACCTGCTGGATCTTTAGGAGGCTTTCTGAGCCTCAGGGACCCCTTGTATAAAGTGGGAGGATTGAATTGAAAAGGCTGTAATATTCCTTCCAGCTCAGATAGTCAATGGTGCTTATCTGAAAGCACATTTGGTCTCTAGGAATAAGTAGATGTGAACATAAAGAACTGGTTAATACATTCATTACTGTGGCCTTAGTACAGTCTCCAGGACCATTACAGGGAAGTGGATGCTAAAATACAAAGTTCAAATTTCACAACTTGAATGATGATTGCTCTTCAGCTGAGCAATTCAAAAGGCTCTCACGGAAGAGGTTTCAGGAAGGCCCAATTATATTTAATGCTGGCTGAGAAGAAAAGTGAAATGTGATGAAAGATACACTGAAATTAACCCAAAGCAGACCTTTTGCTATTTGCAGGTCTATAGTAGGACTTCTTTACTTACCAGCTTTGTCCTGTGACCTTATAAATGTCTCTTGAGCTTCCAGCACTCGATTTCCCCCTCAGATACATTTCCCCTGTACTGCTTATCTTGTAAAAGTAACTACTGTGTTACAGATGTATGAGCCAAAGCTAATTTTATAAGAAACCTGAGTGAGAAGAAATCAATCTTTCAAGGTCCCAGAAGTCCTGAGATCATAAAGAAAGAGCTAAAGAAGTAGTTTCTGGCTTTTTGCTTTTGATTTCCTTCTTACTTTCAGTTTTTTTTTTTCTGAAACTCCTCAAAACTTCCATGGCATTTATAGATGCTCACGAACAAAATAATGACAAATACTATGCTGCCAGAAAGGTCACAGTCCAAGCAGCCAACAGACACTGCCAGCCTGGCTTGTTAGTGGAAATTTACCAATGATAATGGGGCTGTCACTTTTGCTTTAAGAGCTACTCCCACTTGGGGACCTGAAACTGTGGAGTCACCCAAACAGCGAAAAGTGATTCTTTGATTTACTGAAAGGATCTCTATTGATCATGTTCATTTAAAGATATTAGTCTATTCTACACATGTACTATCACAGTTTGGTAACTATACACACTTCAGTACTTACAAGTGGTCAGATTTAATTATTTTTGTGTAACAAAATCATGCGCTATGCCCATTACTGTAAGCCCAATATTAATGCATGTACAAGCTTAAAATTCTAAGTATTGTTTTCAGTTTCTCTCCTGGTTATGTGATTTTGTGTGTGTTTTGTTATGTAAAATTCAAGTCTAATTACTGTTTTGAAAAGATCTAGGCAAAGGGTCATGACAACAATTCAGCTATTTAGCACAAGTCTCTGTAAACAAATCACCAGAGAAAGGCTTAAAGTGAGGTAATAATTCCGGCTCATTGTCAGTGAATAAACACCAGGCATCTATAGACATGTTTAATTAATTCCTGCACTCTCTTCAAATACAAATTAATACAAAAGAGCATTTTGTGACTTGAAGGTAATTGCTCACATGGCTAAGCTATGTATCTCTAAGAAATGTATAATTTAGGTGTCAATCGATGCATAGAACACACAAGATGATGAATATTTTGAAATGAACATTTACTTCACAGAAAAGGCAAATAAAGTAGAAAATAAAATATGGCAAGGGAGACAGATACCAGACACAAGTCACAACAATACAAGCCAAAGAGTGTTGTGCTAGAGGTGTAAACATACTCCACCCTCAGCACCAAGGAGGGGCAACTTAAACCAGAATGGAGAACAAGCTTTACCAGAAGGGGAAGTGACTCCTGAGTTGTTTGGGGAAAATGAGTAGAAAAATGAAATATGATGTGTACAGTTTTATTAACAGAGGGGTGGGGAAAGGCTTTCCAGTTAGAGGCGCATCAGAGGCAGAGAGGAGTCCTGGGTGACGGTGAGGGAGATGTCACCAGGAATGGTAGAAGGTGGGTCTGGGATTGGGCTAGGGAGTCATTTGAACAGCCTTGAATGTTGACCTTAAAAGTATGAATCAATCAAAGAAAAATCATTATTTCCCATTTTTGTATCTTAATTTTTTCAAATTGAAAAATAAATATATAATAAGCATTATAAAGATGAAATACTATGAAAAAGAGTGAAAAAGACTTTGAGAAGTAGAAAGTTAGTCTTTCATAATTCCATAGTCCTGGAGATAACCATAGGTAGGGCAAATGGGTATTACTAAAATTTAATAAGTATTGATAAATTGTCCTCCAAAAAGTGTATATCTATTAATACTTTCACCAATAGTGGGTGAGGTTGCTTCTTTTCCCTCATAGTTGCCAACACTGGGTACTTTCTTTCTTTTTAATCTTTGCCAATCTCATACGAGAAAAATAACATTTCATTTTTGAGCATCTTTTCTTTTTATTGTGGCCTTTTGATTTCTTTATCCTTAATTTGAAATGTCCCCTTTCTCATAACTCATTCATGCACCCCCAGCACCTAGCGCATATGAAGCACTTAATAAATGAAGAAATATAATCAGTAGGAATGGGTAGTTGCAGCTCTTTTTGAAGAGTAAAATGGTATGGTCACATTTGTGTTTTACTACCATAGTTCTGATAGCAGTAGGGAGAAAGGACTGAGAGCAGAAAGCCACTAAATTCAGAGTCTAGTCAGAACATCATTAAAGTATTCCAAGTAAGAAAACAACCTATGCTTTACCTAAAGTCGTACCAATGGGGATGAAAAATGGGAATGGATATGGAACATCACAGGAATGGAATTAAGAAGCTTGGTATCCATTTAAGGAGGTAAGAAGATGAAGGATAAGGACATATTAAAGATAACTGGAGTTAGCTTGGTGCTTGAGTGAATTTTCATACTGTTAATGGGAATATGGAACACATAATGAAGAATAATTTGTTTGCAGAGAGTTCTGAATGAGTCCAGTTTATTTATTAAGTGCAATCTCCCTCCTCCTATTCTACTGTTTATGACCTTGTTCTCATTTCCTCTTGCTTCAATTTTGATAGTGTTCCATCGGTTTTCCTTATTTTGCATCTGATTTCCAATTTTCCATTGAAGTCCACTGTCTAAAGGCAAGTTCAAATTCCTCCTTTCCTCAACTACACTGTTAATCTAGTCTGTCCTTTATCACCCCCACTGCTTCTACTTTTTTTTTTTTTAGCATGGCTTATTTATGTATTAATTTATTTACTTATTTAACTAATAGTTATGGAGATCTTTCAATATGCCAGGCGTGGTTCTATATGATGGAGAACATCAGTAAACACAAGTTACAAAAAATCCCTGCTTTTTTGGAGTTCACATACTATTCTACTTATTCATTATTACCTTTTTATCTGCCTCCATCATTGTCCTGGAATTGGTCTTCTGAACGTTTGATTTCAAGATTGTTAAATCCGAGAGCCATTTCTTGGTTTCTTTGACCTCTCTGCAGCATCTGACATTGTTGACAGCTCTCTCTTCCCTTAGCTTAAACTATCTCCACATCTTCTGCTTTTCTATTTCCTGGAATGCTTCATTTATTTCTCCTTCTCCCTTTCCTTCATTCTTTTCTCTAGTCCTTCCAACTCACATTTTAAAGACTTACTCTCAGTTATGACATTCTAACTTGCACTGCAGTTTCTTGGGAGTTTGTTTTAGCTACACCACTGTTTTCCTGAAGTGTGTTCCATGGAAGAGAAGTTCTTTGGGTTTTTAATAGATGTTATGTAAAGAAAGAGTTCTGAGGTCAAATACTTTTGGGAAAACACTGGATAAGCACTGGGCTTCTCAGTAGCAGAACATCATAGGGCAATTAACATGTCAATGAGAATTTGAATGACCTACAGAAGGAATAATATACAATGTTTCCCTCATGTCTTTGATCATAGAACCATATTTTTGAGTTGCATCTAGCAGGACTTCTGAAAAACATACTTTAGGGAATATTATGTTAGAACATAAGCTCTTCTAAAGCTAAGACCTTATCTAGTTGTTCATATATTTCCTAGAGTATTCTGAAGAATGTTTTGATACTAATAGGTATTCAATACATTTCGATAGGTAGAGATTATGTTGAGGGCATCCCAAGTACAAAAATGAAAGGACAAGAAGCCCTCGATGGGTAGCTCATTTGGTTAGAGTCAATAAGCTAAGGTTGCAGGTTGAACCCCGGGACAGGGCACATACAAGAATCAACCAATGAATGTACACATAATGAATGGAAAGACAAATCAATATTTTTCTCTCTCTCTCTTTCTCTATCTCTAAAAAAATAAATAAATGAAAAGAAAGGACAGGAAAGTATGGGTCATGTTTAGGAGTAGTGATAAGGAAGAATACCATGAACGATTGTATGCTAACAAATTAGATAACTTAGATGAAATAAATAAATTCCAGAAAAGGCACAAACTACCCGGAGTAACTCAAGAAGTAGACAATTTGAATAGATCTACAAGTGAATAGGTTGAATTAGCAATAAAAAAGTTACCCACAAAGAAAAGCGTGGATGGCTTCTCTACTGAATCTACCAAACATAGGCACAACAGGTACAATCAAGCCTGATGTTGGAGAAATTCATCTTTTACCCTATGAGTAATGAACTGCTAAAGGTTAGGAGAGCTGAATAATGTAAGAGCAGGGTCAAATTCCTCTTTCTAAACAGAATTGCTGCTGAACCACCTGAGCCACCTATGCTCCTAAAGCCAGGTGGGCTCTCGATCTCTTGGGCACAGGTTCTACGACATCTACTGCTTGACTGGACATTGAGCATTAACAAATCAAAAGCAGTCATAAATATCCTGAATCCAAGAATCACCAGCAACAGGGCTTTAATACCACCCACCTGTCTAGAAACTAGTCTGAAAGTAGGTTATGTTGGTACGAACGAAGTAAGCGGCTTACTGCTGCCTCAGGAAATTGGTGTCATTTTGGCTAACTCAGGCAAACTTGCTTTCACAATCTTTTAGCAAAGAACCAAAGTTACTCAGAAAAATGTGACCAAAGTTCATGTCAAACCATTTCCCAAGGTTCTTAAATATTACAAACACCAAAATGTGCTCTCTACCTGAGAGGGGGAGCAGAGTTTGCCACTCCGAAATATGAACTTTTTGGGATATTGATTATTTTAAGCTGGTTATTTTTAAGAAACAAAAGACTCAGGAAAATCTTTTGACTTAACTAAAAGAAGTTTTTTAAAAGATTTTATTCATTTATTTTTAGAGAGAGGGGAAAGGAGAGAGAAAGAGAGGGAAGGAAACACTGATGCATAAGAGATATTGCCTCTCACACACCCCCAACTGGGGACCTGACTCACAACCCAGGAATGTACCCTGACTGGGAATTGAACCAGCAACCTTTTGTTTTGCAGGCTGGCACTCAAGCCACTGAGCCGCACAAGCCAGGACTCACCTAAAACAATTTAGATAGAGGATCTGCTCCAGGAAGGGAGCTATCTGTACCTCATATGAATATAGATGTAAAAATCCTCAACAAAATACTAGCAAACTAAATTCAGAAAGTTATAGGAAGAATTATATACTATCACCAAATGGAATTTATCTCAGGAGTGCAATGTTGGCTTAACATCCTAAAATCAATTAATTAATAAATCATTTTATTTACTTATATTAATTTTTTAAATTTATTAATTTGAGAGAGAAGAATGTGGAGAGAGAGAGAGATTGATTTGTTATTTCACTTATTTATACATTATTGGTTGCTTTGTGTATGTGCCCTGACCAGGGATTGAACCCAAAACCTTGGCATATTGGGACAACACTCTAACCAACTGAACTACCAGGCCAGGGCTGACCAAGGTAATTAGTCAAGAAAAATAAAGTCATCCAGATTAGAAAGGAAGAAATAAAATGATCTCTATTCACAGATAATGCAATCTTTTATATAGAATATCCTAAGAAACCCACTAAAAAACTATTAGAACTAGAAAACAATTTTCCAAGGTTATAGGACACAAGATTGATATATAAAAATTAATTGTAGTTTTATATACTTGAACAATTAAAAAAATGAAATTAAGAGGATATCTTCTGAATAATAGCATCAAAGCCTCAAAAAGAATGAAATACTTAGGAATAAAGTTAACAAGAAGTCAAAACTTTCATTCTGAAAATGTGAGATATTACTGAAAGAAATTAAAGGAGATATAAGGAATGGATAATCTGTGTTGTTGGGTCAGAAGACTTAACATTATTAAGATGCAATGCTCTTGAAACTTACCTACATATCCAACTCAGTCCATATCACAACTGCCACTGATTTTTATAGATATTTACAAACTGATTCTGAAATTTATATGGAATTGCAAGAGACTCAGAATAACCAAATTAATCCTGAAGAAGTTGAACAAGGTTGGAAAACTCAGTTCCCAATTTCAAAACTTACTACAAAACAACAATAATCAAGAGAGTGTGGTACTGGCACAAGGACAGACATACAGATCAATAGAACAGACTTGAGAGCCCAGAAATAAACCCACACATCCATGGTCAGTTGATTTTTGACAAGGGTGCCAAGACCATTCAATGGAAAAGATATTCTTTCAACAAACCCTGGAAAAACAACATAGCCACAGGTAAAAGGATGAAGTTGGACACTTACCTTACCCTATATACAAAAATGAGCTCAAAATGGATCAAAGACCTGAATGTCAGAGCTAAAACTATAAAACTCTTATAGAAAACATAGGAGTAAATCTTCATGATCTTGGATATGGCAAAGGCATCTTTGAGATTATACCAAAAGCAAAGCAATGACAGAAAAAATATTATAGATAAATTGGACTTCATCAAAATTAAAAACTTTTGTTCTTCAAAGGAGACCAACCATATGGATTCTATTTAAAACTTCAGTTTTAGTCAGTTTCCTCTGACATTGCTCCAGCAGGACAATGATGGGAGTGGGGGCGTGGCCACCTCATTATTGCCCATTGGGTACTGGACTCTCTCAGCCTCTGTTGACACCAGAGTTGAGGGTACTTTTTATTACTTACAGGTAGAGATGGGAGCTCCAGCTCTTTACTAGGAATTATTTTCTATTGCATAAGTTTGAAGCAAAATACATTTTTATAAGAAGATATTGGCCCCACCTGGGTAGTTCAGTTGGTTAGAGCATTGTCCAGATATGCCAAAGCTGCAGGTTGGATCCCAGGTCAGGGCACATATGAGAATCAATCAATGAGTTCATGGAACAACAAATTGATGTTTCTCTTTCTTTTTTTCTCTCTGTATCTTCCCTTCTTGTCTCTCTAAAGTCAATAAAAATATTTGAAAAAAGATATTGAGCATCTGCTTTATATAAAATACTGTGCTAATATATTTTGTAAAATGAGGCATGTCACCAACCCACTGGTAGTGTTTATCTCAAAAACCTCTGACATGCAGAAATATCCCAGGTGGTTTTATTTATAGAACAGTTATTAACTCAATGTTTTCTTTTAGTAAACTTGTCTGTTTCCACATGGTATTTTGTTTGTTTACTTTTCATTTTTTTCAAAATTTTTATTGAATTTATGGGGGTGACATTGATTAATAAAATTATATAGGTTTCAGGTGTACAATGCTATAATACCTCAACTGTATATTGTAGTGTGTGTTCACCACCCCAAGTCAAGTATTCCATCACCATTTATTGCCCCTTTATCCTCTTTTACTTCCCTCCACCCCCTTTTCCCTCTGTTAATCACCATACTGTTGTCTGTTTCTTGTTTACTTTCTATAGGAGTACCTGTCTTGTTATAAATCTTTCATTAATATGTGACTCCATTTATACAATTGTCAATGGAAGATATTTAAATAATCTATTTAAATAGTTGTTGTACAACTGAGTTTTCCAAGACAATTTTCTAAATTGCTTCATAGATAAGTTCAAAGGATTTGAATTTATTTTATTCCTCCCAAGTATTAGGCAGATACCAAGTATAAAGCTATATTATTTAGTCTGTCAAAACTCCAAACTGTGAGTTATTGGTCATTTGTTTTCCTAATTTAAGTTAGGAAGGTCTCAAAGACACTCATTCTGATAGCTCTGGGAAGCATCTTTATTTTTTTTTTGTAAAAATGACATTAAAATTGTTTTTCCTTTTTACAAAAAGCTGTGTTTACACATTACAGAATAATTTGAAAATATTGATGAGCAAAAATGTTGTGAAGACATTTATAATTCTACCAACCCAGATACTTAATATCTTGACACGAAGACATAGCCTTCTGCCCTGGCTGGTGTGGCTCAGTGGATTGAGCTCTAGCCTGAGAACCAAAGGGTCGCTGGTTCGATTCCCATTCAGGGCACATGCCTGCGTTGTGGGCCAGGTCCCCAGTAGGGGGCATGTGAGAGGTAAACACACACTG
The DNA here is from genome assembly GCA_028533065.1 of Trachops cirrhosus. Classification (NCBI taxonomy): domain Eukaryota; kingdom Metazoa; phylum Chordata; class Mammalia; order Chiroptera; family Phyllostomidae; genus Trachops; species Trachops cirrhosus. The sequence continues at coordinate 109,845,198 of CM052543.1, read as the reverse complement.
ATGTTTCTCTCCCTCTCTTTTTCCCTCCCTTCCCCTCTCTCTAAAAATAAATAATTAAAAAAAAAGATATAGCCTTCCAGACCTTTTCCTAGGATATATTTAAACATATATGTTGAGTGTTCTAGCAGAAAAAAACCCTCAGTTTTGGCATTTGTGCAATATTTAGCACAGGGCCTGGGGCTCTTAGTCTTTTTGAAAAGAAGGAAATGTTATTATACCATAACATTTGTTTTGGGGCTTGTGTTATTATTATGTTAACATTTTAGGTTTATGTAGGTGTAAGCTTTTATATTAAATTGATTTTATACTGTTTTACTTTGGCAGAAGTAGGCTTTCAACCACAGGAAACATTCTTAACAACTAGAGGATAAGAATGAAAGAAAGGCAGAAGCAGAGTGAGACTAGTTGATTTATAAAGTAGTCATTGTTTGGGGTTATTTCTGGGTTTTATGCATAAACACTCATATCTTATTCTATTAGTTATGAATCAAGAAGTTAAGTTTTTATTAAGCCCTCTAAGAATTTTGTTTTATTTTTAAAAAGTAGCATTTGTTATTTTCCTGACTATAAAAAATAATGTTCATTATAGGAAACATGAAAAAAAACATAGAGAAAATTTAAATGGCCTATAATCCTACTATTCAGAAATAACCAGTTAATATTTTAATATATTTGTTTTTTCTATGCATATACATATGCATAGTCTTTTCTCTATGCATATACATAAATTTTTACAAAGTTGGAGTGATATTCTATATGACCAAATGAACTTGAAACACATTTTAATATTTCCATAAATTTTAAGTGATCATATTTAAAAATAAGCATAAATTGATATATCAATTTACTTATTTTACTATTGTTGATTTGGATATTTTCTTTGTCATTTTAAATGACATTGCACTGAACATCTTATATATATATAAATCTTTGCTTAAATTTCTATTTTCTTTGGGTATTTTTAAGAGGGCAATTATTAGATCAAAGATCATAAACTTTTAAAAAAGATTTTCTTTAATTTTTTAGAGAGAAGGGGAGGGAGGGTGAAAGGAAAGGAGAAAAACATCAATGTTGCCTCTCCCATGTACCCCTGGACCAGGACTTAACATACAACCCAGGTATGTGACCCCATGGGGAATCCAACCACATTTAGCCTTGCAGTATGATGTCCAACCAACTGAGCCACAATGAATACACAACCATGTATTAAATTTTCACTCAAGATATGTCACTGTTTGCATGATTGTCACTAAAGAAAATATTGTCTTGGAAAACTTAAGATTGTGCAGAACTCCTAACAGTGAGATCTCATTGGCCATATCCTATTCTGGGGCCTTGTGGAGTTTGCCATTATTAGAGCTGTTAAAATGACCAATGTAGACATATTAGTATTGGGTGGGGAAAGCAACTATCAGTTTAAGCATTCAAAGGAAGCCAGCTTCGGCCCTTGTGAAAAGAACTGAACTTATTTTGCGTCCTATTTCTACACATGTATGGGCAACCAGGATTGTTCAGATACAAAATGCACAAAATGTTTGATTTATAAATTGTAATTAAAGCTTTAAATTGAAAATGTTTCTGAAATTGGTAAAACTTCAAAGTGGAACACTATAAAATGAATCAATACATTCCTTTTAAAAAACAAACATAGACTTCAAACACAAAAGCACCAACAATTGGTGCCCTGCTTCTTTGACAAACTGTCCAAATAAATTTAATCATATAATTTCTGCTGCATAGCTTATAATCACAATGCTTAGTAGAATACACACTGTATTATATACATAAAATGTGGTTTTAACACATGCTTCTCGCAAAAGTATCTAACTTTTTAATGCCTTGTACTGGTAACATATTTTTGTCAGGTCTGATATCACATACTTCAGATATCTTTTCCAATTTTGTGTTCACTTGGTTGATTTCCACAACACTACAGACTTGTATGTTCCTTACCCATGGTAGCATTCTGGTTGATATTTCTATACATCTGTATCTGAAATTTGGGAAAGTCATTTAGGTGGCTTAGATTATGGTGTTACTAATCTTTCAATGTGTGTTATTAACATATTTATATCACCTCCACCTCTCATGTATTAAATCATTATAATGCTGTTTCTTTGATGAATTTTATCATAAAAACGTCATATTCATCCTGCATCATTTTAAAAGTTTAACTTTACTGGGATGCAATTTAGATAAAATGTACCCATTGAAACTGCACATTATGTTGCACTTAGATAAATGTACACAATTCACATTCTACATGTTTTTTAATTTGGAGAGGAGACCTGAGTTCAATCTTAAACTGGTCACTCACTAGCCACGTGACCTTGGGTTAGTTAGCTTCTCAAAGCCTTGACTCTTCTCTGCAATATGAAGGAAGATAATTGTGATCTTACAGAGTTGTGAAGGTTCAGTGAAATAATGAACAGCATGTCTAGCATATAGCCCATTCTCAATTCACTTTTTAATACTAGGTAGGATAAAATATAAACTTCCTATTTCTATATTTCTACGTGGGGTTTCTCATATAGAAATCAATAAACCCATCATTTCTTCCTTTAATGTTTTCATACTTTGTGAGATTCTAGCCATTTAACTGACAGCGAATTCACCTAAAACTATTTTTAGTACTCTCACGCCCTTGTTCCCTGATTTTTCTTCCGTTAGGCACTTCCTAATTCTCCTTTCCACAATCGCTTTACCTATGCCCCTTCCTATCTCTTCCACTTGAGTGGAGCTGGTGAGCCAGGAGGAACTGTCCAAACAATCTTCAGGATTCTCCCGGACAGGTTCTCACACTACAGAGATGCATCTGGATGAAGGAGACTCAACATCCGCCGCTGGATTCTCAGGCCTAGACAGGGCCCTAAGTGGAAAGCACCCTGGGCTCCCCTGGGCCCAGTCTCTGTCAGGTCTTTAGGATTCAGCTGTGCAGAGAAAAAGGAGGAACAGAAAGAACAGGCACGGTTGGGGAGGCAAGGGGAGGGAGAAGAAGAGAAAGTTCCTTCCTCGAGTTCCAGGGAGAGCCAAGGAGAGCCTCAGGGGTTCAGGAACCTCACAGGGGTGGCCTCAGGGGCAGAGACGCAGGGACTGGGCGGGGCCTCATGGGGGTGGAGACTCAAGGAGGTGGGTGGGAGGGTCTTATGTGGCAGCAGGTCCTCCCGAAGGTGGGCAGTGGGACTGCACTATTCTGCGCAAGGAGGAACAGAGACCCCTATCCCAGAGGACAAGGCAAACTGTTAAGAGGATCACCAGTAAGCGAACTCGCAGATCTTCCCATCCTCTCACACAGCCTAAGTGACCAGTGAGAGTGGCCATCCTCAGAGGGGCAATCAGGGTGGCTTCTTTTTCATTTTCACTATCCTGCCCTGGCCGTAGACTTGGAAGGGTGCCAGCCCCAGTAACCGCAGCAGGTGGGGGCACGGGGCAGTGGTTTGGGGGTTAGGTGGTCTGCAGGGCTGCACCATGCAAAACACTACTCTACCCCAAGATTTCCACCATTGAAGCAGTCCAGCATAAAAAGAGTTTCTACCTTCCTCCCACATGTTAATGTGTGCCATGGCTCCATGCTTCACTTCTTTCAAATGATGTCTTGTTTTCAGAGAATTCAGTTTTTCTAGTTTTTTGACACTTAATTGAATTCCTCCACTTTTAGTTTAACTTAGTCTCTTATTTGTATTACCTATCCCAATGCTAAAGAATTAAAAGGCTGAAAGACAGCAAGCCTTTTAAGGAAAGAAAAAATCTATACAATTGCCTATGCAAAGCATACTTCAGCCTCCACAACTGCAAAATGTTTGGCATAACCAACTAAACTATGTGCTAGGATCTGGGAAAAGACATATATAACACACACTCCAAGAGAGAAGAGGACATGGAAATGGGAGGGATGGGTGGGTGGGCTGGAATGGGAATAAAGGATAGAAACTGTACTGAATAATCTAAAATAAATAAATAAAATAAATAAATAAATAAATAAATTAAAAAAAGAGAGAGAAGAGGACAGATAGAAAACCAACTATAATTCAGTGTTACGCATATAATAATAAAAGCATATGCGGACTTCCGGCCAAGATGGAGGCATAGGTAGACATACTGTGCCTCCTCGCACAACCAAGATAGGGACAACAAAGATATAGAAACAAAAGAACAACCAGAACTGACAGAAAATTGAAGTTTATGGAAGTCGGACAACCAAGGATTTAAAAATAGACACTTTCAACCAGACCGGTAGGAGGGGCGGAGTCCAGCCGGGTGAGGGACTTGGAGCAGAGAGCTGAGCACCCGGGGCGGCACGCAAGTCCACAGCAGGCAGACCCTGGGCACACAAACAGCAGTGGCTGGTGGGCCCCAGCCAGGGGGTGGTGACCGGCAGACCCAGCGAGGCGGCCATTGTGAAGCAAGGCACTGCATGCAACTCAGGGTCCCAGCACCGGGAAATAGAGCTTTCGGTCACTGACTGAAAAGGAAGGTCCCACAGGGTGCACGGGCCCACCCACACCGGAATTGGTGCCAGAGGGGCCTGGTCAGCTTGCGGAAAGTGGCAGAAGGGTCTGGGGTCCTGCAGAGGGCAGAGCGGGTGCCATTGTTCCTTCTCGGACCCCGCCCCCACATACAACGTCACAACCCTGCGACTGGGGTGCCCCGCCCAGGTGAACTCCTAAGGCCCCGCCCCTCACTACAGGAGCTCCACAAGACCAAAAAACAAAACAAAACAAAACAAACAGCAAAAAGATGGATCAAACAGAAGAAGAATGGAAAGCC
>CM052543.1:109809789-109839931 GCA_028533065.1 Trachops cirrhosus | reverse complement strand
GTAGAAGCAAAGAACTTATGACACATGGACTGAAGTAAATGGGGAGAATGTGGGTGGGAGAGGGTGTTCAGGGTGGAGGGGAATGAAGGGGGGATAATAGGACAACTGTAATAGCATAATCAATAAAATATATTAAAAAAAGCATATGCTAGGTACATAAGTAGCATAACTGAAGGAATGACTATTTCTAGAGTATATGAGGATGGGGGCCTACAAAAAGGTTTCACTCAGGAATGATGCCTCAGTGATATTTGAAGCATAAGCAGGAATGTTAAAATTTTTTTTAAAAAAGCTCATGAGGTAGATATTAAGAAATGACTAAAAATGCTGACTGACAGCACAGAGAAGAAAATAAAATAGAAAAAGGTTCAGAATTCTGTTATTTTTAAATTGTCAGCAAAGAGATTAGTTGAAAAACAGGGCAAAGGGGTAGATAATGCCTTTACTGAAATATTATGGAAATAAAATAACCATCCTCCATAATTCCCATTCCAGGAAAGACCAGTGTTGTTATGTTGATGTATATTCCTCTAGGTTGTGTATTCATAACTGATACTGTTTCTATAGAAATGGAATCTCCATACACTGGAGGCAGAATAGCAAAATGGCTAAGTGTGTTGCTTTGACAGCCTTGTGTTTCCTGGGCTGGAATAGAGGAACCACCACTGCCCAGTTCTGTTACCTTGGGAAGTTCATCCTTACCTAGTTTCCTCCTTTGCAAAATAGGGCTGTAACTGTCAATTGTTAGTTGAGATGTTTAAATTTCAGAGGCAAGTTTTTGTGCATAAAAAGGAACCCATCAAACTGTTTGCATTTAATTGATATTTAATGATTAAGGTTGTAAATTTTAAGGCTAGTTGTTATTAAGTATTTAAACACAAATCTCAAATTCATTTATAAATCTATCACTTTCATGTTAAAAATAAAACATTTTCACTTGTTCTTTAACACTCAGTGAGCCTATTAATTTGTCATATTAAATTTTCCATTTAAACACTATCTATAAATGTGATAGAATTTTCTTAAGGATTACATATTAAAGTCACAAAGCATACAAATCGAATTCTCTTACACATTTGAGCACTATTTATAAAATTCATTTATTAAATTTCCTTTATGACAAATTCACACATTGCTTTATCTGATTTTTTTCACATACATCAAGCCCCTAAAATGGCATAATTATACTTTGTATATCATCTTGACCCATTCTCCACCCAGTCCTGAGTCCTTACAAAGTATTCCTGTAAGAGTCTTCCTGTGCACTGAACAGGCATTGGTTAGGAGTGTGGGCTTCCAGCCAGATTGCTCTGCTACTAGCTGGCTTTGTGACCTTGGTTAAGTCATGCAACTTTTTGTGCCTCTTTTGTTGTCTGAAAGTGGGGGTAACAATAGTACAAAATTCAGAGTTGTGAGTCTGACCTGAGTTAGTGCATGGAAAGCACTTAAAACAGTGCATGGCAAGGAGTAAGCCCTCAGCAAATGTTATGGCGTTAGTGTAAATGTAGTAGATCAAATTCTCTTAGGTATTTGTGCAGCATAAAAATCAAACCCACACATTAAATCAAATTCACTTAAGTGTTTAAATATCTACTACACCCCTGAGTGGTAAAATACTAAATATTTCAATAAAAAATCAGTCTAATGCCAGATTTTTTTCCAACCTGTGAGATTCTCTAAGACATCTCAAGTATCTTAAATACAGAGCATAATACACAAACAACACAGAGTTAAAAGTTTGTTACTACATCTTGTAAATATAAGGTGTCATTAAATAATATGAATTTCGCCCTGTAGCTCTCAGTTGGTTTGAGTACCGACCCAATAAACCAAGATTGGGCGTTTGGTCTCTGATCAGGGCATGTATGAGAAGCAGCGAATGAATGCATAAATAAGTGGAACAACAAATCGATGTTTCTCTTTCTTTGTCTCTCAAATCAATAAATAAAAATTAAAATAACATTAATTTCTCTACTTTTTCAAAATAAAAGCTGAGGGAAAGTAGGGTATATGTATACAAATATTGATTTCTTCATCATGTGTATGCTATTTTTTTTTTATTTTTATAGAGAAGGGAAGGAAAGGAGAGAGGGAGAGAAACATCAATGTGTGGTTGTGTCTCTCACATCCCCTACTAACTAGGGACCAGGCCCACAACCTGGGCATGTGCCCTGACTGGGAATCGAACCACAACCCTTTGGTTTGCAGGCCCACGCTCAATCCACTGAGCTACACCAGCCAGGGCGATATGTATGCTATTTTAGGTTGCAGTCATTACCCAGTGACACCCAACAAAGGGGAACAAATGTATTTTGGCACCGTTAATCTGATGTTATGTCAGGTTCAGGACTGTCAGTTAAAGACTGAGACTGGGGTTATGGCTTTGGGTTATTGGTCAAAGATTCCAGGTGGGGGGGACTAGATGGTAGGGGAGGAAAGGTTGTACCTGTTGGGGATTCCATGTGGTCTGTCCATTAACAGGCTGAGCCGCTTGTAACAGAGGGGAACTGCCTGCCATGCAGCGGGAACTAAAAACATTCGAGATGGGATTTATTTTCACAACCCAGGGCATTGCCTATCCCTTAGGAATCTTACACTTTACCTTTGCCTAACTTTTATGGTAACTACTTTTAACTTTTTCCTGCTTGACATGAAAGAATGGAATTCTGTACCTTCCCAATGGAAAGTTCGGCTAATTTCTTTGCTTATTAAAGTTAAATTCTTTATCTACTTTATATTTGCTTTCTTATCTGTCTAATAAAATGGTTAATGCCATGGTCTTACATCAAAGGATTGTTGTAAGCCTTAAATGAAATTTCATAAAGCATAATGTCTGGTATATAGTATGTACTCACTGAATGTTAACTATTATTATTATGTGGTTACTTTTTCAGCTTTTTTCTTTAAACAGTTTCACGTTCCTTAAATATTTTATTAAAATGTAAAAGAACAGTTGTCTTTTAATCAAAACTCAAATTTGCACTACTTTATGTAGTTCGTTATAACCTAGTGACTTATAAAAACCACATATTTATTATCTTACAGTTCTGGAGGTTGGGAATCAAAAATAGTCTCACTGGATTAAGATGAAGATGTCAGCAAGGGGCTGCCTTCTTTGCTAAAGGCTCTCAGGAGAATCTATTTCCTTGCCTTTTCCAGCTTCTAAAGGCCACCTGCATTCCTTGGCTCATGGTCTCTTCCTTCAGCAATAGTATCCCTCTGACCACTGCTTCTGTCTACAATCTCCCACTCTGACTCTCCTGCCTCCCCCTTTCACTTTTAAGGACCCTTGTAATTACATTGGGCTCACCTGGATGGTCCAGGAAAATCTCTCCATCTCAAGATCCTTAACTTAATCACATGTGCAAAGTCCTTTTTGCCATGTAAGGTAACATATTAACAGATTTCAGGAATTAGGACGCAGACATCTTTGGGCAGCCCCTATTCTGCCTGCCACAGATACTATTCCTGAATTACTGATGATGAAACCAAAGTTGGCATTATGTACCAGCAAAGAGATGGAAAAGGCTTCTTATTTCACTGTCCTTTAAATAGACCTTGGCCAGATGCTGACAGCATTGACTACTTGTTTGACCCTTTGACTATTTGTTTCCTTAGAACTAGGAACATTTAAAAATCTAAATGGCTTTGAATATCTTCCAGGTATCCAGCCATTTTGTACTATATATAATTTTATGTAATATAGTATTTTATAAACATATATTTATATTTATAGATATCAACTTCTCTATCCAGAATATGGCAACATGTTCCTAAGCTCCTAAAACTTAGGAAGGGCATATGCACACACAAAGCTGTCCTGAGTAGCCAAAATAGCTGACAGAAAGGTGGTAAGACTCTTGTGTTTCATTCCCATGAAAACTTTAGGCTTACACTCAGATCCCAGTTCTTTTTTTTTTTTTTTTTTAGAAAAATATGGAACACTTTACAAATTTGTGTGTCATCCTTGCTCAAGGGCCAGGCTAGTCTCTTTATTGTTCCAATTTTAGTATGCCTGTTGCCAAAGCAAGCATGACCTATAGTTCTAACAAGCTAGTTATTTAATTTACAATCCTTGGCTGACTTGACATAGAAAATTAGAGAGCAAGAAAGAAAACTCTAGGCAGGTAAATTGACGAAACTAAGGAGACTTGAGGAAACATCTTGGTCAATAATGTGCCTTGTTTATATGCTATAGTCAAATTAAATAAAGTGATACTAAATTTGTGCATTCAAGTCAAGAAAGGAAGGTGAGAAATAAGAGGTGTTTTAAGTAGAATCTATTAATTTTCAAACCTTTGGCCAGTTCTGGGCTTTAAATTCTTTATTTAAAAAGACCAGACAGACTATTTGATGTCCAGACTTCAGTATACTCTAGAATTCTATGACTTCAGGTGACAACAATAGCTTTTTAACAAGGACACAATTAGAAGTGCTGTGGGTGAAAGGGGATGGGTGGAGGTGGAAGAGGATATAGGGTGATAAGGGTAATGGCAAAAATACAATAAAATAAAAACTAATTTAGAAAAGGAAAAATAAGTGCTATGTATTATGGTATGTACTTATGTTTTTATTACATTTACTATTATGACAACCACTATTATGAACATAACATTTTGCCAGCATTTAAATACTTCAGTTGTCTGAGACAATTAAGAGTGAGGCAGGCAGAGTAATGTGCTTCAACAGTGTAAAAGGCATTACTTTTTCATAGCTAGTACAATAACTAATATTTATGTTTTTTAATTTAACCAGAAATTAATGAACCACTACTGTGTGTCAGGCACAGTGTTAGGAGCTAAATCATCATGAGAAATTATTTTCATATGTTTCAGGAGACAGGTGAAGAGCAATAACTAAATAAAAACTTTTAAAGTATGAAAATGACTTGGAAGGAATTCTTCCCAAAAACTGTCCAACAGAAAATTTCGTACAAGTCCTCAAAGATTTCTGTTCCAAGATGTTTACTGATGCATTGTTTGTAATAGTAATACACTGGAAATGATCTAAATGTCCATCAATAGAATGAGCGAGACTTATACACAAGGTCTGTCAAAAAAAAGTCCAAGCATTGTTAATATAACAAGAATGGTTTGTAGGACATTGATGTAACCTGGCAGCCAAGGAGAGTGGACTGGAATGTGCATGTGTGAACAACGATGACTTCACTGTGCTAGTCTGAGGGGGTGGTAGATGCCATTGAGCGAGTATGTGTACTATGTAACTGTTGCATTCAAAATAACTGAGTAGAGCAATGAATCTGCATCAAATTTTGCATTAAGCATAAACATTCCCCTGCAGAAACTATTCAGATGATTTCAGAAGGCTGAAACCATGGGTAACTGGTGATTGGCAGCTTCATCACAAGAATGCACCCGCTCATGCATCACATCTCATGCAGTTTTGTAGCAAAACATCAAATCACCCAGGTGATACAGCTCCCCTACAGCCCAGATTTGTCGCCCTGTAAAATTTTGGCACCCTGCTATATTTTCACGTGGAAGTATGGAAACTTATTTAAAACAACAGGTTTTACAAGAATTTGGAATAAATAACTAAGTTGTTTCACCTGCAATTTGGTGAGCAGCTAAAAGCTGTGAACTTGCATTCAGTTCCTCCTTTCTTCATCCTGGTTGGCTTTGAGCTTTCAATAAAGTTTTTCACCTGAGCTTGCTCTTTAAGAGACCTGTATTCAGAACATGTGATAATAGCAAGTGTATGCATGCCAATTTGTTTACTGTGAGTCTTTTAGAGGAAATTGTGTGCATCTGTCTGTTTAATTTTCCTTGGAACCTAGAAGGTCACCTCTAAAAATAATCGTGCTCAGTGTCAGAGCTTCTGTAACACAGAGGTACATTCCTCACATGCTCTCCACAGTTAGTGCCCTATTCGAGGCATATCCAGTTCCCTAAAGGACTCAGACCAGAGAAGGGGAGAGAAACAGCTGCCAGCTAAACTGTCCAGATCTTGATTCATTTAATATTGGATACAAAGGTAGTCCTTTAAAAGACAGTGCATACCTCTTATGGCTACCACTCTGGACTAGCAATGTTGAACTTTTAAATTTTTATTGGCTAAATATTTCTTCTTTTGTCAATTTCTAAAAGATATATTAAAAGAATTTCTGAACTAGAGCCTATGCTATGGTTATTTGACTTTGCAATACATACATTTGGGTTGCCTAACCAGTCTCAACCTCTTCTGGAAGGGCCCAGGTGCTCTTGTTGGATGAGTGAACCATGCTTATACCAGGGAAACACAGCCCATTTGCCCTTGTCCTACACCCCACTCCTCCCTAGTTGAACCTTCCATTACCCCATGCTGGGTTGGGACCATATTGTGCAAGGTCTTGAAAGCCAAACTATGGATTTTTACAAGGGAATAAGCTGGTGAGAACTCTGCTTTAAGATTAACCTGGCATCAGTGTGAATGGGGAATGTGAGGAGAAAGAGAGATCAGTTGGAAGTCTATTGCAAAGTCAGAAAATACGAATGCCATGTACAGAACAAAAAAGAATGATGGTAATTGAGGAGATGGAATCTATGGAATTTTATAGCTGACTGGATCCAGGGTACAAAAGAGTTCCATATGTTCCAGAAGTTTCTAAGATTTGTGCCAGGAAATTGGTGGTGCCATTATGAAGAAGAACTCATCTTCTGCCTGTCCAGGGACCTCATGCTAACAATTGTTTTCTCATTAGTCTTCAAATGTTTACTTTCATTGATTCCTTTCCATTTAAGCCTAATCAAGAATCTCCCACATTTAAAAACAAAAACAAAACTTTCCCCTTGAGAAGTGATGGGAAGTATAGGCTACTAACATCCTCATCTTATATGTAGACAGTCAAGAGATGCTGTCTATGATTAATGGAATGAAAAAACGGAGCTTACATAGGTTTCGAAGGTAGCCAGTGGAAAAACCAAGAATAATGATAAAACTACTTTGAGTGATAGAGGAGAAACAGAGAGAGATATGTAAACTAAATTCTTATTCAACCTATCAGGAAATTAATAATGTCTAGGCTGATAAATCAAGAAATAGTCATATTAGGAGGTTAATTAGCGATATGGAGGTTACAACAACACAGAAGCAGTTCAAAATGGTTGTCTCTGGCCTGGAAAAGAGTGGCTCAGAGGATTGTTATTTTTTTGTTTTTGTTTTTTTGTCTCCACCTCCCACCTGATTGTTGCTTTGTTTGAACCATTTGTATCTATCTCTTTGATGAGGTTTTTGAGGGTTTTTTTTCCCTTTTCAATATGGTAAGAAGAGAGGCCTTAAAAAATAACCCTCCACACCCTGGCTGGTGTGGCTCAGTGGATTAAGTGCCAACCTACGAACTGAAAGGTGACCAGTTTGATTCCCAGTCAGGGCACATGGCTGGGTTGTAGGCCAGGTCCCCATTTGGGGGCGTGAGAGAGGCAACCAACTGATGTATCTCTCACACATCAATGTTTCTCTCCCCCGCCCTCCCTCCCTTTCCCATCTCCAAAAATAAATAAAATCTTAAAAAAAATAATCCTCCTTAAAGCACATCTCCTTACAGCTACCATCATTTCTCTTCTTCTCATCTCTCTTCTTCCTTAAAATATATTCCTTAATATAATAATAATAGTAGTAGCTAACATTTATTGAATTATTGTTATGTGCCATGCATTATGCTAATCACTTTACTTTCATAATCTCATTTAATCTTCACAGCAAACTTATTGCAACTAGAGATCTTGAAGGTACTTTTTGTGCTCACCATCCACATTTGCTTACAATTCAGTCTCTCCTCAACCCCTTGCAGGGTGGCTTTTGCCACCCAAATTCAATTTAGGCTGCTCTCAGGGACCCATAATCCCTATTGTTGAAACTGGTTATATGTTCAGCATCTTTAACTATTCCTCTCCTCTCTTTGATTCCACAAGACTACACTTTTTTTGGTTTCCTTCCTGCTTCTCTGGCTTCTTCTCAGTCCCCTTTAAGATATTTCTTTTTTTATTTCCCTCCTAAAGATTGGTATGCCTCAGAGTTCCTTCCTCATCTTGCTTTTCTTCTCACTTTATATCCCTTTGGACTATTTATGTACTCCTATTGCTTAAGTTGCCATTGATGAAACTCAAACCTCTGTCTCTATACCAAGACTTCTTTCACGTGAGCTATAAACCCATGGACCACTGTCTATCTGATATCCTGATAAGGATGTCCCACTGACACCTCAATTCAGCAAATCCCAAGCAAAATGCATTGACATTCTCCTATACTTTTCCCTTCTGTGTCTTCCTCTCAGGGATTCTACCACTGTCTGTACAGTTGCCCACTTCCAAATGTGAACATTGTTCTTGATTCCTTAGCTGCCCTCCACATCTAATAACATGTAATCAACTACCTGTACAGTCTCCTTTCTGGATTTCTCTCCACTCCTCCTCATCTAGGGGGCTACTATCTTAATTTGCACAGTCATCAACTCTTATCTGGACTGTGGCAGTGGCCAGATAATTGGTCTCCCTGCCCTCCCCTCTTTGGGCCCCTCTCAAGGCCATTCTCTCCATTGCAGCCAGAGAGATTTTTTCTCATGTGTGTATCTGAACCTGCCTCTATTCTGATAAAAGCATTTAATAGTTTCCTGTACCCTCAACCTAGATACTAGCTCTCATCTCTATCTAAGGCTACTGCTTTAGCACCTGCCACACAAAACCGCTTGAAGCCTCCCAACTCTTTATATTTTCAAGCATCTGCACTCACTACTTCCTCTGCCTGGGATCATCCTTCCTACTCCATTTTCTTCCTTTCTAATTCCAACTAGTCTTCTTGATTCAGCATAGATTTCTTTTCTTTGGTGGAGACTTTTGGACCCCAAAGGCTGAGTTAGGTGTATCTTCTCTGTCTCCTTTACTAAACTGCAAACCTTTATGAAGTAGTTCACAGTGTCAATTGAATTAATTTTGGGAAGTGGTCCTAAGGATTGGAAAGAACATGAGTGAGGACTGGGTCCCTGGAGTCAACCCCTGTAGAATCTGCTGTTGAGCATCAGGCCTCTGGCACTACTGAAACTCAGGGATACAGCTGGCTGCTCTAGAACCATCTGGACATTGGAGTTCTGGACCAGGCAGAGCTGCTCCTGGGCCTTGTGAAGCTTCTCCTGCTGCCACCAGATGTTGGCTTGCAGGATCTGTGCCTGCTGCTCTAGATGGTCTGGAACATGCTTTGAAGGCTAGAAGGGAGCAATGAGTCGGGCCTGAATCTGAAGGCGGAGCTGGAGGTACAGGTTTCAAAGTCCTTGGTTTAGGGGCATTGAGCTGAAGCCTAGGAGTAAACGATACTGTATCTTGGGGAAGGTCAAGCCTAGGGAGAAGTAAAGAGAAGATCTGCCTTTGTAAAAGACAATGGAGGAATGGTTTGCTTCTTAAAGAAGAACTGGAATGAAGAGGGAGAAGCAACAGTGTCACGTACCACAGAGAGATTGAAGAGTATGTGCCTGTGGGTTTGGACTTAATGAGGTCAGAGATGTCCTTGGAAAGAATGTTGATGGCTCTTTCGTGAGGTTAATCACTTGTTCTAGTTCAGAGGAGAAAGAAGGGGCCGTGTGGGACTTGGAGTTCCAGAGCAAAAGCCATCTGAACTGTATGCAGGGAAGGAAGGGCTGATGACAGCAGTAGCAGCAAAAATTGTTCATAAATTAACCACGGGGTTGAGCTGAGGCATACTCCAGTGCTGAGATGCCAGGGTCCTTCCCCACTACTGATCCCACCCTACTAACACCTGCCCAGCTTGAGAATACTAAGGAATAACCAGGCATAGGTGGGCAGGAAACCGTGGAAGCATATACACAACTGTATATAGAGTTTTTTGTTTAGTAACTACCATTTATTCCTTTCTGTGTGACAAGCATTGTGCTGACTGTCTTGGGCATGTTATGTCACTTACTCCTTACACACAATCCTTTAAAGTATTGTCAATTAATTACTGAGAAAACTGAGGTTTAGAGAAGTTAATCAACCTGTTGAAAGTCAACTGGTAAGTGATGAGCTGAGGTTAAAACTGAGATCTCTGACTCCAGAGTCCTTGCTCTTCCCCAGCCTGCTGGCGAAGCAGTTGGGCAGCATGGGGGAAGGGGTCTGAAGTCTTAGTCTGGGAGTCAAGGGAGAGGCATAGCAAGGCTTCTGAAAAGCTGAGGAACCTATTTCATGTACTTAACCCACTTCCCTGACTCTGCCTGACCAAGTAATGAATGAAGTTTACTGCACACCAAAGAACCATCTAGAGCTGCATAGTTGCATAACACCTTCTACACTGATGAAATGTTCTTCATCTGTGTTGTCTAACAGGGTAGCCACTAGCCATACATGGCTACTGAGCACTTAAAATGTGACTACTCTGACCAAGGAACTGAAATTTTTAATTTATTTAATTTCAAATAGTTTAAATTTAAATTTAAAATCCAATACTTGATTCAGCTTTTGGAAAATTTTAAGTATATTTTGAACAACTTAGTATATGAAATTACTTTTTCAATTCAAATTTTAAATTAGCATTGGGATTGATATTTGCTATATATATCATATATAATATATTACAAAGACATATGAAGGAAATGACTATAAAATAGATTATTAATTATTTTAATTGGATAGATATTGAAATATTTTAATATGTTGGTTTAAATAAATGTATTATTTAAATTAATTTCACCTATTTTTAGAAAAAAATGTAATGTGCCTACTAGAAAAATGTTCATTAAATGTGTAGTGCACATTGTATTTCTGTTGGATAGTTTGATCTAGACATAGGGTCCTGATACTAACAGAAGTTTCAGGTAAGTGGTGGGGTTGAAAGGCCCTTTCCTACCTTTTTTTCCTCCTACTCTAGGCCCCTCCATTCTTTCTTCCTCTCCATCCTTCTTATTCCTCCTACCCTTAAGGTATGGAAGGTATTATTACATAATTATACCTCTCCAGAGTGTTTAACTTTAAAAAACAGCAGAGGTTGTATGGATGCTTCACATAAAGGAGTGTCTCATTGTCAGTGGATTTCATGCTTCAGTGAGGGAAGTGGTTGGTCTTCTAGAAGTCTCTATTGATAGGTGCTCGTAGCATTCTTGGACTTCCAGGATTGTCTCTCATTACATGCTCTGCCCATGTAAGTACTCATACTTGTCAAACCTTGAATCCCAGTTTAAAGTTACAAAATGTGTACATATAGAAATTATTAGTCTGCTTATGTATATTGCTACTCTCCCCATTTCTAACAATGGGCCTTGCTGAGGTGTAAAGACACTTGCAATCAAAACCTGTCTTGCTCAAGCTACCAATCCTAGCAGGCATCACTGGGTGAGATACTAAAATGCTAAAGATTGCACATCTCCAGAGCCCCTATTAAAAGGATATGTGGTAGAATCTATTTATTTATTTTTAATTTAAAAATAAAGTATCCACCCTGGCTGGTGTGGCTTGGTGGATTGAGTGCAGCCTGCAAACCAAAGTGTTGCTGGTTTGATTCCCAGTCAGGCAGGGCACATGCCTGAGCTGTGGGCCAGGTCTCCAGTTGGGGCACATGATAGGCAACCACACATTGATGTTTCTCTCCCTCGCTTTCTCCCTCCCTTCCCCTCTCTCTAAAAATAAATAAATAAAAATTTTTAAAAAATAAGTAAAGTATCCTTATTTCTTTATATATAAATTGGGAAAAACAATAGAGAGGGCATTTGGGTAGACTCATGACAGCTGAGAGGACAAAATGAGTTCATACATGTAAAGTGCTTAGACCAGTGTCTGGGATATAATAAACCTTCAATTCAATAAGTGTTAACTATTAATATAAAATAGGTGTAGAATACTTCTAAATGTGTGACAGAATTTATGTGACATCCAATTTCTATTAGAATATTTATTGATTTATTGGAAGCACAGTAACCTATCTTACTCCATAGAAGGAAAAGGTTGGAACAATGAAACCCTAGGAGAGCTGAGTATAAGCTGCACATCAAGAACTTGAATGCTGCTGGCACTCTCTGTCTCTTGTCTCTGTGCTTCTGTGTTTGTTAACTTCATTCTTGATTACTACAGAAGGGCTTCCTCACATAGCCAGAAACCAACAACTCCCAAGTCTACTTCTGGCACTTTCCTTTAGTGGAAAGAGTCTCTTCTCGGTTATAGTTAAAAAAAAAAAAAGAAGGGAAGGACTATGAGTGGTCTAGCTTGGGTTAGGCACCCACTCTTAAACCAATCAACCTTAGCTGAGGGAACCTGGGCATATAGGAGCATGGTTGCTCCTGTTGGAACCCCACAGTTAGGGCTGAGGTAAAGAAGTTACCAAACATAGGTAAGGGTGTGGGCAGACACTTGCCATACTCAGTCATTAGCTGGGGACTATTAGGGAAAAGTATAGCTTCAGCTCAAATACTGTAGCAGATCCCAAAGTCGCTGTAACTTAAGGCTATCAGCTAACTTCTCCTTTCATAGCTGATCCCTAAGTTCTTGAAGGGACATTCAAAGAGCATACTATCCATGGGTGTCACAGTTCATCCTTGGGTTGCACAAATTTACCTTTCCACACAGTTTCAGAGAGCAGCTCCTCCATGTCCCTCTATTCTGAGGGGTGTGAGCTTTTGTTAACCATACCCTTCTTCGGTTGGGATTGCTGCAGTGTCCATTCAAGGTCACAGTTCAACAACAGAGTGCCAGAGGCATATTCTTCCCTGCCCTTATTGTGTAATAGGAGCCCTGCCTCTACTTGCTGATTACGGACAAGGACCTCTGCCAAGGTGGTGACTCTTTTTTTTTGCTTGCTGGTCCCTGGACACAGGGATCCAAAGTGCCCAGGCAGCAGCCATAGTTTGTAGTTCACTGTGTCCATTGGCAAGAGTGCACTCCCTAATGAGTCCCTCCAATTCTGCTGAGCCCAGAGTTGCAAGGATGGGGAACACAAAATCCTCCAGACAGTCATTGGGGGTGACAGTAAGAGGAATCACTCTTGCTTCTACTTTTTTGTTTTTAGGCACATATTTTCTTCCTACTGGATATAGCACCATAGAGGCCTCTGATTCAGTGCACATACTGCATCCTGGAGGAGTGCCCAATCCATAATAGTCTTGCCTCCAAGATTACATTTTATAATCAACAGCCAGGTTATAAGATCCTTCAGGGTAGGGAATCATCTATGTAAACCCAGAGTCTTTAATGCCACCTGGGATATGATATTGGAATTTGATAAGTATTACTCAACCAAATGAAGAAATGAATAATAACTTAATTAAAACAATGAAAGCTGGATGAATACAAGACCTTTGGGACTAGGGAGTAGTGTGGAATGGCTACGGAATTGGCAATATCATTCATAATCATTTTTTAGCTACAACCTATAAGGTATGACTCCTGAATCCTTAACTCAAAACCTTACCTTTTTCATGAGTTTTAGACAAACATCTACAACAGCAAACTTGATGTGATGCCCAGATGTCCCAAAAGCACCTGCAACAAAACATGTTCAAATCGAACTCATTTTCCCACTAACCCAATTCTTCCTTCTCCTCTGCTAATGCCACCCAGATCAGGAGCTCTCCCTCAGTCCTATCATTCAATTTGTTACTAAAATCTTGTTATTTCTCTATCTTTTATAGCTTTGGAATTTGACTTTCCCTCCCCTCTGCTTTCCTTCTCTCCAGCCACTTTTCCTTCCTATCCATCTTGCTTGTTATTGTCAAACTGATTTTTCTAAAATGCAGACTTAATCATGCTCCTCTCTTTCTTAAGACTGTTTAATAGCTCCCCACTGCTGTAGGATAAAACCCATACTTCTTGGTTAGCCTGGCTTACAGTGTCTCTCACAGTCTGGTCCTGTCTATGTCACTTACTACTTTACAAGGCTGGAAGCTTGTGATGGTGGTGGTTGTATTGTCCTTATCTTCATTATTCCAGTGCCTAAAACAGTTTTGGAGACCCAGTAAAATTTTCCTAAATGAATGAGGAGATAAGACCTGAAATGGGCTTTAAGATTGAGCTGGGTGGATAAAATACATGAAGTCTGTCCAGAAAAAATCCAGGCATTGTTAATATAACAAGAATGGTTTGCACAACATTGATGTAACCTGGCAGCCAAGGACAGTGGATTGGAATGCATAGGTGTGAACAATGATGACTTCACTGTACTAGTCAGAGGGGACAGTAGACATCATTGAGTGAGTATGTGTACTATATGGCTATTGCATTCAAAATGACTGAGTGAGTAGAGCAATGAATCTGCATCAAATTTTGTGTTAAATGTGAACATTCCCCTGCAGAAACTATTCAGATGATTTCAGAAGGCTGCAGCTATGGGCAACTGGTGACTGGCAGCTTCATCACAAGAATGCACCCACTCGTGCATCACATCTCATGCAGAGTTTTTTAGCAAAACATCAAATCACCCAGGTGACGCAGCTCCCCTACAGCCCAGATTTGGCACCCTGGAACTTCTGGCTTTCCCCAAACCTAAAGTCACATTTGAAAGGGAAGATATTTCTGAACTTCAATGAGATTTAGGAAAATATGACAGGGCAGCTGATGGCAATTGGGAGAACTGTGTGAGGTCCCAAGGTGCCTACTTTGAAGGGGACTAAGGCATCATTGTCCTATGTACAATGTTTCTTGTATCTTCTTCAATAAATGTGTCTATTTTTCATATTACATGGCTGGATACCTCCTGGATAGACCTCATAGATAAAACATCTAATCTGGAAACTTCAAACAATTGTTGGGCTACTAAGTTGAGTTTATTGATGAAAGAGATTCCTTAATTTTTGTATATCCAGGCTTTCAATCAAGATGGTGGCATAGGTAAATGCGTTATTCATATTTTCCCACAACCACATCAAAATTACAACTAAACTACAGAATAACCATCATTCTCAATCACCTGAAATCTAGCTGAGCAGAAGTCCTACAACTAAGGATATAAAGAGGAAGCCACATCGATACTGGTAAGGGAGCAGAGAATCAGAACAGGTTTGTGGATAAAAATTGGGCAGAATATTCAGCTTCAGAGGACTCCTCCCCACCAGGAGTGAGGAACCCCTGCCCAAAATCAGGCTGCCTAGCCCAGGGTTCCAGTGCCAGGAAGAAAATTCCCCTACTTCTGACTGTTTAAACCATCAGGGGTTGTGGCTGAGTGAAATGGAGGGCATCTGGATTCCTAGGCATGCCTCTTAAAGGACCCATGCATGGACTTGGACTTGGACACACTCACTCTGAGCTCTAGCACTGGGGCATACAGGGAGGAACTGAATTGTCTGGCATCAAAGCGAGAGAGGGAGTAGCATTTTTCTCCCAGAAAGAAGTGCTGGCAGAGGTCATTGTTCTTTTTCTGAATCCTTACCCAATAGAGCCAATAGGCAGAATCCATATCTGAGTCTCCATAAACCTGGCTAACACTTATCACTGAGTCCTGGTGATTCCCTGAGTCCTCATCCCAACCAACTTGGGGGCCCACCCAAGCTGTTCCCAGTGACTTTTCCATATGAATGACCTATCTTAGCTCATGTTTCAGACTTTTCTAAAATCTCTCAGACAAGCAGCATCTGACCTCTGCATTCTCTGTAACTCCCACTAAGTAGCCCCAGACCTGGCACTACCAGCAGCTGGCCTTGGTTCACAACCTGGCCTCACCTGGGCACCTGAAAGCACAATACAAGTAGCAGCCATCAGTAGATTGCTTTGTAGCTCATGCTAAGTGGCCCTGGGCAGGGCACAGGTCGAGGCTGGCCTTGGCATGCACTTCCTGGAAGGTCCAAAGCCAGCACACCAGGTGGATAGCGTCAGAACATATCAAAGCATTACCCAACCTCTTCCACAAGGGATACACTCAAGGGGCTGACTCATCAGGCACCAGAGCCCTCGTGAAGTAATCCTGCTCTGTGGAGTAGGCCACTGGATAGCTGATCTTCCATGGGGGTCACAGCCAGTCCTTGTAGCCAGTCCTTGCAGCCAATCAGCCTGGGGATAAATCACTCCCACTGATGTGCTGACAGCAACAAGGCTCAATGACCACAGGAGGGTACACAACCCACGTGGGTGGGCAGGCACTTGGAGTGCCCAGCTTGAGTGTTCAGGGAGGCTGTGCCACTGGACCCTAGAGAACATCTACTACATAAGACCACTCTACAAAGCCCAAGAGATGTAGCAGCTCTACCCAATACATGGAAACAAACACAGAGCTGCTGCCAAAATGAGGAGAAAAAGAAGCATGACCTAAATGAAAGAACAGGAAAGAAAACTCCAGAAGAAGAACTAAACAAAATGGAGACAAGCAATCTACCACATGCATAGTTTACAACACTAGTTATAAGGATGCTCAATGAACTTAGGGAAGAGTAGATAAACTTAGTGAGAACTTCAACAAAGAGATAAGAAACATAAAAATGGAATTAGGAAACATAAAAAAGAACCAGTCAGAAATGAAGACTATGTTAACTGAAATGAAGAATACATTACAGGGAATCAATAGTGGAATACATGAAACAGAGGATCAAATCAGAGATTTGGAAAATAAGGAAGCAGAAAATACTCAATCAGAAAAGAAAAAAGAAAAGAGTCCATCCTTGGCTGGTGTGGCTCAGTGGACTGAGTGCCAACCTGTGTTTCACCAGTTTGATTCACAGTTAGCACACAGGCCTGGCTTGTGGGCCAGGTCCCCAGTGAGGGGTGCACAACAGGCAACCACACATTAATGTTTCTCCCCCTCCCTTCTCCTTCTCTTCCTCTCTCTCTAAAAATAAATAAGTAAAATCTTTAAAAAGAGAAAGAAAAAATTCCAAAAACATTAGAATCTTCTGGAACAATTTCAAATGTACCAACATTCACATCACAGGAGTGCCAGAAGGAGAAGAGAGAGAGAGCAAGGAATTGAAAACCCATTAGAAAAAACAGCAACAAAGAACTTCCCTAACCTGATGAGAGATAGACATACAAGCCAAGGAAGCAGAGAGTCCAAAACAATATGAACTCAAAGAGGCCCACACCAAGACACATCATAATTAAAATGTCAAAGGTTTAACAGAAAGAAAAAATCTTAAAAGCAGCAAGGGGAAAGCAGTTAGTTACCTACAAAGGAGCTTCCATAAGGCTGTCAGCTTACTTCTCAACAAAAACTTTGCAGGCCAGAAAAAAAAATGGCATAAAGTATTCAAAGTGATGAAAAGCAAGAATCTACAACCAAGAATACTCTATGTAGCAAAGCTATCATTTAGAATCACAGGACAGGTAAAGAGCTTCCCAGACAAGAAAAAGCTCAAACCAGTACTATGTGGAATGTTAAAAGGTCTTCATTAAGAAGAAAAAAAAGATGAAAAATAAAATGGCAATAAATACATATCAACAATTTAATCTAAAAAACAAAGTAAGCAAACAAGCAGAACAGAAACAGACTCAGAAATTGAGAACATTATGATGGTTGCCAGAACAGAGGGTTTTAGGTGGATGGGTGAAAAAGGTGAAGGGATTAAGAAGCAAAAATTGGTAGTTACAGAATAGTTATGGAGATGTAAAGTATAGCATAGAGAACATAGTAATATATTATAATAACTATGTATGGTGTCAGAGGGGTACTAGATTAATTGGGATGATCACCTGGTAGGTTATATGATGTCTAATCACTGGGTTGTATACCTGAAACTAATATAATATTGTATATCAACTATAATTAAAAAATAAAAAAATTAAAGTTTAAATAAATATTTGTATCTCCATGACCATCCAAATGCTTGGCACAAAGTAGGTATTCAATAAATATTGGGTTAATTAATAAAATATGTTGCAGAATGGTATTATGCATCCAACCAAGGGAGTATTTATTTTGCAAAATATAATGCTTACTTAATTCAGAGCAACTTATTTGGGGAAGAGATGAAAACCATTAATTCTTTGTGAAGAGACTACTCTGTTGGCCAGATACCTGAGCAAACAGACCAGGATTAAGACAATTTAATCAAGCACATTTCTCACTGACCAGAATGGACCTGCTGTTGGAGAGTACAGCTGTCTTCCTGAGGCCAGTGGCTCCAGCATTAGATTTATTCATTGTAACCAGATCTGGCTACAGATGCTGCCCAAAACAGGGATATCCTAAGGTGTTGTTACTGGTTGCTAACTTTGGATAAATACCTCCTGGAAGCTTAAAGACTTTGAAAATGAAGATTGTATGTTATAATAAGTCATAAATATTACTGGAATTTCCATTTTCAGTGAACAGTTAAACTCATGTTTTTGTAGCTGGAACATGTAATATACATGCTAACATTTTAATACTTATATTAAGTTCAGAAGTCAAATATTTTACAAGATCCTAGGAACGTGTTTTCAAAGTAATGTGTTATGAAAAGTGACCCTGACTGCAATATGATCACTCCCTTCACAGAACTTGTAAATAAACTTAGTAAAATCTTCTGCCAGCATGAGAGAATAACAAGGATAGGTCCAGTTGCCAGTTACTCTTATCTGCTGCTTCTCCTAATGCCTAATTTGGAAAAACTCCATTTTGCTGCAGGTTCAAGTCTCTGGGTTATCCTACCCCTGGACTTTTTCCCAACTGTTTGATTCTCTGGAGCTTTCGAGGAAACTCTGCAGTCCTTTCACTCAAAATACAAAAGGGTAAGATGATTAAAATACAAGTGGTCAAGACTTTGTGAAGCTTTTGTGTTTTTTTTTTTTTCCGTAACAGGAAGAATATTAACCAACCATATTAGCTAAATGAGAAGTTTAAAACTTAGTAACAACCTTGGCTAATCTTCCATCATTAAGCTAGAATGTGGCTAAATGTTTTCTACTATCATGCCAACATGAAAGGGATTTTCTTGCTTCCAGTTTAACTAGCTAGAAACTTCAACAAATACAGCTTTAATATTAAAATGGGATGGTTTTCTTTGGACCCTCTAGGGCAGAGAATGGAGGAATGAAAAGGAACAGGCCAATTTATTCATCCCAGTCACCAAGAGTCTTGTAGCTGTAGGAAAAGATTTCCCCAGAGATGATAGAATGTCATTTACAGTGCTCTAAAAAATTAATAAGGCAATTTGATTTTTAATGCTTCTGCAAATCTTAGTGTAGCTGCTTTTTATAGCCCTAAGCTGTGTGTTTAAATGCACATCAAAATGTCAAAGTGGGCCTCTACATATCACCCCTTCTTGCTATCTCCAAAATGGCTTCTTAATTATTTGCAGACTTACAACATCATTTGAGAACAATGTGAAATGCCCCTAACTGGTTGTGAGCAAAGCTGGTCACCTGGTACCTTCAAAGTTAGTTAGAAGCAAATGCATTCTGGTTGGAGTTTGGCACCTAGGAAAATTCAGGTGGCGTGGGTGAGGTGGGGTTGCCTAGTGATTCAGAGCATCTGCCCTGACCAGTGGGGCTCAGCTGGTTGGGTGTCAGCCTGTAAAGTGTAAGGTCACCAGTTCAATTCCTGGTCAGGGCATATGTCTGGGTTGTAGGTTCAGTCCCCGGTTGAGGCACTGAACAAGAGGCAACCAACTGATGTTACTCACATCACTGTTTCTCTCCCTCTCTTTCTTCCTCCCTTCCCCTCTCTCTAAAAATAAATAAAAATAAAATTTAAAAAAAATTTAAAAAGCATCAGCTGTGGAATCTGGTAAGCTGGGTTTGGGTCCTGGATCCACTGCTCACTAGTTTATGAGACTTGTGCAAGTTAGTTAAAGTCTCATCAGTGAAAAGGAAACAATAATAGCACCTATTGAGCATAACTCAGCCTGGCACAATAGCAAGGGCTTGGTAAACCTCATTAGTAAAGAAGAAAATAATCATCATCAGCAGCAAAACGTTATACCTACAAGATTTCGTACTAGGCCCTAAGGATACAACAAGTGTAAGATATGGGTTCCATTTCTCCCAGCCTAATTAGAGAGAAGAAACATGTATACATACATATGTTATTAGATATGCAAGCATAATAAACTGATATGGGACAGGCAGGAGTGGGTGAGGAGCCAGGGAAAGTTTGTCAAGGAAGAAAGACAGGAGCTTGGTCTTAGACAAAGGGCAATAACAAATAAGCTGACTACAAGGCCAAGGACATTCTCAGGGCTGCCACAATTGCATAAGTGACTCTTCTGGTCAACCTCATTGAGCATCTCATTTACATCAATGGCTAAGGATTCGTGGATCAGGGAGGTAGGGATACTTAAAAAGTTATTGGCTTTATTATTATTATTATTATTATTATTTTTATTTTTATTTTAAAGATTTTATTTATTTATTTTTAGAGAGAGAGGAAAGGAGAGAGTAAGAGAGGGAGAGAAAAATGATGTGTGAGGGAAACAGCGATTGGTTGCCTCTCTCACACCCTCAAGTGGGGACCTGGCCCACAACCCAGGCATGTGCCCTGACTGGGAGTCAAACCCTCAACCTTTCGGTCTACAGGCCAGCACGCAATCCACTGAACCACACCAGCCAGGGCTGGTTTTGTTTTGTTTTGTTTTTTTAACTGAATGTTTTGAAAACAAAGGTTTTTGTAGTTTAAAAATATTTCTTTTCCTTAAGGAAATAAATACTTTGTCAAATGTAGAACACAAATAATCCTCTGTCACAATAAACTAAAAAGTAACTTATAATCCATCTATGCCTAGCTTTGTTTGGAAATAGCATAACAGATATAATACTTGGCCCTGAGATACAATCAAAACTCTATCAATCCAAGTTTGTATATAGTTTAATAAATCATGCTTTAAAAAAAGGTATGTGCTCCAGTTACTCCAGGGAAAATATGGTAGTGAGTGACAAGATTAGTGGCAATGAAGAGGGGGAGAAGTGTATAGACTTAAGACATTTATAGCCCTGGCTGGTGTGACTCAGTGGATTGAGCACCAGCCTATGAACCAAAAAGTTGCCGGTTTGATTCTCAGTCAGGGCACATGCCTGTGTTGTGGGCCAGGTTCCCAATTGGAGATATGTGAGAGGCAACTGATGGATATATCTCTTGCACGTCGATGTTTCTCTCTCTGCCTTCTCCCTCTCTAAAAATAAATAAAATCTTTTTTAAAAAGGTATTTATAGACAGCCTATTTTAGAGATGTAATATTGTAAGGAGAACAAGCTAGTAGGTGATATTTTCCAAAAGACTGTTCTCTGGAGACTATAAGGGTATCTAATGCTCTACTGTAACCAGAAATTTAACCAAAAGATAAGTGTGTGTGTGTGTATGTGCATATATAAATATATATGACTTTAAATATTTATTTATTTTTAGACAGAGGGGAAGGGAGGGAGAAAGAGAGGTAGAGAAACATCAATGTGTGGTTGCCTCTCACTTGCCCTCCAGTGGGGACCAGGCCAGCAACCCAGGCATGTGCCCTGACTAGGAATCGAACCGGCGACCCCTTGGTTCACAGACCAGCACTCAGTTCACTGACCCACACCAACCAGGGCTCAAAGATGTTTTTTTTTAAAATCCCAAACATTGATATGCTTGGGGTAGAACTGTTAGAATGTCTTTCTTGGAATTCTACTCATTCATTTAAAAATTAATTTATTATGTTTCCTACTTTGTGCCATGCAATATGTGTTAGGTATTGCATATATGTTAATGAACAAAAACAATGTTTCTTTCTCCCATGGAACCAGAGGGAGACAGACAATAAACAGGTAAGCAAATAAATCACTATATAATTACATATTCATCCATTTACTCACTGAAGAACTAATATTAAACACTTATTATCTGTTGGGGAATATTTGGGGTTCTGGGGATTCAATGATGAGCAAAAATAGACTGGTTCCTGTTTTCATTGAACCTACATTGAGGGAGAGGCAACATACTCTAACAGTTACACTAAAAGCGGTAAAGTTGTAACTATGAAAGAGCTATGAAAAACAGTCATAAAGAATTTGACCCTTCAAAGAGGTCAAGGAAGGTTTCCCTGAAGAAGTGAAGAATGAATGGAGAACTGAAGGATGAGGAAGAGTTAGCGGGCAAAAGAGAAGAGAGAGCATTCCAGACAGAGAAAAAAGCTTATAGCTTAGGCCACAGTATTCCTTAGAGGCTGAAAGATGGTGAGTATGGCTAGAAGAGAATGAGGAACCCACATGGGAGATAGAAGGGGAGCAGTTGGAAGTGAAGGAGCAAGCCATGGTCACAGAAGCCAGGGGAAGAGAATGTTTCAAAAAGAAGGTCATAGACAACAGAGTCACAAGCTGCTGAGAGGCTCAGTAATATGAAAACTGAAAATGTCCCCTGGATTTCACAACATGCAGGTCATTGGTAAGCCTAGTGGAATTATGGGCCAGAAGCCAGGTTGGAATGGTTTAAGAGTGAGTGTGAAGTGAGGAAATGTAGGGAACAAGAGTATAGATTAGGAATTGCATTTGATCACATGTAGTGGAACCTAATGACAGTAGTTTAACTAAATAGGGTTCTTTTTCTCACATAAAAATAATGACAGAGAGTGACAGTTCAGACTGGTGCAGTAGCAGCATGATGTGATCTATGTCTTAGAATCCTTTTTGCTCTGTCATTCTAAGTACGTGGCTGGTTTTTTTCCATTGTGAATGCAAGATAGCTAGTCACTCTCAAGTCAGTGTGTTGGATAGGAAGAAAGAAAGATCAAAGGGAAGGGTCTGGTGCCTATCCTAGGAAAGCAAAAATTTTCTGTTAATTCCCAATTGACTTCAGCTTACATGTCATTGGCCAGAAGTATATCATGGCCACTCTTGGCTGCAAGGGAGACTGAGAAATGTAGCTCTTCAGCTTGACCCAATGCCGCTACTAACAGAATCAGCTTCTGTAGGAAGAAGGGGAGATGGCTATTGAGAAGGCCACCACAGCAGCTATAAAACACATACACATCATACATTCAAAAAGTGTGTTCATAAAGGGAAGGAGAGAGATATTAAGATGATAGTTGGAAGAGAATGTGGGATTGAATTTTTTAAAATTGGAAATGATTTAAATATACTTAAAAGATGACAAGAACGGTCTAACAGAGAGAGAGAGAGAGAGAGAAGGGGTGGGGTTTGAATATACAAGAAAAAAAGAGGATAATTAACAGTGTAATGTTCCTTAGAAAGAAGGAGAGAATGGAATCAAAATCAGAAGAGGTATTAACATTAAAGAGAGTAGGATTCTCTATGGTTACAACTGAAAGAAGGCCAGTAGGCTTATATGTTTTATATTGAAAAAATGAAGTTTCTATTTCCTCTATAATGTAGGAAGTAAGTTTTGCTATCTATCGCCAATGAGAGGGTGTAAAGGAGTGATCAGAACTTCGAGAAGTTTGAGATGTTGAAGTTTGAAATAGCTGTTGCAGAGCAAAACTGACTCAAGTATAAAGGGCACAAATAAAGTGCTATCAGGGAATGTTGTCCTCATTGCCTTTCCTGAGAAATATATTAGAGAATGAGCTTCAGGCAATCAAAATGACTAGACAGACATTAATATTAGGCCTGGTGTTGAGCATTAAATATACAGTTACTTGTAGAACTACCCACACCTATGCCCATACCATCTGAACATCCTCCCATTCCCATCATTAACATAAATATAACTTATTCAACAAATATTTAGAAAATATCCTCTACACACTAGATACTTGTGTGTCATGTGTCACGCTAGGATGGGTTGAGGTTGGGCAGGAGATACAGCCTGGGAGAAGAAAACCTAGAAAAACAATTGTTAGAAAAGGTGGGCCCTCTCTTAGCTGGGAAAATGTATAGAAATCCTGACAGTCTGGCTCGGTAAAAGTGTCTGAACCCCACCCAGGCAATAGTATCCAAGGGGTGGTCTGACATGGGCAGATGGGGGTGGTAGTGTGGTAGGTAGACAAACATGAGCAGAGTGAGGCTGATAGAACAGGTACAGAAGGTCAACAGGGCAGAAAGCCCTTCCAGGGCAGGGCCTCGCAAGGGACAAAACTAGGAAAACAGGAACTTCGCCCCAGAGTGACCTTTCCTCCTATAGCATACCACTGGTCATTCAGTTGGGACCCTCCCCTGATCTTTTCTCTCTGGCATGTTGGGTTAGATCCTCTTAGGTGAGAAATGAGCAAGGGGGCTGGAGAATAGCCCTTAAGCATTAAGCCCCAGGACAATGAGGTCCTGACCTGATTCAAATATATCTAGGCTTCAGTTGTGTTTCAGCTCCAGGCCCAGAAAAACAGCAAAACCAGATAAGCAACACCATGGTTGACATCAGGACCAGCTGCAATGAACCCCTACTCAGATGCCAACCAATCAGTGGAGACCACAAACCTGAAAGGACACACCTGGAACACTGATGAATATTCCATTGAGATTCCTTGGGATCTCCCCTAAAATCTCCACCCTTAAAAGCCCTTAAAACAGAGGTGGTGCTCTCCCTGGGGTGCTCTCCCTCTCCCTCCTGGGAGCACACCTGTGCCTTTCCTTTCCCCCTCTTCTTTCCTCTAGGCTCTTATCATTTCCTTCCTCTCTTTTAAGCTGTAAGGGTCCCTTCTTTTGCCTCTGTAATTTGTTTCCTGAACCCATTTCTTCTAAAGCTCACTTTTTCTGCCTCAAGGTGACTTTCTAAATAAACTTTCTCTTATAGAGTTTTTTATCTGAATTGTTTCCTAGCTAGAACTCAAGTACAAAGGTTACTGAACCAAGGTCCATTCTGATCTGACTGGTCTAACACCTGGTGCTGTTCTTGCTGCCAGCAACAGTTGCATTTGACTTTGGGAACTCTGGGACATTGTCATGGCATAAGGAGGAGCCCTGGAGTCAGATCAATTGGAAGTTAGGGCACCTGGAAGAGCAATTGAGCTGTGAAAATGGCACGTACATAGTTAGAAGGTAGAACAGGTTTCAGCAGGCCTGCTTCCTACTTGGCTGATTCCTCAAAACATCAGCCTCAAGAGGCTGCAGGAACCTAGATGTTAGATTCCCAAAAGTAAAGGAGCCTAATAGGATGACTCAAGGAAATTGCATCTGAATAATGTTGCCCATGTCAAAACTAGGTTATCCTGCATACATATCTATCTTAGAATGCCTCATGCAATAGAAAACTATTTCTATTTCTATATTTGACTTACCATTATGAATATTTTTATATTCTACTTACCACTATAGAGAGAATATATCATATTCAGTAGGGCAGATGGTAATAATAACAACTACCATTTATGGAACATGCTACATGCCAGAAGCTGTTATAGATACTTAATGAACTGCATCTCATTTTATCTTTACAATAACCTTCTGAGTTAGCTATTACTGTTCACATTTACAGAAAAGGAAACTGAGCCTAGTTTAGTAAGTTTAATTTGCCCAAGAACACATGACTATAAGTGGCCAAGCCAGAATTCTAGCACAAGTATGACTCCAGACCTGCCATTCACTATAACTGTTTCATCACACTGTTGTAACACAGTACTGAACCCTAAGAAGTATCACTGAAATAACAATTGGTCTGCTTTTTTGGTAAGAAAAACTGGGATCACAGCCCATTTCTCAGAAAGACCACACTGCCTTCTATCAGATTCAGTGACATTGGCCACTGGTAATTTTCAGAATGAATAAGAATATTTGACATTTGTATTGTGATATATAATTCCAAAAACATTTTATGAAGCTTGTAACACATATTATGAACACTGAAGCCCACACATATACGAACAAAAACCAATAAAAATTTTTATTTATTTGTTTGTTCGTTTATTTATTTTTATCTTCATTCGAGGACATGCTTATTGATTTTAGAAAGAGGGTACTTCTGGTCAAGATGGTGGCATAGGCAAACGTGGCTAGCTTCCTCACACAACCACATCAAAATTACAACTAAATTAAAGAACAACCATCACTCAGAGCCATCAGAAATCGAGTCAAATGGAAGTCTGACAACTATGGAATTAAAGAAACCACATTCATCCAGACTGGTAGGAGGGGCACAGATGTGGAATGGGCTGGTCCCACATTCACATGTGGTGGATAAAAATACAGTAGGGATATCGGGAGTAGGGAGTCCAACCCCACACCAGGCCTGCAGCCCCGGGTTCCAGTACCAGGAAGATAAATCCCCATAACTTCTGCCTGGAAAAACCAGTGGGGACTGAGTTGGTAGAAGAAACTCTGGAGTCCCAAGCAGTTCCTGTTAAAGACCCCACACATGGTCTTACACAGATTCATTACCTTTGAGCTCCACCACTGGGGTAGCAGCTTGAAAGGCACTGGTGGCATACAGGGAGGAACTGAAGTGTCTAACATCAAGGTGAGAGCTGGGCGACAGCTTTCTCCCAGATAGAAAGGTGAGCAGAGGCTACTGACTATTTTCCAAATCCTCCCCCCAACAGAGCCACAAAGCTGGCAGGCAGGTGCCATATCTGAGACTCCATCAACTTGACTAATAAAGTTTGTCTGGCCCTGGAGATCCCCTGAGGCTCTGTCCCCACAACTTACAGCTGTTAACAATGGCTTTTCCATATGAATCGCTGATCTTGGCTCATGCTTTGTAACTTCCTAAATCCTTTCAAACAAGCAATAACAGGCCTCAGTGAGTCCCCAGTCCCCTCCTCATCTGTACCTCTTGCTAAGTGGCCCAGGCCCAGCACTAGCAGCAGCCAGCCTAGATTTACAGTTTGGCTTCACCTGAGAATCTCCAAGCCCAGCACAAGTAGCAGCAATCTCAAATTGCTTTATAGTTCAGGCAGGGTGGCTCCAGGGCCTGCACCATCTGGGAAACTCTGAGGCCTACACAACCAGTAGAGAGCTACAGACCATGTGGGAGCACCACCAACCTGCTCCTGTGCAACTGATCCTCCATGTAGGGTAGAGGTTGGTGGTCAGTGGTCACAGTGAATCCTCACAGCCAACTGGCCTGGGTAAATCCCTACTATTGACCTGCCAATAGCAAAGAAGGTTCAACTATAAGAGGAGGGTGTACTCAGCCCACACAAAGGGCATACCTCCAGTACCCAGCTTGTGTGATAGAGGTGGCTGTGCCACTGGACCCTACAGGACACCTACTACATTAGGCCATGCTACCACAATAGGGAGTCATACCAGCTCAAACTAATACATAGAAACAAACACAGGGAGGCTGCCAAAACGGGGATACAAAGAAACATGGCCCAAATTAAAGAACAGATCAACACTCCAGAAAAAGAACTAAAGAAGATGGAAATAAGTGACTTATCAGATGCAGAGTTCAAAACACTGGTTATAAGGATGCTCAAGGAACTAAGTGAAGACCTCAACAGCATAAAAAAATCCAGCCAGAAACAAAGGATACACTAATTGAAATAAAGAACAATTTACAAGGAAACAACAGTAGAGTGGATGAAGCCAAGAATCAAATCAATGATTTGGAACATCAGGAAGCAAAAAACAACCAATCAGAACAACAGGAAGAAAAAAGAATCCCCCCAAAAATGAGGATAGTGTAAGCAGCCTCTGGGTCAACTTCAAGGGATACAACATTCACATCACAGGGGTAGCTTGAAGGAGAAGAGAGAGAGCAAGAAATTGGAAATCTATTTGAAAAAATAATGAAAGAAAGCTTCTCTAATTTGGCAAAGAAAATAGACATGCAAGTCCAGGAAGCACAGAGAGTCCCAAACAAGATGGATGCAAAGATGCCCACTCCAAGACACACCATTATTAAAATGCCAAGGTTAAAGATAAAGAGAGAATCTTAAAAGCAGCAGGAGAAAAGAAGTTAGTTACCTGCATGGGTACCCATAAGACTGTCAGCTGATTTCTCAAGAGAAGCTTTGCAGGCTAGAAGGGATTGGCAAGAAATATTCAAACTTATGAAACTCTGGAACCTACGACCAAGATTGCTGTACCTAGCAAAATTATCATTTAGAATTGAAGGACAGATAAAGAGCTTCCCAGACAAAGAAACTAAAGGAGTTCTTCAATAGTAAAACCATTATTATATGAAATGTTAAAGGGACTTTTTAAAGAAAAATAAGATTAAAACTATAAAAAATAAAATGGCAGTAAATACATATCTCTCAACAATTGAATCTAAAAAACAAACTAAGCAAAGAAGAACAGAAATAGAATCATGGACACAGAGAGTGTTTTGATGGTTTCCAGATGGGAGGGGGGTATGGGGAAATGGATGAAGAGGTGAGAGGATTCAGAAGTACAAATAGGTAGTTACAGAATAGCCATAGGAATGTAAAGTACAATACAGGAAATGGAGTAACCAAAGAACTTATATGCATGACCCATGGACATGAACAATGGTGTGGGGATTGCCTGAGGGAGTGGGGGGTACTGGGAGAAGGGGGCAAAGGGGAAAAAATTGGGACAAGTATAATAGCATAATCAATAAAATATAACAAAAAATAAAGGAGGGGAAAGGAGGGAGAAAGAGAGAGAGAGAAACATTGAAATGAAAGAGAAATATCAGTTGGTGTCCGCCCATATGCTCCCTGACTAGGACCAAACCCACAACCTAGGCATTTGCCCTGACTGGGAATCAAACCCACAACCTTTTAGTTCACAGGACAATGCCTAGCCAACTGAGCCACACCAGGCAGGGCTCAATGCAAACTTTTAAATGAATATTAATTCCAATTGTGGTAAAAGTCAGTTATATTCATTGCAGTATTGTTTACTTTCTCTATATCCTGTCATTTGAAACTTTATTTTTAATTCTGGAGAAGTAAAAAAAGTGATTTAGGTTTTTCCACACTTTGCTTGTTTGCTTATCACTTAAAAAAAAAAAAAAAAAAAAAAAAAAAAAACATTAGCCCTGGCTGGTGTGGCTCAGTGGATTGAGCGCTGGCCTGTGAACCAAAGAGTCATTGGTTCAATTCCCAGTCAGGGCACATGCCTGGGTTTTGGGCCAACTCCCAGTGAGGGCCACATGAGAAGCAGCCACACATTGATTTTCTCTCCCTCTCTTTCTCCTTCCCTTCCTTGCTCTCTAAAAAGAAATAAATAAAATCTTAAAAAAATTTTTTTTAAATAAAAAATTAGCCCTGGTTGATGTAGCTCAGTGGATTGAGCACTGGCCTATGAACCAAAGGGTCATTGGTTTGATTCCCAGTCAGGGCACATGCCTGGGTTTTGGGCCAACTCCCAGTGAGGGCCACATGAGAAGCAGCCACACACTGATGTTTCTCTCCCTCTCTTTCTCCCTCTCTTCCCCTCTCTCTAAAATCAAATAAATAAAATCTTCAAAAAATAAAAAATATATATTATTTTTGGTGAGGTATATATGCTTATCTCTTTTCAAAAATACACATAATTAGAGACTAGAAGCTCAAAGTATCACTCAGCTTCAATAGTGATCATTTGTCCAGTAAGTTCGATGACATGATTTCTGATAGAGGTATCTCTTAAATCTTTTCTGATGTAATTACTACTTCATTCAGA
The DNA here is from genome assembly GCA_028533065.1 of Trachops cirrhosus. Lineage (NCBI taxonomy): Eukaryota > Metazoa > Chordata > Mammalia > Chiroptera > Phyllostomidae > Trachops > Trachops cirrhosus. Next base: position 109,810,625 of record CM052543.1, on the reverse strand, counting down.
TAATATCTTGGTGTTTCTACATCATTGGTATAACTACTGCCTTATATTAATTAATCATGGCTGATGTAGGGGACATTTGACGTACTATTGCTGAATTTAGCACACTATAGCCCACAAAATATTTTTGTTTTATCTGGAAACACTGTTTTCTTTAAGTTTTACATTTTCAATTAGCCTGGGCTTCAAAATGTATTTGTTTGGTATCAGTTGGCCCCACTGGGTTGGTCCATGTTTACCCACTGACCATCTAATCTTCATCCTTTTTCTGTTAACACAGAAACTGGGAAAAAATTTTTCTGTGCATAGATAATTAGAATGTTCAGCTGCCTGAATAATGACATTGTGCATAATAATGTAATTCATAGCTATCTGCAGTGGTTCCATTCAGAGAGTTATCTGAAGCTCATAACCCTACAGTTTTTTTTAAATATATTTTATTGATTATGCTATTACAGTTGTCCTATTATCCCCCCTTCATTCCCCTCCACCCTGAACACCCTCCCCCACCCACATTCCCCCGCTTTAGTTCATGTCCATGTGTCATAAGTTCTTTAGCTTCTACATTTCCCATACTATTCTTGCCCTCCCCCTGTCTATTTTCTACCTACCATCCCTGCTGCTTATTCTTCGTACCTTTCCCCCCCTCTCCTCCTCCCACTCCCCTGTTGCTAACCCTCCATGTGATCTCCATTTCTGTGGTTCTGTTTCTGTTCTAGTTGTTTGCTTAGTTTCTTCTTGTTTTTGTTTCAGGTGTGGTTGTTAATAATTGTGAGTTTGCTGTCATTTTACTATACATGTTTTTGATCTTCTTCTTAGATAAGTCTCTTTAACATTTC
>CM052543.1:109763183-109809289 GCA_028533065.1 Trachops cirrhosus | reverse complement strand
CTTATTTCTTCATTCTTTTCTGGTTGTATATTTTTTTTCTTCCTTCTAGTCCACTCCAATGATGTGAGACCCATCTTTCATTCTATCACTGTTGGTTCCCTGTGAATCTTTCTTCATTAAACTTATTGTAGCCTGCATTTTTTCATCTAATTTGTGACCAAAATCAACCAATTCTGTGAGTATCCTGATCACCAGTGCTTTGAACTGTGCATCTGATAGGTTGACTATCTCTTGGTCACTTAAAAGGATGGATTCTGGGGCTTTCAATTCTTCTGTTTGAGCCATCTTTTTGCTGGTTTTTTGGTTTTTGTTTTCTTTGTTGTTGTTATTTTTTGGTCTTGTTGAGCTCCTGTAGTGAGGGACGGGGCCTTAGGAGTTCACCAGGGTGGGGCACCCCAGTGGCTGGGTTGTGACGCTGTATGTGGGGGCGGGGTCCGAGAAGGAACAATGGTGCTTGCTGTGTTCTCTGCAGGACCTCAGTCCCTTCCGCCGCTTTCTGAAAGCCTACCGGGCCCCTCTGGCACCAACTGCGGTGTGGATGGGCCTACGCACCCCACAGGACTTTCCTTTTCAGTCAGTGACCCAAAGCTGTATTTCCCGGTGTTGGGACCCTGAGTTGCGCGCAGTGCCTTGCTTCACAATGGCCGCCTCGCTGGGTCTGCTGGTCGCCACCCCCTGGCCGGGGCCCACCAGCCACTGCTGCTTGTGCGCCCAGGTTCTGCCCACTGCGGACTTGTGCGCTGCCCCAGTTGCTGTGTGCTCTGCTCCTTGTCCCTCGCCTGGCCGACTCCACCCCTCCTACCGGTCTCCATAAATGCGTCTATTTTTAAATCCTTGGGTGTCCGACTTCCATACACTTCAATTCTCTGTCAGTTCTGGTTGTTATTTTGTTTCTATATTGTTGTTGTCCCTATCTTGGTTGTGCGAGGAGGCACAGTGTGTCTACCTATGCCTCCATCTTGGCTGGAAGTCTGAGTGTTATAGTTTTATTCTGTTCTAGGCATTTGGTCATCAATCCTAGTTTAAAAGGATTTTTTTTTACCATGATCTACAGTAGAAAAAAATTATATTGCGGCAAGGTACATACAAAGGTTTCCTTTGCCATGTGGCAACACAACCTGACGTATTTTTTACTCTATTAAAAAAATTCAGCCACTAAACTGATTTAACTAACCACTAATGGGTCAAGACCCTTGTTCTAAAGAGTCCCTCCCTGGTCTTTTGGCATCTTGTTTATCAGCACCTGGTCAGGCATCAGGACAGTATATCTAAAACAATCACTGCCTTATTTCTTGGATTTTCAGTGGAGAAATCCTTTAGCATAGAAGAACAGTACATAGAATATATAAAAGGTACTTTTAGTTGTTTAAAATGTTGGAGATTTATTTAAAGTCTTCTAGAAAATATCCTCAATATGAAATTTTGTTAAAGAACACAGGATGAAAAGTCAAGCAACCTGAGTCCTTGACTCACACTGCCACTGAGTGTTAGGAGGTAAATCACTCAGCCCCTCTGAACCAAGGGGTCTTGATCTAGAGAATGATATGTAAATCTGATGATATAGAAACTCTATAAAAATCTAATAATTCATTCACTCATTCATTTGACAAATGCTTCATTAAGTATGTGCCAAGTGGGTCTCTCACTGCTCATCTGACAATCCAAGTTGGGAGGGCCAATGTTATAAATTTATCACACATCATATGAGATCATATGCCTGGATTCTTTCTCATCAAAGTTATGCTTCATCAGGCATCACAGGGGAATGAGCTGCTTCATATAAATCACATTACATAGAAAAAGAATGCTCATTTATATAAACAACTTTATAAAAATCTCTCTAATATGTATTAGAGATTATACACTACCTAATTTCATTAATGGTTTAATTAGTTAACTAGTAGTAAGGAGCTTAATTTTAAGATTTGTAAATTTTTATTCAACTTTAATTTAAAATGTCAAAAAGTTAACTTTTACTCAAATTTCCTCCATTTCTTTTCCCTCCACCACTTTTTAATTCTTTCAGTTTAGTTTAACTGTCATAATACCAAGTGAGATGGCACAATCAGTGGTCAGAGTATTACTAAAAGCCATTTGTACACCAATGTAGCAATCACTTAACTGTACACAAAAAGTGATTATGAACTACATAAAATATCACACTAAACCCAAATTAAGTCCCCAAACCCTCAATTCAGCATAATCCCCCAAATATCCACAGCTACCCCCAATGACCCATGATGTAAAGGTAAGTGTGATGGAGGACAAGTTGGACTGAAGAGACATCACTCTTAAATGATTGCTACTTTTACAAAGACATATGAGTATTGCCATGTGAACACATCCTTAGGGATCACCATTCCCAAGGCTCTGGAAGGGACTTATATAAATGAAAGGCCCTGAAACTTAAGCTTCACTAGTTCATGGTAAATCTGCTTACACAAATATCAATCACTGAATGAAGGAGTGAATATGATGAGCCAATTATAAGACTGGATCTCAAGTTAAATGTATTTGTGTTGTATTGTTAAATTCACCATTTATGAGCTTGTGGTGTGAACAAATTAATTTCTCTGTGCCTCTGTTTTTTAACCTGTGAAAAAGGGGATGATGATATCAAACACATAGATAGGGATGTTCTGAGGTATTGAAAGAGATAATGTATAAAGCATGTAGTTTGGTGTTTGATAGATGGTTAACACTAATAAGAGCAATACCTATGTGATGGTGATGGTGACAACACTATATTAAATATAATAAAGTAGGCAGAGGATGTTGAAGGGTATAATGGTTTTTGATCTTATAATAAATGTTTCCCAAACAATCTGATTTAAAATCTTTTTAAATTTAAGTATAGTTGGTACACTATGATATTTTGAATTCCTTTGGTTGACTTGGGTTTAGTTTTCAAAGTTTTGCAAGATCCTGCAATAAAATCTGATGAAAAATGACTTAAGGAATTTTCTAATTTGAGTGGAACAGTAGCATGAACAAAAAGGGAGTTTAGGGGGAAAAATGACAAAACCTGGGGAACTATTTTCATATTCCCAGGATCCAGAGATATATTTAATTTTTATGCTACTGTCGATTTCAAGAGCTATGTCTTCCTTCAGCACCCTCTCTGCCCTGTGGCCTCCTATCTGTCTTAGATCAACTATAGCTGATCTTCACATAATTTTAGCACTAATTTCCATGAATTTTCCTATTCCATGTCCCTCTGTAAAACCTTTGGTTTTGTGTAACTAAAGATTATAGCAACAGAGAAAAGTTTAGGACGGAAAGAACATTCTGTCATTCATTTCTTGGCTGTATTTAGTATTACTCCATTGCTCCTCTAGCAGGGTTTTACCAGTGTTTCCAAATGGCTAGATGCTAGCCTAACACATCTAGGGGCATTAGAAGCCTCCAACATGCTTGCTCACTAATCCAGAGATCCCCCAACTGCCCTCAACTAGTTCTTTAGAAAGGAGAGTTGCAGATGTTCCTATATGCACACACACACATTTCAGTGTCCATTGAACAAAGAGGTTTAGTGTTTTGAGAAGCTGAAGAAGTGTATTTACTGTAAGTGTTCTGTCTCTGGAAGCCTAGATGAAAATCTCTGCTTTGGAGGAAATTTGCCAAAATGAAACCTGCAAAATGCAAACAACAAGCAAGCATCCATCAGTTGTGCTTGGAGACAACTGTGAAGACAGCTGCAGGCAGTTGTAATCATTTTAAAGCTTTAAATGTTAAGCCTTTCACTCAGGGATACAAACAGAACAGGACTATGTGCTTTCCAAGTAAGAGAGCAGTTTCTTGGTTTTTGTTTTTCTAATTGTGAATATGGGCTTGAGTGTCCTTGAAAGTGATGGCTCATGGAAGCTGCACGTGTATTTCTGTTAAAATATTGGCCCATGAGAGATTGCAAGACTAGACAGTAAGCAGGATAATGTGTAGGTCTGAACTTCTTTACATGCTAGAAGAAAAGCTGTGACAAGGACTTAGAGTGTATAAAATACTTTTTAAAAATGTATATATTGATCTCTGCCCCCAGTTGCTGGCGTAGCACTCCTAAAACCCTTGTAATTATCTAAGTGATCGGAGTCTTTTTGTTCTGAGGCAATGGCTGGTGGGCTCTTGGATGAAGGCTGACCACCAGAAAACCAAGACAAGCTTGGAAATTTCAGTCCCACTCCCATCCTCCAGGAAGAGGAGAGAGGCTGGAAACTGAGCTAATGATCAATCATGACTACATGATGAAGCCTCCATAAAAATCCCCAAAGTATGGGGTTCAGAAAGCTGCCAGGTTGAACACATAAAGGATAGAGGTACCAGGAGAGTGATGTGCCTGCCTGGCAAGGGTGTGGAAGCTCTGCACCCCTTTCCCCCTTACCTTTCCTTATGCATCTTTTCCATCTGGATGTTTGTCTGTAACCTTTATCATATTCTTTTATAATAGACTGGTAAATACAAATTGTTTCCCTGAGTTCTGTGAGCCATTCTAGAAAATTATCAAACTCAAGGAGGGAGTCATGGGAACCCTGATTTATAGCCAGTTGGTCAGAAGTGCAGGTGAAACTTGCAATTGGCATCTGAATGTGATAAGGGGCAGTCAGGTGAGAATGAACCGTTAACCTGTGGGATCTGATGCTATCTTCAGGTAGATAATGTCAGAATTTAGTTAAATTGTGGGACACCTAGCTGGTGTCAGCAAATTGCTTGATGTGTGGAAAACACACACACATGTGGTGTCAGGAGTTTAGTGAACTGTGGTAATAGTGTGAGAGTAAAGGAGAAACACAGGGAGTGTTTTTCCCATACAGAGTGCTTTTGCTGTAAGGACTACATTGCAGAGGGTTGGGGGGATGTCTGACACCTCAAGGCCAGTAATCAGCTTTGGAAATACTCTGTCATCCATGATGATTGCTTTATCCTGGCCAAATGGAGCCAGACTACATCTGGGAATATTCAGAATATATAAACAACTCTAAAAACACAATCCTGAGCAAACAAACAACACAAAAAATTCTTTAATGGGCAAAAGATCTGAAAAGACATTTCATGGAAAAGATAAAGATATGGCAAATAAGCACTCTTCATCACTAGCTGTTAGGGAAATGTAAATTAAAATCACAGTGAGATTCTGCCACCCTTATTAGAATGTCTAAAATAAAAGACTGACCATACTAAGTATTAGCAAGGATATGAATCAACTGGAACTTTCATACATTGCTAGTGAGAATATAAAATGATGTATCCAACCCAGCCATCCTACTTCTAGGTATTTCCCCAAGACAAACAAAAGCAAGTGTCCATACAAAAACTTATACCCAAATGCTCATAGAAGCTTAGCTTGTAATAGCCCCAAACTGGAAAAAATCCAAACATCTCTCAGCAGCTGGATAGGGTAATTACAACACATCCATAAAATGAAACACTATTTAGCAATAAAAAGGGACAAAGTATCAATACACACAATATGGATTGATCTCAAAATAACTGTCAGTGAAAATAAAAGCCAGATAAAAAGAAGTACCTACTGTATGATTCCATTTATAGAAAATGCAAACTAACCTGTGCTGACAGAAAGCAGATCAGTGGTTGCCTGAGGCTAGGGGTGAGAGCAGGAAGGTGGAATTACAAAGAGGCAGGAGGTAGACTTTGAGGGTAATGGGTTTATTCATTATCTTAATTTGGTGATGGTTTTTCAGGCTATAGATAAGTCAAAACTTGTTAAATTGTATACTTTAAATATGTGCCTTTTACCATATTGTCAATACATATGCCAAAAAAATACCTGACATTAAAGCTGCTAAATAGCATATTTCTAATTTCTTTTTTAATTTTTTTTGAGGTACAACATATAGAGTATTCACCTTCCCCTAATCAGACCCTACGAAAAGGTCTACAACCACTCCAGTACCACCGTAGACAGAAAGAGTGTAAATAAGTGGAAACAGTAGTAGAAATAGAGGTCTTAATTGATTGCAGTGAAAATATTTACAAATTTTACAAAAACAGACACCCATTTCAATACACTGTTAGGGCTTCTCCCAGGGCCCTGGAGGAGGCCTACGCAAGTCAGGAACTGATGGAAATGAGAAGGAAATCCTAAGCACTCCTTGGATTTGGGGAAGACTGGGAGAAGCGTCAGGATCCAGCAGAGAAATGGTCTTCCAGCTCTATGGGCTCAGAGCTGTGGTTGGGATTTAAGCTGTGGTTGTTCTGAGGTCACAAGCTAGTAAGGCCTAAGGACATATCAATTACACAAGGAATGGGGCAAGTTTTGAAAGGTCACTGGCACCATCCTCTGGAGTTTATGCACGATCACCCAGCACAGACCTGTCTAATCACTCAGGAGATGTATCAGTGTGCTGAGGCACAGGAGTGTAAGACAAGACTCGTGGATTCTATCACTGTGCTACTGCTGTGACTATCTGCTGATCTGTGCCTTGAAGCAGATAATACAATCTCTGGGTGTTGTTTTTCAACAATAGTAAAATAGAATAACAAGAATTACCTATTGATGGCATATACTGAAATCTTCCCATGGAAATAATTTTTTTAAGACTTTATTTATTTACTTTTAGAGAGAGGGGAAAGGAGGGAGAAAGAAGGAGAGAAACATCAATGTGCTGAGAGATATATCGATCAGTTGCCTCTCACATGTCCCCCGACTGGGGACCCAGTCCGAAACCCAGGCATGTGCCCTGACCGGGAATCGAACTGGCAGCCCTTTGGTTTGCAGGCTGGTGCTCAAACCACTGAGCCACACCAGCCAGGGCCCATGGAAATAATTTTTATCCTGTCTGAAATCTGGCTCATCTTTTCCATTATCTGAAGTTCCCTTTGCAGTTGGAAGAAAGAAAATAGGGAAGTTAAAGAGAATTAGATGGCATAAGCAAGTAACTCCAGGTAGGGCACCACTCCAGCACTGGGCAAGGGCTGCTGACATCCTTCCCTCATGCCAAGGAGACCTCACAGGGCCTTAGAAGGAGACTGTGCAGGTGAAGGGTCCTGAAACTTAATCCTCATTTACTTCAAGTTAAATCTACCTTTTTCTGGAAGCTTTCTATTACTTTTTCTCCCCAATTATTTGAAGTTACCATTTACTGGGTATTTCGTGCCAGTCACACATATGCTTGAAAATTTTTCTCAACCTCATCAATACATTAGAATCACCTGGGAAGCTTTTACAATGTACCAACCTGGAACGGACTGAAACCACATCTCTAAGGGTGGGGCTTGATTACCTGTTGTTTTTATTATTTTTTTAAGATTTTGTTTTTAGAGAGAGGGGAAGGGAGGGAGAACGATGGGGAGAGAAACATCAGTGTAAGACAGAAGCATTGATTGGTTTGCCTCTCGAAACTCCACCAACCAGAGACCTGGCCTGTAACCCAGGCATGTGCCCTGACCAGGAACTGGCAACCTTTTGGTTTGCCAGATGATGCCCAACCCACTGAGGCATACCAGTCAGGGCAAGTACCTATTGTTTTTAAAAGCCCCCTAAATGATTCTAAAACTCAACCAGGGTTGGACCTCTTGGCACACAATGTGATTTTATGTATGTTAACTTCTTTTTTTTCCTTTTAATCACTTTATTGTTGTTCAATTACAGTTGTTTGCATTTTCCCCCCACCCCAGTCATTCTCACCTCCCTCCCTTGCTTCCACCATCACCCTTGGTTTTGTCAATGTGTCCTTTATAGTAGTTCCTGAAAACCTTGCCCCCACTGCTCCCTCCCCCGTCCCCTCTGGTTATTGTTAGATTGTTCTGAATTTCAGTGTCTCTGGTCATATTTTGTTTGCTTTTTTCTTTTGTTGATTATGTTCTAGTTAAAGGTGAGATCATACGGTATTTGTCCTTCACCGCCTGGCTTATTTCATTTAGCATAATGCTCTCCATTTCCAACTTCTTAAACCCTTACACAAACCTGAGATATAGGTCTTGTTATCCTTATATATGAATAAACTAAGGGGCAGAGAGGTTTATATCTTACTCAAGATCAAATCAGAGTTGTAATTCAAACCCAGATTGGTCTGGCTTCACAGAACACTTTGCTTTACCAGTTCTTAGCTTTATATGGCCTCTATGAGAAGAAAACACCTTTTCATTCAAACTTCTGCAATTGGCAAAATGAAGTGATGAATAAAATATCATGTAATTCTTTTCATAGCAAATATGACCTCCTTAACTCTAATCCTATAAGAAGCAATATAGTAAAGCCATATTCCAGAGTTTAGTTCTGAGTTGGAAGAGTACTTTGTATCCATCAAAATGTCTGATTATCTTCACTGTGGAGGAACTAGTTGGTAATGAAAATCCCTAGTACCAGCTAGGATTGGAATGGATCTATTTGATGTGGCTTTGGAGATTCTGGATATAAAGTAATTAGTAGTAACCCAGAATATACTGTATCTCAAGCCCCTACTCAGTTTCTCCCTTACATTAGTTCCTAAATCCCACAACTTTCTTTCTGTGCTGATCTGTGCCTTGAAGCAGATCATACAATCTCTGGGTGCCCTACCTGGAGTTACTTGCCTATGCCATCTAATTCTCTTTAATTTCCCTATTGTTCCAACTGCAAAGGGAACTTCAGATAATGGAAAAGATGAGCCAGATTTCAGACAGGATAAAAATTATTTCCATGGGCCCTGGCTGGTGTGGAAGCCAGGAAGGCACAGATAGCAAAGTGATTCATTGCTCACTTTGCTAGAACATTGTCACATCATTATCGCAATAAAGATCTAAAGAAGGAAATCTTTCTGATTTTTTGGTAACTGTATTTTGCACTCTCACTTGAAAGCTAGTTTTCCTCAATATCATTTTTCCTCAGATCTTTAAAGATAGTGTTCTGTTTGTTCTCTTGCAGCTATGTTGTCAATGAGAAAACCGAGACCACACTGATTCTCATTCCTTTAAGCTTAACTTGTTTATTCCTTTGGAAGATTTTAGGATTTTATCTTTATCCCTGGTGTTCTTAAATTTCACCATGACATGCTTAGGTATTGGTTCTGTTTCATTCATCTTTGTTAACATTTTTGATTTGAAGACTTGTATCTTTCTTAAACTCTGAGAAATCTTTTATCATCATTTTCTCCTCTGCATTCTCTCCTTTCTTTCTAGTGCCTCTATTACATGGATGTTGAAACTTCCATTTCCATTTACTTTATCTTCTGAACTGCATTGAGGGACAACTTCTCATTTTCTATATTCCACTCACTAATTTATTCTCCAGCTACCCCTCTCCTATTAATAGATCTAGTGATTTTTTTAAAAATCAAAAATTTAGTTTCCAAGTTAACTTTTTAATGTGATTATGGAATCCTTTCACTTCACACTGAAAATATTAATTTTGCTTATGCACTCAAAGAGTGTCTTTGTTTGCTGTATTTGCTTTCTTTGAGTGTTTAGTTTTGTTTCTTCAGTGCTTTTCTTACCTGTGGTTGGTTTTCCACAAAATTTTAAGGATTCTTGTATTGTTTATCATTCCATCTGTTAATCCTTAGATTCCTGCTCAATAAATTCAGTATATGTTATGATAGTTTGCCTTTTGTAATGAGAGGGAAGAGATATGCTACTGAGAAGAGTGTGTTCAAGACTTCTTTTCTGAGGTGGAATCTTCTGTCCCTCCTGGTGGCTAGAAGCTAGCTGAGGCAGATGGTCCTCTCTCTCTGGCTTCAATTCTCATGTCCTTCTTTAGCTTATGGACAATCAGTTCTGCTGCCTGCTATTTAGCAGAGGAGTGGGAGACAGGTTGGTGGTCACCAGTCTAATTACTTCCTATATAGTCCCTCAATTAATCACTTTGATGAATGTCCAGGGCTTTTTTCTCTGACTTGTTTCATCATTGATTCTAGAGTTGGTATGACACTGAACTCCTATCTTTATAGCCCTCTGCTTCTGCAAGTTTTTGGACTGCAGTTTCTTTCAGTGTGCCTTAAACCAGAGATCAAACCCACAACCTTGTTGTATCAGGATGATGCTCTAACCAAGTGAACTACCCAGCCAGGACACTATTTCTTCTTTATGACTTGGAAAGCTAGCTGAATGGCAGCAACCCTGTGGTCACTCCATAAACATTTTAAACAGCTTTATTGAGGTATAAATAACTTACAATAAACTGCACATATTTAAAGCACACCATTTGTTAAGTTGACATTTGTATACATGTGTGAAACTAGTACCACAATTAAGACACTAACCATATTGAACATATCCATTACTCCTGCCACCCCACTCCCATCCAGACATGATGGGGGGGCTCCACCAGCAGAATTTCCCCAGTCATTGCAGATGACAAATAAAAATGCCCAACATGTGATTTGCTTGGGGAGGAAAGGTGACCAGTCCCTCAAAGGAGAAAGGTCCTGAATAGCTTCTTCCCTGTGTTTTTATTGGGTTCAGCTCAGAGATACATAGTATGCAGGAAAAGCTCATCAACCAGTGCTCAGAATGTTACTGACATCATTTACAGATAATAGTTGAAGAAACACAGGAATTGTCTCTGGTCAGGGTTGGCTTTGGCTCAAGTGTCTGTTTCATAGCAACAGGGCAAAGCAGGTCTCAAAGGAAACAATGTATATTCTTTCTCTGGCCAGATTTGCCCCCGGAGCTGCTTGATCCAGTACAAGGTTGCAGCTGCCTCTTGGCATAGTTCCCAGGCTGAGTCAGGCAGGGAGAGCAAAGGAGCCTGGAGACTAGGAGACTTTTGCAGAAAGACTGAGGACTCAGGCTATAACAAAGCCAAGGGGTGAGGGTCTTTTTGCCCCTTCTCTGAAGACCCCTAAATCCTTCCCTGATGGCCCATTTTGACAGTGCCTGTCTTAGGTTGTCCCTCCTCCTTTGAGGGATCATACCCATCATTGGCTAACTTGTCATCCACATGGGCCAAGCAGGGGGAAGTGAGGGAGACAGGGGCTACGCTCCTGCCAGGAGGTAGTATCCTGTCTCCTTAGTAGTTTATGGCCTCAAGGCCTTTTCACTCAGCTCTAGCTGTAGGACAAAAGCCTACATCCCTGAAACCAGATGGGATGGCTCCCAACACAGGCACAATGGATAGTGAATAGTATCATTCAGATGCACTACACATCTTGACACTTATGGTGAGATTACCTACATGCTCTGATTTTTTTCACATTTGCTAGTCAGAAAAGTGGTTCTCAATCTTTATTTTAGTGTGCATTGGAATCAGCTGGATGGTTAAGCTTATTAAAATATGGATTGCTAGGGTCCTGTCCAGAGTTTTTGATTCAGTAGGTCTGGGACAGGGCCTGAGAATCTGCATTTATGACAAGTTTTCAGATGATGTTGATGTTTCTTGTCCATGAATCACACTTTGAAAATCACTGTTAGAGAGTTTTTAAATTTTCTTCCCCATTTCACCTCATTTCTTAACCTTTAGTTCTTCCCTCACCCCAGAATATGGTGTTCCGTGGTACACTGTACTTACCCTATCACATACCTTACACCATGTGTTACTGTAATGTCCTATTTATGTGTGTGTCTCTCCTACCAGACTATTATCCTCAGCACCTAACACAGTCTGACAGAGTAAGCACTCAATGTACATGATAACTAAATAGGTTCCTTAATTTTGATACTTTAGAAGACATAACTGAAACAATATCTTTACAGCTGTAGGATATTTAGAAAGAAGCACTTCTATGTGCTAGAAATAAAAGGTGAAAATATCAAGGATCCCTTCATTGATAAAACATGGCAATTTTTAATGTTAACATTTTCTAGGAAGTGTGTTTATTGCAATTCTTTTCGACCAAAATACCACACATTGAAATAATTACTAAAAACAAAGGTCAGGAATGCAAGTTAAGACATTTTACCCATTACTTTTTCAATAATTACTTCAGCGTCTGTACTTTGTTCTTCTAAAAGTATATTCTTTTCCCTTCAGATTAAACACCCTAAACCACAAAACTATCTAATATAACTAGGCCGTGAAATAACTCTTAAATTGACTCCCAGAGCTGCCAGATATTGAAATCTGAACATATGTGGTTTCATAGATATTTAAACCATTATCTAAAATTACAAAACCCAAAAAGCTTTAGAAACATAAATTTTTCATTACTTTAAGGCAAACTCATTAGGCAGCAAAATCTGACCTGAACAAGTATGTAGTTATTATTACATAGATTATATAAACTTTATTTATCCTAGTCAAGGTTAATACTAATGCATTTTTATTGCATAAAAATTAATATTATAAGATATTGCTCAAGACCCTACTTAGGTATTATAGGAAGTATAGTATATGTATATATTTCTGTCTAAAAATCCCAACTCTGAATTCTGAAATACATCTGGCCCAAAGGGTTCAGATAAATGATTATGTGCCTATATTAAGAGTGAGATATCGAGTTCCAGCCAAGATGAAGCATAGGTAGAAATCCTTTGCTTCCTCACACAACCAAAAGGAGGATAACAACCAATCTAAAACCAATAAACAACCAGATGTACCAGAAAATCAAACTGCATGGAGCTACAACAACCAAGGAATTAAAGAAATAGTCAGCCAGACCAACCAGATTGGTGCACCAAGACAAAGAAATAGAGCCCAAATGAAAGAACAGGGTAAAATTCCAGAAACAGAACTAAGTGATGAGGAGATAGACAACCTATATGATGGAAGTTCAAAGCCCTGGTAATCAAAATGCTCACAGAACTGATAGAGCTTGGTTGCAAAATGATAGAACACATGAAGGATACCAAAAGTGAAATAAAGCAAAATATTCAGGGAACCAACAGTGACAGGAAAGAAACCAGGACTCACATCAATGATTTGGAACAAAAGGAAGAAATAATCATCCAACCAGAACAGAATGAAGAAATAAGAATTCAGAAAGACGAAGAGAGGCTTAGGAACCTCTGGAACAAGGTTCCCAACTTTAAACATTCCAATATCTGAATTACAGCAGTGCCAGGAGGAGAACAAGAGCAAGAAATAGAAAACTTATTTGAACAAATATGAAGGAAAACTTCCCCAATCTGGTGAAGGAAATAGGCTTCCAGGAAGTCCAGGAAGCCCAGAGAGTTCCAAAGAAGTTGTACCCAAAGAGGAACACACCAAGGCGCATCATCATTAAATCACCCAAGATTAAAGATAAAGAGAAAATCTTAAAAGTAGGAAGAGGAAAAGGAGAGAGTTACCTACAAAGGAGTTCCCATAAGACTATCAGCTGATTTCTCAAAAGAAACCTTAGAGGCAAGAAGGGGCTGGAAAGAAGTATTTGAAGTCAAGAAAGGCAAGGAACTACATCCAAGATTACTCTATCCAGCAAAGCTATCGTGTAGAATGGAAGGGCAGATAAAGTACTTCTCAGATAAGGTCAAGTTAAAGGAGTTCTTCATCACTAAGCCCTTATTATATGAAATGTTAAAGGGGCTTATCTAAGAAAAAGAAGTTAAAAATATGAACAGTAAAAAGATAGCAAACTCATAATCATTAACAACCACACCTAAAACAAAAACAAAAGCAAACTAAGCAAACAACTAGAACGGGAACAGAACCACAGAAATGGAGATCACATGGAGGGTTAGCAACAGGGGAGTGGGATGGAGAAAGAGGGGAAAAGGTACAGAGAATAAGTAGCATAGATGGTAGGTAGAAAATAGACGGGGAGGGCAAGAATAGTATGGGAAATGTAGAAGCTAAAGAACTTATGACACATGGACATGAACTAAAGGGGGGGAATGTGGGTGGGAGAGGGTGTGGGGGGTGGAGGGGAATGAAGGGGGGTAATGGGACAACTGTAATAGCATAATCAATAAAATATATTTTTAAAAAAATTATAAAGAATTGAGATGTCAATTTCTCTTAATCTCTATTTTTTTGGTCTACTGTATTGAATATATTTGTCCAAATAATGCCCTTTCTTGTTTTGTATCTGAAAAATTGGTCTTATTAAAAATAGCTTTCTTCATTTTCTGTTTTAATATTAGGCAAATATTGCCCTGTTTGGGTGGCTCAGTTGTTTGGAGCATCACCCTGTATACCAAAAGGTTGCATGTTCAATCCCCAGTCAGGGCACATACCTAGGTCGCAGGTTTGATCCCTGGTCAGGGCACATATGGGAGCCAACCAATTGATGTTTCTCTCTCTTTCTCCCTTCCTCTCTTTCTAAAATCAATAAAAACATATCCTTGGGTGAGAATTAAAAGAAATAAACAAAAAATAAAATATTAGCCAAATATTGTTGGAAACTTAATGTTTCTATTTATATATGAGGCTTTCTTTTTAAATCAGGTTATAGACAATTCTATACTTCTTTGGGATCCTTGTGGCTCATTTCCATCAGATGAATCATCATCATACTCACATGAATCATCACCAGAACAACTACAGTTTGGAACTAAAATATATATCTAGTGGAAAACATATTATTTTGAAACACATTTGAAAGACTAATGTCACGTTTACAAGCCACTGACATTCAGCAGTCTCAACTGATGAAAATAGAATTGTTGCAGATTAAGATGTAAAGTAGACAACAATAAACAGATGCTACCATTGTATAGAGCAAAAAGAAAACCTAAAATATATTTAGGAATGCATTAAACAAAAAATGTACTGGATCTATGTGAAGAAAATGCTACCAGGAAACTTTAAAAGAAAACTTGGGGAAATAAGGGGCATGTGTTTTTAGATAACATATTTGGTTTCAAAAGGAAAAGAAGTTATTTAGGTGAGCTTAAACTAAAAAAGTTAATATGAAAGAAGAGCTACCTTTTATAGATTCCCTAAGAGCAGAAAGTAGGCCTTAGTGAGAGCAAAGCAGGCCCTGAAAACCCTGAGAAGCCCAGGCAGAAGCCCTCTTCTTGGGCCACAGGGCTTCCTGGCTCTGCTTCTCTCTGTGTATCTGCAGGCCTGCTTTCTCCATGGGTCAAATATCTCTGTTTTACCTTCTTTGTGTTATCACTTTCCAGGTCAAGTGACCAGGAAAGGCTATTTCTAGGAAAGAAAATGTGATTCGACGAGCCTGAATCAGTTTTCCACATAGCTAATTAGCTATGGCAGGGGAGGGGAGAGTCAAGTGGATATCTGCTCATTAACAAATGATTAGGATGCAGATTAAGAGTTGAGGAGAGTGGTACAGGCAAATTGAATGATATGTCCATTATAGAGTAGCAGATTCCATATTATAAAAAGGCAATATAATACAGGTCAAGAGCAGAGGCTCTGGGGCCAAACTACCTGAGTTTGACTTTTGATTTTGCCACTTATTAGTTGCTTGACCTTCAACAAGTTATTGAATCTCTTTATGCTTCAGTTTCCTCATTTGTAAAATGAAGGTGATAATAATAGAATTGTTGTATGGATTAAGTATGTTAACACAAATAAAAACTACATAAGTATTTATTATTTTTATAAAGCTGCCCATTTTCCCTAAGTTGATCCATAAAATTTACACAATTTCAACTAAAATCACAACTTTTTTTTTTGTAATTTGACAAGATGAGTTTAAAGTTACTATGGAAGAAACAATATATCTATGGAGAGGATGGCAGGAGTAGAATGGGAAGAACACATAGGTTGATGCAATTTTTTGGTAATGTTCTAGATCTTACATTGGCAGTTTGTTTCATATTATGTTTTTTAATTTATACCTATTACACAATTTTCTTTTAAAGATATCAAATATATTGTTTAAAGATAATTGTTAATGAACTTATAGTCAAGATGGCAGCATAGGTAAATATGGCTCATCTCCTTGCACAATCAGATCAAAATTACAACTAACCTATAGGACAACCATCACTCAGAACTGTCAGAATTTGAGCTGAATGGAAGTCTGACAACTACAAAATTAAAGAAACCACATCCAGCCTTGGTTGGTCTGGCTTAGTGGATTGAGCGCCAGCCTGCAAACCAAAGGGTCACTGGTTAGATTCCCAGCCAGGGCACATGCCTGGGTTGCGGGTCAGGTATGCGAGAGGCAACCACACATTGATGTTTCTCTCCCTCTCTTTCTCCTTCCCTTTCCCTCACTCTAATAAATAAATAAAATCTTAAATAAAAAAAGGAACTACATCCATCCAGACTGGTATGGTAGGAGGGGCAGAGACATGGAATGAGCTGGTCCCACACCCACATGTGGTGAATAAAAATTTGGAAGGGATATCTTGAGAGTTAGGAGTTCCAGCTCCACACCAGGCCCACGGCCCAGGGTTCCAGTTCCATAACTTCTGGCTGCAAAAATCCGTGGGGACTGAGTCAGTGGAAGAAACTACTGGAGTCCCAAGCAGTTCCTGTTAAAGAACCCACACGTGGATGTACTCAGACTCACTCCCTCTGAGCTCCAGCACCAGGGCAGCAGCTTGAAAGTCACCAGTGGCATACAGGGAATAACTGAAGTGTCTGGCAATGAGCTGAGAGCTGGGGAACAGCTTTCTCCCAGACATAAAGGTAGGCAGAGGCCACTGTTCCTTTTCTGAACCCTCCCACCACAGAGCTACAGAGCCAGCATGTAGGTGCCGTATCTGAGACTCCATCAACCTAGCTAACACTGTTTGCCCTGCCCAGGAAATGCCCTGAGACTCAGTCCCACCCAAATTATGGGCTCACCCAAACTTTTCACTATGAATGGCTGGCTGGCCTTGGCTCATGCTTCACAACTTTCTAAATCCTCTCAAATAAGCAACACCCTGACCTCAGTGAGCCCCTAGTCCCCATACCTCTGGCTCAGTGGCCCCAGGCCACTAGCAGCAGCCAGCCTAGATTCACACCTTGGCTTCACCTGGGAATCAGAATAGCTATAGGATGTAAAGTACAGTGTAAGAAATGGAGTAGCCAAAGAATCTATGTGCATGACCCATAGATATGAACAATGGTGTGGGGATTCTCTGAAGGAGTGGGGATTGCTGGGTGGAGCAGGGAAGGGAGAAAAAATTGGGACAACTGTAATAGCATAAGCAATAAAATATAATAAAAAAATAAAGACAATTCTTGAAGAAATACTCTGAATAAGACTATTAAGCAGGGATTTACCTACCAGAAATTGAAAAGTGTATTAAAACATTACTCTCCAGTAACAAAGCAATGGAACAGAAAAAAAGTGCATATGGAAATTTAGTACTATATAAAGTTACCATTTTATATTTGTAGGAACAATTGAATATTCAATAAATGGTATGAGGTAACCAGCAAGTCATTTAGAAAAAAAATTTTTAATAGATTTTATTTATTTATTTTGAGAGAGAGTGGAAAGGAGGAAGAAAGAGAGAGAGGGAAACATTAACGTGTGAAAGATACATCAATCAGTTGCCTCTTGCGTGTCCCCCTAACTGGGGACCTGGCCTACAACCCAGGCATGTGGCCTGACTTGAAATCTAACTGGCAACCTTTCAGTTTGCAGGCTGGCAGTCAAATCCACTGAGCCACACCAGCCAGGCAAGACAAAAAAATCAAGCTACATTTTTCCCTTCTTCCTCATAAATAAATTTCAAATAGATTAAAAATTGAAATATTCTTAAAGATGCCTAAAAATGGTAGAAGAAAATACACAAAGGTAAGCATAACATCAGAGCTGGAAACAAAGAAAATGACTATAGATATGCCTACATAAAAACAAAAAAATTCACAGTAACAGCCCATCACCTTAAACTTTTACTGATTTGCACTTATTTATGGGTTCTAATTCTGATTAATTCTATATAAACCTAGTTTTTACAATGTACAAAATTGTATAACCTTATCACATACTTTTTCTTATACTCCTTACTGTCTTTCTATTTAGTCTTCACGTCATGTCAGGATAGCCCATTCTGCTCCACTCTGCTTCCCTCTCCCTTTTAAATAGGGTTGGCCAAAAAGTCCATATGGTTTTTTCTGTAAAATAAACTACACATTTTTCATTTTCACTAATAACTTTATTGATTTAGATATTTTAAGTATGTCAGCTATCTCCCACATGGTATAACATTGATTGTTCTCAAATAATGTCTCAATTTGATCACTATCAACTTTAACTGGTCTACTTGACTGTGGAGCATTGTCCAGTGAGAAATCTCCAACACTAAACTTCACAAGCCACTTTTTACATGTTTGGTCAGTTACAGCACCTTCTCCATACACTGCACATATCTTTTTTTGCATTTCAGTTGTGTTTTTACCTTTCTTACAATAATAAAACATAATATGCTGAAAATGTAGCATATTTTCTTCCATCTTCAATATTAAAATGGCTAAACAAAAATTCACCAATTTTGATGTTTTTTAAAAATGCATGCTGATATGAGGGCTGTCACAATACAATCCAACAAAATTGTTTTGAATGAAGCTAAAGAAAACAAAGCACTACTAGAGCCATCTTCTGGAAACAAACAAACTTTTAGGACAACCCAATAAATAACTTTCTTTCAGCCCTGGCTAGTGTGGTTCAGTGGATTGAGTGCTGGCCTGTGAACCAAAGGGTCGATGGTTCAATTCCCAGTCAGGGCACATGGCTGGGTTGCAATCCAGGTCCCCAGTAGGGGGCCTGCAAGAGGCAACCACACATTGATGTTTCTCTCCCTCTCATTCTCCCTCTCTTCCCCTCTGTCTAAAAATAAATAAATAAAGTCTTTTAAAAAATAACTTTCTTTCAAAGTTATGACCATTTACTTTCTTCTCAAGTGAATTTTAGTATCCTTTTCTTTAGGTTTATAAAATATCATTTTTTGTATTTTGATGGAAACTCATAATATACAAATAACTCAGATGAATTGTAGTCTTTACTAGTTTAGTCTATCTCATATCATATGTTTTTCCTTTTTGCTAGACTTCCCTTTTTGTCTTCCAATAAAAGTCTTATTGAGTGGAAGCTGTAAAAAGGAAAAGTTAAGAGAAACTTCCTTCAGTAAATAAACACCACAGTCCATATCAGAAGATGAATTTTAAAATTAAAAAAAATTTCTTACTGTATTTCAGACAAAGGTTAACATTAATTATATACAAAAAGCACTTGTAATTTTTAAAATGTAAATATTTTAATTTTAAAGCAGGCAGTTATGAACTGGCAATTTACAAAAACTGAGCCAATAGATGAAAGGTACACTTGGCCAACAAAATGCAAATTAAAGCAAGCCAATAAAAATGATAAAAGATTTTTGAGCCCTAGCTGGTATGGCTCAGTGGATTGAGCGCTGGGCTGTGGACAGAAAGGTTGCCTATTCAATTCCCATTCAGGCCACATGCCTGGGTTGCAGGCCAGGTAGGTCCCCAGGAGGGGTGTGCTAGAGGCAACTGATTGATGTTTCTCTCCCTCTCTTTCTCCTTCCCTTCCCTCTCAAAATAAAGAAATAAAATCTTTAAAAAATTAATTAATTAATTTAAAAAAGATTTTTGAAAGGTGATAAAGGTCACGAAGGTTGACAATATTCAAGATTAGCAAGAAGACACAACTGTCATTCACATAATGTATTGGCAGAAAAGTAGTACAGTAGCCCAATTATTCGTGGAGGATACCTCCAAGATCCCCACTGAATGCCTGAAACTACAGATATTACCAAACACTATATATACTATGTTTTGTCCTGTATATGCATATGTATGATAAAGTTTAATTTATAAATTAGGTACAGTAAGAGATTAACAATGATAAAAAATAGAAAGATTATAACCATATACTATAAGAAAAGTCATGTGAATGTGCAAAATGTCTTCCTCAAAATGTCTTATTGTACTATGCATACAGCATGGATACACTGGAAAAGGGGATGATTCTCATCAGGAGCAGAACAGAGCCAGACATCAGAGATTTCATCACACTACTCAGAACAGCGCCTATTTTTTTTTGTCCTCACCTGAGGTCATGCTTACTGATTTTCATTTTTGTGACAGAAACATCGATTGGGTTGCCTTCCTATGCACTCAGACCAGGGATCTGCACTGGGACCTGGGGTGGTACATGCCCAGACAGGGGATAAACCCACAACCTAGGTTATGAGCCTGGACCAGAATCAAACCCACAACCCTTTGGTTACAGGACAACACACTCCAACAACTGAACTACACCTGCCAGGGCATGCTTATTGATTTAGAGAGAGGGGACGTAAGGGTAAGGGTGAGAAACACTGATGCAAGAGAAAAACATGGATGGGTCGCCTCTCGCAGGGGTTCAGAGATTGCACATTGAACCCACAACCTAAGCACATACCCTGACTGGGAATGGAACCCTTAACGTTTTGGTTTATGGGACTTTAGGAGAGGACGCTGCAACCAACTGAGCCACATCAGCAAGGGAAGAATAGTCTGCAACTTAAATTTATGAATTATTTCTGAAATTTTCCATTTAATATTTTTGAGTTGCAGTTGACCCAGGTAACTGAAACCATGGAAAGTGAAATCATAGACAAGGTACTGGGGCTCTATTATGAACACATTTTAAGAAGAGAGTCTGGTAGCATCAAGAACCTTACAAATGAGCATTTCCCTTTACCCAGTAAGTATACTTCTGTGATTTTATTGTAAGGAAATAATCAGGTATATGTATACATTTGTGTATAAAAATAGTCATCGAGTATTTTTTGTACAAATTAAAAACCTGCAAGTACCCCAAAAGTCCAACCATTTGGGGATTGGTTGAACACATTATATCCATACATACAGTCGTTAAATGCCATTAACCTATTTTAATTTACTGGAAAGATGTGAGTCATTATTGGGATAACATAACATGCTCACATTTTTCTATTAAAAAAAAACTTTACGTGTATATATGGAAAGGCTCCAAGTTTATATAGCACTACGTTAAGTAGTTATGTCTGAATGGCAAGATTGTGGCTGAGTTTAACTTTTTTTACATACGTTTATATAAATACTTACTATTGTATAGTTTTGTAAGAAGCAGGCATTTTTTAAAAACAGTATTCTTCTTACAAATACAAAATGCAAGGAAACTACGCTAATCCTGTGACGATCCTGCCCACCCACCGGGGCTGAAGTAAGGGGAACAAACTCAGCACCGAAAACATTCCACGTGAGCCCCCGGGAATTCTGGGTAACAGGACACCTCGTTACCTCCGGAAGAAGAAACTTAGCATTTAAGAAAAAATACTTTTCCTTTAACACAATATCTATTAATCTGACAGGGCCGTTTCTAGCCTGAGAAACTAGAAGCGGAGGTCGGGAAAGTGAACGTTTTCTCTTTAAAATGAAAAAGCCTTCCTTGCTCCTGCTGGCATCGTCCTTCCCCTCAACCCTTGTTGGGGCCTTTGAATTCCCCTTTCGGAAGGCCGTTTCTATGGGTGACGATTTGCGAAAAGGCGGTGAGAAACGCGCAGGCAAGCCTACTATTGTGTTCGAAAACCGCCCTAAAAAGCGTAAGCAAGAGCGGCGGAGCCGGGGGCGTACAAGCGAGGCACGCTCTGATTGGCCCACGGTTCTTTTCTCCGACGCTCCACGGGAGGGCGTGGCAGAGCCGCGCGCTTGCGCAGAGGTGTCTTTGCGCGGTGGCTAGTTCACCCTATACCCTTGTGGGTGCTTTGGTCTCGGAAATGGGCGGAGGGAGGGGAAGGGTTAATGCCTGGCGTGGAAAAGCGAGGGGAGTGCTACTTGTTCTCACACCCGTAGCTAGCAGGCCCCACGGCGGGCGTGGGACTGAGGGCGAGCCCCTGGCGGAAAGATCGGGTCAGCAGCTGGCCGCTGTCTGCGTAGCGAAGGGCTGGGAATTCCGCGCGAGGAAAGCGGGAGCGGAAGGATGCTTGCCCCCAACAACCTCCGCTGTGAACAGTGGGACCGCTAAGATAATATTTGAGGAGGTGGAGAGGCCTGGGAGATGGACAGGCCCACACCCTCTCCTTACTCGAGAGGATCACCTGAGTAAATTAAATAGACCTGATTAATGTTAAGTTTCTTTTTGAAGTAGAGGTTGATAAACCAATTTTTGAATGACTCATTCACGATAAACGGTCGTTGGCTTTGACGTAGGACAGGTGAGGGTGGAAAAATGTTTATATGAGTTCTTTTAAGGCAATCTTTGTAAATTACCTGGAGAAAATGGGTCCCTGATTTGTTACTTAAGGATATTAAAAACGGTAATATGTTGTAAAGTTAATTCTCTTAGGCTAGTTGTCTAACTTTATGGTGATTAATTTGTAGCTTTGCTGTAAGAGATAACTTTTTGAGTCTCAAGAGAGTGGAGAAGAATCAAAGTTTTGGAAGAGTAAAACCTCTACAGGAGGCCTGGAAACCCGGTAAGGCTTCCAGATCAAAGATTTCCAGATCACATGGTGAATGATTTTCAAAGGAAAAATTAAGAGTATGCTTATCTATGAAACTTCAGACTTAAGTTCCTGTTTGTCTTAAATACAAATTAAATAATTGATGAAAGCTTTACATTAGTTATATCGACCCATTGACTACTACTTATTAGAACTTCAAACTTAATTTGTAAATATCAGAGAGCCTTTTACTATTTTATTCTTGGAATATTATTTTAAATTAAATGAAAACTTTTTCTTTCGAAAAGAAAATGCATAAAGAAGAGTTTGAATATAATGACGTATTTTAAGAAAGAGACAAAGTATAACATTATAAGTAATTGGCTGTTTATTAGTCACATTAGAAAGTATAGATAAAAAAGAAGAGAACTCTATTAATCCCACTATCCAAAGTTAACTGATGTTAATATTTTAGTGTGTTTTTTTCTATCATATATCTTGCAAATAATAGAATCATTAAACAGTATATTCACTAGAGACCAACCTGTGACTTTATTTAGGGGTTAGGCCTATGAGAGACTTCACCTTTGTTAGGTAATACTGTATCATTTGGAAAATATTATTGTCAACATAAGAAACATCTAAACTTGTGTCCAAACTGCTGGGACAATTGCCAGGAAGTAAAACCTCAATGGAGTGAGAAAATACTCTGGAGAATGGCAGTTTTGTAGCTATTTTATACATTAGAATCACAAGGGAAGACCTCAGGAGGCTTACATGAAATCCATTTGTAGATTAAGGGGGTAGGAGAAAGCAAACTGGAGAAATCTCTGGGATTGGATATAAAGTAAAATGGAGAGACACCTGCTTCTTTTACATAGGTAGGCACGGGATAGTTAATATTTATAGCACACAAAAGGTATTTGAGGGACAAGATAACGATGAGGGGGTTTGTGGTCTCCTGCTCTGGTGTGGTGGGTGTTCCCTGTGGGGTCTGGAAAAGGGGATTTCTCTGATATTTCAAAGGTTTGTTATCTTAGATGGAAAAAGGACAATAGGCTCACTTAAGGTAAAGATTGACCTTTGTCAAGGAAGCTATAGCATTAGGATGTGATTACCCTTCAAGATCTGCTTTTAGTTAGAAATTTTTATGTTCAGGCCATCCTATGTGGTTACTTTCAGTCTCTGAGTTTGTAGGTCCCACCAAGGCCTGCTGGGAGCTTGTTAGGTTTAGTATGTGGCCCCTTTTTTGTCCACATTATAATAAGTAAGCATACTTTTGTAACCAGAGAAAACAAAGATATGAAATGAAACTAATAATAAGAACATTTTGTTAATATCACTTAAGTATTTTATAACTGCATCTCTTATTTTAAAAGAATTCACAATTTTGAAAACAAATACTCTACAAATATTCTCGACTTAACAAGAGAGATTAAACATGTGTTTATCTTATTTCCTTGTGAAACTTCACTGAAATGAGAAAATGTAAAAAACCCGCAAGGACTAAGAGTGGGAAAGAGACAATAGAAAATGAGATATTGTTGTATACTTATTGGAAGAAGGAAAGGGGATGAAGAAACTGTCAGAGCTAAGAAAGCTGAATGCAAAGGGGACTGCCAATTAGAAGGAAAGTAATTCATACCTCAGAACTCCAGAAGGGCTCTGTAAAGGAAAACTTTATTTTTCTCCTACTTTCAATGCTCTGACACCACATGGGTGAGGGTTTATCCCACAACAAGCAATTCTCCCACAATCTCTGCCTGACCCTGTTTAGAGATTAGATGAGATTGGGCACGTTCAGGGTGGTATGGCCATAGATGACACACCAAGGCATTCTTAACAGACACTGAGTGTCCTATAAATTTAACTCAATTCTGACAGTATCTACTTGGAGATAGCATCAGATCCCTGAAGTTAAGAACAGTGATGGTTAATTTTATGTGTCAACTTGTCTGGGCTAAGGAATGCCCAGATGGCTGGTAAAACATTTCTAAATGTGTCTGTGAGGATGTTTCTGGAAAAGATTAGCATTTGATTAAGTAGACTGAGAAGAGATCTGTTCTCACAAAAGTGGGCTGGCATCATCCAATCACTTCTGGTACCCAAATGAAACAAAAAGGCGAACGAAGGGCAAATTTTCTCTCCTGGGGCTGAGATGCCCTGTTCTTGGACTTGGGTGCTCCTTGTTTTTGAGCCTTTGTGTACTAGGAGTGACACCATCAGTTACCCTGGTTCTCAGGCCTTCCGACTCAGACTGAATTATGCCACTGACTCATATTTCTCCAGTTTGCAGACAGCATAGTATGGGACTTCTAAGCTATAAGGTGAGCCAATTTCTATAACAAATCTTTTATCTTTTATATATTCTATTGATTCTGTTTCTCTGTAGAATCCCATCTTAAGCCCTCAAGACTACTCCTACTTCAGATACCAATTGCAAGTGCAGGTTGTCACCTGAACTTCTGATCAACTAGCTATAAATTAGGGTTCCCATGACTCCTCAAGTTCAATAATTTGCTAGAATGGCTGACAGAACTCAGGGAAATACTTACGTAGGTTTATTGATTTATTATAAAAGGATGCAACTCAGTAACAGCCACATGGAAGAGCTTAATAGGGCAAGGTCGGGAGAAGGGGCACAGAGCTTTCATGCCCTCTGTGTACCACCTTTCCAGCACCTCCACATGTTCACCGGCTCAGAAGTTTACCATATCTCCTTGTTTAAGAGTTTTTATAGAGCTTACAGTAATTTTTAAAAGATTGATTTAGAGACATCGATTTGTTGTTCCACTTATTTATGCTTTCATTGGTTGATTCCTGTATATTCTGTGACCAGAGATTCAACTCACAACCATGGCATATTAGGATGATGTTCTAACCAACTAAGCTGCCTGGCCAGAGCCTTTGTAGAGCTTAATCTCTAGTTCTTCTTTCCCTTTCCTGGAGATCTGCTATCCCCTAAATCACTTTATTAACATAAACTCAAAAGGAGCACATTCTGGATAACAAAAGCTACTCCTATCATTTATGAAATTCCAAAAATTTTAGGAGCTCTGTGCCAGAAACTGGGAACAAAGACCAAAGATATATTTTATGCCACAGCTCATAAAATAGAGGTCCACATCAACGAGAAGGCATGGAAGGAAAGACCAGAAGGTTGATTGAAAATCTGTACAAAGAAAAAAAATCTGTACAGAGAAAAAAAATCTGTACAGAGTAGTTAGGCTTCTAGGTTTAGAATTTATCCTAGGGGATAAACTAGAATAAACTAGTTCATAGGATAAACTAGAATAATATTAGATAAATTAGAATCTAATATTATCCTTAGGACAAATAGCCAAGTGACTAGTGAGTGCACTCCTAGTCACTTCTGTGAAACAGAAAGTTTGCTTGGTAGAGAGTTTGAAATGGAGGGGTCCCAGATTCAGGTCAGGCAAAAAACATTAAATGAAAAGTCTATATACTGAATAGTGAAACCCACCCCAGCCTCTTTTGACTGCTTTCATAATATTAGTAGCCAGTGTTGACCTAAACTTGAACATATCAATAATTTTATCACATGTAAATGACATAAGTACACCAAAGAAAGGAGATTTTTAAATGAACACACAAAAACCCCTACATGAACCAACACATGCTGTATATGAGAAACTCATTTCACATATCTAAGGATTACATGTTAAAGACTGGAAGAAGATATTCTTTGAAAACTGCAATACTGTATTGATACCAGACAAGTTAGACTTCAGAATAAAGAAAATGACCCGGGGATAAAGAAAGTCATAACAATAAAGGAGTCAGTTTATTAAGAGTACATAAAAATTCTAATTATTTATATATCTAACCATAGTATTTCAAAATACATGAAGCAAAGTCTGTCAGAAGTAAAAAAAACAAAAAACAAATCCACCATTGTCGTTGGGGACTTCAGTACTCTGTTAGTAATAAAGTGGGAACAGAAAGTCAACAAGGACATAGAAGATAATAATGGGGAAAATTTTAACCATATCAACTAGATTTAATTGACATTTATAGAACACCCCACTCCAAAAGAGAATATACATTCTTTCCAAGTACTCAGGGAAGATTCACTAAGAGGCTATATCCTGAGTCATAAGCCTTAACAAATTTAAAAGAATTGTAGGTAATACCAAGTATGTTCTTTGACCATAATGGAAATCAAAAGCTGAAAAATGACAATAAACTCTCCGAACACTTGGAAATTAAACAGTATACTTTTAAATAATCTATGAGTCAAAGAGGAAATCGCAAAGGAAATTACAAAATACTTTGATGTGAAAAAATAGTATATGAACATTTGTGAGATGCAGATAAAAGTACTTAGAGGAAAATTTACAGCATTAAAATGGTTATTTAGGGTCTCAAATCAATGATGTAACTTTTCATCTTAAGAAAACTAGAAAAAGAGTCCTGGCCCAAATGGCTCAGTTGGTTGGGCATGTCCTGCAAAGTGAAAGGTTGCTGGTCCAATTCCTGGTCAGGGCACATTCCTGGGTTCTAGGTTTGAACCCTGGTGTGGGTATGTATGAGAGGCAAGCAATCGATGTTTTTTTGTGTCTCTCCTTCCCTTACTGTCTCTAAAAATTAAATAAAATGTCTTTAAAATACTTTAAAAATAAAACTAGAAAAAGAAGAGCAAAATAAGCCCAAAGCAAGCAGAAGGATGGAAATGGTAAACATAAGAGCATAAAAATCAATTAAATGGAAAACAAAAATAGAGGCAAATAATTCAAAAGTTGCTTTTTTTAAACAATAAAATTGATAAAACTTTAGCAAGACTAACAGAAAAACCAATAAATATGGCACATATTGCCAATAGCCACACTAAAATGGAGATACAACTACAGACTCTGTAGACATTAAAAGGATAATGAGGGAATAACATAAACAACTCTCTACACATAAACTTAACAAGTTAGATGGTATGGTCCAATTCCTTGAAAACTGAAAACCACCAAAACTTACCCAAGATAAAAATAGAGAGGGAATAAGCCTCAACTCACTTCATGGGGCCATCATTATCATGATATTAAAACCAAAGACATTACAAGAAAAGAAAACTACAGATCAATGTCCCTCAGGAACACAGAAATATTTTCAAGAAAATATTTGAAAATTAAATCCAGTAATACAAAAAAAGAATAACATCCTTTCCAAGTCAGATTTTATGCAAACCTGGTTCAATATTAGAAAATTATGTAGTCTACCAACTTAACCATCTAAAAACAAAACACATGACTATATTAATTGATGCAGGAAAAGGATTTGGAAAATTAAGTATCAATTTCATGATAAAAACAAAACCCAAAACTCTCAGTAAAGTAGGGATAGAAGGAACTTTCCTCAACAAGATAAAAGCAACTAAAAATAAAAAAAGCTGAATACTTCTCTCCAAGATCAAGAACAAAGCAAAGCTATCTCACTACTCCAATTCATCATCATACTGGAAGACCTAGCCAGTGGAAGCAAAAAATAAATAAATAAATAAAAAGCATAAAGATTGGAGAGGAAGAAATAGAACTTTCCCTATTTGCAGATGACGTGATTGATTGTAAAGAAAACTGCAAGGAATCTAAAAAAACAAACAAACCTAGAACTAATAAGTGAGTTCAGCAAGATTGCAGGATACAAGAATACAAGGTCAACACCCAAAAATCAAATGAATGTCTGTATAGAACTAATAAATTGAAAAATAAAATTTTAAAAGTAATATAATAGCTCTAAAAAATGAAATACATAAGTATAAATTTATCACATAATCTCTTTGCTCTGGAGTGGCAACTATTTTAATTTCTCTGAGTTCCCCTATGTAAATAGTTTTAGAATCATTGAATCTTTATATTTTTATTTATATTGCATTTACATTTTCATGTACATTTTATATTGATAAAGTCATCATATTTATTATTTTTAAGGGCTGCCCAATAGTCTGTCATATTTATATATTAGCACAATTTGGAGAGAAGAATGTGAGTTTTTTATATAAGCCTCAATTTAAATTCTAGTTCCCTAGTAGCTAAGTGTGGTAAAAGCAGTTTACCTTTCGCAGCTTTGGTCATTAATAAAATACCAAATAATCAGATGCCCAACAGAGTAGCTGTTAGTAATACCATAATTTTAAAAATTGTTAGGATCTTGATCCTCAGGCTTTAAAATCCCTTCCTTCTTTCCTTCCTTCCTTCCTTCCTCCCTCCCTCCCTCCCTCCCTCCCTCCCTCCCTCCCTCCCTTCCTTCCTTCCTTCCTTCCTTCCTTCCTTCCTTTTTTGTTTTTAATGTTCACCTATGGTGATTAAGCCTTAGGGAATTGACTTACAAGGGCTGGCTTATAAATAAAAATGCCAGTTCTTTAATAAACTGAGCAATACTTCTATTGGTTGCTTAGAGTTTTGCTAAAAACACACTAATTCTTGCTTTCTGTCTCTCCATTTTGAACACTGAATTGTTCATTCCTCTTCAGTTTGCATTGATCATGAGTGATATAACCTTGGCCATAAAGTATTCCAGAATCCTATTGACAGAAGTCCATGTAAGAGGCACGAGAGCTGGAGGAAAATCCACCCAATAGACATAGCCTCCAAGAAGGGGATAGCAGTCCAAATAGAAAATTCCAAAAAAATCAGTGAATATGGTTCCCATCTGAGGGATTAGGGTGGTGTCACAGAAGGGATTTAGGGACAGACAGATTTTAGGTTCAGCAGCAGGACAAGGAGGTCCATTTGGTGACATAGGAAGAAGCCAGCCACTGAAAGACAATGGGGAAAAAGCGTATCTGCAAAGAAAGTGTTGTCGAGATTTACAAGGCTAGGGTTCAAGGTCAGGTTCCAGTCCCAGCAGGGCATTGAATTTGAAAACCAATAATGAGGACTGAAGTTTAGTCAGACAGACTGGCTACACCTTGAGGGAAAGCTACAGACTCATTGTTTATATATATGCCCAGGGTTAATTGCCAGGATGAAAGGAAGGACTGTTCTCAATCCCTCTTATTTGTGCAGAGACAGATGGGAAGGTTTAAGTCATAAAGTATACCATAAACAAGAAATGCCTCTATAATTTGAATGTTATTTATAGTCAAACTGTAATGTAGAATTGTGTTTGAGATTTCTTATTGAAAATCCATACCATCTGTATCCGTCAGGATTCAGGAAACATGGTACTATCAAACTAAGTAATTAAGGATAGTTTAATATAAAGGGGTTATTTATAAAGGCAAGGTTTAGAAAAAATAAAGAAGGATGTTGTAGTACTCCATGGCTGGAACAACAGGGAGCTATTTCCAGCCTTAAGCTAGAAAGGGCAATTGGAAGGAATGGTAGCTGAGCCCTTGAGAGAGACCTATGTTACGAGGGCCACCTGACAGGAGTGGTAATTTTAGCAGAGGGGAACAGCCAACTTATGGCTATGTGGCAGGGAAGGAGCCAGGGAAACAAACATCCCTTCTTCACTCTCTTACCAATTCCCTTTCAGTACCAGCCCCACTCCCCATTCTCTGAACCCAACTAGAAGTCAGAGGGCAGGGGAACCATTGATGCAGTCCACATAGGTCAGCCTCTTAGGGCACCAAGTAAGTTAGAGAATGAATCAAAAGGGAAAGATCAATGATCTATAGTGTACAGGTTCTCAATAAATCTAATCAAATTGTCACTTTCCAGGCCTGAGTGTCTTCGCTTTTTTGTCCTTTTTTGCCTCTGTCATTACATCTTAGGTTTTAGGCTTACCTTTCTTTTGGGCATATGGTCCTCTGTCCAGTAAACTCATACCCCCTGTGGAAGAGTCAAAGGGTAATCACATCTGCACCTCTGAGTTGTCACTTGGGTCAATCAAAGCCACAGCTGTCTCAGAAAAGGAAATTTCATTCCTAGAGTGGGACAAAGCTCCTACTCCTTTAAGCATGGTTGCCAGTAATTTAGGTGAAGGTATAGACAGTCCTGTAAAGGCCTGTGAGGAAAGAGAATCAGAGCTCTGGAAGGCAATTCTTCCCCAACTGGAGAAAGTGACTGAGCATGTATCGAACCTGTATGAGGAGGTGATTATCACTCAGCCTTATTCTGTCCTACTAGGTAGAGGCCTCATTCAAATTTCCAATGCAGCATAACTGTCAAGGAATAATTAAAACTGGCCAAATGGAAGGAATACTCACCACTGGCAGCTTTCTGCTGCTTTTTTGACATTTACCTCCTTGTTTTTTCAGTTTTGCCCCTGGCAGAGTAAGAGATGTGGTCCTTTTTTTGCAAGATGAATTTTGGTGTAGAGAATTGGTCTATAAAGAACAAGCTAAATGTGCCCTGGCTGGTGTGGCTCAGTAGATTGAGTGCTGGCCTGCAAATCCAAGGGGTGCTGGTTCAATTCCCAGTCAGGGCACATGCCTGG
This sequence comes from Trachops cirrhosus, assembly GCA_028533065.1. Lineage (NCBI taxonomy): Eukaryota > Metazoa > Chordata > Mammalia > Chiroptera > Phyllostomidae > Trachops > Trachops cirrhosus. Next base: position 109,778,752 of record CM052543.1, on the reverse strand, counting down.
GTTGCAGACCAGGCCCCCAGTAGGGGGTATCTGAGAGGCAACCACACATTGATGTTTCTCTCCTTCTCTTTCTCCTTCCCGTCCCCTCTCTCTAAAAATAAATAAATAAAATCTTTAAAAAATAATAAATTAAAAAAAGAACAAGCTAAGTGTGTTACTAATACATTTAAATTGTCTTCTACCAATATATTCTTTCATTAACATTAAAACCCAATGGTTGTAATGATTGTGAAATGAATAATATAAGTGTGATTTAACTTCTTTATAGCCTATGTGCTCATTTTTGACAAACAGGATGTAGAGCTTTTGTAATTATTTTCCTTTTTAAAAAATTTTTATTTATTTATTTTTAGAGAGAGGGGAAGGGAGGGAGAAAGAGAGGGAGAGAAACATCAATGTGTGGTTGCCTCTCATATGCCCCCTACTAGGGGCCTGGCCTGCAACCCAGGCATGTGCCCTGACTGGGAATCGAACCAGCGACCCTTTCGTTCGCAGGCTGGCACCTAATCCACTGAGCCACACGCACCATGGCTCCTTTTTTCTGTGTTATGTTTGTTTTGTTATATTTATTGAGATATAAACATAAAAATCAACAGTTGATGTTGAATGAAAATTTTAAGAAAATTCTGAGCTGTATCTGACATCTTTTGAACACATTGAATTGTTGGAATGGATTTCTAAGAATTTTGATGTATAAAGATATATTTATATTCCAAAGACTTTAGAAAAAGATCATCCTTAAGGTTCAGTATTTCTAGTGATTTTAAGTTCCTGGATAGATTTTCACAGTGCTTAAGAGAATACATTTCTCTAATCATAAAGATTTACAGTACTATTTAGTGAGTGAAAATATTTTCATCTTTCAGTTTCTACCCATGTATTTTAAACTAACTGTCCCTATTCAATTAGTCATGTTTGTAATCAAAAGTGTTCAACAGCTCATTGATAGACAACAAATTTAGAATTAGCAGGCTTGTAAAATGGTATATTTGAGAGATGTGGTGGATTTAAAGTGTCTGCAAATTTTTGAAGTTTTTTTCTTTAAGTGGTGGAGACTAATTCTGCTACTTTGAGTTTAGGCTGGATTTAGTGACTCACTTCTGGCAAATAGAATAAGGCAGAGAGTTGCATGATATGCCACTTCTTTTGTGTGTGTGTGTGTGTGTGTGTGTGTGTGTGTTTCCTAATATCTTTTTTCTTTTTTCTTTTAATTATTGTTCAAGTACAATTTTCTGTCTTTTACTCCCATCCCAGCCCCCTCACCCAGCCCTCCCCACCTCCCTCCCATTTCCACCCGCCCCTAGTTTTTGTCCATGTGTCCTTTATACTTGTTCCTGTAAACCCTTCCCCTTTTCCCCTGAAATTCCCTCCCCTCTACCCTCTGAACACTGTCAGCCTGTTCTCTATTTCAGTGTCTTTGGTTATATTTTGCTTGTTTCTTTGTTTTGTTGATTAGGTTCCTGTTAAAGGTGATACCATATGGTATTTGTCTTTCACTGCCTGGCTTACTTCGCTTAGCATAATGCTTTCCAGTTGCATCCATGCTGTCACAAAGGGTAGGAGCTCCTTCTTTCTTTCTGCTGCATAGAATTCCATTGTGTAAATGTACCATAGTTTTTTGATCCATTCATTTACTGATGGGCACCTAGGTTGCTTCCAACACTTAGCTATTGTAAATTGTGCTGCTATGAATATTGGGGTGCATAGGTTCTTTTGGATTGGTGTTTCAGGGTTCTTAGGATATAATCCTAGCAGTGGAATTGCCGAGTCAAAAGGCATATCCATTTTTAGTTTTCTGAGGAAATTCCATACTATTTTCCATAGTGGTTGTACCAGTCTGCAATCCCATCAACAGATGATACACCACTTCTAAGACTAGCTAATAACAGGCATTGGAGCTTCCTTCTTCCTTGCTTTCCTGAGTCATTTGCTCTGGGGGAACCCAGCTGCCACACTGTTGCTAGACAACAAATTTAGACTAAAATGATGTTCAGAAGAAATTATTTTATCTATAGTTCAAAAAACACCAACACCACCCTTTTAAGTTGAGCATTTAATTTCTTTTCCTTTTCTGCACTAGCAAAGAAGCAAATGGGTATTTGATTTGCTGATATTTATGTATGATTTAAGGAATATTCAAACTTTTTATATCATCTCCACATATTAATAAAAATCTTCAAAATGAATAGCAAATATTATCATTTTTTAAAAGCATTAAATATTATGTCTTTACCTAGGCAATTTTAAATTATAACTTCCCTGTGCACTCAAATATTTAGCACAAATAGCTCCATGGAGATAACAAAATGCAGTTCAAACACAATTCAATTCCTTTCTTCTCCAGTGTGTGTGATCTGTTTCCATGGAAATTTCATGTTGACTGGGGACTGTAAAAATACTATATGCAAACATATCTCAGAAGCAAACCTTTTTGGAGAATAATCATGATTTAATTTGAGTCACTCCATTAAAATTAGTCAAATAATAGAAAAGAAGACTGTATTCTTCTTTAGCAGAGACCATTCTGCAGTTTCCCTTAGCGCAATATGTTAGTCTAATATTATAGGGACTTTAATTTGCCTTTTTGTGAGAGTAAAATTAAATCTTAATGATTTAGGTAAATTTATTCATTCAAAAAAGATTAAGAACTTCGTATGAACAAGGTATTGTTGGAGTGCTGAAAGGAATAGAAAGGTGTGTACCAACACAATAATGGTGTGAAATGGGATTACAGTAAAGTTGACAATGTGCTCTGGGAGTGCAGAGGAGGGAAAGGATGTTTCTGGTTGGGAAGATCAAGGACATCTTCTTGGAGGAAATGGCAGTTGTACTGGGTCTTGAACAAAGAGAAGTGAGGAGGGGGTCTTCCTCGTGAGGGAAGTCATCTGAGCAAAGGCAAAGAGGTGGGAAAGCAGAGGGTGTATTTGGGGAATGAGGAGATGTCTACCTTGATGATGTATGAGGGGAACTGGGGGAGAGAAAATGAAAAGGTAGGCTGTGGCTAGGGCCTTGCATGCCATGCTAATCTGAATGCTATGTTCAACAGCAGTAGTGTTCAGTTAGCCACTAATCACCTGGACTGTTGACAGTTGAATATTGGGTGATGAGAAAGTAAGGGAAAGGAATAACTGAAAGGAGTAAGAAAGTAGCAAAGTAGCTTGAAGAACTAGCAGGCTTGAAAATTGGTATATTTGAGAGATGTGGTGGGTTTAAAATATGTCCACAAATTTTTGAAGTTCTTTTCTTTAAGAGGCGGAGACTAATTCTACTCCTTTGAGTGTAGCCTGGATTTAGTGACTCACTTCTGGCAAATAGAACACCACTTCTAAAAGTAGCCAATAAAAGACTTTGGGGCTTCCTTCTCCCTTGCTTTCCTGAGTCATTGCTCTGGGGGAACCCAGTTGCCACATTGTGAGGAAACTCAACCTTGCAAGTGGATTCTGCAGCCCCAAGCTCTGAATGACATTTTTATTGTAGCCTCATGAGAGACCCAGAGCCACAACAACCATCAACGAAGATGAATTTATATTCTCCAGAAACTGTGAGATGAGTTCTTATTGTTTTAATCTGCTAAATTGTCAGGTAATTTGTTTTGCAGTAATAACAAATGCAGGAGGTAATGGGAATAGGATAGCTGTAAACATGTTTGAGGGTTGAGGAGAATGAGCCAATGGAGGGGAAATCATAGGTCAAATTCTGGAGGAAGTTTGTAGGGGAGAAGATCATCAGAAAAAGGTAGAGAAATTACTGTTGTAAAGGAAGAATGAGGAAGGATCAGAAAAAAAATTTCAGATTGGAAAGATAGAAGGTGAAATTAAGCCTGATGCCCTTGATTCCTATAGCGAAGGAGGTCATGTTGCCTGCTGAAATGAAGGAGCCTCTAGGATCAGGAGCTCCAGAAGAGTAAGCAAAATTGGAAGAATTGTGAGATCTCACATAGAGAATCGGGTAAAGCAAAAAACATAATTCTCTCCAGCTATGCTTAGCACCCTGGGAGAAAAAGCTGAAAAAGCAGACAGCAGAATTTAGTCAGGATTGGAGATTGATAAGGCAGATATGAGAGATCAAGTGGGCAAAGGATTCTGAGATCCTGATGTAATTAAAGTGTCTGTGCATGAAGTCTAGACTGGGCACAAGGGCACATGAAACTATAAAGGGGTTAATGAACTGAAGATATGAAAGGGTGGTTCTTCCATGGCAACTATAATCTGTACCACACATTTCTCATTTTATTCTTTTTTTATTTTGAGAATACATTTATTAAAGCTGGGGACACTGAAACAAGGAAGGGCTTAAGACAGAAGATGCAACAGGGGAGAGCCTAGGTCAGACTGCTTTGGCTCACTGAGAAGTCAGAGAATAGGGGGCCTTGGAGACAGGTTTAAGGGGTTAGTCCTAGATGAGTTGCTGCTGCCCATTGCTCCCCTGGTTGCAAGTCTTGTGGAGTCCTTTAAAGTTCAGGAGGTGCATGCCTATTGTGGAAGAAGAGGGGGAAGGGAAAGGTGTAGTAGTGCTCAAGGAGGGAGAGTGCACCCTCACAGTGTATTCTAAACTACCTTAAATTATCATGTACCTTTTTTTGGCGTATGCCTAGTTGCCCTGGTCAGATCATAAACTTAGGATAGTGACCATGGTTTATACATTTTGTACTCCCTTAGCAACTCGGACTCATATATTTGTTGAATCAATGGATAAAATCATTCTTTTTGTGTTTTCTACTGTGTTCTTTCTTCCTTCACAATAAGCATATGATTGAGGTTAAAGATCTCCTCCTTTCAGAGAGTTGAGTGTGTTCCATCCTTGTTTCTAAGAGCCAGGATTTCTGGATGCTTTTAAGAAGCATTCTATAATTATGAAAAGAAGGACAATACCTGGTTGGCTAAAAATAATAAGCCCAATTATGCCTATGTGAAACAACCTCGAAATAAACCTTGGATGATTTCTCTTCAATCCAACACAAATCAGAATACAAGTAAAAAGGTTTAGGGGGAAAAAAGAGACTAGCATTCTTCTAGAAAATCAGGCAAAGCAGAGGCCTCCGTTCAGAGGAATCTCTCAGAAGCTCAGATCTGGAGTGAGAGCTCTGAGAGGAGCATCCGATTTTCCAAGATTACCAGAATAAATGGCTCCTTAGCCTAAGTGGATATCTATGTATTCTTTACCTGGTGCCCTCTTCTGTCATTGTTTTCCTGGGAACAAGCTTGTTCAAGTCTGATAAAACTGTTAAGAAAAAACTGAAAATAGGCTCTAAACCACTGAAGAGAGTCACTCATTGCAATGATATATAGGTGGTTCTTCAAATTTTTACCACCTGCTGCTGTTGTACTTTACAGTCACACGCAAACCACCTTTCCTTCAGTTCAGGTTTTTATCTATCAGTTAATGAATTAATATGAAATATTAAATAGTGAGTTTCAGTTCAGTTTTTTTTAAATTTTTTATTTTAGTTTATTCAGTATAGTTTCTATCCTTTATTCCCATTCTAGCCCACCCACCCATCCCTCCCCTCTCAATTCAGTTTTGACAGTCATTACCTTTGTTGATGAGTTTGTTTCTATAATTATTTTAATATTTTATTACATTTTGCCCTTCTCATTAAAATAAAGGGAAACAAAGATGAAAGTGCTGATCCTAGTGATAACAAGTTTAGGTTTCATACACTTAGTACAATTAAGACAAAGATGAAAATCATTCAATCATATAAAAGGAACAGAAATTAGCCACAATCAGATGCTCATTGTAAAGAAAAAGAAACCAATGAAAGAACACATATGAAGTGTTAGTACTAAATTGCTGAAAATTCTATCTGAAATTGAGGTATAATTAGGGATTTTAAAATAATTCTTAAGTCTTATATCATGTTAGTTCTACTTTCAGCTAAATATATTCGAAAACACATTATGTTAGAAGATAAACTGCCTATATTGTATTGTGCTCCAAAAGGCCACGTGGAAGTGCCACAGAAGCCAAGGTCAGGGCCAATGGCAAGAACAGTAGGCCTCCCACGCATGTATCAGCTTTCACCAAAATGAAGTTCCTTTCTGCTTTATATTCTGGATTCTGAAAAGGTTTTCTTTCAAAGAAAAAGTTCCCATGTAACAAAAGTCTGAAAATTACTGCCTTACTCTGATACAGTATTTATATAAGAATATATAGTGGTTCAGCCTTTTGAACTGGCTATTTGGCAATATATGTTAAAATATAAATATTCGTACTATTTGACTATGCAATTTTCCCTCTAGCAATTGATCTTATACAAATAATCATTCAAGGGCACAAAGATATATGTACAGGATATTTATTATGGCATTGTTCCTAATCACAGAAGATTGAAAATAATGCAGACACCTATAAATATGAAATAGGTTAGCATAATGATATTCATGTGTTGGGATACTACGCAGTCTGTTAAAAGAACGAGATGAAAGATAACGAAGTATATTGTTAAGTGAAAAAAAGTAAGTTAAAGCAGTATACTTCCAGCCCTGGCTGGTGTGGGTTAGTGGATTGAGTGGTAGCCTGCAAACCAAAAGGTCGCCAGTTCAATTCCCAGTCAGGAACACATACCTGGGTTGTGGGACAGGTCCCCACTAGGGGGCGCGCAAGAGGCAACCACACATTGATGTTTCTCTCTCTTTCTTCTTCCCTTCCCCTCTCTCTAAAAATAAATAAACAGTATGATTCCATTTGTAGGTCAAGTAAGTCAACAGATAAGAAAAAACCATTATTTTTGATATATGCAAATAGATAACTCTTACTTCTTAAAATTATTACTAAAATTGATAGGTTTTATTGTTTTAGTTTATACATTGGATGGTATGATATTTTTATTTATGTAGACTATCTTTATTCAACTTTGGGGTTTTTCATAATTGCTCTAAATGTCTAATTTCTTGTTTTGAAAAAGTAATCAATTAAACTTATAGTATGATGGATTTTAGAAAGTAAAAAAATGTAAAGATTTTGTATAATTTTACATGTTAAGAAGATAATCAGCAATGACTTAGACTTATGGAATTTAGTCACATGGTGTAATGAAAAAATAAGTTTGAACCCTCAAGCCCTACAAACAGGTAACTTTATCACATTCAGGGGAATAATCATTTTTACATGTTAGTGCAATAGGGATTTCCATAATTTAACCTTAGAGAGCTATTCTCTGTTTTTCAGTCATTAGTTGGGTAGGCCAAAGATAAAAAGATTTGTTTATAACAAACATGTCACAAGGAGCTGTGAAATCGTGACAGTTAGTGTTGTATGATTGATAAGGTCTTTTTACACATATTTTGAAGCATGAAAGACTACACAAGGATGTCACAATGGAGAACTTCCTTTCCTCCAGTTGATCTCAGCCCCAGTACCTCCAAAAAAATCCACAGAAAAGGAGGTGTTCAGCAAACTGAATATTCCTATAGACATGTGAGGCAGAAAATGTCGGAAAATTTTACAAATCATTTAAACCAGTAGTACCTAGGTAAGAACAGAGATATGAAAATTATAGATTTCTTAAGTCTCATACCAAATCCTAACAATGTTTTTTAAGCACTTTAAAGGCATTCCACTAGAACACATCATGGTTTTACTTCTCATCTTCTAATTGGAAAGATTGCTGTCTCACACTATATATTGATGATTCCCTGAGAGATTACAGTTGTGAGACCATGGAAAGAACAAGGAATGCTCATCATCTAGAAAGCAACTTACAGCATATAAGTTAAAACAACTTAAAGTATATGCAAGAGAGCTCAGAAAAATTCACAATGTTATAGACAAAGGAACAGGCTTTACTAGGAAACTTATATGTCAAGAAGGCACAGGGGACACAGTGGGGCCATGGTACTCCGTTCAATGTGTCGTAAGTGAGTATCCCGGTGAAGGGACATCCTCTCCCCTTTTGCTTTCTCTTCTTCAAGACCAAAGTTTTGAACATCCTTGTCAATGGAGTCCACACAGGCTACTTGGAATTAGGGTGTCTGGGTTTACATGTCAACTGTCAGGAGTTATCTAAGGGAACCAGGTGCCTGTATCTGGACTCCTTGGGTGTCCACGGGAAGTTGTAGTCCCTCCTAGAGAGAGGGAGAAAGCCACCAGTGCCACGGGAAGCCAAATTTGGAAGAAATAGGGAGGCTGTTGGTCACAGCCAATTCATTGTTCAGACAATGAGTAGAGTAACTGCTGGGGTTACCTGGAACTCATCAGTAGCATCAGTAGCATCATCCTTTATATATAAATTTTTTATGTAAATCGTAGGGTTCTGGTTTTCTTGAAATTTTAAGATGCTTGTTTCTGCCATAATTGTTTGCAATCCTTAGAACCTTTTGTAGGCTTTCCATTTTATGTCACTTAAACAAAATTTAAATATTTTAAAAGTTGGCATTTTATTAAGAATTTTAAACATTCAGGGCCCTTCTGGCTTTGGCTAGAATAGTTCTCTTTGGGTTACTTATTGCCACCTGCTGGAGAAGAGAAGAAATGCAGTTGAATACTCTTCATTCAGGTAATAGACAAGTTATCCCTTCTCTTCAGCCATGGAAATTCTATCTCCTCAAAGGAGGTTTTCCTTATTGCCTCAGGTGAAGGCAGAGGAATGTGTGTGTTGGAAACTCGGGATGCAGTAGGTTCTCTGACCTTTCCATTCCTGAGTTGTATCCTGAAACCTGAAGCCACTTCTTCACCCCAGGGAGTGGGAAGTGTAGGAGTGGGCAACACTGTGAGCTGGAGTAACAGGTTAGTTCACCTACTGGTTGTGAGCTGGGATAACAGCAGGTGAATTTATCTACTGACTCTTATAGCCAAGAAAGGTGTCTGTGGTGATAATATTGGCTGCTTCAGTATCTTCCTCTACTGGAAACAGAGTAGCTTGGATATGTTTCTATACTCCGTGTTAGGTTTGCTCACCTAGGCTAATGTTATATAACCTGAGGAATAAAAATTATGGAAAGTTATTTTCAAGCCTGTTTTTGTAGAAATAACATTAGATTTATAAGAAAGATTTGAAAACCATAGACCACTAAAATATTTCATAGCTCCATGAAAGTATTTAAGTTTATTTTTTGTCTTAATGTTACTTGGAGAAATTATTTTTCTTTTTTTTTCTTTTTTTTTAATTTATTTATCTTCAGAGAAATTATTTTTCAATTTGTCAGCTTCCTCACTGAGCTTCAGTTCAGGTACTACACTGTCCCCTGGACCTCTCTTACCCCATCCTCCTGGCAGGTCACTGCCTCCAGTCTTGCCAACCTCCAATCCATTCTCTCACTGGAGCTAGAATGATCATTATAAAATGCAGATCTGAGCATACCATTGCCTTTCTTTAAAATCTTATTAATAGTTTTTAAAGTCCAGATTCTTGGATAGGGGGACATTCAGGAGCAGGACAGTCCTCTTCTTTTAAACTTTTAAAAAATCCTCACCCAAGGGTATGTTCATTGATTTTATGGAGAGAGGAAGGGGGAAAGAAAGAGTGAGGGGGGAAGGGAGAGTGAGAGAGAAATATTGATCAATTGATTGGAAAGAGAAACATCATTGGTTGCCTCCCATAAGTGCCCTGACCAAGGATGGAACCAGCAACCTAAGTATGTGCCCTGACCAGGGATCAAACCCGCAACATTTGATGTACAAAATGATGCTCCAACCAACTTAGCCACCTGGACAGGACATGCCTCTTCTTTTAAACCTTTCCTGTTACTCTCCATTCTTGCCATTTGAAAGCACCTCTATTTCCAAAGCACTATTCTTTCTCTCACTTTTGGGACTTCACACACACACATACACATAGCAGTCTCTGAGCAGCTGACTTTTACTGATTCTTTAGGCTTCAGCTTTCTTTCACAAGGGGTGCCTGGAGTCCTGGAGGCTGGTGAGGCTCTGCTGTACCTTCATTCCCTCTGCCAGTCCCTGCAGAGCATCATCACACTATCTGTAAGAAATCATGTCCTTGTCACCATCCCCTTTACACTGCAGGCTTCCTGAGGGCAAGGGCTGGGTCTTGTTTACTTTCATATCTTCCAGTGCCCAGTACTGTGCCTGGAGTATAACAGGTGTTCAATAAATGTTGCATGAATAAACAAATAGTTTATTTGAAATACATTTTTAATTTTCAAGAAAAAATATGTATGCTGTCAATTTTTAGACTAAATCAGAATAAAAGTTTCTCTTTCTTTAAAAACTAGGTTTTCTGACAAGAGAAATTCATAATTTACTTTCACAATTTTATTTTTAATACTAATACAAGAAATAACATTAAAATGTTCCCCTGAATCCATTATAAGTGAAATAACATTCATAAGAATCATTCATATTTTTATTTTCTTAGACCTGAATTTCTCAATGGAATATATTACTTAATAATAAGATTTTTTACAAGAGTAAAATACTATTATGAAAAATAGGTGTGACTTTACAGACTGATTAAATTTGACCATATTTAAATAAATCCCACTACATAAATAAGGATATTCTTTTGCATTAAAGAAGATGTGAGAATACCTTATTTGAATAAAGCACAGGGAACTTTTTTCTTTTTAGGAGCAAAAAGCAGGACAAGTTTAAATTCTGGGTTTCTATACCAAATTTCAGAAAGCCTTAATAGTGTTAAAATGACCTTACTGTTAACAATGCCTGTTTGTCCCTTCATTGTAGGGGTTCCCAACACACCAAAGGCTTTGGAGCCTCAGCTCTAGCTATGAAGCGCATTACTCTGCTCACTGGCATTTGGCAAGGACCCTGAGGTCACAGCCTAGTTTTGTGATGTGCAGATAATGACATCTAAGTTATGAATGGTAGGGATTTTATATTCTGTCTGCAAATCATGATGGGATCTCTTGGTAAAAGCTATAAAACAATTTGTTCTCACATATTGCTTTGCCACCTCCACTGAATATTAACTTAATTATTGTTGGAAGACAATCAAACACCTTTATGAATGAGTCACAAATGTTACTTCACTGATTTCTTTGCAAAATATAACTCTATTGTTATATATCAAAATAAAGTCATTGTCTTTTTTAGTTTACCAGAAATAAACATATATTGCAAGGAGGGGAAAGGACAAAATCAGAAAGGAAAGATACTTCCTGGTAGTATCCCAGTTGAAACTTCCCTCCAACTACAACAACATAGGTGTAGGCTGAATGATGGTCCCCAGAGATATCAGGTCTAATCCTTGGAATGTGTAACAGTCTCCTTATTTGGAAAAAAGGTCTCTGCAGATGTGATTTTTTTCATATTACTTCTCAGAAAGAGATTGTCCTGGATTACCCAGTGGGCCCTAAATGCTATCACATACATCCTTATTGGAGAGAGGCAGACAGAAATTTGACAGACATAGAAGAGAAGGTGATGTGAAGATGGAGGCAGTGACTGATGTGATGTCACCACAAGCAAGAAATGCTAGCAGCCACCAGAAGCTGGAAGATGCAAGGAATGGATTCTACCCTTAATCCTCCAAGGGAGCAAGCCCTGTTGGCATCTTGATTTTGGCCCAGCGATACTGAGTTTGTACTTCTGGCCCCCAGAACTGCAAAAAAATAAGTTTTTATTGTTTTAATCCATCCAGTTTGTGGTAATTTGTTACAGAGCCACAGGAAACTAATGTAACTAGGGTTTCATTAACATCCACTATAATGAGTTTATGGGGCACAGTATTTTAGTGGATTTTTATTATAATCCTGAGGATTCATTTGATTAATATTTATTAAACACTATGCGTCACTAGAATATAAGCTCCATTAGGCAGAGATTTTCTGTTTCATTCACAACTATACACATAAATATTTAGCATCCAGAACAGTGCCTGGCATATAGCAGATACTCAGTAAATATTTTTGAATGATTCTTCTAGACCCCAAGATAAAGTAGTGAACAAAATGATGTCTCTACACTTGTGGCGCTTACATTCTAATGGAGGAGAGACAATAAATAAGCAAATAAACATATTATATAATGCCTATTAATGATTAATCTATGATGCAGAGTTCAGAACACTAGTTATAAGGATGCTTAATGAACTTAGGGGAAGAGTAGATGAACTTAGTGAGAGTTTCAACAAAGAGATAGGAAACAAAAATGGAGATAAAATACATTAAAAAGAACCAGTCAGAAATGAAGAATACACTAACTGAAATGCAAAATACATTACAGGGAATCAACAGTGGAGCAGATGAAGCAGAGGATAAAATTAAAAATTTGGAAGATAAGGACACAAAAAACACCCAATTAGATGAGTAAAAAGGAAAAAGAATTTTAAAAAATGAGGATAGCTTAAAGAGCAGCTGGGGCAACTTAAAGCATACCAATATTCGCATCATTGGTGTGCCAGAGGAGAAGAGAGAGAGCAAGGAATTGAAAACCCATTAGAAAACATAATGACAAAGAACTTCCTTAACCTGGTGAAGGAAATATATAAATCCAGGAAACACAAAGTGCCAAACAATATGAACCCAAAGAGGCCCAGGCCAAAACACATCATAATTAAAATGCCAAAAATCAGAGACAACAAGAGAATCTTTAAAGCAGCAAGAGAAAAACAGTTAAGTTACCTGCAAGGAAGCTCCCAAGAGAATGTCAGCTGATTTCTCAACAGACACTTTTGCAGGCCACAAAGGACTTGAATAAAATATTCAAAGTGATGAAAAGCAAGAACCTACAACTGAGATTACTCTGCCTTTCAAATCTATCATTTAAAATTGAAGGACAGAAAAGAGCTTCCCAGACAAGAAATAGCTAAAGGAGTTCATCTTTACCAAACCAGTGTTATAAGAAATGTTAAATAGTCTTCTTTAAGAAGAAGAAGGAGGAGAAGTAGGAGGAGGAGGAGGAGAAAAAGAAGGATAAGAGGAGAAAGGGGGAGGGGGCAGGGAGGAGAAGAGGAAGGAGAAAGATAAAAAATATGAATAACAAAATAGTAAATGCATATCTATCAATAATTACTTTAAATGCAAATGAATTAAATGCTCCAATCAAAAGACATGCAGTAGCTGAATGGATAACTAAACAAGACCCTTACATATTCTGTCTATAAAAGACTCTAAAGAACACATAGACTGAAAGTAAAGGAATGGAAAAAGGTATTTCATGAAAATGGAAATTTAAAAAAATCTGGGGTGACAATATTTATACCAGACAAAATAGACTTTAAAGCTAAAGCAAGACAGCACCTTGACTTTAAAACAAAAGTCAAGGTAGAGGCATAGGTAGCCACACTTCATCTCCTCACACAACCACAAAAAGAATTACAACTAAGTCTCAAAACAAAAAACACCTGGAACTTTCAGAAAATTGAACTGTATGGAAGTCTGATAGCCAAGGATTTATAGAAGCCAAAATCATCCAGACAGGTAGGAAGGGTGGAGATGCTGTGTGGCATGGAGAGGTGGTAGTGGCAGTGGAATGGGCACAGGCAGTCCTACATTCACATGTGGTAGATAAAAAGCTCACACTGCCTCCTTTGAGATGCAGATATATAAAGGAATTAGAAAGAATCTTCACTAGAGGAAAAAAGTTTCCTGGAATTAAATGAATCATGTATATGTCCAGCTTCTTCAGCTGCCTTTCAGTCACTTTTTGCCAGATAGCTTAACATTGGGGAGAGACTGGTGGTTCTTGAAGCCACTAAATTACTACTATTTGCACTAAAGGAAGGCATTTCTGAAGGATTTTCAGTTTTTTCCCTTAAGATGTTCATATGTTGCTTCAAAACATTAACATGCTGTGAAAAATAGCATACAAACCAATGGAACTTCCATGTTATACTGTCCTCATTCCCCTATATGTTAGTTGCATATCAGCTATTTTCACAGAAACATACATCGTAGTAGAATGAATGTACTCAGTAGGTTAGACATGGGAAGATTTTGAATAGTAAAGGTCCTGTATTTGGGCTTCTTTTTGGTGTTAAAGACTGAAAAAAATGGAAATGTTGAATGTGTCAGAGCCTGCGTCTGAATGCATGTAAAACAGAAACCCAACTACAAGAGCTTTATCAAATAGGTATTTGTTTTTCACAAGAGTTGAAAGGTGGGCAGCCCAGTCCACCATGCTGACTTTTGAGTTGCAGCTGCTCAAAAGTCATCAAGGGCCCAGGTTCCTCCTAGCTCCCTGGTTCTCCATCCTTAGGATGCTTCTTTCACTGTTATGCTGGCAAGATGGCTTCTCCCCTATCAAGCATTATGTGCATGAGTTAGGCAGGAAGAGGAGAAGGGCAATGGGCATGTTCCCAGAATCCCCACCAAGCCACTGTTTATAAAATTGAGAATTGGCCAGAACATTGTTATGTAGAGCTTATAACCAAAAGAGAGGCTGTGCGGTCAATATTTTAACTGGGTACTCTGTACCCAGAATAGAATTAGGTTTTGTAAGTAAAAGCAATTTGGCAAACCACTTGCAGTGTCTGCCACACTGGCATAATATCCCTTAAGGATGCTAATTATAAATCTAATATTTATTGAACTCTAGAATTTCTTAGGACTTAGTGTAGAAGCTCAAAGAAAACATTAATTCTTCTCTTTGGGGAAATATTGAAGAACTATTAAACAACATGACTTCAAAAATTACTGGCAATCACACTGGCTGGAGTGGCCCAGTGGATTGAGTGCTGGCCTGTGAACAGAAAGGTCGCTGGTTCGATTCCCAGTCAGGGCACATGCAGGCGAGGGTTGCAGGCCAGGTCCCCAGTTGGGGGTGTGCAAGAGGTAACCTATTGATGTATCTATCGCACATCGATATTTCTCTCCCTTCTCTAAAAATAAATAAATAAAATCGTTAAAAAATTACTGGAAGGCATTCTATAGACTCTCTTAAAAAATGTTAATAAGAGATTTAGAATAATGCTACCAGAAGGACTAGGAATGTAATACACTTTAAATTAAGAAACAAAACAACAGGCTTACCCATGTGGTTTGGGAGCAGAGAGTGGGCTCTCTTGACCATGAGGCTTAGAAGGAAGCAGAAAAGCAAGATGTAGCAGCCCTGCAGGGTTCGTGACAGTGAGGCTGGGCAAGGAAAGCCTCTTAACCATGTAACAGCAGTGCAGGGTCTTGGCCACATGGTTTCAAAGAATGCAGGACTCCCACTGGCCTGCCATGAGAAGTGTCACACGATTTTGGATTAAGAACGGGAGCCTAGCCAAACTATAGACTTCTGTTTTCTTTTCTTGAGATATAGTACCCCTGACTGGCCTGGTTTGGCAACGGGAGGCATTTATGGGTGTTTTAAATCTTTGGGATTTAATGGTGACATTCTGCCATTATTCTGAACTTGTATAACTTTTTATTTATTTATTTATTTATTTTTTATTTTGTGGTCTTTGCTTTATTATCTTGCCGCAACCTTCAGTGCATCATTGACATTAATTCTACTGTGATCACTGTTTTTTTACCTCATTTAATAACTATTTTAAATATATTTTATTGATTATGCTTTTACAGTTCTCCAATTATCCCCCCTTCATTCCCCTCCACCCTGAACACCCTCTCCCACCCACATTCCCCCCTTTAGTTCATGTCCATGTGTCATAAATTCTTTAGCTTCTACATTTCCCCTACTATTCTTGCCCTCCCCCTGTCTATTTT
>CM052543.1:109706210-109762683 GCA_028533065.1 Trachops cirrhosus | reverse complement strand
TTCTGTTCGAGCCATCTTTTTGCCGTTTTTTTTTTTTTTTTGGTCTTATTGAGCTCCTGTAGTGAGGGGCGGGGCCTTAGAAGCTCACCAGGGTGGGGCACCCCAGTGGCTGGGTTGTGATGCTGTATGTGGGGGCGGGGTCCGAGAAGGAACAATGGTGCTTTCTCTGCTCTTCGTAGGACCCCAGACCCCTCCTCCGCTTTCCGAAAGCTAACTGGGCCCCTCTGGCACCAATTCCGGTGTGGGTGGGCCTGTGCACCCCACAGGACCCTCCTTTTCAGTCAGTGACCCAAAGCTCTATTTCCCGGCGCTGGGACCCCGAGTTGCGCACAGTGCCTTGCTTCACAATGGCCGCCTCGCGGGGCCCACCAGCCGCTACCCCCTGGCCCGGGGCCCACCAGCCACTGCCGCTTGTGCGCCCAGGGTCTGCCTGCTGCAGACTTGTGCGCCGCCCCAGTTGCTCTGCTCTCCCCGCTCCACGTCCCTTGCCTGGCCCGACCCCGCCCCTCCTACCGGTCTGGATGAGCGTGCCTATTTTTAAATCCTTGGGTGTCCGACTTCCATACACTTCAATTTTCTGTCAGTTCTGGTTGTTATTTTGTTTCTATATTGTTGTTGTTCCTATCTTGGTTGTGCGAGGAGGCACCGTGCATCTACCTATGCCTCCATCTTGGCTGTAAGTCCTTAACTTGTATAACTTTTGAGTAAATAGTTCCTGTCCTTTTTCAAAGAAAAGCTTGGGGGTAGGCCCAAAGAAATACTTAATTTAACTTAGGTCACCTGTCAAGAATGAACAGTCATAGCTTAACTTCTGCCATTTTTTGTACCTCCTTTCACCCTTCTAATAACCTCCTTTTATCATACTATTAACAATTGCCTCTTAGGAACTTTTTATTATCCCAGTTCATCCAGGAAGAATTAGTAGTGCTTGAATTTAGCATAGAGCTCTGAGTTCTAGTGACTAATGCCACTCAGTGTGTTGCAGGCCAGAATCTTAAAAAAAACTCTGATGAGGAGATCTGAATACAGGAATTTGGGGGGATGTGCTCTCAGGAACACTATCTACTCAGACTCACTTCCTCTGAGTTCTAATGGTGGGGAGGCAGCTTGAAAGCCATCAGTAACATACTGGGAGAGATTGAAGCATCTGGCATCGGGGTGAGCAGAGGCCATTGTCCCTTTTCTGAGTCCTCCCCCTGCAGAGCCATGGAGTTGACAGGCTGGTGCCATATCTCTAAGGTTTTTGTTTTTTTTAAAAGATTTTATTTATTTATTCTTAGAGAGAAGGGAAGAGAGGGAGATGTGAGAGAGAAACATCAAACATTGATCAGTTGCCTCTTGTACACACCCTGACTGGGGGTGGAACCTGCAACCAAGGCATGTGCCCTGACTGGGAATTGAACTCATGACCTTTCACTTTGCGGGAGGATACCCAACCAATGGAACCACACGGTCAGGACTAAATTTTTGTTTTAAATGTTCACTTCAGGATATGCTCATTTATTTTAGAGAGAGGAAAGGAGGGAGAGAAAGAGAAACATCAATGTGAGAGAAACATTGATCAGCTGCTTCCCAATCACTTGCCTCCTGTATGCACCCAACCAGGGATTGAACCTGAACCTAGGTTAAGTGCCCTGACTGAGAATCAAACCCACAACATTTTGGTGCACAGGACAATTCTCCAACCAACTGAGCAACCCAGCCAGGGCTGTTCGTTTTAAATACCTGGGGAATGAGAAAATTAACCACGCCTTAAAATCAAATAAAAGACTAATGGTCTTGAAATTTTAATACTAATTCTCAGATTTTATTTAAAGTAAATCTAGGGAAAGAAGATTTTATGAGTAATTCATATTGAAAATTTTAAATCATGTATATATATATTTTCACCTAAAAGCTTTTTAGGATTTTTAAATTTTTTATTTCTTCATTGAGAGAGAGATGGGGAGAGAAAGAAAGACTGGTTTGTTGTTCCACTTAGTTACGCTTTTGTTGGTTGATTACTGTATGTGCCCTGACCAGATATCAAAATTGCAACCTTGGCATATTGGGACAATGCTCTAACAAACTGAGCTACCTGGCCTCACTTGAAAGCAATTTGCCTTCCAAATCTTATTTGAAAGAATCAAATCTCAACTATGAATAACCCCAGCAATCTTGAGAAAAAAGAACAAAGTTGGAGGAATCATGCTACCTGATACCAAACTATATTATAAGGCCATAGTAATTAAAATAGCATGGTACTGGTATAAAAACAGACATATAAATCAATGAAACATAATAGAAAGCCCAGAAGTAAACCCACACCTTCATGGTTAATTAATATTTGATGAAGGAGGAAAGAGCATGAAATGGGGTAAAGACAGTCTATTCAATAAACCGTGCTGGAAAAATTGGATACATGCAAAAAAAAATGAAACTAGACCACCTTCTTATAGCATACACATGAATAAACTCAAAATATTTTAAAGACTTAAATTTGGACTTGAAACCATACAAAATACAGAAGAAAACACAGGCGGTAAAATCTTGGACATTTTTCATAGTAATATTCTTTTCTGATATGTCTTCCTGAGCAAGGAAAGAATATCTTCACCAGTGATACATCTGAAAAGGGATTAATTCAAAATTTATACAGGTCTTATACAACTCAACACCAAAAAACCCAATTTAAAAATGGGCAAAGGGCCCTGGTTGGTGTGGCTCAGTGGATTGAGCACTGGCCTGCGAACCAAAGGGTAGTAGGTTCCATTCCCAGTCATGGCCTGGGTTTAGGGCCAGGTCCCCAGCTGGGGGCACACGAGAGGCAACCAACCACACACTGATGTTTTTCTCCCTCTCTTTCTCCCACCCTTTCTTTAGAAATAACTAATTTTTTTTAAAGATTTTATTTATTTATTTTTAGAGAGGGGAAGGGAGGGAGAAGGAGAGAGAGAGAAACATCAATGTGTGGTTGCCTCTCATGTGGTCCCCACTGGGGATCTGGCCCGCAACCCAGGCATGTGCCCTGACTGGGAATCGAACCTGCGATGCTTTGGTTCGCAGCCCGCGCTCAATCCACTGAGCTACGCCAGTCAGGGCAGAAATAACTAATTTTTTAAAAAAGAAAGTCATTTTTTTTTTAAAGATTTTATTTGTTTATTTTCAGAGGGGAAGGGAAGGAGAGAGGGAGAGAAATATCAATGTATGGTTGCTTCCTGTGCATTCCCTGCTGGGAACTGGCCTGCAACCCAGGCATGTGCCCTGACTGGGAATCGAACCGTGATCTCATGGTTCACAGGCCCGTGCTTAATCCACTAAGCTACACCAGCCAGGGCTAGAAAGTCATTTTTTTAAAAATGGGCAACGGATCTGAATAGACACTGCTCTAAAGGGGACATGTAGATGGCCAATAGACATGTAAAAAGATGCTCAAAGTCACTAATCATCAGAGAAAAGCACATTAAAACTATAATGAGATATCACTTCACACCTATCAGAATGGTTATCATCAGTAAATCAACAAACAAGTGTTGGCGAGGATGTGGAGAAAAGGGAACTCTAGTGTACTGCTGGTGGGAATGCAGATTGGTGCAGCTGCTGTGGAAGGCAGTATGGAGTTACCTCAAAAAATTAAAAATGGAACTGTCTTATGACCCAGCAATTCCACTTCTGAGAATATACCCAAAGAAACCCAAAACACTAATTCGAAAGAATATATGCAGTCCTATGTTCATTTCAGCATTACAACAGCCAAGTGAGAAAGCAGCCCAAGTGTCCATCAATAGATGAGTGGATAAAAAAGCTGTGGTACAGATATACTTGAGAGTTCTAGCCAAGATAGAGGTGTAGGTAGAAACCCTTCGCTTCCTTGTACAACCAAAAGGAGGATAACCACCAATCTAAAATCAATAAACAACCAAAACTGCCAGCAAATCAAACTGCATGGAACTCTGACAACCTAGGAATTAAAGAAAAAATCAGCCATAACCACCAGACCAGTAAGGCTGACCGTGCTGGGCCAACTCAGAAAAACCAGTGAGGTGGCTGAGGGGAGGGGCTGGCTGCTGAACTCTGCAGAGCTGCAGGGGAGGGACTGATTTAAGGGGAACACTGAGACTCACAGCTGACTGTGGGCTAGGGCTGGGGTTGCCGCAGTGGGAGATACTTCTAGTCTGACAAGAGAGTCTGTTGGAAAGTGCGCTAGAGATGAGCAGGCAAGCTGCATTGTTCCCTCTCTGGCCCCTCCCCCACAGGCAGCACAGCAAAGAGGGTTGCCCTTCCAGGTGAATAACTAAGGCCCTGCCCCTTACAACTTACCAGGTGCACCAAGATAAAGAAATACGGCCCAAATGAAAGAACACAGCGAAACCTCAGAACTAAGCGATAAGGAGATTGCTAACCTATCTGATGGAGAATTTAAAGCCCTGGTAATCAAAATGCTCACAGAACTGATTGAACTTGGTCAAAAAACGAAAGAATGAATGAAAGATACCCAAAATGAAATAAAACAAAATATTCAGGGAGCCAACAGTGACAAGAAGGAAACCAGGATTCAAAGCAATGATTTGGAACAAAAGAAAAAACATCCAACCAGAACAAAATGAAGAAACAAGAATTCAAAAAAGTGAAGAGAATCTTACAAACCTCTGGGACAACCTGAAACATTCCAATATCTGAATTATAGGGATGCCAGAAGGACAAGAACAGCAAGAAATTGAAAACTTACTTGAACAAATAATGAAGGAAAACTTCCCCAATCTGGCAAAGGAAATAGACTTCCAGGAAGTCCAGGAAGCCCAGAGAGTCCTAAAGAAGTTGGACCTAAAGAGGAACACACCAAGGCATCATCATTAAGTTACCCAAGATTAAATATAAAGAGATAATCCTAAAAGAAGCTAGAGGAAAGGAGAGAGTTACTGACAAAGGAGTGTCCATAAGGCTATCAGTTGATTTCTCAAAAGAAACCTTGCAGGCAAGAAGGGGCTGGAAAGAAGTATTCCAAGTGATGAAAGGCAAGGACCTACATCCAAGATTGCTCTATCCAGCAAAGCTTTCATTTAGAATGGAAGGGCAGATCAAGTGCTTCCCAGGTAAGGTCAAGTTAAAGGAGTTCATCATCACCAATCCCTTATTCTAGGAAACGTTAAAGGGACTTATCTCAGAAAAAGAAGATCAAAAATAGGAACAATAAAATGACAACAAACTCACAACTATTAACAAATGAACCTAAAAGAAAAGAAAACAATGAAAACAAAAACTAAGCAAACCACCAGAATAGGAACAAAATCAGAGAAATGGGCATCACACAGAGGGAGTTCAGTGGAGAGGAGGAAGGGAGAAATCAGGGGGAAAAGGTACAGGGAAGAAGCACCATTAGTAGGCATTAATAGATGGGGAAAGATAAAAAATGGTATAGGAAACAGAGGACTTAAAGAACTTACATGTATAACCCAGGGACATGAACTAAGGGGGAGGGGAATGCTGAAGGGTTGTGGGGGCAGGGTGGAGGGGGGATAAAGGGGGAAAAATTGGGAAAACTGTAATAGCATAATCAATAAAAAATACTTAAAAAAAGCTGTGGTACATTTACACAATGGAATACTACTTGGTCATAAAAAAGAAGAAAATCTTACCTTTTGTGACAGCATGTTTGGACTTGGAGAATATTATGCAAGTGAGATAAGCCAGTCAGAGAAAGACAACTATTATATGATTTCACTCATATGTGGAATCTAATGAACAAAATAAGCTAATAAACAAAACAGAAAGACTCATAGCTACAGAGAACAGACTGACAGCTATTAGAGGGGAGAGGGGTTTGGGGGCTGGGTAAAAATGATGTAGGGATTAAGCAAAAAAAGAAAACCACCTTGTAGACACAAACAGCAGTACAGTGACTACCAGAGGGAAATGGGGTTAGGGGAAGGGAGAAGAGGATTAATGGGGGATAAATGATGACAGAGGAGACTTAACTTTGGGTGGTGAATACACAGTACAATATACAGATGATGTTTTATAGAATTGTACACCTGAAACCTATATAATTTTATTAACCAGTATCACTCCAATAAATTCAGTAAAATTTTTTTCTTAAAAAAATTAATCTCACCCTGGCTGGTGTGGCTCAGTGAATTGAGTGCCAGCCTGTGAACCAAAGAGTTGCTGGTTTGATTCCCAGTCTAGAGCACATGCCTGGGTTGTGGGCCAGGTCCCTAGTATGGGGCATGCAGGAGGCAACCACACACTGATGTTTCTCACCATCTCTTTCTCTCACCCTTCCTCTCTCTAAAAATAAATAAATCTTTTTTAAAAATGAACCTCTAAGATGATTTTCACATTCTTTTGTAAGTTGTACAAAATGACAGTGGTGTGTTCTTTCTCCCAGGAGAGCATTAAACCACCCTCCCAAAAGCACTCAAGCTAATGAGGTAACAAAAGCCCAGAGGACTAAAATTAAGCAGAGCAAGTTAATACTTGAAATTTAACTCTTAGAATCCCAACTTGAGGAAAATAAAGAATAAGAAATTAGAATGAGAAAAAATATAGCATATGAGGTATTTATTAAAGTATTTTTTGTTTACATATTTAGCTTTTTAAAAATCCTCACCCAAGGACATGTTTTTAGTGAGGTTTTTTGTTTGTTTTTTTGCAGAGGAGAGAGCAAGCAAGTGAAATATTGATGTGAGAGAGAAACATCAATTGGCTACCTCCTTTGTGCACCCCAACTGGGGATAGAATCTGCAACGTAGGTATGTGCCCTGACCAGGAATCGAACATGCAACCTTTTGGTGCATAGGAAAATTCTCCAACCAACCGAACCACCTGGCCAGGGCTGGAAGTTGTACCTTTTCACCCCTTCTATTCAATTCCCCTACTCCCCATTTTTTCCTTTTTGTAACATCTAAGGCATTGGGGTCTTTGGCAGATTCTAAAATGAGTGGATAGATACTGGCATAAGGAATTGTAGCAATGATCATCAATGGTGATAACTGCACAAAAGATCATTAAGCATCATATACTTCCTAATGGAAATGCACACCATGACCTATGAAGTATTCTTGCCACAAACATCATATTTCAATCTGATCAGGCCTAGATCTAACTGCTAATCTACAGGAAACAGAGAACAGGGGGACACATTAAATGACAAAATTCAGAGTGGGATACACAGGACAAAAGATCAGTCCCTTTGACAACAATATTGCAGGGCACAAAGACATATTAAAAAGAAACTTAAGAGATTTATTAACCAACTGCAATGTTTGGATCCTGATTCAAATAAAATATATAAAATGAGTAAGTATTTTTCTTAGCATCAAGAAAAGATATAACTATTTTTCTCTTTTCTTGCTATCAGGGTACTATAAATCCATGAGTAGAAAGTAGCTTCCAAACAAGGCTAAAACCTCAATTGTATTCTACTTTAATATACACATTGAAAGAGAAGAACAAAACAAAAAACAAAGTCTTCTACTCCCTACTCCCAGAGGCAAATTCTATTACCATTTTTTTACATTACTATGTTTTCAGAGTTAGAGATAAGCATGCATATTATTCTTTGACTTTTGGCAGTTATATACCACGTTTTGTTATTTTTCTTTTCAATTTTTATCTCCTCTTACTGTATAATATCACACACACTAAAGAAATCTTTCAGTTGTCAACTTGCTGGCTTTCTAAAAAAATGGTGATTTTGCATAGATGATTTGAAACTGCCAATGTCTTCCAAGTTTGGCTCTGTGTTTATGATTGCTGTCTTCAAAAAGTGGTTCACACATTATTTCTAACAAAATAATATTCAAATCACTTTGTATCTCATTTTAATAAATGTGTTTAAAGTTAAAAGTTCCTGCAGGAATATTCTGTCCTCTGACACTGTCACTTGAAAAGCTTAGTTAGCAAAGGGGTTTTCTATACACTTAATCCTTCCTACAACTATCCAAGATAGATACTATTCCCATTTTTAAAGAAAAAAAAAAACTGAAGAGTGCTCCTAAAAGCAAGTCCTACAACTCCCCCAAAAAAACTGAGAAGGGGAAGAATGAGGAGCAAATCCTTCAAAGTAGGTCACATTTAAAATATTACAATCTGTGGATTGTGTTTCACAAGTTCTCAATAAATTGGAAAGGAATTTTTTTTTAAGAGAGAGGGAAAGGGAAGGAGAAAGAGAGGGAGGGAAATGTCAATGTGTGGTTGCCTCTTGCATGCCCCTCTGCTGGGAACCTGGCCCGCAACCCAGGCATGTTGCCCTGACTGGAAGCTGAACCGATGACCCTTTAGTTCGCAGGGCCGCACTCAATCCACTGATGTACGAGGTACATCACCACGGTGAACGGAAATGTTTTTAATTCTATGTGTACTCATTATGAAGTAATTATAAGTGTAATATAAAAACATCATCATCTACCTGCTCATCCAAACCTTTATTAAGTACTTCCCATATACACAGTCCTAGGCAAAACATTAAAAGAATACAAAGATGAATTTTAAACTGGTGCCAACTCTCAAGGAGTTTACAATGTAAGGATAGTGACAAATGGTTTAACACCAACAACAGTAAAGGAATTACAAGTAAACATTTGCCCCTGATTGGAAAAATCACCTTATTTCTTCATTTAAAGCATAAACTCCCAGTTGGGAAACAATGCTATTATACACACCTTTATTAGTTCATGCTCTTTAAAGGAAGTTGATTGTTTTCATAAAATGTCTCACCCTGCCACATCTTTATGATTCATCTGAATTCTTATAACAGAAAATTTGCTTAAAAAGGAAAAATAATAGATTCATAAAATCAAATTAACATCATACACAGAAAGACAAAGTATGTCTGCAGTAATATGTAAAAAGATGACCACCACTGGGTCTAGTAATAAAGAAGTAAGTCTGAATTACTTTGGCAATTTGCCATGGGCAAGTTATTATGCACAATTTCATCACATTTAAAACAGGGCTGATATTTATTAAAATTATGATTCAGATGCTATAATTATTTTCATAATACACAGTTTAAAAAATGAGTATAAAAACTTTTCCAATAATTTATATATCAAAAATAATTTGGAATAAAACTAAAGATAAAAAGTTAGTGTGGATAATTTAATAGTAAACTATTCAGTGCAAAAGTAAATGTAAATTTGCAAGTATTTATTTTTTTCTATATTTTATTATTTTTTAAAAATGGCTCAGATAAGAAACTTAACTAGTAAAACAAGTTTGAGGATTCATTTTGTGAGATGTGTTGCAGAGAAAAGGAATGAGCAAATAGTGTAATTTTCAAATATCTGATTCACACTTTCCAGAAAAATTTTTTCAAACCTATCACCAAAGACCCGTACTTCCTCTCTGCTCTCAATGCTAAGACAATTTTCCTAGCAAAAAATAATGACGTGATGTATATTTTTATGACTAATCTGTTTGTGACAGCTGTGATTCTCAAACGTTTTTAAAAAAATACAAGTAACCTCAAAGCTGCAAACCGACCACATGCAGCAATTTTAAAAACTGAATAGGCAAAGCCTTACTCTGACCAAGTGACCAATCAGCTGGATTTGGACTTGGCTCAAGAGCCCTGGACACGTCAGAGGGGGTCCCATCCATGTTCCTAACACAAGCAAGGCTGCTAACACTGGGTGCTGCAAACCACAGCACAGGCACAGAGAGGAAGCCCTGCTGATTGTTTTATTCAACAGATTTCTGTTCTCCACTCTCTTCATTGGCTTCATCTTTTTCCATGCAAGAATCCTGGCTGTTGGTTTCAGTAAAATAGTTTTCTTCCCCATCCTCTCTTTCTTCTACATTTTCTTCTTCATTAAAGCTAGAGGAAGAAATTTATCAGTCTTTCAAAGGAAAAAGGATTTGGTTTATAGGTAAACAAACCCTTTTCAATGTATGTCATTGTGAAGTCAGTTTTCCTCAAGTGTATGAGCTCCAATTTATCAAGAAAACTCTATAAAAGTACCAATTGCGAAAGTAAATATTTCTCTGACAACTAATTTGTTTCAAAACTTGGTTGACTCTTTAAACTTCACTGGAAAGCATGTTATTAATTTCATTGTTTATTCCAGCCAGAAACTTAAATTATTCTGCCTTAAAAACAAGATATTTCATCACTGGGTAATATTTTGAATGTGTCAAACATATTAAAATATCAGTATGTTTTACAACAGTTCACATGTATTTCATTAGGTAATAAAAACCTTTTAAAATTATTAATATTATAGAACAGAATTTTTGCTTTCCTGCAGGTATAAATTTTTGCAGAGGTATATATACCATTCAGACATCTTATATATGTTACCTTTCTTTATCTTCAGTGAAACTTTTCATCTCTTGATTGCTGAAGAGCTCAAATATTTTTCCACTTTGGCCTTTCTTTGAAACAAATTCATCAGATATTCCTAGTGCTTTTAGGGTGTTAGAATAATGCTTTTCTGCTGCCATTCTTGCATTTTTCTACAGGAAAGACAAACCTTTTTAGATGAGAACAAAAGACTTCAAATTTCCATTAAAAATGTATGGGTTAAAATTAAATTCAATAATCAGTTGGTTGAAAATATGCATACCCTCCGACCAGCTCCTATGTACATACCCAGAGAAATTCCTACATGTGACCTGGGAGGCAAGTATAAAAATGTCCAGAATAGTACTGTTTGTAACAACCCAAATATCTATCAACAGTAGAATGAATAAATAAATTGTAGTCTATTCATACAATAGAGTAAAATAAAGCAATGAAAATGAATGAACTCCAGCTATACACCATAACATGGATGGATCTCACAAACATAATACTGTGCAAAAGAAGCAAAATA
The DNA here is from genome assembly GCA_028533065.1 of Trachops cirrhosus. Taxonomy (NCBI): domain Eukaryota; kingdom Metazoa; phylum Chordata; class Mammalia; order Chiroptera; family Phyllostomidae; genus Trachops; species Trachops cirrhosus. The sequence goes on along the minus strand of CM052543.1, from coordinate 109,751,887 downwards.
CAAAAGAATGTGTGTATTCACTTCATTTACAAAAAAAAAACCAAACAGGCAAAACTAAACCATATTGTTTAGGGATAGATCATAGGTGGTAAAACTGCAAAGAAACACAAGGAAATGCCTCAAAAGTTAGAATGGTGGTTACCTCCAGGGCAGAGGGAGAGGCGCACAGGCCTGGGGTGGTGGCAATGCTATTTGTTAACCTGGCTGGTGGCCACATGACTTTTAATCTACAATTATTCTTTACACTATACCTGTTTTTACACACTTTTATAACTTACAGATATCTGGAAAACTCAGTAAGAAAATAAGTTCATGTGATAGTTGTCAGAAAGTTCTTTTATGTGCCTACTGTAATTTCTGCTTTTTATAAGTAATATCTCTACTCCATCAAAGATAATAAAATCATCAGTGTTGTTATCTTTACTCTGTGGAGGAAGCAATGGTTACAACAAAAAGAACATGACTTTAGAACTGGGTTCACATCTCCAGAACGTTACTTCCTGGCTTTGGGACCTGTGGAAGTTATGACGACCCTCTCATATCTGAAGTAAGTCAGAAGTTGTCATGGTTCCTGAGGCCACAGGCTTTACAGAGCCACAAGATGATTGGGGGTCACACTAGTGCCTTGGCTTTAGTCTACTTTTAGCTATGGGTGGATATGAACTAGTATAGGGCCAAGAATTGCCATCTGGACCTCGAAATAAAACAAAGTGCCTAGGAATGGCTCAGTTCCAGTGGCATTCCATGCTGGAAAGGGGTGGAAGAACAGCTAGTCTCAACCCCAAATCTAACAAATAAGGAAACCAAGATGCTCCTGCCACCCCCACTGAGGTTAAGTGGTTTGCTTAAGGTCACAAGAATGGTAAGTGGTAAAACCAAGTCTCTCAATCCTTTCCTGGGTCAAGCACCACACCGCTTTTATCTAACTGGTAGTAGTAATCCTGGACTTTGAAGGTAGCCTAAAGCCCAACTTCAGCAATGCAGGTGTCAGACATGTGCCCAGTCCAGGGACTCCAGTGTAATGAGGGATCATGGAGTCTAGTGTTCTATGGGAGAAATCAAAAGAGCAAAGACTGATTACAATGGGTAAAACTATCAGCAGTGCATTTTCTGACACTCTGGAAAACTAAAAAAAAAAAAAAAAGAAACAAAACCCAAGTACTTTTTAACTGCTGCTAAAATGCACCCACTGTGAATAACAACATTTTTTAGAAAAGAAAGTGAAAAAGCATCCAGAAGCTATGAATGCCAACAGACAAGCCTTGAGGGAACTGGAAGGCATGGCAAAGTAAGATGAGAACTATGCCCCAAAGACTGTGAAGCAGAATAAAGAAATCCCCAACTTAACTCTGAATGCATTAAGAATAGTATATTCTGATTTAAGCTAATTAAATATAAAAGATTAAAATACTAATCAGTTAGTGCTCATAAACCTTCACCTGAATTTGGTTTAAAATCTAACAACTACTCAGTTAATACACCCTGTAATTTCCAAGAAACAGGACAGCATGGTTGCTCTGTGTTGGATCGCAGGCTTACTCTGTCAGCGGGTAACTCCACAGCAGCGAGGCCACATTGAAGACTTACAAATGGGTAATGCATGAAGTTTTAGTGAATTTATTACATAACAGTTCTTAATTAGCACCAGCAGTCGCAGCAAAATAGAATGCAAGAAAAATGTACTGATTCCTGTCAACAAAACCAAAGCAATGGTGGTCACTGCCAGTGGTTCAGTACACAGAATTAATTGTCTTTTAAAATTTCACATCAAGGTGAATAGTGTGTAATTGTTCTTAATTTGAACAAACATTTCCCCCTTGCATTTCACCATGCAAAAGAATTATAAAGACTATGAGATAAAAGGAACAGTTAAAATAACTCCATGATTATTTATTTTACTATCAAACACTGTTTAAAAAAAAAAAACTTTGTTTCTTCAGGAAACCAAAACAAGTGATAAAAGCTTATCTCCTATCAGCACTTTAAATTGAAGGGAAAAAATACTTACTTTTTTATAACTGTAAGTTTAGTTTATAGTAAATCTTTCATTTACTTAATAATTACATAATACTTATTTTTTTGACAAGCCCTCAGGCATACAGGGGGTATACAGGAAAAGTATTTTGGGCAATGGGAATAGCATATGTGAGGGCCAAAGGTGGTAGAAGAAATATCAGCTATAAAACTTACCTATTTAAAATTACTTTATGGGTTTAATTTCATTCACACCTCTTGTTTGCCAGTTTCTCCGGTGCTTAGAAACAGTAGGAGTTCATAGCATGGCAAAACTGCTTGTTAATGCTGAGACTCATCACTAATGTGTCAGGGTAGCACTGTCAGCCTGGGCTAGTCCCAGAAAGTAGGTGACCCGTTCATTATCTGGCTAATTTGATCATAACAGTTCAGTTTGGTTCAAAAAATGTTTGTTAATGTCTCCCCTGTGCCAGATGTTATCCTAGGTGCTAGGTGCTGGGAATATAAAGATCTGACCACCACCTTTAAAAGTAACTAGCTGGGGCCCTGGCTGGTGTAGCTCAGTGGATTGAGCATGGCCCTGCAAACCAAAGTGTCACCAGTTTGATTCCCAGTCAGGACACATGCGTGGGTTGCAGGCCAGATCCCCAGTAGGGCTGCGCTAGAAGCAACCACACATTGATGTTTCACTCCCATCTTTCTCCCTCCCTTCCCCTCTCTTTAAAAAAAAAAAAAAGTAACTAGCTGGGCCCTGGCTGGTGTGGCCCATTTGGTTGGAGCGCTGTGCCAGAGACCCAAAGGTCATGGGTTTGATTTCCTGTCTGGGCACATGCCCAGGTTGTGGGTTTGATGCCTGGCTGGGGCAAGTACAAGAAGGCAACTGACTGATGTTGTCTCACATCGATCTCTCTCTCTCTCTTCCCCCCTCTCATTCCCTCTCTCTAAAAAGCAAGAGGGAAAAAAATGTCCTTGGGTGAGGATAAAAAAAAAACATTAAAAGTAACTAACAACATTAAATGTAATTAGCTGGAAGAAAAGAGAGATCATTAAGATAATTTCCATACAGCATGGTAGGAGCTAAAAGAGAGGTATGCAAAGGGTAATAAAGGAACACCGAAGAAAGGGCACCCAACCCAAGGAGAGGAAACAATGCAAGAAGTGATTTTACATTAAGACTTGAAAGAGTAGGAGGAAAGATAAGAAGAGGCTCTATGAGTGAAACAACATGGATAAAGGTTTCAAGTTTGAAACTAGCAGTTTGGTATGACCGGAGAGTAAAGGGTGTATGTAGAGCAAAGGGTGTATGGGGAGTACAGTGGTGGATGAACTAAAGAGTTTAACAGGAATCAGATCATAGAGGACTTTGTGTATCATGTTAAGATTCATGGAGTTATCCTCTAGGAGAAAGAAGGACAGCTCAATTGTGTATGGAAGCAGAATGACTTGGGTTCCAATCCTAGTTCCATTACTTAATAACTATAAATCTTATGAATTACTTACCTTCTTTGAACTTAAGTTTCTTCCTCTGCAATATACAAGAGGAATAACAACCTTGAAGTATTTTTTTGAGAAGTCAATGACATTACCTCTTGATACCATTAATTGAAAATGAGAAGAGTCTGGCTGGTGTGGCTCAGTGGATTGAGCACCAGACTGCAAAGCAAAGGGTCGCAGGTTCGATTCCCAGGCAGGGCACATGCCTGGGTTGTGGGCCAGGTCCCCAGTAGGGGGCATGTGAGAGGCAACTACACACTGATGTTTCTCTTCCTCTTTCTCTATCCATTCCCCTCTCTAAAATAAGTAAGATCTTTTTTTAAAAAAATAAAATGAGAATGGATGGTTCTGTGAAGTCATGATTGCCACTGTTACCAAAGGTTAGTAACCACCTACCCAGGGTTCACATTTTTTGTAAGGGAATGGGAATGGCAACATAAAGATATAATGTGTAGCTCTGCAAAGAACAGAACAGGAAAACCAGTGAAACCACTATATTAACTCAACTAGAAAATAACAGAGGTTTTACCTAGCATTTCTCTATCAGTAATAGAGAAACTCAGATCCAAAAATTATTTAACAAGAAAATTTGTCAGTTCTCTCAGTGACAACTGTATGGGGAAGAAAACTAGTTCCCAGTTATCTAAATTGTGGCCCAACCAAAAAAGGAAGTCAAAGAGGAGGATCTAGTTTGGGGCAAAATAAATGTAAAATGCCAGTGGGAATTCTAGATTGATACATCCACCAGACAAGAGGACATGAAAACTTGCAGTTGGGAGCTGCAGATAACTGTTTTGAGTCAAAGTCAATCACTTTATGCTGAGTAATGTAAAACAGCTTATGATTTTCCCCCCTAAAGTTGAAACTGAGATATTAAAAGAAACCCACCCCTTAATGACAAGCACTACATAAAATTATATCCAAATCAGTAAGGGGTTCCATAACTTTGAGAGATTCACCCATAATACATGTCCCTAGTCCTCAATGAGTTATTGACAAAGAGAGTCTTATAATGACATCTGTCCTAGGTATATGCTAGCAGAAAGCTCCAAATGTGTCACAATACAGCACCTATAACCTTCAGTGATTCTACCTATTGTTAAGCTATGTCACCTACCAGAATCTCTCCCTATTAGGTACTAAGGAGAAGATGATCTGAAATTGACAAATCTCTCTTAAGGGAAAGATTGTAAAACTGAGTGCAAATTTAGTGTTTTCCATAAAAATCAAATCCTTTGAATAACTGTTGGTAAGGTTGAAAATTATAGACTCACTTAAAAAAAACTGATCAACAAAATGAAAAGGCAACCAACTAAATGGAAAAAAATATTTGCAAATCATATATCTGATAAGTGGTTAATATCCAAAATATATCAAGTACTCATAAAGGTCAATAGCAAAAAAACAAATAATCCAATTTAAAAGCTGGCAAAAGACTGAATAGACATTTTTCCCAAAGATATTCACATAGCCAACAGGTACATGGAAAGGTGCACAATGTGACTAATAATTGGGAATGTAAATCATTAGTGATGTCTCACAATGAGATATCTTACATTGGTTAAAATGGCTACTATCATAAAGACAAGAGATAAATGCTGGTGAGGATGTGGAAAAAATGGAACCCTTGCAAACTGTTGGTAGAAATGTAAATACATCCACTATAGTAAATAGTGTGGAGGGACCTTGAAAAATTAAGAGTAAATCCTAAAAGTTCTCATCACAAGGAAAAAAATTTTGGTAAATATATGAGGTGATGAATCTTAACTTATTGTGGTAATCATTTTGCAATCTATGTATGTCAAGTCATTATGCTATATACCTTAAACTTATCCAGTGCTGTAATGTCAGTTATATCTCAATTAAAAAAAAAAAAACACTGGCAGAAATAAATATGATTCCATTAGCCATTTTGTTTCATTTTTTAATTCTTGAAAGACCTCCAAATCATATCATGAAGCCTTAACTTAATATCTGGCCAAGTTGGAGCTGAAAAAAGACCAGTCATTAAGAACAGGTTGTGAAACTATTATTATGCAAATGATTAGATTAGCAGCATGTTTTTGTTTGTTTTGTTTTGTTTTCTATCAAGTTTATGTGCCTCATCAACAAGATTCCATGCTCAGATTTTGGCAAAATTACTTACTTGACTAATTTGATGAAGCTGTCACAGAAACAGTATGTCTCAATACATTATATAGCACTAAGAAAAATGGACTGTAAATTAGAGCTGGAGATGTTAAAAACAACAACTGACAATAGCTTTTAAATTCCGACAAACACAACCTGAGCAACTCTTTCAAATAGTAACGGCCTGGTCTTTAATTTTTCTTTTCTTTCTTCTAGTTCTTGTCGGTACTCTCTCATCCTTTCCTTTTCACTCTTTCTAAAATCAAATAAAAGGAATAAAATTTTAAAAAGAAATAAGAACTTGAATATATAACATTTAGCTTAGATGACAAATCAGAAATTAAGCTATGAGATAATTTACAGTTTACCACCATTCCTTTTCTAGACTGGTACATTTTTATGGAACACAGTAAAAAGTCTAGGTTCTGAGAGCATACATTCTCCATCCTGGGAACGGTCTTTGTATCTGAAGGTTCTGAAGTCTTTAAGATAGAAGGTATTAGAGGACTTCAAACTGGCCTGAAAAGATGAATGAATGCCTTTTTTATCTTATATGTAAGTGTGTAGGTGTCTTCTCTTTAAGGAATTTCTTCAGAAAACAAGACCTTGCTTTTAATTCCCTTAAATGAGATTTGCTATAGGTTGGTGACAAATTAATTAAATGGGAACAGGTCATGGGAGAAATGGGGAGTATGGGATTATGACATAGAGGAACAAAAATCAAAATTCACAGTATGTGTACTTATTATTTGGGCAAGATCTTATAATGAATTAAACTATGCTATTTTCTCTATGTAAAATACACTAATTCTACCAACATAGTAAGATTTCATGGATTAGAGAAAATAATTATACTATAAAATGATAATTATGCTTAATTATATACAAGTTGGTATTATGAAAAATACAGTTTACTTTCTAAGGATGAACAGTGTATTTCTAAGGAATTTTTTGCACAAGTTCATCAAATTAAGCTCCTTCTATCAATGAATTACACTGACATTATAAGGAATATATATATAACATACATTATAAAGGAATATAATTATATATAATACACATTTAAAAAGAAATACAATTAAAAGGAAATATAGATTTTGGGGGTTATTTATAGATCAGATTAAAATTAACAGACCATATTACTTACCCAGCTTTGAGGAAGTTATTTTCCTACTTAAACATGAACATTTTTATGTTTATTTCTAACATAAAAATGTTCCTCTGGAACACTGGTTTTCAAACTTTGTTCTGCAGAATTCCAGTGTTCTGGAATAGTTTTATCTATTTATATTAAAATTGTGACAAAATGCAACACATACCTCTAAACATTAACATACATGTTAATTGACACTTCTTATAACTGATGTTAATTAACACTAATGTGTTAATTTGTGCTACCAAATTTCCTTTATTCCTTAGAACAAACTCTTTGACATATCTGCTTATTAAATATTCTGAGGTTACATGGCAGGCAAGCTGTTAAAAAAAGATTTATCCTTGTGAATCAAGATTTTTCTCAATGTTGTACTGTGCAATCAAAACTAATATAAAGAAAAAGGTGAAATGCTGACATAAGATTATGTTAACTATGGCTACAATATAAAACATTTCTGTTCATCAACATGTCTTCACAGTGCTCACCATCAGTTGAGAACACATGTTGGTTCTCACCATGAGGTGAGTGAATGTGAGTGTGTGTGAGTATAAGTAAATATTAGTAACTTGAATCCAGAATCTAAAATACTAATACTCTTCTTAAACTGTTCATATATTGGTAGTTATTGATTAAAAAAAGAAAGTTTGAAAACCAGTGGTCTGGAGGTTCAGGATATTTTTCATGATACCTGAAAGATTCTATTCTGGATTTAGACATTTGAGCTAAACTTTGATGTGAATCATAAGCCTTAGCCCGGGTTGTCAGGAGTTTCTGCAATTCTTTCATTCTTTGCTTCTGCTTAGTTAGGATCCGATTTCTCTCTTCTTCCAACATTTTCTTTTCCTCAAGCGATCTCCTGAGGGCAACAAACTAAGGCTTAATTCACTTTAAGCCAATGAGAATGTTGCTAGCAAAGATTTAACATAGGATAAATCAAAGGTTGAAAAAAGCAACCTTTTGAGAAGGATCTGACTTGTAAAATTGGAAATCAATACAATGACTATAACCTTTTCTATTCCCATGGATTCATAAAATGGAAAACACATTTTTAATACTCCCTCTAGCAAAATGTTCTATATTACAGAGTAAAATATATTACCAGATATAATAATTTCTTCATATTTTCAAATTCACCAATGTAAAGTCAATAGTGCTGCACACACTATGTTAGGAACCATAAGTCAGTCAGTACTGTATCTGAGTTATATTTACCTTGTAGCTTGTTCTCTTCCTCTGGAAGATATTGTGGGCATTGGAGGGTTGCAATTACAAGGCATAGGCTTTGCATTTGGACTCCTTACTGGTGACTTGTGCCTTAGAGACACATAAGGCCAACGTGTTTCTTTTAAGTTTTCATCATCTGCTTCAAGATCTGCCAAAATTTTCTCTCTTTTAATGTATGCATGTGAGGCTGCAGGAAAATCAAATGGTTTGCAGACTGTTAGGAGTTTCGGACATTTCTGTTCTGAGAGGTGCTTTTGATTTCTCTCAGGAAGTTCTCCAAAATCAGCAGTCTGGTTCCTAGATTTGCATTTACACTTCAACTTCTCAGCCTGTTCGGGACACTTGGGCTTCCTTGCAGCAAAACTTCTGTGAGCTGGTCTACAAGGGAGAGGGGATGAATTCAGTAAAAGTTCTTGGGCTCTCGGCTGTGTCTTAATGTTTCTATAGAGCTCATATCCTTTTACCCTGTCCTTGGTAGTTGAACCATAAGTAGATTGAGGTATAGGTCTGGCTTTAAATCGATTTGTTTTCTTTTTAGACTTAAAAATGTCTCTCAGCTGCTTTTCCCGGATTGCTTGCTTCTGTTCCTCCCTTGCAATAAACTTAAATGGCTTTTGTGAAGCCAAAAGAGCTTCTTTGTTCTTCTCCTTCATCATCCTCCTCCGTTCTTCATTTTTCTTGACTATATCATGATAAAGGGGTAGAAAGACAAATGCTGGAACTGGGTTGGCTCGGAATTTTTTCTTACACTCTGAATCTTCTTCCTGTTTTTTGAGTAGTTTGCGTACCATTTCAATATCTGATTTAGATTTTAAGTTCTCTTCTCTTTTTTTCTGTTCTCTAATCATCATCTGAAAAGGCTCAGGTACTGTAATTTTTGGCACCCACTCTTTTGGTTTTTTCTTTGTTTTTTCCACTGTTGGGAAGTCATCATCTCTACACTGAATGTACTCTTCAACAGAAAAGTTTGTCCACATGTTGTTGATGAGCTCCTTAGCATGGGACATCAGTCTGTTTTTCTCAGGATACTCTTTTTCTAAGTTGGGCCATTCATCTTCAGAGGAAGACACAATCAAGGAGGAAGCATGACCTAAATCAGGTTCTGAAAACGATGTGATTAACGAGATAGGGTGATAGGAGTTCTTTTCTGATACAGACCTAAGTGAGAAAAATATTAGATTATACTTTCAGTTGTATGTGACCCAATATAAAAATTAAGAATTATATATTTTTTTAAATCAAGGTATAATCAGTTAGAAGATAGGAACTGGCTTGTAAAAATTATCACTCTTATTTAGAATAGAGCTAGGAGATGCCTATAAATGACCTGACTCCTTCATTTTATAACGGAGGAACATGAGACAGTTGAGGCTCCCTGCGTCTAACCTCTGAACTGAATTATCCACACGTTTTCCAGAGTCACCATCTTAAAATATATGTCTAATCATGTCACTCTCCTTCTTCAAACTTTTCCATGATTTGTCATTGTTATAAAGTCAAGTATAGATTATAAAGTCCTTTAATATTAGCCCCTTCCTACCTTTCTAGTTTTACCTCTCCCTTCTCCTTACCCCAATCACCATTCTAAGTCATATCCAATCATGTGATGTTCCTCACATACAACATGATTTCTTCTGCCACCACACCTTTGCACACCAGGTTTCGGCTGCCTACCAGGCCACTCCTTGCTAGGAAGCAAGTCATTTGCTGCAGCTACCTGCCCCCTCAAAGACTAAACTCAGATGACACATCAGTAGAAAATTCCTGCCTGTGTCCCCCCACTGACACCCTGAAATGATCAACTGCTCTTTCCTCTGTCTTTATAACACTGTTACATCATGTTGTATTATAATATTTGGCTCTCAGCTAGTCTTTGAGGTCCTTGAGGGCATCTTGATTTTGACTCCCTAGTGTCCAGGCAAGATCTAGCACACAGGAGATGTGTAATCAGTGCAGACCAACTGGATGAGTTAAGGAACTTGCCTCAAATTTCAAAACAAGTGAGTTTATAACAGAAATAGGGCTTGAAATTGAAGACTATTTTGAAAACTTGAATCCAATTTATGTCTTAGTCCTAAACTCTTTGTACTATTATCTTTAACGAGCTCATGTTAATCCGCATAATATAAAGAGCTTTTAAAATTAAATTTTAATATTCATATTTAAAAATGGCCCAGACTAAATATTTGCATACATGTCTACAGTCCAAGGGAAAAGACCAAATGGCCACCTAATGACCCTCAAAGCAAGATGCCACGTGGTAGGTTAATAAGGCATTAAACATTTTGAATAAAATCCCTCCTCCATATACAATTAAAAGTACATAGGGATACTTGAGAAAAACTATTCTGAAATAATTTTGTTTTGCACTTATAAGTTTACATTTTATTTTATAGCCCACAAATAACATGTACAAACTTACCTAGAAGAGGTGCTAGAAGCTCCTTCCCTAATTATCACTGGCTGAACTTCCTTTAACTTTAATTTATTCTGATACATTTTCTCCAACTTTGCCATAGTTTCCATGTGGGCGGCCTTCAGCTCTTCTAGTTTCCTGAAATATTCTTCATTAGAGTGGTAAATATCAGAAAAGTCCACAGGGTCCTCATAGCTTATACGTGGTTGTTCATTCATCCGGGAAATGGTATTAAAATTAGTCTGATAGGAGGGAAAAAAACCTGTTATGTGGTGTTTGGAATTGAAAGACAAAGTTGACACTGATTCTCAATGCTGCTTCTTATTTGTGGGCTATGTATATACATTAATGGATTATAAGTTACTTGTGGGCTATGTACATTTTCCCCTCATGACATTTTATTAAGAACAAGAGAGAGAAACCATGCTGCCAGAAAACAAATGCTATAGACTATAATAGGATAGAACCAAACTACCTTTTAGAAAGAGTCTCCTTCAGCGTTGTAAGTGATAAATGAGATGAAAAACAAAGTTCCTCCTGCTGCAAACCAAGCAACCACAGTGCAACACCCTCCAGGAGCTGGGGTCCTACAGTGTGGGCCACTGGGTGTGCCAGTGGGGACACTACAGGGAAGAGGGGAATGAGGGCAGCAGAATGGAGGGAACAAAGTTCTCACTGGCTCATCAAGAAGCCCTCCTGGATGTGCAGGGGAGACCTCAGGAAAGGGGTGGGAAGTACTTTCAGAACAGCTGCTCCTAAGGGCAACGAGAGCAGTAGCTCTCCTGGGTGACAGGGACTTTGGCAGTGAAAAGAAAACAACAGTATAGTATAGTATTGTAACTACACAAAGTACAGTTATTCTAGTATATGTAGGTCATGCCTGGAAGAGTCTGACATCTTCTCCCCCTTACTCCATACCAGTTTCTTTTTTTTTTTAAGATTTTATTTATTTTTTAGAGAGAGGGGAATGGAGGGAGATAGAAAGGAAGAGAAACATCGATGTGAGAGAGAAAAACTGATTAGTTGCCTCTCATACATACCCCAAATGGGGACTGTATCTTCACCAAACCTGTAACCCAGGCATGTGCCCTGACTGGGAATTGAACCAGTGACCTTTTGCTTTGAGGGATGATGCCCAACCAATACACCCACACTGGTCAGAGCACATAGTTCTTTTAATCAAAGTGACTACAGAGGTAAAAATCCCATTTTCTCCATAAACATAGAAATTTTTAAATTTTCTCAGTTGACAAACAGTTGAAGTTTTTATGAATAGTATGCATAAAAGGTTTTGACAATGGTCTTAAATTTAGCCTATTGTTTGAAATATACTCAGAATAAAAAAAGTATATTTGCCTTAGAAAATTGTAGACTCAATTTGATAAGACACCAGGAAATAAATCCGAGTAGGAGCTAATTACCATTAGCTTCTCTCAATGGTAAAATGCAGAAGAGCCACTTGTAAATAAAAGTTATATATATGGTGTTTTTTAAAATGGGCTAAAAACAGTGTGCAAAAGGCCTGTATTGTACTATGTGGACTAACTTAGAGAAAATGAATGAAGGAAAATAAGTTTTCTTCAGTAGAACTGGTGTGCGGAAATTTATTACCAATAAATCTATGACTCAGAGAATTGCTTTACTGCCATACAACTCAATTAAGAAAATTTTCTGATATCTTTTCCTGTTTTTACATGTGTTTTTCATCATTACCTTCTTAGCTGTGGAAATAAGTACTTTTTTAACTTCCTCACTCATTAAATAGTTAGGGACACCCAGCCTTCAGCTAGCTGCTTAAAAATACAAATCAGATAAAAAATCCACCCTCGAGAAGCTTTCAGTTAGTTTAGGGGCAGACACGTACATAAATAATGGACAGCAGACTTTGAATGAGACATAACTCCTGATTCCTGCCCATGAGCTGCTCCCAGCTGAGTGGCAGACAGAGAAGTGATCATGTATGTCACAATATCAGCTACCACGAGAGCTCGGAGGAGTGCCTAATTCTGACCTGGAGAAAAGAAGAGGCAGAATTTGCAAGGGTCAGCCAGATGAAGACATGATGTTAAATGAGGACAAAGTTTAGGGAAGCAGTGAAAAACAAAGAAATCCAAGGCACAGTGCTAGAACATTCATCATATGTTACATCATGATGATGCAACTGGCAGGTACTCTTCTTGATAAGGAAACAGGCTCAGAGGATTTAGGTGACCTCCCTGCAATCACAGAGCTAGTAAGTAGTAGGGCTTGGATTTATTCCACATCTCCTGTGTTAAGCTCCAAAGACACACCACACTCCTCCCAAGGGCAGGTAGGGTTTTTTAGCTACAAGAGAAAGGAACAGGCATAGTATACTCAGAGACATGTAAACAGTCTGGGGCGGGCGGGGCAGAACAGGGTATACAGAGCTCAGGGGAGGATGGGAAACAAGGTGAAAAGGGCAAGTCAAGAGTCCCAACCAAGGAAACAGAAACCTTGAAAGGTATGAGCAGAGGAGTGACATGATCAAAAATACTCAGGATTTCTCTGGCAGCAAACAGTCAAAGGAAGAATGGTTAGCATCATTATTGAATGAGCTAATGCAAAGGTCCAGGTTAGAGATATCAAGGGTAGAATTAAGGAAGCAGCACCAAGGAGACTGCCTTGGTAGATTAAGGAGGCTGAATCATCAACTCAGTAATAATCTGTATTGTGGGCAAGAAATTGAAGGTGTCAGTTTGGAGTGCTGCCTGTCTGGGTAAACACTGCTGCTGCCATTTATCAATGTAGTGATTACAGGGGAGGAGAGTGTTTTAGGAAAAGGAAACTAATCTCTCTCTTAGACTCACTGAACTTAAGGGATAGTAGGGCAGCTGAGTTTCCAGGGAACAGGAGGGCAAATATATCTACAGACCTGGAAAGGAGGCTGGGCTGAAGACAGAGGTATGGTAACCACTGATGCACACACAAGTGGCAGGTGCAGCCTTGCATGTGGATGAGGCTGCCTGGGGAGTGTGGACAATAAGAGAAACCTGAGGATGGGAATGTTGGCAAGCACCAACACTTAAAGGAGCAGTGAGAGGACTAATATGAAGCAGAAAGTGGTCGTGAGAAATACAAATACCAAGTGATAAGGGTATTCAAACGAAGGGAGCTTTTGTTTGGTTTGAGTCTGTAAGAAAACAGAAGGCTTCCTGAAGGAGGTGCTATTTAAGCTGGGTCAAAAAATGGGAGAATCTGGAGGATCAGAGAGAGTACTGGGTGGGGGGGAAGGTACTGCAGACAAAGGAAAGGACATTAACAAAAGTGGTGGGGGTGGGAGGCATGGTGGAAAGCGAGGTGTGCCCAGCTAGCAATTTTGGGAAGCAAGCTAGGAAAGGAAGGTTAGGGCAAGCAGGAGGTGGTTTTCCTTTTTTTTTTTTTTGTCACTACTGGCTCCTAACTACTCATAGGTCACTTGGTTTCAGCCCCCTTAGGAACCTCCAATATAAAAGGATTGGATGGAAGTTAAGTAACTTTTCAGTTTGGAGCATTCGTAGGGCTTGGAAGAAAGATTACAGATATGCTGTCAAATTCCCATTCAAGCCAAAGTTCTGCATTTCTTAGCCATGCAACATGAGCACTATCTTTTGTTACACGGGTTTTGTTTTGTTTTGTTTTAAAGATTTTATTTATTTTTAGAGAGAGGACCTGGCCCTCAAAACAGGCATGTGCCTGGCTGGGAATCAGACCAGTAACCAGTGACCCCCTGATTCACAGGCCAGCACTCAATCCACTAAGCCACACCAGCCAGGGCATGAGAACTAACTTTTGAACACCAATTTTACAATACATAAAGTAGGTATGCCAGGTGTTAAACTATTGTCTCTCAGCTCCATTGCCACCCTTCTTTACCCTGCTAGGTAATGCTGGGGATGGGACTCTATAAACCATGTTTCTGCTTTGCCAGATGCTGCCGGGTCGACTCTGCCTAAAGTGGGGCTAGAGGGAGACTGCAGGGCTAGAGGAAGAAGGGACCTATTCCTTCCTGTTAGTTCTCTGTCCACTTGTCTGCTTGAGTCAGCCTGGCAGTGGTTCTTCCCTTGAACAGCAGCAGTGGCTGATGCCAGTTTGCAGTTTTTCCAATGCTTACAGAATCAGCAACATCACCTTAAGGCCCTTATTCAATGTCATCTCCTCAGCAAGGTCTTCACTGGCTACCCTATTGGAAATTACAACTTCTCCACCCAGTCATTATCAGTATCCCTTTTCTGCTTTATTTTTTTCATATGGACTCACCAGTAACTGACATTCTGCATATCTTTATTTATTTGTGTATTATATGCCTGCCCCTTCAAAAAAGGAAGCATCACAAAGGCAAGGATTTGTCTGCTTTGTTCACGGTAGTGCCCCCAGTGCCTAGAAAAAGTGCATGACTAATGGCAGATGCTCAATAAATTTTTGAATGAATGTACAGCTAAAAAAATATTATTTCTACTGAGAGGAGAGGTATTCCTCATAAAGGACTTAATCCTTCTAAGAAATACTGGCTGGTCTAAAGATCTACATTCTACTAAGTATTAAGAAAAGGGCTTACTAAAAAATAAAACTGAAACAGGGAGGATATTCCACAGGACTGTTTCTTAGACAAAAGTACCCATGTATTCTCCACACAATCTCTTACAACACCCTTAAGAGAAGGCCTTATAACAATCATTTTACATTAAAGGGTAAAGTTTATTTGGTCCTGAAGAAACTAAAAAAAGATACCAAAGTAGCTTCTGAAGAGATGTGGCAAGCCTGATAATTCATACTTATGCACTGACTTTTAACAGTATCCGTTGCATTTCTGTTCAATACTCTTTTTTTAGAGTTTTGTTGCTTTGAGGAGTCTTTATATATTTATTTGCTTTTAAAGAGAGGGGAAGGGAGTGAGAAAGAGAGGAAGAAAAACATGTGAGAGATACATCAACAGGTTGCCTCTCACACGCCCCCCAATTGGGGACCTGGCACGTGCCCTGACTGATTACCAATTGATGATTACCAATCGTTCACTGGCTGGCGCTGAATCTACTGAGCAATACCAATCATGGCTGTTTAGTTCTCTTAACGCTAGCCTAAACTTTTCAGATAAACTGACCCTACAGTGTTTTACCTAAAACAGAAGAATGGCTAATAAGTGAATTCTAACTCTAATTTCATCTTTGTCTTTACATGGAAGAAAACATTTTAGTGGATCAAATAACCTAGACCAAGGACATTATTTTCCAAGAGCCTAAATGAGCACCCTTTCCCTTTAATTGGTCAGTTTTTTGTGGAATGTTGTGCACGCAGCCACTAGATTAAGGGATAATCTTCCCTAGATTGGCTTGACCCATTTAGATGATGGCTCATTCCAGCCAATGTGCTTCATTAGTAATCAGCACTCAATATTATTTGTGGTATACTCTATCTAATATCATCTACAATTCTGGAATTTTTACAAAAAAATTTTTTTTGCATTAAAAGAATTTGTAAGAAATGAGGCAGATCTACATGTGCTAACATGGGTAAACCCCCTAATAAATGATGAGAAAAAAAGCAAGTTTCAGAACTATATGTACATATAAAATGCTACTGTATGTTAAAATATTATGTACACTATAGACAGGAAAAAGCCCAGAAGAATATGTATCAGTTTCAAAACAGCAGCTACCACTAGGGAGGGAGGAGGGACCCAGACTTTCCTTTGGTGGGGGGAAACATTAAAAGGGCCTAAGCCTTATTTGTAATACTTGACATTTTTAAAAGGAAAATGTGTTTGCCCTGACCTGTGTAGCTCATTGGTTGGGAGTCGTCCTGCAAAGTAAAGGGTCGAAGGTTCAATTCCTGGTCAGGACACATGCCCAGGCTGCAGGTTTAGTCTCCAGTCACGGAGTGTATGAGAAGAAACCAAGAGATGTTTCTTTTTCACATTGATGTTTCTCTCTCTTCCTTTCCCCTCTCTCTAAAAATAAATAAACAAAATCTAAAAAAAAATAAAATTAAAGGAAAATGTTTTCATGTATTACTTCCATAAGTAAAATATAACTTAAAAAAAAAAAAAAAGAAAAAGAGCCCTGGCCAGGTAGTTTAGTTGGTTCGAGCGTCATCCCAATACTCCAAGGTTACAGTTTGATCCCTGGTCAAGGCACACACATCAACCAGTGATTGCACAAATAAGCTGAAGAACAAGTTGATGTTTCCCTGTCTCTCTCCCCCTTCCTGTCTTTTAAATCAATAAAAATACTTAAAAAAATAAAAGAAAAAGAATATTTTGTGAGTATTAATACTAAATTTAAATCTGAACAATTTCTAATGACTACTTTGTCTTTCTGGTACCTGCCTCTCACATTCCCCTAGCCATACTGCTTACCTTTCCTTGCTCTTCTACCTGCTCCCACCCCCACCCTGCAACTACCCATAATAACTCTTATTTAACAAAACAAAAACCAACCCTGTCTGGTGTGGCTCAGTGGACTGAGTGTCGACCTGCAAACCTAAAAGATCCCTGGTTCAATTCCCAGTCAAGGCCCATGCCTGGGTTGTGAGCTAGGTCCCTGGTTGGGAGTATACGAGAGGCAACACATCAATGTTTCTCTTCTTATTTTTTCCCTCCCCTCCCTTCTCTCTAAAAAGAAACAAAATCTTAAAAAAGAAAACAGAAAGCATCAGAAAAAAGTTCCCTCATCTTTCCATCTATAAAACTGCCTGCTTCTGTGCCACTTCTCTTTTTCCTCCTGCTTCAGGGATGAATGTCTCTTCTCTTAGCAGTATTTGAAACTTTCCCTCATCATTAAAACCAATGAATGGGGGGATTGCGCACGCTTGTGATAATCCTACCACTGTAGCTTGTCCTTACTCTCTTTTGTCTCCTTTTGCTCTACCTGACTGTTAAATGAGATTTTGTTTTTTTCTTTTGACTTCTATACAAGGCCCCTTCTTTCTCTGCTCTCTCCCTTAGTGACTTTATCCATTCCCACAGTTTCAAAGGTGCTGAAAACTCCCAGATTGAAATCTCCAGCCACAGAACTACAGTTTCATAGGCTCAATTGCTTCCCACACATACCTATTTGGTAGTTTCACCAACATCTTGAAATTACCATATTCAAAACAAACCTTGATTACTACTCAGCCTCTATATCCATTCCTTCCCAAGTTGTCCCCAGTTCAATAAATGGCACTACCTTCTATTCAGCTGGTCAAATCAGAAACCAGGGGATGAGCATTCTTGATTTCGTCTTCCTTGGCCTTCACGTTCATTCTTTAACAGTAAATCCCATCCATTCTAGAGAAATCTGTCCAGTTCTGCCACCTCCTCAGGTCTCTAGGTCCAGCCACCACCTATGGCTCCTGAATTACTGTAACTGTCTCCTAACCAGTCTATTATTTCTGCTTTGCCAAACCTGCCAGTCATTCTTCACAAAGCCATCAGAGCCATTTTTAAAAAACGTGAATAGGGCCCTGGCTTGTGTGGCTCAGTGGATTGAATGCTGACCTGTGAACCAAAGAGTCGCTAGTTCAATTCCCAGTCTAGGGCACATGTCTGGTTTCGGGCCAGGTCCCCAGTAGGGGGTGTGCAAGAGGCAACCACACATTGATGTTTCTCTTTCTCCCTCCCTTCCCCTCTCTAAAAATAAACAAAACCTTTATAAAAAATGTGAATAGAGCCCTGGCTGGGTAGCTCAATTAGTTAGAGCATCACCTGGATATGCCAAGGTTGCTGGTTCCATTCCCAGTCAGGGCACATACAAGAATCAACCAATGATTGCATAAATAAGTGGAACCACAAACTGATGTTTCTTTCTCTCTCTAAAGTCAATATTTTTTTCCTTTCTGCCATCTATCCATGCTGCCATAATGGCGTGCATGAATGTCCTTGGCTGATGCTCTCAAGAGTATCAACAATGCTGAAAAGAGAGGCAAATGCCAGGTTCTTATCAGGCTGTGCTCCAAAGTTTCGTCCAGTTTCTAACTGTGATGATGAAGCATCATTACATTGGTGAATTTGAAATTACTGATGACCACAGAGCTGGGAAAATTGTTGTGAACCTCACCAGTGGGTTGAAAAAGTATGGCGTAATCAGCCCCAGATTTGATGTGCAACTCAAAGATCTAGAAAAACAGCAAAACAACATGCTTCCATCCCATCAGTTTGGTTTCATTGTACTGACAACAGGCATCATGGACCATGAAGAAGCAAAACAAAAACAAACAGGAGGGAAAATCCTGGGACTGTTTTTCTAGGGACGTAATATATATGTGCAGGTAAAATGCCTCAATGGACAGAAATAAAAAAACTAAAAATAAAATCAATACATTTAAAAACTTTTTAAAAAATGTAAATAGAAATGTGTCAGATCTCTTAAAAGTCTTCAAGGATCTCCCAATGCTTCTATAGTAAATACTCAACTCCTTACCTAGGACTATACGGCCCTAATGATTAGACCCTATTTACCTCTCCAACCTCATCCCCTCCCCTCACCCATTCTTCCCCTCTTTTCCAGTTCTTAATCACATAAAGCTCTTCATCTTCCTACCTTAAGGCCTTTGCATATGCTTGTTCTCCCTGCTGGGAATGCTTTTCCCACACCCACTCTTCAAATGGCAACTCTTTTTCATCTATCAAGCACAACTTAAATGTTCATTAATTCAAACAGGTTCCCTCCTACTTCTTTTTAAAATCATAGTAGCCTGTTCACTTCTTTCTTAGCATTTCCCATCTTGCAATCATTTGTTAAATTTTTTATTGTCTAATCTCCCCACCACATTGGAAGCTATGTCTACTTTATTCACCACAGAATAGTCAGTGACTAGCACTTAACAAATGCTCAATATTTGTTGAAAAAGGGAAGGCCATCCCATTAGGAAAGTCAGTGAAATTTTAACTGTGGATTAGAGAATATTGCTTTACCCATGTCATCATCAACTACGCAAGGCCTATGAACGGATATCTCCAAATGAGGCTAGATTCAAGGAACATGCTTTCAAAAAAAAGGAACATGTTTCAGTGCCCATATGTATATTGTCATGAGGGTGTTGTGGGGTGAGGGGGAGAGAGGCTTTGGCAAAGAACTGACAAGGACCTACTGTGACAGTAGTCAGTTCTCAATAAATATTTTGTGGTGGCTAGAGTAACTGAATTTACTATATTTTACTAATGACAAAATTGAACCAAATTAACCTTTAAAAACCAAGGTGGAAAACTAAGCCAGCTTGGTTCCTGCGCTCTTTCTTTTTTAGTGCTTTTTCCCCACCCCAGTGTCCTTGGGCTATTATCAGGCAGTGAATGGCAGTTTACCAGGTTTGCTTTTGGATCCTTCAAGACTCTGCTTCCTTTTTATTTTTCTTAGTAGAATCCTGTCCCTTTGAAACTAGCTTGTTAGATAAAGTAATCTTTCCTAAGGTAATAACTTTCTAATAATCTGAAGTTTAACGAGGCATTCTGGAAAACATACTGCAGCTATAGAAATGACAGACTCCTCTAGCACAGGAAGCCAAAGTAGAATTTAATCTTTGGGCAGGTTGTTCAAATGACAGTCCCTTGGCAGTATTACTACTGATTCATAGAAACTGTTCCTTAGATATGACACATATTCTCTCGTTTGGTTCTCATAACATCCTAGTGACACAAGAAAGACAGTTATTTTAGTTTTTCTTATAGGTAAGGAAACATCTTGATAGTCATAATCCAGGACTCCAAATCTTCCCCCATCACTTTGGCTCCTTTGTTGGCTGCTGAAACTTGTGTTGAGAGGAAGCTTTATCATGAATGAAACTGGTCCTACAACTCTCACCCTGGTTCATGTTCGGGATCTCAATCTGTCTTACTTTGGATAATCTCAAGTAGTTTAAGGGTGTTGGTGAAATGCTTACCATAAAAAATCTTTCTACAAATTTTCTCATTAGCAGTTTTAGTGTAGATGAAGGAGATTAGAATTCCAAAATATTCAGTGACTTCTATTACCCTAGATCATAATGTCTTTTTCTTTTTGTATCTGAGAGGCCTAGAAAAAAATGGTATTAAGCATTTTTAACTGTAGTTTATAACTGCAGATTGACAGTTAAAATTCAAGGTTTCTATCTCTTAAGGGGATAGAGAAGATGGCAGACTCGGCCCTATACCTGGTGCACAGATGTTTGTGATATATGTGACACTGAAAAGTGATCGATCAGTGAAAAGACTATCTCACAACACCCTGAAGAACCCTTTAGGAAATAATGGGTCCTT
This sequence comes from Trachops cirrhosus, assembly GCA_028533065.1. NCBI lineage: Eukaryota > Metazoa > Chordata > Mammalia > Chiroptera > Phyllostomidae > Trachops > Trachops cirrhosus. The sequence goes on along the minus strand of CM052543.1, from coordinate 109,731,286 downwards.
AGTAATTTGCTTCTCTGGATGTTTAATATACCTGTCTGACCTATCACTGGACTCTTGATGGTTTTAAATATTGTCTGTCATGTATCATGTTAAGATGCACTAATAACCGAGCCTAAAGGTGACAACAAAACACAGCTCTGATACATCGTTAGGGTTATCCTGTGGGGGAGATAGATCAGTCTTTCTCAAGTTAAAAAGAAAAGGTATTATCTACTTCTGACAGATGCTAAATGATGAGTAAGGTTCTGTGCTTTGCACTCTCTGGACTAAATAGAGTAAAATAAATGCTCTCCAAGAAAATTTTACAACAATCTCTTTGGTAAAAATTAAAAAGACGTTTTAATGCCTCGGTGTTGAGTCCTTTTCATGGGGGCAGAGAGAAGGTGGTGGGCCGAATTACCGGGAAGGGAGGATCTGGACAGGGCGCCGCGTTCGACAGCACCGTTGCTCAGCGCAGCGGGGTCCGCGGACAACCCCTCAGCCTGCACCCAGCCAGCCAGAGCCCAGTCCGAGCCCACGTCCCGCCCCTACATTACCAGCGCCGGCGCCCGCCGCACCGCCTTATTGTGCTCGTCGTCTTCTTCCTCTTCCTCCTCCTCCAAGGCCGCCACCACCGCCGCCAGAGACTCTAACAGGTCCTCGCGTTCATACTGGGCGACCCGCGCTCCAGAGTTGGGATTTACTGGGATTTGGAGGCTGTACGACGCCAGCTTCGCCGCTTCGTGCGAGGCGGCCATCACCACGCCGCCGAGGCCTGAGCGCCCGCGCTGGCCCGGGGCGGGGAAGCTGGTGTGGCTTCAGGTTACCCAGCTGCGCCTTGTTTGGGGCGGGCGGTTACTAGGGGCACGGTAACTAGGGACGCTACAGGGAGCTAGAGGGGCCAAAATTCATTCAAATATTCACACGCTTCAGGAGACCCAAGGTGGGTGCCTCCTGTATAGTACGAGTCAGTGCTGAGTCTCTGCTGGTTTAGAGGGTTGATGGGCGGAAAAAGGCGCCTCCCTCCTAGCTTCCTGCCTCACTGCCTATTCTCAGACTTCTCACCTTATATTAATGAAACAATTCGTTTGGGGGGGGGGTGGAAAGAGCGCATTTAAAAAACATTTTATGCATTTATTTTTTAGAGGGGAAAGGAAGAGGAGAGAGGAGAGAAACATCGATTGGTTACCTCTCACACGACCCTAACCAGGGGCCCGGCCTGCAACCCAGGCATGTGTTCTGACCAGAAACCAAACTGGCCACCCTTTGGTCCCACAGTCCTGCGCTGTCTACTGAGCCACACCAGCCAGAGCAGAGCGCATTTTCATTCATTCAAATAACATGTTACCAATAGGAGACAGCGGTGGCAGAGGAAAGCAAGAAATGTTATTGTGTGGTGGCCTCTAACAGTGTGACAAAGTTTGCATCCTGCTACCTATCACACTCCCCTCCCCTCCCCAGCCAGAGAAAGGGAAGGAGTGTGGCACATTTTACTCTGACTGACCCGACAGCTAGCAGAAATGCACGGATCTGAAGGAGGATGTTAAGTGTGCGCTCTTGGTCTGACCCATTAAAGCCCAGCATTGGGTAGAGCTTGGCCCACCCACCACTGACTGACAGTTCAGGTGTATGAACCTGGCCTTTGCAGTTTGGGTCTGTCAACTTCACAGTGGTGGGGTTGGAAGCTGCAAACACCCAACAAGTAGCCACAGGGGTCTCAGCCCCACACCAGGACTCTGGCAGCCCAGGGTTCCAGTGCCAGGAAGAGAAGCGCCCGTAACTTCTGTAAAAAAAAAAAGAAAGGGCGGGGAGTATGGCTAAGACAGAGAGCTTCTGGAGCCTCAGGCAGTTTTTAAAGGGCCCAGGCACAGACTTACTCAGACACACTGTCTCTGAGGTAAAGCACTGGGCAGCAGTTTGAAAGGCACGGGAGACATAGAGACAACCTGAATTGTCTGGTAACAGGGTGTGAGCTGGGGATTGGACAGCTTTCTCCCAGACAGAAGTGATGGCAGAAATCATTGTTCTTTTGATAAGCCTTGCCTCCCACAGAACCGGAGACTGGCAACGGATCTGAGGGTCCATCAACCAAGCTCACTGTTCGCCCCACCCCACTCAAGTCATGTTCAGTGGGATTTTCCAAATGAATAGCAGTTGCAGTTCATGCTTTAGATTTTCTTAAAATCTAAGAAGCAGCATCTGGACTTAGTGTGTCCTATACCACTTGCCAAGTGGCCCCCTGGCCCTGCACTAGAGCAGATGGCCATGGTTCACTGCTTAGCTTTGCCTGAGCACCCTCAAGGCCAGCAGTATCAGCCATCTACAGATTGCTTTGTATCTCATACCAGGTGGCCTCAGGTAGAACACAGGTGGTGGCTGACCTTGGCCTGTACCTCTAGGGAGACCCCCAATGGACAGCTTCAGACCACATACTTCAAAGAATCACCATCCAACAACCATATCAAGCTACAGACTCAGCAGGCACCAAATCCCCACTTAAGTTCTGCTCTGTGGGGTGGGCCCCTGCACAGCTGATCCTCCATGGTAGTCAAGAGGTTGGTGGTCACAGCTGGTCCTTGCAGCAGCTTGGCCCAGGGGGTAAATTCTTGCCATTGACATGCCAATAGCAATCGAGGCTGGACTACAAGGTGTAAACAACCCACAAGGCAGGGGATGGGGGATGGCAGTGCACCTGGAGTGTTCAGCATGGGTGACTGGGGAGGCTATGCCACTGGCCCCTGCACAACACCTACCACATACAGCCACTCTACCAAGCTGAGATATAGCAGCTCTAGCTAATACATAGAAACACAAGGAGGTTGCCAAAATGAGAAAGAGAAACATATCCCAGATTCAAGAACAAAACTCCAGAAGAACTGAAAAAATGGAGACAAGAAATCTACTAGATTTAGAGTTCAAAACACTGGTTATAGGGGATGTTCAATGAACTTAATGAGCATAAAATAAGATCAGTTAGAAAGGAAGAATACACCCAACTAAAATGAAGAATTTGCAGGCAATCAACAGGATAGTGGGCGAAGCTGAGAATCAAATCAGCAATTTAGACTATAAGGAAGCAAAAAACACCCAATCAGAACAGCAAAAATCATCCCCCCCAAATGAGGGTACTATAAGGAGCCTCTGGGACAACTTCAAGCGGACCAACGTCAGAATGATGAGGATGCCACAAGACAGCAAGAAATTGAATACCTATTTGAAAAAATGAGAGAAACTTCCCTTAGTGAAGGAAATAGCCATGCAAGTCCAGGAAGCACAGTATGTCCCAAACAAGATGAATCCAAAGAGACCCACACCAAGAAATGTAATTAAAATGCAAAAGGTTAGACAAAAAAAAAAAAAAAAAAAAGCAAAAGCTCTGCAACAGGAGTGTGCTGGAATACAAGGAGGCAGTGTGAGAGAGGTGGAGAGTGCAAAGGACAGTATTAGGAGCTGAGGCACAGGTGAGAGGATATGACAGATGCAGGGTATGTACATGCTGATGAGAAAAGTTTTCAGTGAAGTCTTCCAATCCATGAACATGGGATGTTTTCATTTATTTCACCAATGTTCTGTAGTTTTCATTGTGCAAGTCTTTCATCTTCTTAATTCCTGAGGTTTTGTAATTTCCTTTTCAGATTGTATAAATATGCAACTTCTCTTTATGTGTTAACCTTGCATCCTGTTACATTGTTGTCTTTATTAGTTCTTTTCCCGTGGAACCTTTAGGGATTCCATATGTGTATGACACACAGAACCCTGTGCTGAATGACTGATAAAAGGTCCAATATAAATAATTTGGAGAGTATTTTGAATTAAAAGATTTTAGGACATACCTCATTCAACAGTTTCATGGCAGCCAGAAAAAGCTTATTTTACAGTAAGCTCTAAACAGCCATTAAAAGGGGGAGACAGTAAGTTGAATTAAATTCTAGACAATCCAGAAATAGGTATCTAAACATATTAAGCCTCACCATTTAACCAAATGCTATTTTAGTTAACTATTTGAGTTGTCAGATACCAAATAAGCTTCAGACTGATTGGCCGAAATCCTCCACAGATCCAATGGAGAGTCCTAGTTGCTTTCATAACACTCCATGTGAAACAGAAGAGATGAGATGGTGGGAGTAATACCACCGTGTGCACGCCCAATTTAGGTCCACTTCAGAGGTTGGGCCTTTATGCAAAGGCAATCAAAAGCCATGAAAGCTTTCATAAAGGTGAGTGCCTGAGAAGTTTTTAAAAAATCAGTACCTATAGTTGTGCAGAACTAATGGAAGAAGGTTAAAGTGAAGGAAGAGATTACTCTGATTTTACACTATTCATGGTGAAACATATGCTTGATCATGGTAGAGTAGATGAAAATGTTTAAAACCACTGAAATGACGTACTAGTTAAGAATCCTTTTTGTATAAATAAAATTTACTACTTATGTGTACACTTATAGACGATATCTCAACACAACAGTGCTTATTCTTGGAAAAAGGGATCAGGATTATAAAGTATAGGGAGCCTTTCATTTTTTTTACTTTGTATCTTTCTGTAATGTTAACTTTTCAAACAGCATATATATTACTTTGATAGTTTATGTAAATGGGGATTTATCAGGGTGATGAGCATATTAATTTGGCCATTTTCCCCTCAATACTTCTGTTAAAAAAAAAGTTAACACAAGGTATTTAGGATTAAGATCCTAAGGAAATCAACAGGTAAATGTGAATCCATCCCACCCCCCTCTTATACACGTTTTTCAAGAGTGTCTGAAGTAACAGAATATTGGGAGAAGGGCGACAATAAATTAACCTGCCTTTTGAAACCCAATATTTAATATTTTCATTAAACTGTATCAATACAATTTCAAGTAAATGCAAACTGGAAGACCAGGCCCAGGAATTCATAGAGGGAACAGTATTTGAAACAAGTAACACCAGCAACCTTCCTTCTACTCCAGCTGCACTATTAGTGGCCATGATGTTGCCAGTCCAGCAGCATTATCCAGATTACCGAGTGTTTACCTGACAAGAGAAAAACTTGAGTTTTAAAACCTGTAAAAATAGAATTTTAAGGATGGAATACATTTTATGCAATTATTCAAATCATCCCATTGTTAAAGTGAAAAAAGACTATAAAAGTGTGAACTGTTTTCACCTTGATGACTAGCAATTTATTATTTACCCCCAACCCCACCTGAGCAATTACTTCAAAAAATATGCCTTTCTAACCCTGTAGGAAAATTCATGATCTATACATACTTACCACATCATCAATTTTTAGGATGCTCCGGACAGTTTCAGTTGCTAGAGTCAGTGCACTAACTGAAACCAACAGAGGCTGGACAACCAATTCCTCCAAAATGTTGGAAATACCACCCTGCAAATTAACACAAGTCGCTTTCAGTGTCTGTAATTATATACATCGTCTACTACACTGTTATTAGTATGGCTCAAGGCCTTTCAAACACAGCTTTCCCTTGGCCTAGTCAAGAATAAGATATTCTCTACTAAGTAATAAGCTCTTCTCTACACTGTATGTTGTATTTCAAGTAAAATTTGAAAAAACAACAACAACAACAACAACAACAACTCATTCTGGATTCCCCAATCCTAATTCTAAAATGTCTACATATTTTAACTTAAAAATATTCTGACAAAAATTAGGTAGAGGATCAGAGAGATTAAAAATTACAAGATCTTAAAAAAAAAAAAAGTATTTATTTATTTTTAAGGAAGGGAAGGAGAAAGAGAGGGAGAGAAACACCAATGTGTGGTTACCTTTCACATACACCTTACTGGGGACCTGGCCTGCGCCTGGGAATCAAACCTGTGACCCTTTGGTTCGCAGGCCCATGCTCAATCCACTGAGCTATGCCAGCCAGGGCAAATTACAAGATCTCTAATGCTCAAATCATTTCATGAATCCTAATTCTAACTTTGACCAAGTCTGGTCTGTTCTGCCATTTTTACATCTCTCTCAAACCTCACTTTTAAATTCTTATTGCTACTGTCCTAGTCCCCTTCTCCTAAGGATTACTGATGATGGCCGTAACAAGCAAACCAGTCTCCTGTGTTAATGCCTAAAAATATCCTTATCTTAGCCTCTTGGTCAAAAAACTTTAGTGGCTTTCAACCCATACCTGCCCCAATACTCCAGGGCCTTTTCATTATAGCTTTTATCTGATCCTTCCAACCTTAAAGTCCACAGTATCACCAAGATATAACCTCTGCTCTAGAGTAAACCAGAACTTCTTGGTCTCTCTCACCTATAAACTATTTGCTCTTCCATCTGAAATTTCTTCATGCCCTACCAATGAAAGCTGCATTTTCATAAAGCTTTCACTAAAACCACGTAGTGTCCTCTTTTGCAGTCTTGTACTATTCAAAAAATATCAGCTTGGATTGTCAGTTTTTCCTATTAAGTATTATCTGTCTCAAAAAAATTGATAGAACATTAATACAAAAGGGGAAATTATTACTGTTCTATGTGTTTACTTTAGATGACTATAGTAGGCTGGTGGTCACAACAGCAGCAATGGTTAATACGTACAGTGTTTACACCAGGCATATTTGTAAGAATTTTATTATAATACATTTAATCCTCACAACAGGCCTATGAGGAACACATTGATTATTCATTTTTACAACTGAGAAAACTGAAGCACAGACCATGTAATTTGCCAAAAATTACAGTCAATAAGTTGGCAGAGCTAATAAACAAATACCTTTCACTTGAGGCATCATCTTCATTCTCACTCAATGGCATACATTAATTATCCTGCATGCCTTATGTTTAAATCCAAGACTATTTTTTACTTTCAAAGCTTTTCATTCAGTAGACAATTATGAAGCTTTAAAAAATTTTATAAGCATCAACATTTTCTGCAATAATCAAAGATTAAATCATCACCTTTCGGACATTAATGCCTGTAGTTTTTTCTCCTTGGGCGTGCCGGTTTCTTAACTCTGTTACTGTAGAAATGGGATTCAGGCCTGCATTTTCAGCTAGTGTAGATGGAATGACTTCCATAGCATCTGCAAAAGCGCGAACACAGTAGGATTCCATACCACTCAATGTTCGTGAATATTCGGTTAACCGTAGGGCCAACTCTATTTCTGGAGCACCACCTCCTGCAATAAGAGCTCTGAAATTCACAAACATATTTTTAGTGTACCTTATTCAAGAGAAATCCATTTTAAATAATTTAGCATTTATACCTTTAAAATAGTCAAATTATAGAAGTTTTAATGTTCTAAATGTTACTTAGCAATTTATATTACCTCTTCTTCACTAAACAGCGAATGACACACAGGGCATCATGAATGGAGCGCTCAGCTTCTTCAATAACCAATTTGTTGGATCCACGAACAACAATTGTAACTGTTTTTCCAGGGCTTGTACAGCCTGTAATCTTTAGTAAACAAATTCCAAATTAGGTTATTTGGAATAAGGATTAAAATAACAACAACAATAAAAAAATCCCAGGCAAATAAAGCTTAATTATAACACTGTTACCTTGAGGAGTTTGCCAGAACCATCTAAATTGACCTCCTCAGCTAACTCAGCCGACCCCAGCATGTCAGCAGTGAACTGGTCAATATGAGCAACAGGCTTGGTTCCAATTGTCTAGGAAAAAAGGTCAAATCTACAAATTAAAACATTTGATTACTACATATTTTCACACATACAGATGTCGGGAGTATTTTACCTTACAAATGAATTCAATGTCTTCTCTTTCAATATCTTTAACCACCATAATCTTCATTTTGTTCAGGAAATGTAATGCAAGATCACTAAGAGCATCTCTAAAATACAAAATCAGTATGTCAATGATACGTTAAAAACATTGCTGTCCAACCACATCTTCAGGTTTTCATTATTTTACTATTATTTAAATGACCAATGACACAAATTATTATTGAAGATAATTTAAATTTTGAGCTAAAAATTATTTTAAAAATTTATTTTTAAAAGATTTAATTTATTTAGTTTTAGAGAGAAGGGAAGGGAGAGAGAAAGAGGGAGAGAAAATTGATGTGAAAGAGAAACACAGATCGGTTGCCTCTCATGTGCGCCCAACCGAGGACCAAATCCACAACTTTGGCATGTGCCCCAATCAGGAATCAAACCGCTGACCTTTTGCTTTGTGGGATGATTCTTAACCAAATGGAGATCAAAATTCTTAAATTAAGGTTTCCAATGGATAATATTAAACATACGTCAATGACACTATTTGTAAAACACCAAGATAATTACGTCATGAAAAAAAATACCAAGTAAGTATATCTCTGATGACTAAAATGTTATTGAGCCCTGGCTGGAGAGCTCAGTTGGCCCCAATATACAAAGGTTGCAGGTTCAATCCCTGGTCAGGGCACACATAAGGAGCAACCAATGAATGCATAAATAAGTAAAATGACAAATTGATATTTCTCTCTCTCTCTCTAAAAAGCAATTTAAAAAATTTAAAACTTTATTGATACCTCCTAACTTAGAATGAAGTATGATTAATTCAAGACCACAAATTTACATCTTCCCACAAATTACCTGGAATGATCCTGATAACCCTGTGATACCAGATGGGAGACTATATAACTGAATTTTGAGAGCAATTTAGTCAGGGTTACTACCTATTACACAAGAACCACATATTCCAACTCCTCATCAAAGTTTCTACATAAAATGAGCATCCACAGTACTTTCTGGCATAACACATTACTAAACAGAGTACATGGGAATGCATCAACATAGAAGAAAACACAAAAACAAAGCATTCTATTTACTTGATATTTAGGATCTTGGTCTAGAAAGATTGTACCTCCACATTTAAATTATCACAATCGGAAGAGAACCCACTTTAGAGGATTATCTGAATGTCCCAAAATGCAGATTCATTAGCTGTCTAGTTGTTTACCCACCTTAAATCGTTTTTTAAAAATTGCTAGAGGATCAAAATAAATAAAATAAGAATAACTTGAGGGGATCCAAAATCAATTATTATTAAAAGGTAAACAAAATAAATAGCCCCGTACCTGAGAATAGACTTCTGTATGAGAAGGACATTACATCCTGTTTTCTTAATTTGCTTCACCAAGTTCAGAATATAGGCTCTCTCCTCTCGTAGCACGCGGTCCATCTGGACATAGTCAGATACTACTATCTGATTATCCATCTATTTAGAAAAAGAACATAATTTTAAAGGAAAAGAGACTTAATGAAAATATTACTACATTGTAAGTCCAACCAAAATCACATCAAATATTATATACAAACATGCACAGAAAAGGTCTATAATGAATATGAATATACACTAACCTAATGCAGGCCTTTTATACTGATCTATAAACATATACCTTGTGTCATTCATATACAGGGTCCAGCACAAATAACACTCCTTTTTTATTACAAAAAACATAAGCATGTATAATTCTGTAACATACCAATATCATACTCAAGTGTACCATATGACATTTTAGGTGAAATGTTTAAATTAAAACTATAATTACACCCCTATTATTACCCTACCAACCACTCTCAAGCTGGCGTTACTTCTGCTAGACCCTGTGTGTGTGTGTGTGTGTGTGTGTGTATAAGATGCCCCCAAAACCAGTATTTAAAAAATTGTGCATTTTTCTTACATGTTTAAACTTCAGTCACCTTCAAAGTAATCTCCATTTGATTACACCTATTGTAGCAATACACCTATTGAAACATTTTTTCCACTGCTCAAAACAATTTTCGAACTCATCGATTTTAATGACTTTTAGTGCTTCTGCCATTTTTTGCTTCACCTCTTCCACACTGACACAATGTTTCCCTTTGAGGACATTTTTCATCCAGGGAAACAAAAAAAAGTCACTTGGAGAGTGAATGGGTGAACTGGCAGGGTAGGGCACAGGGTCAAAAACTGCTGAACACTGAAGTGTGGTGTGGGCAGGTGCACTCGTAAATCACCATCATGAAATAGGCACCTGGCTGGTGTGGCTTCGTGGACTGAGTGCTAGCCTAAAACCAAAAGGTCACCAGTATGATTCCCACTCAGGGCACATGCCTGGATTGCAGGCCAGATCCCCAGTAGGGGGCGCACAAGAGGAAACCACACAGTGATGTTTCTTTCCCTCTCTTCCTCTCTCTAAAAAATAAAATCTTAAAAAAAAGAGAAATAGGCAAATGCTTTCAAAGTCTTCAAAAAAGGTTCACTGAAGTTGAATGCAGCCTCTCACACCACCACCAGCTGGTGCACTGACACAGATGGGTTCCTAGAACACTCACCTAGCAGGGGAAGCCTGTACTACATACACAAGGCACCCACTCTCCAGAAGATAATTCCCGCTTTGGGGGGGTCCCCCATTGTGTATGTGTGTGTGTTTACACAAGTACATTTTGATCATCAAACAATGTACAAAATTATTATCTTGTATTTGTATAAAGGGAATATTCCAATTCTCTTTATACAAATATATTACTGAAATAACTTCACTTGCATCCTTGTTACTCTACCATTTGTCATTTCTTCAGAGTACGGGTATTAAACTAAATTGGCTTAAAGTTTCATTTGTACAAATGGAGGAAAAAGATCTGGCTGCTACTGTGATGGTTTCTGTCCTTGAAAGCTAGAAAAGATCTAGAAATCTCACCTACATTGTAACTTTTACATAACCTATTTTTATTATTTCATACCTATCCTTATTGTTAATGTATTTTTCCATCTATGAAGTAAATCAATGCTCAATTTTACTGACTAGTCAATTCATGCTATAGATTTTGTCATGCTTTGGCATACGATAATTTCTACTTTTGTTTCAATTTTACTAATTCTTTTGAGATAATCTGCTTTTTTTCACTAGTATCAGTATTTTCTATTTTTATCATAATGAACACAAAGTCTGTTTTTAGAAAGTTAAACATATAAAGAACCAACTTCTTCTGGTTCTACTTACATCTGTTTTGGGAGCAGATAAGCAAAATTGAATAAGCCCAATCTTTGCCTTTTCAACTCTGGTTATACCGGAATTGGCCACCTTTTGAGTGAGAACCAGCCCTTCCACCAACTCACAGTCATCGATTGTCCCACTATGAAAAAAGGAAGCAAGGGATAGTTAACAGGGAGTAGAAGCCTGTGTGTTTAACAGATATCTAACAGATTAAAAATCATCAATGCAATAAAATGTGCTTCAGCCTCACTCACATTTATTAGTGCCCCTTCCCGAACCTCTTTGATCACTCTACTACCCTGCCATCATAAGAGTATATAAATTTTTGAGATTACCAAATTAATCAAGTTCTCATGAAAATCAGAAAGAGCTTTGTGACTTTCACTTAGGTATTTCAATTAATATTTAATTTTGGCAACAGTTTATTTTCAAAATTAGTTTTTATTCATTAAAGTTATAAATACATACGCTTACCCAAGTTTCTTAACTATTTTAATATCTCTAAGATCTACACTGGTAGCTGTGGCTGGATCAATCACTTTCATCACTGCATTTACACTCATTGGAGAAAGCAGACTTGAATATTGAGAGACAACCTAGAATTTAAAAAAAAAAAAAAATCAGCTTCACAATAGAAGAAGTTCTAATTCTTTACTGATGAAGATTTTCAAAAAGTAATCTTGCCCTGACTGGTATGGCTCAGTTGGCTGGGCATTGTCCCGCAAAGTGAAAGGTTACCGGTTTGATTCCTGGTCAGGACAAATGTTCAGGTTGTGGGTTTGGTCCCCGAATGTGGGCAGGAGGCAACTGATCTATGTTTCTCTTTCACACTGGTGTCTCTCTCTCCCTCCCTCCTTTCCCCCCTCTCTAGGAATAAATAAAATCTTAGAGAGAGAGGGAGGGGAGAGAGAAGGAATCAATCACTATTTTAGGGGTGGCAGGGAGGGAAAGTGGGTATAGCATATATGAGAAAACATTTCATACACACTTTTCAACTCAGGTTGCCAGCCACCAAGGGCACAAAATAAAAATACGTATTTTTGGCCTTTCTGGATAGCTCAGTTGGTTAGAGCATTGTCCAGGTGCACCAAGGCTGGGGATTCTATTCCCGGTGAGGGCATATACAAGAAGCAATCAATGAATGTCTATGTGGAACAGCAAATCGATATTTCTCCCCTCTCAAAATCAATAAATTAAAAAAAAAACATGTATTTGTTTTCCCCTTTTATTAATATAGTAGATAAGGAGAAAATTAATTTTATGTGGAGGTTCCCTATCTAAAATGAATTTGTGATCAGATGCTATGTATGAGCCCCTCCCTGTAATGCTGAGGCACTGGTAAAAATAGCAACTAACACTTACTGAGCACTTATCATATGCCAGGCAGTGATCTTGGCACTTTACATTCAGATAATCATTCAAACTTCAGATGAAGAAATTGAAATAGTCAACTAACAGTTTAGTTATAAAGTGATGGAGCCAGCATTGAACTCTATGACCACTGCTTGTAACCATTCTGCTATTCTGTCTGTATTACTTCTGGAGACATTCAAGAATATTCTCTAGCTCTCCATTTAACATTTGAGAAAAAAGAATATATTGATATAATGCTGATGAAAACAAAAGGAAAAAGAATGAATGTGTGTGTGACACAGAACAAGACAAAACACAGAAAGTGACATAATTTACCAAGAAATTCAAAAGAACAGCACTGCTTTAAATTGGTAACTAAGAAAAGCAGCATAGATGTTAGTTAAGAGATGGATTATGGACAGGCAACTCAGCCCTGATTCAAACCTCAGTTCTACCCCTTTTTTGTGGGTGTTAGATTAGTTATTTAACTTCACTGGACCTATTTTTCCATCTGTTAAATGGCAATACAATTTATCTGAAAGTCTTAAAGAAGTAAATTTTACTTCAATCAGTTATACAAATTACTTTAGTTACTTGGTCACTCTTGAGACTTAACATTTCAGTGTACAGTATCAAATAAAAATCACAGCGTAAGAGCTGCGGTTCTTAACAAACCTTAAGCTATAATTTTAGAATGATCCCTTAGTGCTTGTCTCACCTTTGAGTTCAATGAAGTAGTCGCACTATTTAACAAAGTTTCTCTGTCACTCAGTTCCACAGGTCGAGACATGTCAGTCAAGATTTCAATACCCTTTTCCAAAGCCTTCTGGAATGACTCGGAAATGATAGTTGGGTGAATCCCTGTCATTTGTGAAAATCTAGTTACTTATTTATGACAGATAAACTAGTATTTGACACACTTAAATTTTTCTATTCATTAAAATTTCAAAGCAGTCATAAGTTTTATTTGGGCTTATTTAATAGTTTTTGTTTATGCTATAACAGTTGTTCCCACTTTTTCTCCCTTTTCCTATCTTCACGCAGCTTCACCCTCTCCCTCCCTAAGTTGATCCCAATCTTGTTTTCAACTATAGATTAACTTATGCTTCAATTATAAATATAATGCTCTGAATAACCGTAACTGTTTAAATATGACTAATAATTAATTTCCATTTAATTTGAAACAGATCAATTACATACACATGCTAGTTAAAAGTGAAAACAAAATCTAGACTTCAAAAAGAAAGTTGGCAAAAAACGGGGGAAAACCCTAATTCACATAATAAACATAGCAAAATTTAATCTAAAAATTCCTAGTAAAAAGATTATTCCAAATTAAATCTTAAATCTGACATGACTTAATAACTTTTGGCCTTTACACAGTAATAAAGTATGTTCCATGTTCTACCTACCTTTCTGAAGAAGCTTGGTACAGGAATCTAAGAGAGAACCAGCAATGATGACCACGGATGTGGTGCCATCTCCTGCTTCTATATCTTGTGCCTTAGACAACTCCACCAGCTAAGTGAACAGAACACATTAAGTTGTTCAATGAGAAATGATAAGAACCAGCCCTGGCTGGTGTGGCTAAGTGAATTGAGCGCCTGCCTACGACCCCAAAGGTCACTGGCTGAAGTCCCAGTCAGGGCACATGCCTGGGTTGTGGGGCCAGGTCCCCAGTTGGGGGGGCGTGTGCGAGTCAACCACTCATTGAATGTTTCTCTCCCTCTCTCTAAAAATACATAGATAAAATCTTAAAAAAATGTTAACCCAATGATAACTAATTCAAATATAAAACAAATGGCCTTCACATCAGTGTCGCAATTTGATTGTTATCAACACTGTAAGATTCAATATAAATGTGGACTTGTCTACCTTCCATTTCATTTTAAAACGATGACCGATATATTTGTGGCGTTAAATATTCTATCTATATACTCTGTAAGATGCCATATTATGATTTCTGGTTAACATTGTGGGTTGTAAATATCTGCTCCGAAGCTACTTAAAAGTTCCTGCCAGAGAGCATAAATAATGTTGTACCAGTAGCCTTGGAAGCTATGAAATGGAGGAATTCCAGGATAGAGTACAGTATCAGTTTGGAGTCTTTTGCCAAGTTTATCTGAACTGACCCTGTATAAGCATAACCCAATTCACTTAAAAAGTCATCTTTACGTAATTAAAAGGAACTTTTTAATAGACAGAAATTTATTTTTGCTGACAGGGTAACTTCTCAGTTAACACTGAAATCATCATGCTTCTTAGATGAATTGGCAGTTGTTTTTAATAAATGTCATTCTAAGTTTAGACACGATTTTTCACACAATTAAAATTATTTTGCTGTTACCCAATACTCACTAAACTAATAATTTATACAATTTCATGTTATCTCCTCCTGTGTCAAGTGTATGGCACATTCCTATTTACAAGCACAGGCACCTTGTACTGAAGAGCACAATCCTAGGCACACAGTGTATCCTAAAAATATGCCTGATTTGCCTAACAAGCAAAAATCACGATGCTTAAATTATATCATGTGATCAAATAAAACAAATTTAACTGTTCACCAAATATCAAACTGTGCACTTAAAATTAACACCTCATCTAAAATGATACTTACCATTCTAGCAGCTGGATGCAACACTTGCATTTGTTTCAGAATGGTGGCACCATCATTTGTTATGGTCACATCGCCTTTCCCATCTTGAATCTGCAAAGTTTTTGTTTTTTTAAAAAGTTATGATTTCAAAATTATTTTCTTTACCTAGCATTACTGTAACACCCTAAAAGCTCTACTAATTTTAGTACTTCTCATAGATGTTTCATTTGTGTGACTTATAACTGTGTTTAATTTCAAACTTTATACTAACAATCATTATATTATCAGTATAATGATTTAATAATATGCACAACAGTCCAACTTTACATGTGAAATAGCTGGCTTTGTTCCAACTATATTTTATTTGTGAAAAAATAGAAGGAATCTGCACACAAATAGGTAGAAACAATACTATAAAGAATCACTATCAGCCCTGGCTGGTGTGGCTCAGTGGATTGAATGCTGGCCTGTGAAACGAAAGGGTGGTTGGTTCAATTCTCAGTCAGGGCACATGCCTAGGTTGCAGGCCAGGTCCCCAGTTGGGGGTGTGGGAGAGGTAACTGATCTATGTATCTCTTGTACATTGATGTTTCTCTCCCTCTAAAAATAAATAAAATCTTTTAAAAATCATTATCATTCCTGGGTTCATAGCAGTAACAATACCATGCCTTCCCCCAAAATACAGCACCATAAATGCAGTGACCACAATTCTTTTTTTTATTGAATATTAGCTACTATTTTTAAATAATTAAAAAAATTTCAGTTATAGTTGATATACAATATAGTATTAGTTTCAGGTGTACAACATAGTGCTTAGACATTTCTACAGCTTACACAATTCTTACAGTCAACACAGTAAATTATTTTGTAGTATCCTTGGCAAAGATTAAAAAAAAACATCATTACCATCAGGCAGATATAAAAATATACAGAAGGAATAATAATCTGTGTATCATCCAGATGGTCCTCTATATTGTTTCCTTGTATCACATTATGGAAATTAACTAGCACTAAATTTGAGGGTATATTACCCAAAAGTCATTGGAATCTGTTTTATGCTGCCAGTCAACAAAGCTAGGAGTTGAAATCCCTGACCTATCTATGTCAGGTCACAGAACTACGTCAATAAGGAACATTAAACGCAAACACGCCTTGCTTTATATGTTCTAACAACACAATAGATAACTAGTTTTGCATATATACTTTCATTGTTTAAAAAGTATTAAACAAAATATGAATTATAGTTAAGTCCTGTTCCCCTCCCAAGTAATCTATCGCTGTTCTGAACTCTCAAAGTGCCTTTCTAACACATTTTACTTTTTACAGAGCACATCTTAACCCTCTATAAAGATCTTGTAGCCCTGGCTGGTGTGGCTCAGTGGATTGAGTCGCCAGACTGCGAAGCCGAGGGTCACTGGTTTGATTCCCAGTCACAGCACATGCCTGGGTTGCAGGCCAGGTTCCTGGTGTGGGAAGTGCAAGAGGCAACCACACATTGATGTTTCTCTCCCTCTCTTTCTCCCTCCCTTCCCCTGTCTAAAAATAAATAAAATCTTAAAAAAAAAATCTTGCAGCATGGACAGTAGCATTCAATTAAGTAACACATGATTTAGTTTTTACCATTTTATCCATTCCTTTTGGTCCAAGGCTTGTTCTAATAGCATCAGCAACAGCTGTAAAGGAAGAAAAAGAAATCAAGACTCTTTAAATAACAAAGTGATTTCTCATTTTGTCCCTATTAGGATATGGTGTAGGACAGTTCACTGTGTTCACTAAAGAAAATTGTTTAATAATCTATGGGAAACAGAGTAACTTACCCCTTTAATTGTATGCCATACAATTAATGTTTTGCTGTTAAAGTCACTATACACAGTTCTTACAGTCTGCCTATGGCAGAATTTTGAAGATTTCATCTTCCTTTAAATATCAAAATGATACTATCTAGCTCTGAATGATCATATTCTTTTCTCCATTCTTTAAAATAAGACAAGTAGCAATAGTACAGGCTAGACCTCCTATTATACTATATAATTATTTGTTTGACCCATCCCTCTAAAAAATAAAAAACCCAAATGTTAACTAAAAAATCCAAACTACCCCTGGCTGGTGTGGCTCAGTGGACTGAGTGCCAGCCTGTGAACCAAAGGGTCGCTGGTCTGATTCCCAGTCAGGGCACATGCCTGGTTGGAGGCGTGCAAGAGTCAATCACACACTGATGTTTCTCTCCCTCTTTTTCTCCTTCTTTTCTCTCCACTCTAAAAATTAATAAGTAATTAAAAAACAAAACCTAAACTTAGAGCTTTCAGTCATTATCAATATGCTATTTGACATCTCTGGACATACAGTCTACCATTCCAAAGTTACTTATTCTTACCATGTGTTCGTGAGAATGTTTGTACTTCATTAGTCCACTTATTATTTCCTAAGAGAAACTGGAATTGATGAATAATACCTGACCCCCTTTCTTTGAGAATGTCGGGAAAACAGATGAAAACTCACCCTTTCTTACACAGCATCTTAACTCCATGCACACAGGGTTGAGATTGTGCCCTAACAGTTTCTGTGTACTCCACCATTACATAATGCTCGCCCCCCATTTGTGTGAACAATAATACATAATCTTAAAAGAGCTTAAGAGAAAATATTTGGTATAATTTAAAAATTGTTTCTACCTAATTATTTCATAGTTTTGGGCTGCTGTTCCTAATTATCCAGTCAATATTATACATTAGCCTTCCAGGCAATTTTAGTGGACTCTCATGGCTATGATTCTAAAGCAAACCAATTCACTGTGAGAATGCCCTTATATTGCAGTTCCATCCCTAGTCAGGGCGTGTGCAAGAGGCAACCAATTCATGTCTCTCTCCCTTTCTCCCTCCCTTCCCCCTCTCTAAAAATGGATAAAGCTTTAAAAAGCCCATATATTAATCTACATACAGATAATAAAAAAATACACATCCAAAAAATAAAAAACTTTAGACGGGTTACATATCCCAGAGTGTCTGAAGTTTAACACAGTGTGGCACAGAGTATTACTACTACAACTACTACGTGTGTGTGTGTGTGTGTGTGTGTGTGTGTGTGGTTTTTTTACCTCAACCAATGGTACCAGTCTCTCTTTTTGGTAACATCAAAATAAAAAACCAGCTCCCCGAATTAAACTAATAAATAATGCAAATGGTAACAGCTTTTCTCAACCAGTTTGCAGAATTTTGTCAGACTTGAAAAGACTAACTGTGTCATTTTGCTCTGAGTCCTCCTCACATCATCTAGTGGTCTCTCCTTCCTACATGCGTACCTTCCTTGTCCAGTCCCAATTTTCTGTTCGCTGTTGTTTCAAAGGTCACCTCAGTACACTTCCCATGCTATACCTTCCTTGTTTGTTGAAAATTTATCATTTTCCTTAACCCTAAGGGGGTTAAATGACCCCAGAATTTATCTAACATCTTGTTTCTATTGTAATAAATATAAGTTTCCACTATGCCCCCTAGACGGCCATCTACCCAATCTTAATTTCCAGGAATATTCCCTTCTGAATTTCCAAATGACTCCCTAAATCTACTCCTCTGGTCATTCTGACCTCTCCAATTCACTAGGCCCAAATTTGAACCTATTCTCTTACTCCACCATCCTTTCTCCAGTGTACAGTGAGACCTCACTTAACATCACTGACACATCCTTGGAACTGTGGCCGAATGTCATATAATGAAACCAATGTTATCATAAGGCTAATTATAAATACAAGAGTTAAGATCCTGGGGCATCTTATTAACAACACAAAGTAACCACGTTAAACGAAGAGATTATTAGAGGACATACTGTACCTATTTCTTTTAGCACTGTCACATCCTCGGTCACTTGGGATGACCTCAAATATTTGTAAGACTGTATTTTCTACATGTGGCTGTTTATAGGCTTTCTTATTTAATCCCCACAGCAACCCTACAAGTTAGCTATTAACCCGTTCTACTGAAGGCTGATGTCTAGTCAGGGAGTTAAGCCAAATCCAAGACACCAGGCCCTTCAAGATTTGGCCCTTAATGCTCACTCTACACTGAATGAAATACTCACTGTACTCAACATACAAACGCCAAGACCTCTTAGCCTTCGTCCTCACCTTCCCTTACAGACTCTGTATGAGTTAGATTTCTCTTAACCCTCAACAACTGTACAAAGAAGTGACATTTTCCTATTTTATAGGTAAGTAAACCTCGGCTAGGGGTTAAGGGTTACAAAGCCACGAAGTAATGGCAACAGAGAATAAAACTCCGGTCTTGATCTCCAACATACGCCAAAGTGTTCTACAAAAACCAACAAAACCTCAACTCCAGCAAACTGTCCATGGTTCTCGATTTGCTTGTGTTTAGTTGCACGTGTGGACAGAACAAAAAAGCGTATGTGGCTTTCCGCAATTATTCTCAAACAAATCTATTCCCCACAGCCCAATACAAAGGATCCCGCCCCAAATTAGGCATTAAGAGTTTATCGTTTCAACAACTGTGCAAGGGAAGCTTATTTAATTGGCAATTTTACAGGATCAAGAGAACGCAAAACTATCGTGCCAACATTTCCCTAGTGGAACCAATAAGCGGATAAGCGACAGTGCTTAACTGTCAGAACCCAAAGGACCGTTGCAGGCGGGCGTTGCCCTCTTTAAGTGTAGTGAGTGACCATGAAGAAAAACTATGAGTGCCTAGGACCAGAACGGGGCAAATCCAAAACCCTTCATATTCGGGGTTGAGAATTATCGGCAGAAAACAATAAAGCCCCTCCACAAAGCTTTTTTCTTTTTCATAAGCACAAGAGGGGTCATCTGAAGAAGCAAAAAAGATGAGCGGTGCCCACCCAAGAGCAGGGATACACCCCGTTGGGCTGCGGGTCAGGACCAGGGAGCGATACCTTTGGCCGCGGAGATGTTGCTGAAGCGGATCTGGGCCGGCTTATCGCGGTCCTTATACGCGCTTTTGTTGCGGCCGCCGGCTGCTCCGGCTGGAGCCCCGCTCCGGGGTGCCACGTTCTCAGGCATGGCTAGCAGGGATGGGTTTGCGTGGGCTCAGGAAGAACGGATGGACGCGGATTCCAGTCGGCTGCCGTGTAACAGTACGCGCCCAACGCCTTCACGAACCTTCCAGAAAGCAGCGCCGGTTGGGACGCGGAAGGGGGCGGGGGAGGCGGAGGTGGAGAAGAGGACCTGCGTAGCAGCACGGCGCAGGCATGACGTTGCAGGCTGCCCGCCGCGAGCCGGTTGAGGGGACGGCGCTGGGGAACTGGGGGCTCGCTGGGGATATTGACCCCGACACTAGTGGTCGGGTCGGGCGTCGGCGGGGAGGACTCCTGTGAGCGGAAAGGACAACCCGCTATTTTAAAGGCGGGCGTTGGGGCACCTACATCTCCGACTTCCATCCCCGGCTGTGAGGTCCCTTAACTAGATATGTTGGAGGCGTTGTATGTTAGGGCACATATTTTTGTATTGTATTTATTTTGAAAGGGACGGGGAAGAGAGGGATTTGGGAGGTGTGTCGGGTTTTCTCTGCTTGAAGTGTTGGGGTTGATTGTCTCCCACTGATCGATGCCGAATCGTAGTTATAGTTTTAAATACACCCTTATTAAATACTAGAGAATCTTAAAAAAATTAGTTGATGAGAGAGAAACATCGATTTATTGTTTCACTTATTTATATATTGTTCCACTTATTCACATACAAGAATCATCGGTTGTTTCTTGTATGTGTCCTGACTGGGGATCGAAATCTGCAGTCCCGGCGTATAGGCAATACTAGAGAATCTTAAAAGTTTTGGAGCTGTGGTTGCCTGCCAAAGTAGGACTACCTTGCTAGTTAGTAGAACGCCTTGGTTTTACACTAGATTCTTTTTAATTGTACTTTTTAAAAAGATTGTTCTCCTACACGCTGAACCTACAACCCAGGCATGTGCCTTTACCAGGAATTGAACCGGTGTCCTTTCCCTAGGCCCAGCTAACTGAGCCACATCCATCAGGTCACATTCATCAGAAACACTTGTTTCTTGGACGTAAGGCAGCCACTGACTCTCAGGGAGCCTAAGCATTCAGTTGGGCCCAGTGCTAAACCCTTTACGTATTTTAGCTCTCTTAATCCTCACAACTAGCGTGTGAAATACCTCCGTTGGTTTTGCCCTCTTTTCCCTCATCCACAGCCTGCTTATTTTACCTTCTTCATATCAAGAATCTCATATTCTCCAACCAAAGTGCCCCTGCCATAGACCCACATCTTTGTCTATTTGATTACTGTGATAGTTTAGCTTTTGGCTTACCCCAATTCCTCCAGTACGTTTTCTGTACTATTACCACAGAGGAATCTTTTAAAAACGCAAATCTGATGTTATTACTTGCCTGCTTAAGACCCTTCAGTAACTCCTCAACGACCTAGTATGAAAATGGGCATTATGTGCAAAATATGACCCAGGCCCTGTTTATCTTTTCAGGTTTATAACCCTATACTCCTGGAACTGGTTCCACATTTGCTACTGTAAGGCAGGAAAATATCTTTTTTTCTTCTATCCTTCTAGGTTCTTGCCTGGTGCTCTGTAACAAACGACATAGTAACAAGAGAAAAGCATACAGATTTATTTAATGTAAGTTTTATGGGACGTGGGAAACTTGATAAGGAAATGCACAGCTGAAAAATGGTTAAACTTCAGCATTTTTATGCTAGATTTGATGAGTGGAAAGTTGTGGGAAAATGTGATAGGACACAAATATAAGCTAAAAGTAGTAATCTAGAAAAATTTAGGCCTGCTTGTTCAGATTACTTTTGGCATCCCTCATCTTTGGACCTAGGAATGCTCTGGGTATAGGAAAGGCCCTTTTCATGTGAGGGTCTTATGACCTGCTTTAGGAGAGAAGGGGAAGGTCATCGATTTCTTGCACCTGTCATTTCTAAAATTTTGTTTTGTGTGTTCCTTCAAATATTTAATATGCCACAGTGCTACATTTTGGGGTAGTGTTTCTAAACCCATTACAGTCTACCTTAACACACTACTGTTTTTAATGCCCCCATACATAGGGACATGCTATTTTCTATGTAACATGTCCAATTATTTGTTGGTTTGCAACCTCAGGAGTGTCCTGGGAGAAATCTGAATCCAGCACAACACCCACCCCTTTCCTACAAGCAGAGTGCGAGACCACTCCAGATTAATAAACAAGGGAACTTAATGAAGCTTATCTTGTATTGTCACAAGACAAGTAGACTTTACACTGCCCACCAGAATCTTAAATTTTATATAGAAAGTTTAACTGGGCTCAGTCATGTATATTGTCAAAATGGTCTCATCACCTCACTTTCAGGGCTGTGTTGTTGGATCCACTCCTACTGTGAAAATGATAAACAGAACATACATTCCAAGGACAGGGAAAGGGTTGATTGTCCTGGTCCAGCTTGAAGGCCAACCAGTGATCCTGTTCTCTCAATTACCTCTTCCAATTCTATTCACTGTTAAAGCCTCCCTTTGACCTACTGAAGCTGAGTTAATCATTTTTTCTTTTCTTCCACCACCAAATCTGTTATCTCTAGGTACTAAGTAGTAACAACTCTTAGTTCATTGTATTTTTTTAAAAGATTTTCTTTGTTTATTTTTTAGAGTGGAAGGGAAGGAGAAAGAGGGACAAAAACATCAATGTGTGGTTGCCTCTTGCAGACCCCCAACTGGGGCCCTAGCCCACACCCCAGGCATGTTCCTTCCTGGGGATTGAACCAGCAACCCTTTGGTTCGCAGGCCCATGCTCAATCCAGTGAGCTACACCAGGCAGGGCAGTTCATTGTATTTTAATCATTTGTTTATTTAGAGGAGATAATGCTTTCCTCTCTACCCTTCTGAGTGTTTGGCTGGAACTCCTATAATAAAAGACAGGTTAACAAGAAAAACAATTTTACTAACATGTAGACCTCATGTATGCATGAGATCCCTACAGAAACTGAGTAGCAAAGCGGTGGCGTAGAAATCCAATTTATGTGCCATCTTCAGTCAAAGAGGAAAGAAAGGTGTCAGGAAGGCCAGCAATGGGGAAGTGACCAGGAAATGCAAGGTAAACATGAGTAAGGTTTATTATAAAGATTTAAATTAGTGCCTTTTCCATCGATAAGGGTTTATAGTTGTTGCCTGGGATTGACTTTTGTTCTTGGTAGGCAGGGCAGGAGGGACACTTTTGAAAATTTATGTCCTGCTTTTAGGCAAATAGGAGGGCATGGAGTTTTTCTTGTATCTGCTTCTTCTCAGTTGCCTTCAGCTCAAAAATAATCCTTATATAAAAATGGCATATTTTAGGGTGTCATATTCTGCTACTGTTCATTTACATATTATTTTCCCTTACCAGAATGTTAGATTTTAGGGCAGACTGTCTTATTCAATTCTGCATCCATAGGAGCCTGACAGAATGATTGGCTCAAAGCTCTCAACTAATACCTGTTGAGGAGCTGGCTGAATGGAGAGTGAATGGTAATTAAAATAGAATTGGAAAGGGTGGAGTAGAGACAGGGAGGAGGGAGTTTGTTGCAAAACTTTGGGGCCCTGCTTTTGCACATTATTTCAGTTCACATTTTAAATTTTAACATTTTCAGAGCTAGAAAACCTCATTAAAAAAACACTTGTTGCTGGCCTGGGACCAAATAGTCCATGAGCCATAAAAGAGTAATCCAATTGGGGAAGCTACCAGTTGTATAATGGAATGTTAAGTGGAAACCTGGAGGAGTTCCAGCCAAGATGGAGGCATAGGTAGATACACTGTGCCTCCTCACACAACCAAGATAGGGACAACAACAATTTAGAAACAGAATAACAACCAGAACTGACGGAAAACTGAACTCTATGGAAGTCGGACACCCAAGGAGTTAAATTAGACACATTCATTCAGACCTGTAGGAGGGGCAGAGGCGGGCAGCCAGGAGCAGGTCTCAGGAGCAGAGAACAGAGAGCGTTGGGACTGGATGCATAAGGCAACTGGGGTGTGCAGGACTGCAGTGGGCAGACCCTGGACACGCAAGTGGAGGCTGGCAGACCCTGGTCGAGGGATGGCAAACAGCAGACCCAGCGAGGTGGTGATTGTGAAGCAAGGCACTGCACACAACCCGGGGTCCCAGCGCTGGAAATAGAGCCTTGGGGCACTGACTGAAAAGGAAAGTCCCACGGGGTGCACAAGCCCACCCACACAGGAATTAGCACCAGAGGGGCCCAGTTTGCTTGGGGGAAGCAGCAGAAGGGACTGAGGTCCTATGAAGAGCGGAGCAAGCGCCACTGTTCCTTCTTGGACTCCACCCCCACATACAGTGTCACAACCCAGCAACTGGGGTGCCCTGTGCTGGGGAACACCCAAGGCTCTGCCCCTCAGACGTAACAGGCACATCCGACTAAAAAAAAAAAAAAAGATATGGCTCAAACAGAAGAACAATTGAAAGCCCCAGAACCCATCCTTTTAAGGACTGAGAGATAGCTAACCTATCAGATGCACAGTTCAAAGCACTGGTGATCAGGATGCTCACAGAATTGGTTGAATTTGGTCACAAACTAGATGAAAAAAATGAAGGATACAATAAGTGAAATGAGGAAAAATGCACAGGGAACCAATAGTGATGGAATGGAAGATGGGTCTCACATCAATGGAGTGGACCAGAAGGAAGAAAGAAACAACCACACAGGAAAGAATGGAGAAATAAGAATTCAAAAAAATGAGGAGAGGCTTAGGAACATCCAGGACATCTTTAAACGTTCCAACATCCGAATTATAGGAGTACCAGAAGAAGAAGAGGAAAGACAACAAGTGGAAAAGTTATTTGAACAAATAATAAAGAACTTCTCCAATCTGGCAAAGGAAATAGACTTCCAGGAAGTCCAGGAAGCTCAGAGAGTCCCAAAGAAGTTGGACCCAAGGAGGAACACACCAAGGCACATCATCATTACATTAGCCAAGGTAAAAATGAAGGAGAGAATCCTAGAAGCAGCAAGAGATAAGGGGATAGTTACCTACAAAGGAGTTCCCATCAGACTGTCAGCTGATTTCTCAAAAGAGACCTTACAGGCAAGAAGGGGCTGGAAAGAAGTATTCCAAGTCATGAAAGACAAGGACCTACATCCCAGATTGCTCTATCCAGCAAAGCTTTCATTTAGAATGGAAGGGCAAATCAAGTGCTTCTCAGATAAGGTCGAGTTAAAGGAGTTCACCATCACCAAGCCCTTATTGTATGAAAT
>CM052543.1:109686802-109705710 GCA_028533065.1 Trachops cirrhosus | reverse complement strand
CATTTTTCTTCATTAAACTTATTGTAGCCTGCATTTTTTCATCTAATTTGCGACCAAAATCAACCAATTCTGTGAGTATCCTGATCACCAGTGCTTTGAACTGTACATCTGATAGGTTGGCTATCTCTTGGTTGCTTAAAAGGATGGGTTCTGGGGCTTTCAATTGTTCTTCTGTTTGGGCCATCTTTTTGGTGGTGTTGTTTTTTTTTTTTTTTTTTTGATCTTGTCGAGCTCCTGTTGTGAGGGGCAGGGCCTTAGGTGTTCACCAGGGCGGGGCACCCCAGTTGCTGGGTTGTGACGCTGTATGTGGGGGCGGGGTCCGAGAAGGAACATTGGCGCTTGCTCTGCTCTCTGTCGGACCTCAGAACCTTCCACCACTTTCTGAAAGCCAACTGGGCCCCTCTGTCACCAATTCCGGTGTGGGTGGGCCTGTGCACCCCGTGGGACCCTCCTTTTCAGTCAGTGACCCAAAGCTCTATTTCCCGGTGCTGGGACCCTGAGTTGGGAAGTGCCTTGCTTCACAATGGCCGCCTCGCTGGGTCTGCTGGTCGCCACCCGCTGGCTGGGGCCCACCAGCCACCACCGCTTGCGCGCCCATGGTCTGCCTGCTGCGGACTTGTGCACTGCCCCGGTTGCTCAGCTCTCTGCTCTGCGTCCCTCACCCGGCCCAACTCCACCCCTCCTACTGGTCTGGATGAACGTGTCTATTTTTAAATCCTTGGTTGTCCGACTTCCATACACTTCAGTTTTCTGTCAGTTCTGGTTGTTACTTTGTTTCTATATTGTTGTTGTCTCTATCTTGGTTGTGTGAGGAGGCACAGTGCGTCTACCTATGCTGCCATCTTGACCGGAAGTACCCGCCATACTGTTTTCCACAATGGCTCTACCATTTGATAGTATATTCCCACCAACAGTGCACAAAAGTGCTGATTTCTTCAGCCCTTTCTCCAACACTTGATATTTTGTTTTTTTTTTTATTTTAATTTTGTTGATAATAGCCATTCTCATGAATATAAGGTGGGCAGGGTGTGTACATTTTTACATATAGATCATAGCAGAGGTCAAAACATTTTTTTCTTTTGTCTTTGTGGAGTCTCAGCAATCTTGAATTCAATATGCAGGCTAGAAGAAAAGCAGTGAAAAAAATACTAAATAAAAATGTAAGAGTCTAAAAAATAAAGAAAATGGAAAAGAAATGCAGAAGTCTAAGCAAAGGGAAATGTACTGAGGATAAAAATGGAGTAGTACATCAGTTCTCGTTTAGTGGCCAGCCACCGTTTCAGTCGTCTATGGAAAATTAAGTTCTGTGAAGAAACTGAAAATGAAGAGGGACAACAGTGGTAGGAGGAACAGAAGAAAGGGATGTATAACTCAGCAGGAAATAGGCAGTGTATACACGTTAGTAGCCTCCTTATTGCCCGCTGCCTGCATTCATTCATAGACAGTGTTTCAGGTACAGGTGCTCCTCGAGATTCAGTGTTTCTCTTTAATCTTCAAATTGAGTGACCATGTGCAGTGTACTGATTGCTGGCATTTGTACTGTTGCCTGTTTGCCACTTGGAACGGAGCTCTCCAGTCCTACTTGGCTGGGACATTGACCCCCCTCTAGCTTTGCCTATTGATCACAAAACGGCAAACCTTTCATCTGCTTATAGATAAATGAAGCTGGCCGTTCATTTACTCTAGCTTAATTTTTGGTAGCTCTTGAGAGGCATTGAAATCTCCGAATTGAGAGTGGGTTTAATTAGGGAGATGACATCCTATATAAATGCTCTGTCATTTTTTATCTACTTTTTTTGGCTTACATTTATATTTTCACCTTCTTGTAGATATGTGTTCACATATTCCCTATTTCTTGCTCCTGCTGTTAACCCTGTGGGTATGCTCTTTAATTCCAGTTTACCAGAATTCTAGAGAAGGATCTTAACTGTGAATCTAGATGGACTTTTGCTCACTTAAGTTCTGTATTCACTACTGCCCTCTCTTGGTGATGATTTTGTGTTTCCTCACTGAAACTTCTTTAAATAAAATACTTAATAAAAGTTTTATTGGATTTTGTTTTGTCTATTGTTGATATATCCTTATACTCAGTTCTGTCAACTAAAAGTTAATTTATCCATTTTTCTTTTTTCTATCATTTGAGTTAAAATATATTTAGATCCTTTTTTAGAAGTCCAGAAATACATGCAACACTTTATGGATTGGTCTTCCCGTTCACTTCTGCCCCCTCCAGTTTATTCTCAGCACAGTGACCAGTGATTCTTTTTTCCCCTAGGTTTATCTTCCTGTCATTATTCAAACATCTTAAGTGCTTCCTAAATCTCTTCAGGACCCTTGCATTTGCTCTTGCATATGCCTGTCACACTCTTCCCTCAGATATTATATGGATTATTAATTTGTTTTATTCATTCTCTACTTAAAAGTGATTTCTTGTTAGATCCCTGATCTATCCAAAGAGCCTCACCTTTCCTTCCCCACTCTGTTTACTTTGCTTTACTTTTCTTCATACTTAGCACTACCTGAAATTATATTGTGTACTTATTAGCTTGTTTATTTGTTGACTTTCCTGTTGGAATGCAAGAATTAAGAGGGCAGGACTTTATTACTCCTTTTTTGTTCTTTATCCCTAACACCTAATACTGTTTCTGGCATGTAGTAGGCACTTAGTAAAAATGTGCAGAATAAGTGAATGAACTGATAGTGCCTGAATGAGGAGATTGCCATTTAAATATTGAATAATAAGCGAGAGAGAAAACCTACACTACTTCTGTATGGGCAAAGCTGGAAGCTGTAATACTCTACACCAGGTGTCAGCAAACTATGGCCCATGGAATGAATCTGGCCTGCTGCTCATTTTTATAAATAAGGTTTGATTGGAACATGGCCATACACTTATTCATTTACATCTTGTCTACAGCAGCTGTCAGTACTGCAATAATAGAGTTCAGCGGTTGTGACAGAGATCCTGTGGGCCTTCAAAGCCTAAAGCTTGGAACCTTTACAGAAAAAAATTCAAAACTCACAATGTTTAATATTTGGAAACAATATAATATATAAATTATATTTAGAAGTTGGTTACTTGATAAAAATCTAAAATGTAGAAATAGTGCTTATTTGCCATTACATCCTCCTGAGGGATTTCATTAACTTGTTCTTTAAGCTTATGAAATCTGTGTTAAATAAAAAATGGACTTCCATGTTTCTATAATACTAAGTGTGTGTTCTTAGTAAGAGACAGAATTTGAATTTGGAATTTTTCCACATTCAGAGGATATAAAATTTATGTTAGTAGATGTAATACAAGATAATATAAAATATAATATTGTGAATCTGAGAATCAAGTGAAAACTATGAACATAGAAAAACTGGTTTAAACTTACATAAGAAAATAACTTAATAAAAGACTATAACAATATTTGTATTTTAAACACCTGGTTTTCTCTCTCAAAGCCATAAAAATTTGTAATTTGTTTGAGAATTAAATTGACTAGAAAGGAAAGGCCCATGGTAATAGTTTTTGTATATTTTTTAATCGGGGTATGTCACCTGAAGGATACTGAATTAAAATTTTTTTTATCTTTCAATTTTTTGATTTTTCTTTTTTAAAATACATTTTATTGATTATGCTATTATAGTTGTCCCATTTCCCCCCCTTCACGCCCCTCCACCCTGCACACCCTCTCCCACCCACATTCCCCCACTTTAGTTCATGTCCATGTGTTGTACATACAAGTTCTTTGGCTTTTACATTTCCTATACTGTTCTTACCCTCCCCCTATCTATTTTCTACCTACCATCTATGCTACTTATTCTCTGTACCTTTCCCCTCTTTCCCCTCTTTCCCCGTCCCATTCCCCTGTTGCTAACCCTCCATGTGATCTCAAGTTCCGTGGTTCTGTTCCTGTTCTAGTTGTTTGCTTAGTTTGCTTTTGTTTTTGTTTTAGGTGTGGTTGTTAATAATTGTGAGTTTGCTGTCATTTTACTATACATGTTTTTTATCTTCTTTTTCTTAGATAAGTCCCTTTAACATTTCATACAATAAGGGCTTGGTGATGATGAACTCCTTTAACTCGACCTTATCTGAGAAGCACTTGATCTGCCCTTCCATTCTAAATGAAAGCTTTGCTGGATAGAGCAATCTGGGATGTAAGTCCTTGCCTTTCATGACTTGGAATACTTCTTTCCAGCCCCTTCTTGCCTGCAAGGTCTCTTTTGAGAAATCAGCTGACAGTCTGATGGGAACTCCTTTGTAGGTAACTATCCCCTTATCTCTTGCTGCTTCTAGGATTCTCTCCTTCATTTTTACCTTGGCTAATGTAATGATGATGTGCCTTGGTGTGTTCCTCCTTGGGTCCAACTTCTTTGGGACTCTCTGAGCTTCCTGGACTTCCTGCAAGTCTATTTCCTTTGCCAGATTGGGGAAGTTCTTTATTATTTGTTCAAATTACTTTTCCACTTGTTGTTTTTCCTCTTCTTCTTCTGGTACTCCTATAATTTGGATGTTGGAACGTTTAAAGATGTCCTGGATGTTCCTAAGCCTCTCCTCATTTTTTTGAATTCTTATTTCTTCATTCCTTTCTGATTGTATATTTTTTCTTCCTTCTGGTCCACTCCAATGATATGAGACCCAGCTTTCTTTCCATTACTATTGGTTCCCTGTCCAGTTTCCTTTATTTCACTTAGCATAGCCTTCATGTTTTCATCTAATTTGCAACCAAATTCAACCAATTCTGTGATCATACTGATTACCAGTGTTTTGAACTGTGCATCTGATAGGTTGTCTATCTCTTTGTCACTTAGTTGTAGTTTTTCTGGAGCTTTGATCTGTTCTTTCATTTGGGCCATTTTTTTTGTCTGGATGCACCTGTTACATAGTGAGGGGTGGAGCCTTAGGTGTTCACCAGGGCGGGGCAACCCAAGTTGCTGCATTGTGAGGCTGTATGTGGGGGAGGCGTCCCAGAGGGACCCCTCTGCTTGGTCCCTCTGCTTGCTCCGCCCTCTGCTGGATTTCAGTCACTTCCCTCACTACCCAGTGGGTCCTTCTGGTGCTGATTCCTGGTGGGTGGGTTTGTGTACATTCTAGGACCCTGTGAGTCTCTCCAATTAATTCTCTTGGGAGGCTGGGAGTCTCTCCCATCGCCGCCTCAAGCTCCACAGGTTTTTTCAGTCAGAGGTTTTGAGGCTGTGTTTCTCTATGCTCAAAGCCTGGTTTGTGCAGTCTGTCCCTCTCCCCAGTTGTTCCTCCTGGTTTATCTGTGTGCAAATATGGGACTGCCCAGTCCACAATCAGCCGCCGTGTCCACCTCCTGCTGCCTTGCCCACCCTGGTCCTCTAGCCACCGCCTTGCCGCTTGTCCTCTCTGCCCAGCTGCCTGTCTCTGCCCCTTCTTCTGGTCTGGATGAATGTATCTTCTTTAACTCCTTGGTTGTTGGACTTCCATACAGTTTGATTTTCTGTCAGTTCTGGTTGTTTTGTGTTTTTAAATTGTTGTTGTTGTTCTTTTGGTTGTGTGAGGAGGCACAGTGTGTCTACCTATGCCTCCATCTTGGCCGGAAGTCTAAAAAAATTTTTTTTTGCAAACATTCAACTGCCTGTGTTTTCCCTCATTATTTTTTCATTTTTAGTGTAATTTTTCCCTTTTTAAAAATTCATTTATTTTTTATTATATAATTTCATTACCATTTATCCCCCTTATACCCTCTTTACCTCCACCCAACCCTTCCTTATTAATTTTTATTATAAACATTATTTAACAGTATTAAAGAAAGTATAGAAATTTGAGACATGTAAAAACACTCAAATATCATCAGATGACATAACCAGTATTAATATTTTTGTGCATATGTATCCTACAGAAAATATTCTTAATAAATTCCATGCATGGTGCTTGGGATACAGTAATGAACATTACAGCTGTATTACCTGCCCTTGTGGGTCTTACAGTTTCTGGTGAATATAGACATTAAGCCAGTGGTTACTGGTATTTTGAAAAGGCAGCCACAGCGTGTTGTGTGCCAACTTAAGAAAATCATAGGCAGTTTAGAGTAGTTCCTAGCTCACTCTACAATATGAACAAACAAAGAGAAAAGGAGGGGAAAGGCCTATTTATAAGGTATAAGGAACTAAAAGGAAAACAAATAGTGCAGAACTAATTTTTCTTTCCTTAGTTGTATATCCCTGGTCCAAGGTAGGGGTTTCTCATGGATATGGTGGGTTTTTTTCCCCCTTTTTCCTGTTTTTAAAAAATGTAATTCTACTTTAAGTTTTTGTGTTTGCATTCCAAAAAATTTTTTATTGTTGTTCAGTTACAGTTGTCCCCCTTTTCTCCCATGATCTTTTTATTGAATTTAGTGGTGACACTGGTTAACAAAATTATACAGGTTTCAGATGCACAATTTCTCAATACATCATCTGTGCACTGTTTTGTGTGTTCACCACCCCCACTCAAGTTTCTGTCCTGAATATGGTTGACTAAAGTCATGGTAATGTCTCTCCTGGATGAGGATTTAGCTGCACTGGGACCTTATTTTAAATTTCTTGACTTGATCTTTGGGGCCAAATTGGATGTTAAATTATCACCTGAACAGACCAAGATGTGCATTGTAGTAGCTCCACCTTGTCACCGCTACTCAGCTTTGCCTCTTCTCAGATCTTGAAGCATGTCCTCAAGTAGCTCCTTAAGAAAGAGGTAATTTTTTTTTCTTTTTAAATTGTCTTTATTCTAGTCTCACATTTAATTGCTAATTTGGCTGGAAATATATTTCTAGATTATGAAATAACTGACTCAGAATTTTTGAAGGCATTGTTTCATTTAATGTGATCTCTCTTTGGAAGCTTTTAGAATTTTCCCTTTATTCTTTATCCTTGATGTGTGATTTTCTTTTGTTTCATTTCAGGTTACTGTGGGCCTTTCAGTCTGCAGACACATGACTTTTAGTTCTCAGTAATGTTGTATTACTACTTAGATTCTTTTTTTTTTTTTAAGATTTTATTTATTTTCAGAGAGCAGAGAAGGGAGGGAGAAAGAGAGGGAGAGTAACATCGATGTATGAGCGAAACATCTATTGGTTGCCTCTTTCTTACCTCCATCTGGGGACCTGGATCCCAACCCAGGCATATGTCCTGACCAGGGACTGAACCTGTAACCTTTGGTTTATAGGACAGTGTTCCAACCAACTGAGCCAACCCCCAGGGCCAGAATGCTTTTTAATGTTGAACTTTCTTGTCTTCGTAGTAGAGTTTTTGCATTTATTATACAATGTAGAAAGATTTTATTGTGTAAGATACTTTTAAATCTATTATTGGTCTCTATAAATGAATAACAATGTGTACAGCAGTATCATTTTGATACTTGAGTCCATTTAGGAATGAACTTCACCCTTATACACTTTGGTATAATATACAGTAAATATTAAGTAATAAGAAATTAACTTGAGTATAAAATACGGATGCAAAATATCTGGTCTTAAAATATTTAGATTAGGAGATATGAATAGAAGTGACTGAAAACATTTGACTTATTCTGTCATACTTTGAGGATTCGTTTGTATTCTCTCTCCATTTGTCTTGACTATAAATAGTAATTCTGCTTTTCTACTTTAGGTGGCAGTAGAATATTGGCTTGCAATACACCAATAACCTATTCGAAGCAACATAAAGTTTACAATGTTCTTTCGCTTGAATATTCTAGTTCAGAAAACAAAGTTGGCTATTCAGCAATAAGAATTTCTTACCCAAAAGAAGTCTAAATATGTGGTTTGATAATTTGAATTTTGAAATACCATCTCTGGCTCAGTAAATAGGTTCCTTTGCTAAGGTTTTCTAGTTTTTGTGTAACTAAATGTTGTTGAGCATATTTGTTCATTTAGATGATAACTCATGAAATGCACTCCTAAACCTCTGAAGGATATTACTTTTTAAAAAAAATTCTAAATTAGAATGGATTTCCAATGCCATCCACAATAAAATTTATTTATTTTTAAAGATTTTATTTATTTATTTTTTTTTAGAGAGAGGGAGAGAGACATTGATGTTTGAGAGAAATATTGATCAGTTTCCTCCCACAACCCATGCATATACCATGACTGGGAATTGAACCAGCGATCCTTTGGTTCACAGGAGTTTCATTGAGCCACACCAGCCAGGGCAAGCCATTACTTTTTGTTGTCACTGGACATCATGTGATAAAGCAACAATTACAGATTACCAGCTGGAGTTTGAAGAATATTTTATGAGGCTCAAATGACCTGTAATGAGGTGTTCTGTCAGTTTTTTTTCTTTTTCCTAGTTTAGGACAAAACCCATATTAATTGAAGGTCTCTGTTTGGTCCTCCTTTTCTTAAAGCAACTCTTCTGGGTCTGGAAACTTGACTTGGGTTGGAGGAGTTCCTGAGTAGGGCAAATTTAAAGAAAATTTCTTCTTTGATTTACCCATCAAATATTTCTCAGCCTATAACGTGCTATACCTGGCTATATATAAAGGTGAATGTCACAGCCCCTGTCTTGAAGAATTCTATATCATATGGTAAATACCATAAGAAAGGTATAAACGATGCATTCTGGTGGAATGAATCCTTGTTTTAAAACTGCAGAAATATGAAAAAATGAAGGTTTTTTTTTGTACTAATAAAATACCCATTATCAGACTACCAGTAGTATAATACTGCATTAAAATATGACCAAAATGTTTCAGGTCCTAATTTATAGGAAGCTGTATATTAGATAGTATTATTTTTATTAATACGTGTCTCAGTGGTAAATAGCCAGTCTACTTTAAAAATTATATGTTATATTCACTTAAATCTAAATATCAAATTTATGTTTTTGCTTTCCTTTAATAAATTAATAAAGCTTTAATATTTGGGAAAAAATCCACATTTTCTGGCTTTGTCTTAACTTAGATTGTAGTTTTTATAAATTTTGACTATTTTTAATAAAAAATTATTTCAACTAATTCCTTTTTAAAAAGAGCCATATTATACTAAATTGTAAAGATTTCAGTGTGGTTTGTATTACGTGTGCCTTATAAATGATTAACTTTTAATGTCTTTTTATGCCACTATGGGACTGTTTTCTGCCATGACATCTGATCATGGTATATCTCTATTCCACAATTTTCTACAGCCCTATTTTTAAACAAAGAATATGCCATTTATGAAATCCTTAAATTTCTATTATGTTTATCCTGAGCATATGGTACTTAAGAAATAAGCAAATGATTTACAAATTATTTACATTTATTTAAAATGTGCTTATTATTATTATTTTAAAGATTTTATTTATTCATTTTTAGAGAGAGGGGAAGATAAGGAAAGAAATATCAATGTGTGGTTGCCCCTCGTTCACCCCATCCTGAGGGCCTGGCCTACAATGCAGGCATGTGCCCTGACTATGAATCGAACAGGCAACTTTTTGGTTCCCAGTCCACACTCAATCCACTGAGCTACACCAGCCAGGGCGAAAATGTGCTTATTAAGTGAACATTTATTGAGTACCTGCTATATGTCAATTGCTGTGCCTGGCACTGGAACATCAATGAACCAAACACAATTTTTCTGCCTCCTGGACTTGACATTCAAGGGAGGCAGGGGTATCCTGACAGTAAAGAAGAATATTTGCATAAAGGAATGGTGGCAGAAAAATGTATTCGTTGTTTACATAATTCTTTGGCTTCACCTCTGATAATCTTTTTTGATCCTTTAAAATCAATGACAGACATTTACCTGGTATAATGAATTTTACATCATTAGTATTTTTGGTTTTCTTATAAGAAAACCAGTAAATTTTACTTACAATCAAGATGATAAATGTTAAAATATTAATTTTGTATAATTTTGATGTTTAGGACAATCTGCCAGTATATTATTTTTATCATCCAGATTTCCTTAGTATGTAATAAATTTCTTGATATAGAGGTACAAAGCAACTTACTTTTTCTATTGAGAATTCCACACAGAGGGTTCTACTGCTATACATATATGATCCATGTAATTGACTTTTCTTTAGATTATATTTAATGATCTGTCCCTAATGTCATTATGTCTTTATATCCTTTCTGGCTTTTCAGCTTGTTCTATATAAAGGACACTTCACTTTTTTTAAAGGTTTATAAAAATAACATTTATTTTTAAGAAGTTAACATGTGCGTATAATAGGAAACTAAAAGCACAAGAAGCAAAAAACAGTCATCCATAATCACAATAATTTTACAATTTAATATGTTCTTCTAGGTCCCCTGTGTGATCTACACAATGAAGCTTCCATTTTTATGTCATTAAGATTGCACAGTTATGTATCATGCTTTTTCATACATTATGGACATTTACCATTTCAAACTCCCGAAGTTATATGAGTATTTTGGTAGCCAGGAATACACTATACCAACTCAATCTAGAAGGAAAAAATGAGATCCTGCCTTTTTTGGTGACAAAAATTACATAGGGGACAAAAATAGCAGCAGACCTCTAGATAAAGATATTGGCAGGGTTATAATGAAAATACTGCATTCCCTTAATGTCCAATTAAAAATGAAACAACGCAACAGGGTATACACAGTATAATGATTCTAAGAGAATTCATTATGATATTTTAAAATACTAGCAAAGAGGCAAGTTTCCACTGAAATACTTTCAGTGTATTCCTATAAACAACTAAAAGAGATGCACACACATCAGTGGTTATCTGCACAGTGTAAATATGAACACATCCCCATGCATCCCTCTCTCTATCTTTCCTTCTGCCCCTCTGTGGCCAGTATAATGAACAAGTCCTATGTCTATTTCTGAGATGGTTTAACAATTTCATGTCAAAGATGCCTCTTTTCTATCAATTATAATAAGAATATATTTACAAATTGGTTAATTCACTAACTCTACTTTTTTATTATATATTGTCACCTCAGGACATCCAAAAAGGTCATGTTGCAAAATAAAGAACAAACCTTTTCTAAAATAAACACAGGTACTTTACAAAAACGCACACATACACATATGATTATAACCTAAAACTCTCTTCTAGATTGGGAGACACTAGCAAAGAGCCATTCCCTTCACTTTTCCTCCTCTTCTTCCTCCACCATTTCAGTGACTGAGTACAGGACTACATCTAGCTCTAAGAGGTGGATTAACAAAGACACTCCCAAAAAGACAATCCTTCCTAAAAACTAACAAAAGGGCACTTATGGGGGGTTATTTTACTACCTCTACCTATAAAATACTTTGGGCATTAGTACTTGCTTATCTTTCAATACATAGCACTATTTTTTTAATTAAACATTTTTTTATTTTATTGAGGTGACATTGGTTAAGAAAATTGTATAGGTTTCAGGTATACAGTTCTATAATACACCATCTGTATATTGTATGTTCACCATCCCAAAACATTAACTAAAATGCACATATATAACAATGGTTAGACAGTCTGAACTTGTTTAAAGACTCACGGACACAGAACTCTTCTCTCTGTACTTCCTTCCCTTTCCCCACCCCAATCATCCTGTGAATAGTCAACATACTCTTCAAGATAACAAGTTTAACAACTCCATTCCCCTTCCCCAAATACAACCAATCCTGTGAATTAATAACAAAAAAAATACTTAAAGGGGCCCTGGCTGGTGTAGCTCAGTGGATTGAGCACAGGCCTGTGAACCAAAGCATCGCTGGTTTGATTCCCAGTCAGGGCACATGCCTGGGTTGTAGGCCATATCCCCAGTATGGGGTGTGCTAGAGGCAACCACACATTGCTGTTTCACTCCCTCTCTTTCTCCCTCCCTTCCCCATCTCTCCAAAATAAATAAAATCTTTAAAAAAATACTTAAAGGGGGTTACTTTAACTCTCTACTTTTAACATGTTGTATACTTTTAAACATCTAGAGAGACTAGATGTTTCAAATAAGCATTTAAGTTTGTTCACTGTACACATAGTAACATTGAATAAAGTGCACACAGAGGTTGTAATCTGAAAGAAGACACTTAATTTTAAGATCTTGTTATTGGATATAGCATAAACTCAGAAAAGTACAGAGATGAGACTTGTGTAGCATAATGAATTTTCACAAACTGAACATACCCATGTAAGCAGCACCCAGATCAAGAGACCAAACACTACCAGCACCCCAGAGCCTCCTTTATTACTCTGCATTTATTTATTTTAATCAAATTCAAGTTTCAGTTAGGCAAAATGAGTCAGTTCCAGAGATCTACTGTACAACATTGTACCTATAAATTTATATAATGCTCACCTCTCTTCTAGTCACTAGGCCATTTCCCCTTCCCCACTTTTCTGACTTCTAATACTACAGTGTTTTTCCTGCTTGTTAACTTCATGTAAATGAAATCTTACAGTACATGCCCTTTTGTGTCTGGCATCTTTCACTCAACATTTGCTTTATGAGATTAAGCATTATTGCATATAATTGTATATTATTTATTCTTATTGGTGTAGAGTAGGGGTCACCAAAGTATGACCCATAGGCTGACTCTGGCCCCTGTTTTTATATAGCCAGTGAGCTAATAATGGTTTTTACATTTTTATATTTATTAATTTTCTAGAATAAACATCTTTATTACATGAACTAAGCCAGGAGGGATGAGGATTCATTTGCATTTTGGGTCTTGATTTTCCTCAGCTAGAACTCCAGCTCCTTGCCCTCCAGGATATAACCATCTGCTTGGCCACATGGGCCTGGTCTTGAAGTGATGCGTGCAAGAAGCTTGCCCTGCTGGAACTGCTCCTCAAGAAAACTGATGGTTTTGGCATTCTTTTTCCTTTCATCATATTTCTTCTGAATTTTCTTTGGTCATTTTTTTGTTTAAAAATCTCTTCCTCCTCAGGAGTCAGCATGGCCCTCTTCTTACAGTCCATGGGCTGTGCATAGTGGGACTCGTACCAGTGTCTGTACAGTGTGCTGTCAATGAGCATGATGCAGTTCTCAGTTCTCTACTAGGGTCTTGGCATGAACCAGTTTGTCATTGGACGCATTGTAGACAACATCAATAATCCTTGTTTTGCATCTACAACACTCTGAGCTGCAGGAGAAGTTTCCCACTTCTTGTTGCCTCCCCACTAACCAGCTATGTGTCTGCAGTGGGATCCAATGTCAATGTTGGCTGCAGACTATCCCAGCTCCTATTTTCACTTCTTGTGGTAAGGGTTTCCCTTGCCCTCCTGTCTTGTGGGGCTTGTGCCAGTTGTCCTGAGAGATGCCCATGGTTTGACACAGGCTAGAAAGAATGGTTTTACATTTTTACATGGTTAAAAAAGAATTTTTATTGTGACCCATGAAAATTACATGAATTTCTAACCTCAATGTCCATAATACCATGATTGCTTTTGCTCTACAAGGGCAGAGTTAAGTAGTTGCAACAGAGACTGGGTGGCCGACAAAGCCTGAAATATTTACTGTCTGGTTCTTTAAAGAAAAAATTTGCCAACCCCTGCTGAGCACATGATTGTTTGAATGTGTTACAATATGCTTATCCATTCTACTTTTGAGGGGCATTTGTGAAGTTTCTAGTTTTTACCTTATGAAGAGGATACTACTTTTTATCCTTAAACTTTAGCTATTATTTTCTCATTAGGTCTCTTCCATTGAGTAGAGGAACATTTTTGTTTATTTTAAAATGTACTTTATTGTATTGTACTTTATTGTACTTTATATGTGAAAAGAAAACAAAATTTTAAGTATTCAATACAGTATTGCTGACTACAGGTATGTGCCAGTGTTGTACAGCAGATTTCTAGAGCTCGAATTCATTTTGCTTAACTGAAACTTGAAATTGATTAATTATACTATTAATTATAATTACTGTGAAAGACCCTTTATAGGCATCTGACCAAATATTATATATTACCTATGTATGAGAAGGTTAAGATGGGGATACAGATCTTTTTGGAGGTAAACAAGAATCAAGTTCATAGACTCTCCATTGACTTTGCCTTGCACAGTTTCCAGGTTAGCATGCAAATTTGTTATGAGTGACTAAAATCGTAGATGTTTTTGTTGAATGACAATTTAATGTAATCCTAATGTAATGTTCTATAATTAGATTTGGGTAATGTGGAAAACAGCAGGTTGCTTTCAAGATCTAGCTTTGAGATTTTGCTGAAGCAGATACTAAGTAGGCTGTTTTTTCAGGCATTCACAATATATTGATTTGAAAACTGGCTTGATTAGTGGGCTTAAAAACAGAAAATACAACTTTTTATAGAATATATGTCAGGATTTTTTGGTCAATGAGTTGTAAACCCTTTTAACACTCCATCAGATTAGGCATAGTCATTAATTTTCTTCTATCTAGGTGGGTAAACTAAATGATAGATGATACAGAATTTGAGTATTCATTTTAATCCAGCAATGAAAGAAGTATGCAGTCTTCCTATATTCATTAAATTATGTACAAAGTGATGTGCTAAATTTGGGGGAACATTAAATGAGTAAGATACTGTATTTCACAAGGAGCCTGTTGTTAACTGCAGGAGGTGAACATGTGTATACATGATTTGAATCGAAAGCAGAATATAAAGCCCAATCAATAAGTTGTAGTTAATTTCAATTATTAGTATGTAACAACATTTAAAAAAAATTTATTGATTGATTTGAGATACAGAGATAAACATCAATCTGTTGTTTCACTTATTTATGCATTCATTGGTTGATTCTTGTATGTACCCTGACAGGAGGTCAAATCTGCAACCTTGGTGTATCGGGAGGATGCTCTAACCAACTGAGCTACCTGGCCAGTGTAGGATATAACAACATTTAAGTTGGGTCTAGAAGATAAGATTTCCACAAGCAGAATAAGGGGTTCTAGGTAGAGAACAACATTAACACATGCAAATGTGGAAATACGTGTTGAGTTCAAGCTGGCACGGTCACTTTTAGACATGTGAGATATGAGATGATATAGGGGACATGACTGTCAAGAATTTTCTACTAAGAAACTTGGACTTTATTTTGTTTATTTTGTTTATTTTATTTATTTTGTGGGTAGTAAAAAACCAAGGAAAGGTTTTGATTGCACATGCAACATAAAGTCAGATTGTATTTAGAAAGAGCACTTCTGAAATAGTTTGAAGTATGTGGTATTTCAATATAGTTACTGAACCATGTAGTTCTGCAGTGTTCTAGGTGGATTAATTTATTTGCGTGGAGACCACAGAACCCACCCACACTTACTCATTGTAAGATTAGATTAAATTCCTGGTTTACTTAGCCAAGGATACAAAATCTCTCTCTGAGGGAAAGTGGTCATATAGTCCAGGAGAAAATGCAAACATATTTCAGTGTGGTGTTTTTAGGCTCCCACTGTTTCTCTACCTGCAAAGCTTAATTTTTGCTGCACATCTGTCTTTTTATATTGACTCATCACCATTGTAGATTTTAAAATGTTTAAAACACCTGACTTGTGTCAATAAGGCTTCATTTTAATCATTAAGGTTGCTGAGAAGGATCAGAATTAATCAGTTTGAATTTCACCACATCCTGTTGCTACTTACTCAGCTCAGATTTTCAGTAAACAACAGAATGGTCATGTGAGTACAGCAGAAGGAAGCAAAGCAACCGATAGGGTCCACAAGATGGGAGATCTTAAATTACGAAGTTGCTTTTTCTATGGCACAAAATACTGGATTTTGATAACCATAGTATATTACCTTTTAGTTTTATTTCTTATCCTTTTATGAATTTGAATCCATTGAGTAGTAAATTTACTTAAAAATAAATGGGTTTAAATCTGGACTCATGGGCCTGATGAGTTAAAAGGTTTGGATTACACTCTTGTTGAGGAATGCCAGTAGAATTGCTTTTAGTTTCTACTATGTCTTAGTCTGCTTGGGCTATCTTAACAAAATACCATAGACTGATAGGCTTAAACAATAGAAACTTCTCAAAGTTCTGAAGCTAAGAAGTCTAAGAGCAAGGTGCCAGCAAGGTAGGTTTCATTCTGAGTCCTCTTCTCTTGGTTTAGAGGCAACTTCCATTTTAATGTATGCTCACAAAACCTCTTCTTTGTGTGTGCATTCAGGGAGGAGAGGGCAATCTCTCTGGTGTTTCTTTTGATAAGGGCACTAATACCATCATATTGGAGATTAGGGCTTTAACATGATTTGGGTGAGCACAAGTATCCAAGCCATAACACACTGTAAATTTTTTTCCTTCACTATAATAAATTGTTGTAATGCCACATGTTTGAAGAGGAAATTAATCTTATTGTGTATACTGTTTAGTTTGTATATAAATTTCTTCTTGAGAAATTTATAGCCATCAGAATCTTTTAGCTAATTGACATTTTTGACAAAAAATTGACATTTTTTAGCTTCATAGAGTCAAAACCTGTGAATTACTCTTATTTTGAAGTCTGCTAAATCCAAATTGTTTTTTGCACAGCGACAGCAAGCAGTAAACAGAACAGGAACTGGCTGTGCATTTAACTGTGGTGTTGTCTTGTTCCTTCTTTTGACTTTCTGAAGAGGGGTAACAGTGTCAGCTCCTGGAAAACAACTCTGTATTCACCCTTTAAAAAATAAATGTCTGAAAATTTTCTTTTGATCATGTATGTCTCCTGATAAGAAAACATGCATTTAATTTTCTCCATAGTAACTAAGATCATTGAAACATATTATGGTTACTTTTTTAAAAAAGTAAATTGACTTAATTTTTTAGAGTAGTTTTAAGTTCACAGCAAAATTGAACAGAAAAGTACAGAGTTTTCATATATTCCATGTTCTTACATATGTACAACCTCCTCCATTCTCAACATCCTGGTCCAGAGTGGTACATTTATTATAATAGATGAGCCTACATTGACACATCATCATAACTCAGACCTTAGTTTACATTAGTTTACTCAGTTTACTTAGTTTACTTAGTTTACTCACTCTCTGTAATGTATAATGACCTGTACTTGGCATTATAGTATAATACAGAATTTCACTGCCTTAAAAATACTCTGTTTTACTTATTCATCTCTCCCTCCCCCTTCTCCCTTGCTTGACAATCACTGATCTTTTTATTGACTTTGTTTTGCCTTTTTTCAAAATATTGTATAATTGGAGTCATAGACTATGAAGCCATTTCAGATCAGCTTCTTTCACTTAGTAATATGCATTTAAAGTTCTTCCATGTCTTTTCATGATTTGATAGCTCATTTCTTTTTAGTACTGAATAATATTTATTGTCTGGAGGTACCACAGTTTGTTTATCCATTCACCAACTGAAGGACTTCTTGGTTGCTTCTAAGTTTTGACAATTTTTTTTTCTTTTATTGATTCTAGAGAGAGGGGAAGGGAGAGAGAAAGAGAGTGAGAGAAACACTGATGTGAGAGAGAAACATGGATTGGTTGCTTTTTGCACGTTCCCCCACTGGTGACTGAACCCACAACCCAGGCCTGTGCCCTGAGCAGGAATTGAACCTGCGACTTTTCGGTTTGCAGGATGATGCCCAGTCAACTGAGCCACACTGGCCAGGGCCCAGGTTTTGGCAATTATGAATAAAGCTACTGTGAAACATCTGTGTGCAGGTTTTTGTGTGCACATAAGTTTTCAACTCATTTGGCTAAGTACCAAAGAGCACAATTGCTTGCTGGTTGACATAGTAAGAGTATGTTTAGTTTGTAAGAAACCACTAAACTCTTTTCCAAAGAGGTTGCACTATTTTGCATTTCCACCAGCAGTGAATGAAAATTTGTGTTGCTTCACATCCTTGTCAGCACTTGGTGTGTTCTTGTTCTGAGTTTTGTCCATTCTAATAGGTTCATTGCTGTTACTTTTTGATTTGATGATTTATTTCTGAAAGTCTTAGGAACTGCTTGGTGGTATGAAAGTATTAGTGTATTTCAGGACATAGACAATATATTTACCCAGAATAGAATCTAAATGCACTTGCCAAGCAGTCTTGAGTCATGTATGTTTTGCCTTAAAGTACATCTATATGTGATTACAACTATGATCAAAATCATATATGCATATGGACAAGAGCTAGAAGGGAAGTTTAAAAAGTGATATGTTGACCTACCTTTCCTTTTCAGTAGAGTTACAATGTTTGTGATAAAGTTTGAATAGTTTACTTTTTAGGATGTGTTTCAAATATTTAATATTTGAGTTGATTTTAGTTATAATCCAGACCATTTGTGAAGTCTTTGTGACATTTGTTTTTGTTAGATACACATTTACAAAATCTTTTCTTAAACTTAGTAATTTTTTACTCTGATTACATATTCCAGAAATATGGCAATTTGAGAAGAAATGCAATGTAGGCTACCATGGGTTTTAGTGACTTTGTATACTTAAGACATTAATGATGCCTAAATTACCATACCACATAGGTCTGTAATTCATATTGTTCAATGATTATCACCTTAAATTTTAAAAATTCTTTTAGGTTACTTTGAAATTTGACAAGTGTTTTCCTGGTTTGTGTTATCCTCAAAGAAAGGAAGAAAAGACTTGAAAACAAATTATGTCAGCAATGGGCTAAATCATGTTGTAAGAGAAAAAGACCACAGATTCAAAATTTAAAACTAAAGATTTTTCTAGTACTGCATTCCAGGAGGGAAGAAGGGGAGTGCTTACCAGTTAGAGGGTGAGGGTTACCACCCCAATTTCTTATTATAACCTCAAAATTATAATGGGTTGGCCAAAAAGTTTGTTTAGGTTTTTTTCATATGATGATTCTAGTAGTGCTTAGTGGTCTTTAACTTCATTCAAAAACAATTTTGTTAGATTATATTGTGACAGCTGTCACAACAGCATGCATTTTAAAAACAACTTACCAGGACTTCCGGCCAAGATGGAGGCATAGGTAGACGCACTGTGCCTCCTCGCACAACCAAGATAGGGACAACAAAGATATAGAAACAAAATAACAACCAGAACTGACAGAAAATTGAAGTTTATGGAAGTCGGACAACCA
>CM052543.1:109666635-109686302 GCA_028533065.1 Trachops cirrhosus | reverse complement strand
TTCATTTAGAATGGAAGGGCAGATCAAGTGCTTCTCAGATAAGGTCGAGTTAAAGGAGTTCATCATCATCAAGCCCTTATTGTATGAAATGTTAAAGAGACTTATCTAAGAAAAAGAAGATAAAAAACATGTGTAGTTAAATGACAACAAATTCACAATTATTAACAACCACACCTAAAACAAAAACAAGAAGAAACTAAGCAAACTAGAACAGGAATAGAGCCACAGAACTGGAGATCACATGGAGGGTTAGCAACAGGGGAGTGGGAGGAGGAGAGAGGGGGGAAAGGTATGAAGAATAAGTAGCATGGATGTTAGATAGAAAATAGACAGGAGGAGGGCAAGAATAGTATGGGAAATGTAGAAGCTAAAGAAGTTAAGACACATGGACATTGACTAATGGAAGGGAATGTGGGTGGGAGGAGAGGGTATGTAGGGTGGAGGGGAATGAAGGGGGGAAAATGAGACAACTGTAATAGCATAATCAATAAAATATATTAAAAAAAAAAGAAGTGGTTTGCTTGGTACTATTGA
The DNA here is from genome assembly GCA_028533065.1 of Trachops cirrhosus. Taxonomy (NCBI): domain Eukaryota; kingdom Metazoa; phylum Chordata; class Mammalia; order Chiroptera; family Phyllostomidae; genus Trachops; species Trachops cirrhosus. Next base: position 109,685,768 of record CM052543.1, on the reverse strand, counting down.
CATTTTGGCCAAATAATTCTTATGCATTGGAAGATGTTTAGCAGCACCCCTGGCCTCTACCCACTTTAGAAGCCAATAGCAGAAGATAGCCAATATATTCAAAATATCCAAATCGGTAAAGTTATTGGTAAAAATGAAAAATGTGTCTTTTATTTTACAGAAAGAACTAAATGGACTTTTTGGCTGACCCAATATTTTTCTTTTTTATAGGAAACCTTTTGTATGTGGATGGGGTGCAGAGGAGTGAATTGACTGACTATCGGCAGGGAGGAGGATTCTCATGACCCTCAAGTAGGATAGAAGAGACTTAAATCTTAGTTAGAGAACATGAGATCTCATGATACTCTGTCTTAGAGAAGGAACGGAGACGGAGCTGGTAGTCTTATGTTAGCTAACTTTAAAAAGACTACTTTTCTTGACTGAGTAGCTCAGTTGGTTAGAGCATTGTTCTGATATGCCAAGGTTGCAGGTTTGATATTTGGTCAGGGCACATGAAAGAATCGACCAATGAAGGCATAAGTAGGTGGAACATCAATTCTTTTCTCCCCCACCCACCCAAATCAATTTTTAAAAAAAGATTATTTGATCAACAGACTGATAAAAAAACCTTTGAAAGGAAACATTATATTTATCCCCAAAATGTCATGGATTGTTTGATTCTTTTTCAGACTATTCAAATGAAATGTAGCCTTATTTTGGAGGGCCCATTTTCTTCATATAAATCAAAGAATCCCGAAGTTTATCCACAGACTATCAGTCCCTCAAGTTATTTTTTTAAGATTTTATTTATTTATTTTTAGAGAGGGGAAGGGAGGGAGAAAAAGGGAGAGAAACATTAGTATGTGGTTGCCCCAAGTGCACCCTCTCCTGGGGACTGGGCCCATAACCCAGGCACATGCCGTAGACTGGGAATCAAACCAGTGACTCTGGTTCACAGGCTGGCCCTCAATCCACTGAGCCACACCAGCCAGGGCTCAAGTTATTTTTTGAAAGCATTTAGTGATCAATTAGGATTGGAAAATGCCTCATGCTATATTCTTTTCTTAAAGATGGGCGTTAACATATTAAAAACACTAATGTAACAGGGTTGGTTGGACCAGAGATAGCTGGAGAAGGAGGAAGACCCCAGTCTCGGGAACCCCAATCCTCTCAATAGGCTGCTCTCCCTCCCTCTGGGAGAAGGCAGGGGAAGGAGAGAGCTGCTGAGGTGGCAGACTGAAGCAGCCTACCTTCTCCAAAGGGAGGGTCCACTGGATCAGAAAGATCGTTTGAGGCAAACTGTACACAAAGGCAACTGTCAGCTGTCAACAAGCCAGCAAACCTTACTTGAGGCAGCTGAGCAACTCATGACTTAGCAGAAGGGAGCATGTGTGACTGGAGACTTTGACTTCTTGCTAACCACGGCAGCCAGAAGATGGGCAAAGACAAATATGGCCAACACTGGCCCTCATTGGTTGAAAAGCTGGATGCTCCCATTGGCTCACAGAACTCACGGAATTCTGGGAGAGGACTTTAAACAGCAGGTGGGCAGAAGCTTACTCTCTTGCTCTCTTGGTTTCTTGGGCTGTTGCAATGCCCTGCACAGATGGGAGTGCTTATGGGACCAGCAGATGCTGGGCCCACCTGGGACTTAGGCCCCACACAATTGGAAGTCAGTTCCCTGGAGGCAGAGTCCCACGCTGGATGCGTGCCTCAGTGGGCTCCAGCCTTTGGGATGCTATGACCCAGTGCAGCACAGCACAGGGGTCCTGGACTGCTTCTTCTCTTTTGTCCTGAGAGCAGGTTATGGAGACTGAGAGTAGCACACAGAGGCATGAGCTGGGAAGTTCCTTGTGTATGGAGCTTCCCTTGCACAACTATCTGGAGTGATGTGGCGGTACACTGCAGACCCTGAGAGAGAGAAAGCTGCTGCAAGATGATGGCGACTCTGAAACCCACAAGTGCACACACCAGAGAGGATGGAGACCTGTTTGAGTGGCTGGCTTTAGCTCCAAAAGGATAAATAAGCAATAAGGGGGAACTTTTGGGTGTGGCTTTGGTTTGTGATCTTTTGGGAGCAAGGGAGGTTCTCTGTGTTCCGGAAGAGAAGGGTTCAGGCAGGAATGCTCCCATTCTCCCCAGTTGGGAACCCTGTTAATGAAAACCTATTTCTTTCCACATAAATCCTTGTGTTATGTGTATACACGGTGACAGAGCAGCTGGATCCCATGCTACCAGGTTACACTAAGACATTCTGTATAAAGAAACATGTTTAACTTTCTTTGACTCAGGGTTTCTCAAACTTATTTGATCCATGGAACATCTCTCTTCCCCCCACATAGCGACCATAATAGTTTTCTTTGGAGTAAGTGGTCTATAATAGTTAACACCTACATAGTCCTTCAGCAAGTAATTTAATCTGTGCTTCAGTTTTTTAAAAGATAGAAACAAACTTTTTGAGTAATTATGTGTGAGGGAGTGGGAAAATTCCCTCTATCATTCTTAAATTCTAATAGCTAGACTAATAAAATTGGCATGATAAGTGGTAATGGAAAAAATACAAAAAAAAACCCTATAATATAAGATTGGCACAAGACCAGATTAACAGGTGAAAACTAATTAAATATGGGCATGGGATAATAATGAATGATGTGTTCAGAAATGATAAATCAGCCAGCTTTTTTATACTTTTTGAACAAGAACCAATAGATTTGTGAAGATTTTTTCCTTTTTATTGGGTTTATTGGGGTCTCACTGGTTGACAAAATTCTGTAGGTTTCATGTGCAAATTTCACAACACACCACCTGTGTACTCTATTATGTGTTCACCAGTTCCAGTCAAGTTTTCTTCCATCTCCATTTATCCCCCTATAGTCTCTCCATCTCCCATCACCTGCCCCTCCTCGGCAGTTCCTATGTTGTTGATCCTGTCCATGAGTTTTTTCTTTTTTTGCTTAATCCTCCACCCCATCCCCTCCCACCAGGTGTCATCTTATGCTCTGTCATGAGTCTGTCTTGATATTTTACTTATTAGTTCATTTTGTTCATTATGTCCACATATGAGTGAAATCACATGGTACTTGTTTTTCTCTGTCTGGCTTATTTCACTGAGCATAATACTCTCCAGGTCCATCTACTGCTGTCATGAAGGGTAAGAATTTCTTTCTTTTTTTTTATGGCCAAGTATTATTCCATTTTGTAAGTATACCAGTTTTTTTAATCCACTCATCCGTGGATGGACACTTGACCTGTTTCCAAATATTGGTGATTTTAAAGAACACTGTAATGAACACAGAGGTACATATATTCTTTCAAATTAATGTTTCAGGTTTCTTTGACTGTATTTCCAGAAGTGGAATTACTGGGTCATGAGAGAGTTCCATTTTTAAAGTTTTGAGGTAACCCCATACTGTTTTCCACAGTGGCTGCAGCAATCTGCATTCCCACCAACACTGCATGAGGATTCCATTTTATCCAAAGCCTCACCAACACTTGTTCTTTTTCTTTTTTTTAAAAAGATTTTATTTATTTATTTTTAGAGAGGGGAAGGGAGGGAGAAGAAGAGAGAGAGAAACATCAATGTGTGGTTGCCTCTCATGTGGTCCCCACTGGGGACCTGGCCCGCAACCCAAGCCTGTACCCTGACTGGGAATTGAACCTGCGATGCTTTAGGGTTTGCAGTGCTCAATCCACTGAGCTACGCCAGCTAGCACAACACTTGTTCTCTGTTGATATATTTGTGATAGTCATTCTAACAGGTGTGATTTGATATCTCATTAAGGTTTTAATTTGCATTTCTCTTATCATTAGTGAAGTTGAGCATCTTTTAATATGTCTATTGGCCATCTGCATGTCCTCTTTGGAAAAGGGTTTATTCAGGTCCTTTGCCAATTTTTAATTAGATTGTTTGTTTTTTGGTGTTTTTTATAAGTTCTTTATAAATTTTGGATATTAACCCCTTATCAGATATATCATTGGCAAATATGTTCTCTCATTCAGTTGGTTGTCTTTTCATTTTGTTGATGGTTTCCTTTGATGTAGACCCATTTGTTTATTTTTTCTTTGTTTCCCTCTCCTGAGGAGACATCAGAAAAAATATTGCTATAAGAAATGTCCAAGATTTTATTGTCTGTGTTTTCTTCTAGGACTTTTATGGTTTCAAATCTAACATTTAAGTCTTTAATCCATTTTGAGTTTATTTTTGTGTGTGATGTAAGAAGGTGTCTAGTTTCTTTCTTTTTTTTGCACATATTCGTCCAGTGTTTCCTGCACCATTTATTGAATAGACTCTTTACCCCATATTATGTTCTTGCCTTCTTTCTTAAATGTTAATTGACCATAAACATATGGGTTTATTTCTGGGCTCTCTGTTCTGTTTCATTGATCTATATGTCTGTTTTTATACCAGTACCATGCTGTTTTTTAAAATTTTTAAAAAAAGATTTCATTTATTTTTAGAGAGAGGTTGAAGGAGGGAGAAAGAGAGGGAGAGAAACATCAGTGTGTGGTTGCTTCTTGCATGCCCCTTACTGGGGACGTGGCCCACAACCCAGGCATGTGCCCTGACTGGGAATTGAACCAGTGACCCCTTGGTTTGCAGGTTGGCACTCAATCCACTGAGCCACACCAGCCAGGGCAGTGCCATGCTTTTTTGATTACTATGATCTTGTAGTGTAGTTTGATATAGGTAGAGTGATTCCTTCAACTTCGTTCTTTCTGAGGACCACTGTTGCTATGTGGGGCCTTTTGTGGTTCCATATAAATTTTTGAAATATTTTTTCTAGTTCTGTGAAATAGGCCACTGATCTCTTGATGGGAATTGTGTTGATTCTATAGATTGCTTTGGATAGTATGGACATTTTAATGATGTTAATTCTTCCTATCCATGAATATGGTGCATGCTTCTATTTATTTGTATCTTCTTCAGTTTCTTTCTTCAGTGTCTTATAATTTTCTGAGTATAGGTCTTTTACATTCTTGGTTAAATTTATTCCTAGATATTTTATTTTATTTGAAGCAATTGTGAATGGGATTGTTTTCTTCCTTTCTCTTTCTAATAGTTCATTTCCATGTATAAAAATGCAATTGATTTCAGGATATTTATTTTGTATCCAGCTATGTTACTGAATTTATTTATCAGTTCTAGTAGTTTTTTTGTGGAATCTTTAGGGTTCTCTGTATACAGTATCATGTCATTTGCAAATAATGACAGTTTTACTTCTTCCTTTCTAGTTTGGGTGGCTGTTATTCCTTTTTCTTGTCTGATTGCGGTGAGTTGGACTTCCAGTACTATGTTGATTAAGAATGGTGAAAGAGGACATTCCTATCTAGTTCGGATCTTAAGGAAAACACTTGCAGTTTTTTCCCACTCTGTGTGATGTTGGCTGTGGGTTTGTCATGTATGACCTTTATTACATTGAGGTATGTTTCCTCTCTTCTCACTTTGCTGAGAGTTTTTGTCATAAATGGGTGTTGGGTTTTAAAAGCATCAAATGCTTTTTCTCTGTCTATTGATATGATCATGTGGTTTGTATCCTCCATTTTATTTATGTGGTTTATTGATTTGTGGATAGTTTATGCACCTTTGGAATAAAATCCCACTGGATTGTTCTAACCAGGCAGCATGGGATCAGTGGCTTATTGCCATGTACATGTATAACATGAAGATTTGTAGGGAAGGAAATAGGTTTTTATTAAACCATGGTACTCTTGAGGAAACTGGGAGCATTCCTGCTCTGAGCCAGGCTTGTCCACAGGGCAGAGAAAACCAGTCACCTGTAGAAAGATTAAAGTTTAAATCCATGACCAGAAGTTCCCATTATTACTTATATATATAGCCTAAGGTTCTTACTCAAAGGGGTCTCTATCTCTCCAGCTCTAATTTTGTCTCTTTGGTGCCAGAGACACCATCACTTTGCAGCAGCTTTCTGGTCATGTTCTGCTCCAGGTGTCTTTTGGAGTCTGTGCACACTGGCCAGCTGAAGTCCCACTCCTGGCATGCTGCTTCTTCCTCGGCTTCTACCTCCCCGACCAGCACTTGCTCCCTGTCTCTCTGGCATCAGTTTGTGGGTGCAACTGTGCTCCTAGCCTGACAGCTTCCAGGATTGGTTGGGGCAGCTGCTGCCTGCTGTGGCAGATGTTCATGGGGCTCCCCACTGCAGCCAGCTGCCAGGGCACGTGGCTTCTGGGGCTGGCTGGGGTGCAAAGCACCGACCAGCTAAGCACCTTCCCATATTCCCTGCTGTGGGTCTTATGCCCTGTGGGGCTGGAGCGGGTGGGGTGGCAGTGATAGCAGGAGCTGAGGATGATGGGGCCTGTGCTGGAGGAGTGTGTGTAGGTAGCTGGTGGGTGGCTGCTGCCATGGCTTCCCTTGAGGGGGAGGGGTACCAGGTGTGCGGCCTGGCCACATTGCCTTCTGGTCAGTTGGCCTGGGCCTCCTCCCTTTCTCCCTTGCTGGTCAATGACCTACTGTGCTCCTGGTCACGCAGGCTCTGGAGAGTTCAGGGAGTGACACAGAGAACGCTCCAGACCATGATTTTCCCCCGAGGTCCACAGGCTCAGGAATCTGAGCCCCTGGCAGCCAACTGACCAGCGAGGGGAAGAGAGAGCAAATTGCTGGCATTTCCGGTGCTCTGCTTTTAAAGCCTGCCCGCAGAATCCCCCATGTACTAGAAGTTGATGAGAGGGGATCTCTATCCCTTAAATCACCTTCCTAGACTGACACAAGCATCCTATACATCACTTTCTGCCGAGACATGGTGCAGTAGCCCTAGTTGCTGGGGCAATGCATGCATGCTCTGGTCCTTGGTGCTTCCCAACCCCTCCCCATTTCTGGGCAGTGATGGTCCTGGTTATATTATGGTGTGTGATATTTTTGATGTATTTCTAGGTCAGGTTTGCTAATATTTTGTTCAAGGTTTTAGCATCTACATTCACCAGAGATATTGGCCTATAATTTTCTTTCTTTGTATTGGCCTCATAAAATGACCCTGGGAGTCTTCCTTCCTCTTGAATTTTTTGGAATAGTTAGAGAAGAATAGGTGTTAGTTTTTCTTTGGACGTTAGGTAAAATTCATCTGTGAGAACATATGATGAAGGACTTTTGTTGGGAGTTTTTTGATTACTGCTTCAATTTCAGTAGTTGTAATCTGTCTATTCAGATTCTCTGCTTCTTCCTGGTTCAGTTTTGGAAGGTTGTATGTTTCTAGAAATTTATCCTTGTAGGGAAAGTGGAGGCAGTCGGCTTCCTCACCCAGGTGTCTGGGTAACTAAGGGAAATAGTGAAACAGTGTTCCCATAGCCTTGGAGGGGCCTGATAACCAGTGTTCTCACAGCCTTGAGACTGGGTCTGATAAACTGTTCCCAGAACATGAAGTGGGCTCGCATGTGCAGAATTATGTTATATAATGTTCTGGCATTTCTCCGGCTTTGTTCCCCTCTAATACTTAAAAAAGTAGACTTGGTTTGCCCACCCGTGAATAAAGGCATGTCAAGCATCCCCATAGCTCCGTGCATTTTCTTCTGTCTCCCAGAAGTGAGAGTGGATCTGCTTGGCCTTGATCTGCTGCAACACAGCCCTTTTTGTCTACATTGTCCAATTTGTTGGCATATAGTTGTTTGGACTATTTTCTTACAGTCCCTTATATTTCTGTGGAGTCAGTTGTTACTTCTTTTTCATTTCTGATTTTATTTATTTGGGGCATCTCTTTTTCTTGATGAGTCTGGTTAAAGGTTTATCAATCTTGTTCATCTTTTTAAAGAACAATCTCTTGGTTTCATTGATATTTTATATATATTTTTAGATGCTTTCATTTATTTCTGCCTTGATCTTTATTATTTCCTTCCTTTTACTCACTTTGGGCTTTGTTGTTCTTTTTCAGGTTTCTTAAAGTATAAAGTTAGGTAGTTTATTTGATATTTTTTTCTTCTTTTTTGAGATTAGCCTGTAGTGCTATGAATTTCCCATGTAGGACTGATTTCTCTGTGCCCCATAGATTTTTGGTGGTTGTGTTCTCATTTTCATTTGTTTCAAGGTATCTTTTGATTTCTTCCTAGATCTCATTGTTAACCCATTCATTGTTTAGTAACATGTTACTTAGCCTCCATGTCCTTGTGTGTTTTTCTGTCTTTTTCTTGTAATTGATTTCAAGTTTCATACCATATGGTCAGAGAATATGCTTGATATGACTTCAATATTCCTAAATTTATTGTGAATTGTGTTATATTTTAACATGTGGCCTATCCTAGAAAATATTCTGTATGAACTTGAAAAGAATGTATATCATGCTGCTTTGGGGTGAAATGCTCTGAAGATATCAATTAAACTCATCTGATCTAGTATGTCATTTAAGGCCCTCGTTTCAGAGTAACATTACAGTGAATGAACTATTTGGTTGAAGATGGGCTACAAAGCTAAAATAATGTATTCATTTAACTTAGTGCTTAGTGCATAGAAATTTACTTCGTGCTTTTTATGGACAAGGCATCATACAGTTATTGCATGTTAAACCAAGCCTGACTGTTAGGCACTATGAAAATTATGTCATTTCATCAAAGAACTAATTAATTTTATTCTCCTATTTTATTTTGAAATTATTATTTTATTATTTCCCCATCACAGTGCTGGATATTTAAAAATTAGATTATACTTATTGATACAAAATTTGAGTGACAGGGAAGTTTTAACAGTAGCTTTTCTGATATTTGATATTTACAAAGGGAATATTTTTATACTTATGAAGAATTTATTCTCATTACTGTCCCTTGAAAACTTATTCATTGATTATGAGTCACTCAAAATATGATCTTTAGTGAAGGAGCTACCTATTTCTAGTTATATACCAAATTCAAATTCATTACTTTTTCTGTCCTTATAGTCTATTGCATCTGCAGACATGGATTTCAACCAGCTGGAGGCATTCTTGACTGCTCAAACCAAAAAGCAAGGAGGAATCACATCTGATCAGGCTGCCGTCATTTCTAAATTCTGGAAGAGTCATAAGACAAAGATCCGAGAGAGCCTCATAAACCAGAGCCGCTGGGACAGTGGACTTCGGAGTCTGAGCTGGAGAGTTGACGGCAAATCACAGTCGAGGCACTCAGCTCAGATACACACCCCTGTTGCTGTAATGGAGCTGGAAATAGGGAAGAGTGGACAGGTGAGTTCAACTTCAATAAATTTCCCTTTGTCATCTATATTTTCCCTTATGTATTAGCAATACATTCAAATTGATTTTATGTGATAGTCATCTTTGCAGAAATAGTGAGAATAATGGGAAAAGACCCTGTTTCCTAGAATCTCACTTCAGAAATGGAATCATCTAAAAATTTGGACACTACCAATTGTGTATAGAGTCTGGAAACCAGCCTCGGAATTCTAGCAGCTATCATAGAAGAACAAAATGGGTCAATAAGGTGAGAGTACATAAGTCGGCCACTATTCCATTTTCATTTGATCTCAGAATTCTTGGCATTTGGTCAGAATCACCAAGGCAATGATAGAGATGCTATATAAAGACCAGGAATTGAGATTAAACAACATAGAACAAAACTGTCTCACTTAGTCATATTTATAGGCAGTCAGGTACTGGAAACAGTGTATCTTTTTTTTTTTTTTTGATGAATTACACAGTTTATTAACTTTAGAAAGGTCCCTCATGCCTTGTTCATTTTATATTATGTGCACTTCATTTGGTTATTTCTTGATAAGAGAGAACCTTTTTTACCCCCTTACAAACCACGTTTTACTCCACATTTAAGTTCCCTAGTTACGAGGTCCCTGTGGTTGGGTCCTTGCTTCCTCCTCCTGGCACCTTCCCTACTACTTGCTGAAGTTCCCAGGTCTGGGCTGGGACCTGCCCAGGGCCTGGGGAAGCCTCTCCTCAAACCCGGGTTCCTACGACATGCCCCCCTGACGAAGGCACAGCCAGTCAGCTTCTGCTCCTCTTGCAGGCTGACCCAGGAATACGCGCTGATCGCCATACCATCATTTCTGTTAAGTGCACTGTCTGCCAGCCCAGCGGCAGGAGCAGGCACCCTCTCTGGATTCTTGCTTTCTGCCTTTCAACTCTGGAAACGGTGTGTCTTAAGTACTGTAATGTATTGTTACTAAAGAGCCTAAGTGTGCTACTTCTGTCCTTGAGCCCACAAGTAATTTTTAATTTGATGTTGATTATTTACATGACATTGCTGCTTTTTCTTGCAGTCATTATAGCAGATGATTTTGGTAAACATGGTTTTTCTTGAAGTCATTTGGTTTGTGCTCCAGAATACTGCTAGATAAGATTTTTAATGACCTGGTGTGTATATCTTTTGGGGGGGAAAAGCAGCAACTTGTAATTAGGAAGAGAAAACCTAGATTACTGAATTAGCTAACCAGATTCATTTTCAGATAAATAATGAAATACGTGTTTCTGTTACATTCTATAGTAGAAATGTATTACTTTCTTCTAATGATGAGAACACTTTTTTAGCTGGTACATTTCCTCATATATTCCCTTCTTGATTTTTTTAGGGTTTTCCAGGGTCTGTACTTCCATAATGACTTTAATTTTCATTTAGAATGTAATTCCTTTTTACAAATATAATCCTTCTTCAAAATACATTTGGAGAATCTTTTATTCAGTTATTATAAAACAGTACTAATTGCCTGTATTGACTTTGGTTTGTTTGACCCTAAAGTCCATTCTCTTAACCATTGTGTTTTATGGCTTTCTTCGCTCTGTTTCTAGACCAAAAGTCTGGCAGATTAGCAATGTGCAATAACTACGTTTAGGTGTTTCACCAGCAATTTGTACAGGATATTCATTTTTTATCATAGCTTCCATATCTTGGCGATTGTAAATAATGCTCCAGTGAACATAGGGGTGCTTATGTTCTTTCTAATTAATGTTTTAGATTTCTTCAGATAAATTCCCAGACGTAGAATTTCTGGGTCATAAAGCAGTTCCATCATTTTTTTAAAGATTTTATTTATTTATCTTTAGAGAGGGGGAGGGAGGGAGAAAGAGAGGGAGAGAAACATCAATGTGTGGTTGGTCCTTGTGTACCCGCTACTGGGGACCTGGCCCACAACTTAGGCATGTGCCCTGACTGGGAATCAAACCGGTGACCCTTTGGTTCATGGTGACCCTGTGGCTCAGTCCACTGAGCCACACCAGCCAGGGTAGCAGTTCCATTTTTAGTTTTTTGTATCTCTATGATGCTTTCCACAGTGGCTGCACCAATGTGCTTTCCTACCAACAGTGCAAAATGTTTCCCCTTTCTCCACATCCTCACCAACACTTGTCTGTTGATTTATTGATGACAGTCATTCTCACCAGTGTAAGGTGGTACCTCATTGTGGTTTTTAATTTGCATTTCTCTGATGATTTATGATCTCGAGCATCTTTTCATATGTCGGCCATCTGTATGTCCTCTTCGGAGGAGTGGCTATTCAGGTCCTTTGCCCATTTTTTAATTGGATTGTTTGTTTTTTGGTGTTAAGTTTTGTAAGTTCTTTATAAATTTTGGGTATTAACCCCTTATCAGATGTAGCAGTGAATATGTTCTCCCGTTCTGTGAGTTGTCTTTTTGTTTTGTTGACAGTTTCTTTTGCAGTGCAAAAACTTTTTAGTTTGGTATAGTCCCCTTTGTTAATTTTTTCTTTTGTCTCCCTTGCCTGAGGAGTTGTATCAGATGGAATATACACTTTTGAAACCACCACTCTGGTCATAAGACAATGTGCGTCACCCCCTAAAAGTTTCCTTGTGCCCTTTTACAGTCCATCCCTATCTTTACCTCAGTTCCTTAGCAACCACTAATCTGCCTTTTGTTGTGGCAGATTAATTTTTTTCTGCTTTATTTTTCTTTCTGTCACTTATTACTGCCTAGCATGTTATATACAGTTGAGCCTTAAACAGCATAGATTTGAATTGCGTGGATCCACATATACATGGATTTTTTTCAGTAAATATATAGTCAGCCCTCCATATCCCTGGTTGTGAATCCACAGATATGAAGGGCCAACTGTATACATTGTTCTATACCATTTTATATAAGGTACTTGAGCACCCGAGGATTTTGGTATCTGTAGGGGGTCCTGGAACCAATCTTCTGTGGATACTGAGGGACTGTAGTTAAGTTTTGGGGAAGTCAAAAGTTATACGTTAGAGGGAGTGCTTAACTCTTGTAACACCCACATTGTTTAAGGGTCAGTTGTATTTTGTTTTACTGATTAATCTTGTCTGTGCTCCACATTAGCATATAAGGGGGGCAAAGTTGTTGCTATTTCAGTCACTGCTGTATCCTTATGATCCAGGGTCTTGGATACTTTCTGGCAAATGATGGTCAGTAAATATTTGTTGAGTGAATAAATGAATCACATAATTCACTATTTACTAAGCATCTGCTGTGTGTCAGACACTGTATAGGTGTTGAGCATACATCATTAAACAATACAGACAGTTCCCTTATCTTACAGAGCTGACAGTAAAAGAAACTAGTAATTAGTGTAAGAAAGTATGTCAGAGAAAAAAAGAGCCTTATCAAATCTCAGAAGAGGGAATGGCTCTCTTTTCCTGGGAAATTGAGGAAGACGATTGTGAGGAGGTGACATTGACATTTAGTTTCTCTAACAACTTCATTGCTTATTTTGAACTGTCACGAACAACAAAAAAGTTGGTACATGCAGTATTAATTCTCTAAAGTTTATAAACATAACTCTCGCATGTTACATGTAGGTATGACTGTTGGCACTGGTTTAGTATGGTTTCCTGATGATTGCCATTTCTTTTTTATTTTAACCACTTTCTACATGTTGGTTTTTCAGTTTTTCAACCCACAGGCAGTAAGAAGTAGCAAGAAGTAAACTGGCAGAAAATTGTTTCAAGAAAAAGCAAGACTTATTTAGTGCAGTGATTTTCAGCATCACTACATATCATACTTACCTGAAGAGCTTTAAAAAATTATGGGTTCTCAGACCCCACATCAGAGTAAGGGGCACCACTTCAGTTTGAGTGAGGAAGGCTTCTCTAAGGAGGCAGGCTGATCTGGGAGTGTAAAACACAGGCAGAGGGAAGAGCAAAGGCAAGAAGTTGGCCTTGGTAAGAAATTTGGATTTTTATTCTAAGTATAATAGGAAACCATTGGAGGGTTTTAAACAGGGCATCGTGCAGTGTGCTTTATGTTTGCATAGGATTACTTTAATTCACATGTGAAGGATGGATTATAACATAGTAAAAAATGAAGCCACGGTACTAAGATCCCAGGAAAAAAAATCACTAAGGTTGGAATTGTTTATTTGCACATTAAAAGCAGCTCTCTCTTACTTCCAAATCTCTGTGTGATAGTAGTTAGGTAAAATAGGATCTCAAGATAAAAAACAAAAAGCTTCATTCTTCATTCTATTAGCAAGGTTAAGTATCCCAAATGAACAGAGCCAAAATTAATACTCCACTTCAAAATAGGGTTGTGTTCAAAATGGGGTTTTGGACAATCTCCATTCTACATTTTTTACCTCTGTTCACATGGCAATTCCATCATAATGTCTCAGAATTTGTTTTCAAGCCTAGGGATAACTAATACAAATCAGTATTGTGCCAAAAGGAAAAAAAAAGTGAAGCCAGGAAAACACATAGAAGGAGCTATTGCAGTGGTTTAGGTGAAATAATATTAGCAAGGTAGATATAAATAATTTTAGCAGTCAAAGTGGAGAGAAGTGAGCAGATAAAAGAAATGTTTTGAATGTAGATGACTTACTTTGAGATGAATTGGAAGGGATGTGGAAAAATGAAAGAAAGTGAGGAATTGGTGATAACTTTTTTTTTGGCGTGAATGTTAGTATAAATTGGTAATTCTAGTCTTGAACAGTTTTATTACTAAGTTGACCATCTAATATGCAACTTGAGTTCTTTGATAGCTTTAATTAGCCCTTCCAGTTGGGAAAAAAAAATCAAAAGAAATTATTTAACATTTGGCAGTTAAGAAAATGCTCTTTGTGCTGAAGTAATTTTATTTTTAAGCTCTCAATTTATAGAGATGCATTTGAGTTTATTGAGCTTAAATTTTTCCTTATAGGCTTAACAAATCATTTCTTACGATGTGCCCTTTTCTGTATATATATTATACTTCAATAAAAAGATATAAAGAGGGAGAGAAAGATATGAGTGTCTTTGCAAACTTATTGACCCTCTGAGAGCAGGGCTTTGGCAGAACTGAAGTCCTTAGCTTCTGACTAGTAACTTGCCAACAGGCAGCCCCTGGTTTTGGACTTCTTTCAGATTTTTGCTGTTCCGGCTCTGGTTCTATTCTTGTGGACAGATGGGGGTGATTGAGAGGAAGCCAGGAAACCAAGCCTTAAGAGGACTTGGAAATGATTTTTGGATGCCAGTGTTTTTTGCTAAACTCAGGGTGACAGTATATCTTGCCCAGCAATGTTGAAACTGTTGGTGTTTGTCTAGTATTTGTGTACTGGCTGGTTGGCTCCGGGCTTCAATCCATGCCACTGCTCTGCTGCCAGGATGCATGTGGAAGAAGGCCTCTGGCCCAAGCCCATTCTTAGCACTTGTTTTGTATGTGTAATATATCTTGTATATTACGTAAAATTTACCATTTAACCACTTTTAAGTACATAGTTCAGTTGTATTAAGTATATTCACAACGTTGTGTAAACATCACCACTCTCAATTTCTAGAACTTTTTCATCATCCCAAACAGGAACTCTGTGTCCATTAAACTGTAACTTTCTCTGGCCCACCTCTCTCTGGCCCCTGGTAACCTCTTCCTACTTTATGTATTTGTGAATTTGCCTATTTTAGGTACCCCATATAAGATGAATCATACAGTATTTGTCTTATTGTATCTGGCTTATTTTGCAGAGCATAATGTCTTAGGATTTATCTGTGTTGTAGCTTGTGTCAGGATTTTATTCCTTTTAAAGGCTGAATCATACTGTATGTTTATACCACATTTTATTTATTTGTTAATATGTTGATGGACATTTGAGTTGTTTCTACCTTTTGACTATTGTGAATAATGTTACTATGGACACAGATGTGCACATGTCTGTTTGAGTTCCTGCTTTTAATTCTTTTATGTGTATACCTAGGAGTGGAACTGCTGGATCATATGGTAAATTCTGTGTTTAAATTTTTGAGAAACTTCCAAACTATTTTCCACAGTGGTTGTGCCATTTTACATTCTTTCTGACAACGCACGAGAGTTCCAATTTCTGCATATTCTTGTTAACATTTGTTATTTTCTGGGTTTTTGTATTTGTGTGTGTATTTGTGGATAAATTGCCATCCTAATGGGTATGAAGTGGTATCTCATTGTGGTTTTGAGTTAAGTTCCCTAATAATTAGTGATGTTGACCATCTTTTAATATGCTTATTGGCCTTTTATAAGCTTTGGAGAAATGTCTATTCAATTCCTTTGTCTATTTTTTACTCTGGTTGCTGGTTTTTGTAGTTATAGTTGAGTTGTGGGAGTTTTTAATATATGGCTGAATATCAATCCCTTATCAGATATGTGATTTTCAGATATTCTCTCACATTCTGTGGATTTTCTTTTCACTCTCTAGATGATATCCTTTAATGCACAAAAATTTAAATTTTGCCCTGGCTGGTGTGGCTTAGTGGATCGAGTGCCAGCCTGCGAACCAAAGGGTCACTGGTTTGATTCCCAGTCAGGACACATGCCTGGGTTGTGGGCCAGGTCCCCAGTGGGGGGTGCATGAGGGGATCCCTCTTTCCCACTCCCTTCCCCTATCTCTAAAAGTAAATAAATATTTTTAAAAATTTAAATTTATAGTCCAACATATCTATTTTTTCTTTTGTTTCATATGCTTTTGGTGTCATATCTAAGACCTCATTGCCAAATCTGATGTTATAAAATTTTTTCCTCTATATTTTAGTCTAAGACTTTTATAGTTTTTAGCTCCTATGTTTAGGTCTTTGATCCATTTTGAGTTAATTTTTGTATATGGTGTAAGAACATTCTTTGCACTTTCGTATGGGTTTTCAAAAATGATTTCTCAATTGGGGAAACAGAAAGTGGGACTTCCTAACTTGGAAGCCAAGTTTCAGGTTTATCATTTTATTTCCAGGGTTATTAACCTAAGTAGAGTAGAGGAAGTCAATAATAGGGAAGCATGTATGAATTTTAATAAATCATTTGTGGATTTTCTAAGTCTTGTGGATACAGTAGAGAAGCATGAATGGAATTATGATGATAAAGCTATTGAGAATGGTGACATCTAAATATTGATCACAAAATGAATTAGACCTCGCATCCTATGATACCTTCTCCTTGCATACTCCCTTAATCTAGAGAAAAGAGCCTAGCTTCCTAAGAGTATAATTTAAGGCTTCTGTGCTCTATCACCTATTTATATTGTACAGTTCAGCCAAGTGGTACTATATTTTTCATACATGCATATCCTTTCCTGTTGCTACTCGGAATGTTCTTTATCCATCCCCATTTTCACTCGCTAAAATCCTCTCTCTTTTTAGAGTCCATGTTAACTACCATGAACTTCTCCCCAGTTATTGCAACTGAATCTGATAATATAAATTATAAGGATATTTTGAACTTTTTTTAGCATTTGATACAACCTAGATTTAAAACAAACAACAAAGCAACTGTATTAGTGTCTAACTTAATCAATCAAAAAGGGGGTTAGTGGGATATATGAATATATTTAGGAAGCCCAAAAGTGGTTCATGGCTTCACATGTCTCTTGGTTCTCTCTGGCTCTGTTCATGTCATTTCTGCAAGCAAGCCTACTCCCTGTTGATGTAAGGTAATGGCTATCAGCCCATACCAGTAGAAAGAGGTACTTTTCTCCTCCCAACTTACTTGTATTGATTAAAGACTAATTCTTATTTTTGTGGCTCAGAATACATGCTTACTCATAGAGAAGTCACTGTTTACAGGAATTAGGGTAATTTAAGCTTGCAGTATTTGCCCAGCCCTTTCACCAGGGGCAAGGTAAGGCATAGATTGACAACTGAGTAGGTGAGGAATTTCTCAAAGGAATTAGGTATATTGGACAAACAAAACCAATGTATGTCCACTACAGTGGATTGTTAGTTTATATCTTCAAGAAGCCTATAATTTATCATTAGTATTTGTGTCTCTTAAAGCCTTCAAATATTAAAGTAGGTGTTTGATAAATTTTGAGCGAATTAATAAGGGAGAGAATCCATATATTAGTTATCTATTGCTAAATAACAAATTCTCCAAAAAACTAGGGATTGAAGACAATAAATATTTATTACCCCACATAGGAGTTGGCATATGAATTTGGGAGCAGCTTAACTAAGTGATTTTTAGCTCAGAGTCCCACAGGTTGTACTAGTTGTCAACCAGGGCTACAGCCATCCCAAGCTTTGACTGGGGCTGGAGGATCTGCCTGCAAGCTCATTCACTGGCTGTTGTAAAATAAGAGGCCTCAGTTTCTTTCTGGTTGTAGACCGTAGAGTACCATATTTTGCCATGTATAATGTACTCTTGTGTATATGCACACCTACATCTTTGGCCCAAACTTTCAGGAAAAAATCTTTCATTTTAATTTTTTAATTCAGTTTTTTATTTATTTATGTTTAGAAACAAAACCAATTATCATATTCCAGGGTATTATTTTGCATATGGATATTGATATTGCTTTCTAGAGTTACACTTTTAATGCATAAACATAAAGAAAAGAATTGAAAACATTTATATAGATATGGAATAGTACTACCCATGTATAATGCCCACCCTTATTTTTCCATCAAAAATTTGGGCAAAAAAGTGTTCATTATACACGGCAAAATATGGTAATATAGCAACTGGTTAATTTCACAGTGGGTGATTCAATAGAGAAAAAGCAAGCATGAAGCCACAGTGCCTTATATGACCTAGTCTCTGACTTGCATACCATTACTTCTGCTTTTTTATTTTACTTTAAAACTTTATCTATCTATCTATTTACTTTTAGAGAGAAGGGAAGGGAGGGAGAATGTGAGGAGAGAAACAGCAATGTGAGAAACATCAGTCTGTTGCCTCTTGCAAGCACTGTGACCAGGGACCAAACCCGCAACGCAGGCATGTGCCCTGACTGGGAATCAAACCAGTGACCCTTCACTTTGAGGGACGGCACCCAATCAACTGAGCCACACCAGTCAGGGCTACTTCTGCTTTTAAAAAAAAATAGTAAATATATGTTACAGTTTATTTTGGGTGGGAAATAATGAGGATAGAATAGAATCACAATTATGGAATTAATGAAGCTAGCTCTTATTGGTTTGTTATTGTATGTTTTGGTTTTTATCTATTTAGCAAATATCTAATAGTATTTAACATAAAAATAATAATAGCTACTATTTATTATATCCTCACTATACCCCAGGTACTGTCTTAAACATGTATGAATTAACTCACTCAGTCCTCTCACCTACCCTCTGAAATAGGTATGATTTTTTTTTGCTATAGATTCACTTTATTTTTAAATAATTTTAAATATTTTTTAAAATATATTTTATTGATTATGCTATTACAGTTGTCCCATTTTCCCCCCTTCACTCCCCTCTGCCCTGCATACCCCCGCCCACCAACATTCCCCTCCATTAGTCCATGTCCATGTGTCATACATATAAGTTCTTTGACTTCTATATTTCCCATACTATTCTTACCCTCCCCCTGCCTATTTTCTACCTACCATCTATGCTACTTATTCTCTGTACCTTTCCCCCTCTCTGCCCCTCCCTCTTCCCTGTTGATAGCCCTCCATGTGGTCTCCATTTCTGTGGTTCTGTTCCTGTGCTAGTTGTTTGCTTAGTTTGTTTTTATTTTGGGTGTGGTTGTTAATAATTGTGAGTTTGCTGTCATTTTACCCTACATGTTTTTTACCTTCTTTTTCTTAGATAAGTCCCTTTTCATATAATAAGGGCTTGGTGATGATGAACTCCTTGAACTTGACCCTATCTGAGAAGCACTTGATCTGCCCTTCCATTCTAAATGAAAGCTTTGCTGGATAGAGCAATCTGGGATGTAGGTCCTTGCCTTTCATGACTTGGAATACTTCTTTCCAGCCCCTTCTTGCCTGCAAGGTCTCTTTTGAGAAATCAGCTGACAGTCTGATGGGAACTCCTTTGTAGGTTACTGTCCCCTTATCTCTTGCTGCTTCTAGGATT
>CM052543.1:109644820-109666135 GCA_028533065.1 Trachops cirrhosus | reverse complement strand
GAGTCTCTGAGCTTCCTGGACTTCCTGGAAGTCTATTTTCTTTGCCAGATTGGGGAAGTTCTTTATTATTTGTTCAAATAACTTTCCACTTGCTGTTTTTCCTCTTCTCCTTTTGGCACCCCTATGATTCGGATGTTGGAATGTTTAAAGATGTCCTGGAGGTTCCTAAGCCTCTCCTCATTTTTTCGAATTCTTGTTTCTTCATTCTTTTCTGGCTGGATGTTGCTTTCTTCTTTCTGGTCCACTCCATTTATTTGAGTCCCAGTTTCCTTCCCATCACTATTGGTTCCCTGTGCATTTTCCTTTATTTCACTTAGTGTAGCCTTCCTTTTTTCATCTAATTTGCAACCAAATTCAACCAATTCTGTGAGCATCCTGATTACCAGTGTTTTGAACTATGCATCTGATAGGTTGGCCATGTCTTCATTGCTTAGTTGTATTTTTTAAGAGCTTTGATCAGTTCTTTCATTTGGGCCATTTTTTTGTCTTGACGCACCTATTACATAGTGAGGAGCAGACCCTTAGGTGTTCAGCAGGGCAGGGTGACCCAGGTCACTGTGTTGTGACACTATGTGGAGAAGGGGTCTGAGAGGGAACAATGATGCTTGCTCCATTCTCTGCCGGAGCACTTCCGGTCACTTCCCTCACTTTCCACAAGCAAATTCTGGTGCTGATTCCCGGGTGGGTTGGCTTGTATATGTTCTAGGACCCTGTGGGTCTCTCCAGTGAACTATCCTGTGAGGCTGGGAGTTTCTCCTGCTGCTGCCTCAACCCCCACAGGTGTTTTCAATCGGTGTTTTGAAACTTTATTTCCCTGCACTGGGATTCTGGGTTGTGCGGTCTGTCCAGCTCCCCAGTTTTGCCTGGTTTATCTGTGCACAAATGTGGGACCACCTGGTCTGCCAGCCTCTGCATTGCCAGCCAGCTGCAACCTTGAGGGCCACGCTCCATTTCACAATCCGCTACCTTGCTGGGTCGGCCAGCCACAGCCTTCTGCACCCCGGTCTGCCAGCTGCCACTTTGCCAGGAGTCCTCTCCGCACCTCTTACCAGTCTGGATGAATATGTCTTCTTTAACTCCTTGGTTGTCAGACTTCCATCCAGTTCGATTTTCTGTCAGTTCTGGTTGTTTTTTGTTTTTAAATTGTTGTCCTTCTTTTGGTTGCGTGAGGAGGCACAGTGTGTCCACCTACACCTCCATCTTGGCCGGAAATCTGTTTTTGAATAATTTTAAATTGACACAGAAGTTGCAAAGATAGTACAAGTTCCCTTATACTCCGCATCTCGTTTTTCCTGTTAACATCTTACATTACCATGGTATATTTATAAAAGTAAGAAACTGACATTGGTGTATTATTACTAAACTACAGATTTTATTTGTATGTTACCAGTTTTTTAAAAAATATATTTTATTGATTATGCTATTACAGTTGTCCGATTCCCCCTCCCCCTTATTCCCTTCTGCCCTGCACACTCCCTCCTATCTGTATTCCCTGCCCCCCTTAGTTCATGTGCATGGGTCGTACATATAAGTTCTTTGGCTTCTACATTTCCTATACTATTTTTAACCTCCCCCTATTTTCTACCTACTATTTATGCTACTTATTCCCCATACCTTTTCCCCCCCTCCCCTTCCCGATGATAGCCCTCCATGTGATCTCCATATCTGTGATTCTGTTCCTGTTCTAGTTGTTTGCTTAGTTAGTTTTTGGTCTTGTTTTTGTGTTTTTAGGTTTGGTTGTTGATAGTTGTGAGTTTGTTGTCAGTTTACTGTTCCTATTTTTGATCTTCTTCTTTTCCTTAAATGAGTCCCTTTAACATTTCATATAATAAGGGTTTGGTGATGATAAACTCCTTTAACTTCACCTTATCTGGGAAACACTTTATCTGTGCTTCCATTCTAAATGATAGCTTTGCTGGATAGAGTAATCTTGGATGTAGGTCCTTGCCTTTCTTGGCTTCAAATACTTCTTTCCAGCCCCTTCTTGCCTGCAAGGTTTCTTTTGAGAAATCAGCTGACAGTCTGATGGGGACTCCTTTTAGGTAACTCTCTTGTTTTCTCTTGCTGCTTTTAGGATTATCTCCTTATCTTTAATCTTGGGTAATATAATTATGATGTGCCTTGGTGCGTGCTTCCTTGGGTCCAACTTTTTGGGCACTCTCTGAGCTTCCTAGACTTCCTGGAAGTCTTATTTCCTTTGCCAGATTAGGGAAATTTTCCTTTATTATTTTTTCAAATACATTTTCCATTTCTTGGTCTTCCTCTTCTCCTTTTGGCACCCCTATGATTTGGATGTTGGAATGTTTAAAGTTGTCCCAGAGGTTCCTAAGCCTCTCCTTTGTTTTGAATTCTTGTTTCTTCCTTTTGTTCTGGTTGAGTGTTTATTTCTTCCTTCTGCTCCAAATCGTTGATTTGAGTCCTGGCTTCCTTCCCTTCACTGTTGGTTCCCTTTATTTCACTTTGCATAGCCTTCACGTTTTCCTTATTTTGTGACCATACTCGATCATATTGCATCCTTGTGAGCATCATTTTGAGCATCCTGATTACCAGTGTTTTGAATTCTGCATTTGACAGGTTGGCTATCTCTTCATTGCTAGTTGTACTTTTTCTGGAGTTTTGATCTGTTCTTTCATTTGGGCCATATTTTTTGTCTCCACGCACCTGTTTCGTAGTAAGGGGTGAAGCCTTGGGTATTCGCCATGGCAAGCAACTCATGTTGCTGCGTTATGGTGCTGTCTGTGGGGGAGGGGTCCAAGAGGGAACAATGCTGCTTGCTCAGCTTGCTGGCTTTCAGTCACTTCTTCCACTACCCACAAGCAAATTGTGCCCTTCTGGTACTGATTCCCAGGTGGGTGGTTTTGTGTACATTCTAGGACCCTGTGGGTCTCTCCAATGAACTTCCCTGTGAGGCTGGGAGTTTCTCCTGCTGCCTCAGCCCCTACAGATTTTTTCATTCAGAGGTTTTGAGGCTGTGTTTCCCCATGCTGGAACCCTGGGTTGTGCAGTCTGTCTCGCTCCCCAGTTGTTCCTCCCAGTTTATCTGCATGCAGATGTGGGACTAACTCTCTGCCAGCCCCCACCTTACCGCAAGTGAATTGTCTCTACCCAGGCTGCCTCTCTTCGCACCTCCTGTTGATGTGGATGAATGTTTCTTCTTTAACTCCTTGGTTGTCGGACTTCCATACATTTGATTTTCTGGCTTTTTTGGTTTAAAATTTGTTGTTGTCCTTTTTTTGGTTGTGCAAGGAGGCAAAGTGTATCTACCTATGCCTCCATCTTGACTGGAAGTTTCCCCACTCCCATGTTTTCTTTAGGAAACCATTCCTAGACTGTATATTTATTTAAATTCCATAGTCTGTGAAATCACAGGGACAAGCATAAAGAATAGATATCATTTAAAAAAGGCTCAGTAATTATGTTCCATCCTTAAAGAAAAAAGCCTGAGCTTTTCTCTTTTACCTGATAGAGCATTACAGTGGCTTTGCTTTAAGGAGTTCATTAGCCAATTTGAAACAAAGAGAGGAAGTGAGAATAGCACTATAGGGTTAGGTAGTGTTCGCTGTTTATCCAGCTCTTGCATAACATATGCATGTTAAATATTAGGGAAATTGAGGTACTCCTTGCATCCCACCACCAGAGTTGGACAGTCCAAGTTACAATTTTGAGCATAATGGCCTGATTCTGGTAGGTAGTTATGGACATATAAGAAAACACAGTCCTGTCTGACAAATACACCTGCTGATGGAGTATTAAATGTGAGATGTCCCAGAAGGGTAGTAGTTCCTATCTTCTGGATGTTAATAGAATTAAATATCTGAAAAGAAATGTTCTTTTTTCATTTGTTAAAACTCTTTCTACTGAAAACAAAGGTTCTTAGAACCAGGAATTCCATAGGAATTAGGAACTTAACTGGTTAGGTATTTTCTGGTACAGTAACATGTCCTCTTGGGAAAATTTTTTAAATTCCATGGTAATTATAACAGCCATTTATTGAGTACCTCTTATGTGCCAGTTCTTAAAATAATGTTTTAAGGTACATAGATGAGGAGAAAGGTTCAGAGATGTTAATGTACCCAAGGTCATACAACGCAAGTGCAAGGGTTAAAGGGTTGAACACAATTCTCCCTGACTGTAAAACTCATTTTCTTTTCCTGACCACGCTTTCTCGGTCAAGAATCATTAATGAAATAATCTTTTACTTTTCATAGTTATAGTTTCCCTTTACAATTTGTCAAGTGGATCTTTAATTTTTTTGTGGTGAAATTAGACATAATATACCTAAAAATTAAAATCCAAAAGACTAAATTAAAATATTTCAGGGAGAAAGTTAAAGTTGAAATCTTTGGAATTAAATATCTTCAGATTGATTTGTTTTGCTGAGGGTTTTAGTATATCTCTGTCAGCTTGCTTTTTGTGTTATATTCTCTTTTTTTAAAGATTTTATTTACTTATTCTTAGAGAGAGAGGAAGTGAGGGAGACAGAGAGGGAGAGAAACATCGATGTGAAACACTGAAACATTGATCATGCCTCTTGTCCATGCCCCAGCAGGGGACTGAACCTGCAGCTGGGGCACATTCCCTGGCTGGGAACTGAACCGGCAACCCTTTGCTTTGCTGGGCGATGCCCAACCAACTGAGCCACACTGGTCAGAGCTATGTTATGTTCTTTAGTATGGGATGTTTCCTTGACCATTGATCCCCATTTTCCTCTTCACACTGCTATACTCCCTACACCTGAGAGATTATAGGCATCTTTTTAGTCCACACCTTTCCTCTCTGTGACAAATATAGGATGCAGTATTGTCTTTAGTCAGTAGGTGCCATCATCTAACATATGACGTACTTCAGCCTGAAACTTACTTATTCATGGCTTTTGTTTATTTTAAATGAATTTATTTTTACTTTCTAGATCAGAAAAATTTTTTAATCATTTTTTTAAATTAATGTTCCAATACAGTTGTCTCCATTTTTCTACCACCACTTTCTTCCACCCCACCCACCCCTGTCACCCACCCTTAGACCTACCTGCCTTTGGCTTTGTCCATGAGTCCTTTATCTAGATCAAAAATTTTGGATCCCTAATTTGTTTATAATGAAAAATATTTTGTTTTCTTTGATAAATTACATCTGTAAAGTTGATTTATGTTTTCTTCTGCCTGTTTTATTATTACAAGAAGTTGAATAATTACCAATTGTTTTTATGTATTTTTAATGTGGGTGCTGGGGTAATGGTGCCAGTGATAAAAACAGTCCTTTGATGAATATGAGATATCAGGCCAGTTAATGTCTTTACCTCTCAAGGTATTTATGAGAAATTGAAATACTTCATTTTTAAAGCTAAACAATACTCCAAATGTATTTTTTTCTGTGAAGATTTTGATACTTGAGAAGATCGTTAAGTATCCTCTATGGAACTTTACACTAAGGAACACTGAGTATACCATCTTTCACCCACTAAATATACATTGTTTTACTCAAAGAGGCTAAGTCCTATCGTCATCTTGAGATCTGTCTATGAGTCACAGCCTTCGGAAATACCAGCTAAACCCATGATACTGGATATAGCTTTAGGCAAAGGGAATATCTTGGCCAGCTGGAAATGAAACAAGAGTGGCAGTTACTGTTCACTGAAGATGCCTCTGCTTAATAATGACTGAGTAGTCTAAGGGGGTCTCTCAATTCTCAGACTTGAGTTCACTGCCTTATTTCATGTTTCTTTGTTAGCTGTCCTCTCTTTAGCTCTTTATAATTTTATTTTTTTAAATATTTTATTTATTTATTTTTAGAGAGAGAGGAAGGGAAGGAGAAAGAGAAGGAGAGAAACATCAATGTGTGGTTGCCTCTTTCACACCCCCAACTTGGGACTTAGCCTGCAACCCAGGCATGTTCCCTGACTGGGAATTGAACCAGCAACCCCCTGGTTCGCAGGCCAACACTCAGTCCACTGAGCCACACCAGCCAGGTCTATAATTTTATTTTTTGAAACCAAATCTCTTTGGAATTATTTTTTAATCTTGTAAGGAAAGGTTTTTAGATTTGTATTATTGTTTAGTAGTATCCCATATGCAGTTAGTATGTCTGTATTTGGTCTAAATTTGAGTTAACTTGAAAGTTAGGTTCAACTAAGTCTATCCACATGATAGGAAATAGTGGCAGAATAGACTATTCTGTAGTGTTCTCTGTCCTGCTCATGTACAAGCTGTTTGGGATATCCTCAGGTCTGAAATACAATGAACTGAAACAAAGATGGCATACTGGTATAGGAGAGAAGGTGAAGGAGTACTATGTAATTCTTCATATGCGTAGCAAGGAAGAAGCTTAGTTACTTACTCTGAGAAACTTAACCTGATGTTTTTTTCATCCCTTATGTTTCAAATGTCCCTTGATTATGGATACTTTTTCCTTGACTTCCCTTTTATACTTCCCCTATTATACTACCTTCCATATGTACTTCTCCCTTTACCTTTTTATAATGCCTATCCCATTTGTAGCTGTTTGTATATTGTCTACTATCTGTCTTACTGGACTTTAAGGGCCATGAAAGTAGGAATGAATAATACACTATCATCCATTGTTGAATCACAGGTGCTTATGACAATATTAGGTATAGTGATGCCAAATATAAACGTATTAATGTTAGTGAGTAAATGAATGGTCAGATGTTGTGAGAGACTATTAATTCTGGGTAAGGACTTGCCTGACTCATTCTCCCCAATATTTTAGTTCCCCAAATTAAGAACTTTCCTCTAAAATCCTTGAATTACTTTGCCTAAGTAGATACTGAGGGAAGAACATTATAAATGACTATGGAGTAAGTTACTTGTTTTAAAAAAGGTCTTTTATAATTTTACAAGGTGGGTGGTAACTTATTTTTTAATAACCCCAGACACATTGAGCCATTTATTTCTAAATTTATTGTGCTGGCTTTTTGGAGGATATTTATTTTATTTTTCTACTTCTTTCTGATTAAGCTGAATGTAATTTTTTTCTTGGATACTCACGCCAGCTTATTATTTTTGTCTGTGCATTCATTGGTTTGATTTATAAAAAGGATTAAAGATATATACGATTTTACCATATTAACTAGCAGATATGTGAACATTTGTGAGTAGAGACTGAAAGGAAGGAAAGAAAATAAAATAGTTATTTGAATGATCTTTTAAACCACTTCTTAAATAATAAATGTTATTGTTCATAATATTCCTGTACCACTCATTGTGACATTTAGGAATATTTGCTATATCATTTGCAGAATATTTTGTTTCTTTAGGGAGGAAGGGAGCATCAAAACATTTTCACAGAAAAATCATGATCCTCAGATAGCGAAGTTTGTTCTTTGCTGTCTTTATGGCACCCCTGCTGCTAAACTCCAGGTGTTTCCTTTTGCCTTTTGGCTTCCTTCTTGCTTGTATTAAATATAACAATAATTAAATTCCAAAACCTTTGCAAATTTTGGCAACAAATTTGTAATCCACTTGTTTATTCTTTCTTCATTGTGATTAGCCAAGACTGGGTTTTATTTTACAGATTTACTTGAATTTGTGACTTGTGTATCAGACCTTAATTCTGTCCAATTAGTCTTTGTAACAAACATTAGGTGGAGGAGAGATGTCATTTTGAAGGGAGAGGGCTTTATCTTATTTCTGATTGCCTTCTAACCTACTGCCTAGTTAATCTCTTGTTTTTTGTTTATTTCAATTTTCTGCTTTGATCCTTTTTACTGATTTCTATGTTGGCTTCATTTTTTAAAAGTACCAATTTAAATTGGTTATTAGGCACAGAATTTAGAAATGTGAAAGTAGCTCTTTAATATATTTTCTTTGCATTAGTGCATTTCCTTCAAGTGCTTCCTGTCTTCTTGGCATCTTTGCAAAATAGATTTAAAAGGACTGAGCTTACTCTGTTTCTTTTTTTAAATATTTTTTTTCTCAAAGGTTAAACCAAGCATCATAGACTAGCATCCAGTGTCAAAGAAAGGTGAGAAGAAGTGAAAAAAATAGGACTTTAGGGACTGGAATTCCATTCCTACTCCAATCACCAACCAAAGAAACAATCTGGTGAGAATGGGCTTCTGTTCATTTATATATAGGATCTACAAGGAGCAAGCTCCCGACTATGAAAAAAATGACCTGTTTTTTTTTCCTTTATAAACTACTAGAGGCCTTCTGTTGCCACGTGCACTTTATTTTGATCTGTGATCCAAAGTTTGGGGAACTAGGGTTATTGGTATCATTTCATTTTATTTTGATCTATGATACAGACTTTTGGGAACCAGGAGTATTAGTATCATTTTATAGAAGATGAACATTGAGTCCTGGATAGGTCATACAACTTTATTCTATTTCAGCTATCCTTTTAGCAAGTGCAAATGTGAAGCTAGTTCTGTGCTATACAGACATGCTGCACAGAACTTGGTCTGGATTAAGGAGACAAGACAAGCTCCGTGTATATAGTTCTGAACGATAAAGTTTATGATGACGTGACTGGAAGGACTGTGGCAAAATGCTAGACAACTCAAAGCCAAGAGAAATTAGGCTAGTTTAAGGGACAAAAAAAGAGTTCATGAAATGGTGACTTGAGTAGGATTTATCTAGATCCCCTTGGCTTTTAACAGAGCTGGGTTTGTTGTTCATTGTGGAATTCATTACATGCTACCACTTTATGCCTAAAGATTAAAATTAGTGTGGGACTCACCATGAAACATTCATTGAAGAAGTTAAGCAAAGGGAAAAGCTTATGAATTCTTACACCTATTTTCTGTTGGCTTGATTCTCCAAACACATTTCATTTTCTTTGCAGTGAATCTTTACAACATGATTCAAAAAATTTAGTAAATGCCAGTTTTGAGGAAAAAAACTTGATGGATTGATTTCCTCTTTCTCTCTCTCCAGTTCATGATTTACAAAGCCTTAGATGTTTAGTTCTCTACAGTAGCTACAGTCCTGGACTAGGTAAGTAGGTGAACTAATATGTAACTTAGAAAGATGAAATTAGGCAAGTGAGTCTTGTGAAACAAAGTGTTTTTGTTACTGAATAGACCCATGGGGGAGCCCAGATACCGTTACTGAAACAACACCCCCTCCCCTGGGGTCTTTCTGTTCTAGGTTCGTCTTTGCCTGCCACTGATATGAACTGTGGCTGTCAATGCCAGAGCTTGGTGAAAAGGAAAGGAACTATTTATTCAAAAGTTATACAGGCTTAGAGTAATGGTGAAATGTTGCCATTAAAATCCCAAAGTCCCTTTAAAATACCCACAAACACACACACACAGTCCTGACTTCCCCCCTTTGCCCAACTAGGCCAATCATTGGTACCCTAGCTCAGGAAAAAGAAATAGAAGTCAGTAGCTCAGATAGACTCCTGGTTCCTCCAAGTAATCTGTGCTCAACTGGGCAGGTCTCCTGCAGTCCCCAGCACCATCAGCTGTGTCACCGTAATCTCCAGTTCTTTTTATTTTTTAATTTTTAAAAAAATATTTTATTTATTTATTTTTAGAGAGAGGGAAAGGAGGGGAAAGAAAGGGAAAGAAACATCAGTGTGTGGCTGCCTCTTGTGTGCCCCCAAATGGGGTCTGGTCTGCAACCCAGGCATGAGCCCTGACTGGGAATCAAACCAGCAACCCTTTGGTTCATAGGCCAGCACTCAGCCCACTGAGCTATACCAGCCAGGGCTCCAGTTCTTAATCGAAAACCACATGGCACCTCCTCATGGCCCACCAGCAAGAGTCCTTTCACCCCTTTTCTTCTTGCATCGTCTTGGATTGTCCTTGCATTGTCTCCCGTAATGCTTCTGACCCACATGGCAGCCTGCCTTTAGTTTAAATCCCAGCCTGGAACCTCCTCTGTAACCCCATTTCCGACTCCTCCCACAATCAGCTACACCTGCTAGCACTCCTGTATTTTAAGCCTTTCTTGGCTGCCGTAGTTAGTCTGGGCAGGTGTGGCCCTGTGGTGTGGAGCCAACTATCTCCAAGCTCTGATGCAGGCACTGTAACCAGGGGGAGCTGCCTCTGAGTTATATCATAGGTCAGAGTTATGCATACCTTCTGGCTCCATTCAGGCTGGAAGACTAGTGTGCTGTTATTGATGCCCAAAGTAACCATTTTTGCATATCACGCATGAAGCAGGCCTGCAAAATAACTCTCAATGGCCCTGCTCCATGTCTCCCCCCAGCTGGGCCTATTATCCTGTATTCCTGAATACCCCAAGTCCTGGACCCTCATTACAAATCCCCCCTCTGCGGGGCTCTGGAGCCTCCCAGCCTGTACCCCATTACATTTAGTCTCTCTGTGTTATCTTTGGATGCAGATTTGAAGTGGTCACTCCCACCACCACCACCTTCAACTGTGGAAGGAAGCCAGAATTCCTTGCTTGAGATAGATGTTAAGAAAGATTAATTCAGTTTTATTAGACACCAAAGAGTATTCAGGAGAGTTACAATATACAGTCCCTACATCCAGGTTCTCTATAATCTGATTGGGGACACAGAAATGAAGACTATAACTTGTCTATGTGTTGCTAGTACTTTACAGTTTATAAGCACTTTTCTCACATACTCTATTTTATGAGATTTTCAGAATCACCATTTTTAAGTTGATTTGGATGAGAAACTAACTGAATTGTGTAGTATGAACAATAAATATCAATAGTCATTCAGGAATGAGAGAAACCATTGCCTATCAGTAGATTTTAGGAAGTTCACAAACGCCCCGAAATTATACAGTAAAGTTTATATGTTGGTGCATTTTTCCAGGAAAACAGTTCATACTTTTCATCAGATTTTTAAAAATTGATGTATAATTGCCTATTCTATCAGATTTTGAAAGTGAGGCTGTGGCTTCAAAATAAACAATTAAAAAACTACTTGTCCAGTGTGTTAGAAGAACACTTAGAGAATGAGGCCTGGAGATGAGTTCTGAACAGTATGTTGAGAGAAAAGAGCAATCTGGTCAGAAAGGTGACAGTATCTAAAATTTCTTTTATCTTCTCTAAATAGCAGTGCCCTGAGCTGTTAAATCTTCAGCACAGATCCCTTTCGTTCTCATGCTACTTTTCCGTGCCAACGATCCACCTCCCGTTGCTATCCCACATGTTCCAAGAGTCATAATCGGTTTGGATATGGTGCTTATTGGTTACATAATAGGTCTTAATAATTAATTTTTACATATGATTTAACTAGTAGGATTTTTTTTCTAGTTAAAGTGGGTGAGAGAAATGTATTTAAGAAATGACAAATGCCCTGATGGGTGTGGCTCTGTTGGTTGGGCATCATTCCGCAAAGTGAGAGGTCCTTGGCTCAACTCTCCATCAGGGTACATGCTGGGGTTGCAGGCTCGGTCCCCTGTTGGGGTGTATGTGAGAGGCAGCCAATCCATGTTATTTTGTTTTTTTAAAGAAATAAATGACAATACATGTAGTAGGAATCATGATAGTTTAACCTGAAATTGAATACTGAGGGTATATAGTATCTCCATATTTTAGCCTATTTAACTAACATTGTCAAACACTTGTCATGGCCCAGAAACTGACTGCTGAGAACACAATAGCCAGAAAAATTGGACCAAGCTCTTTCTCTCATCAAGCTTTTAAAACAAATTTCACAAATGTGTCTACAATTTATAAACTCAGTTATACTCTTAGATGTTTCTTTTTGGGAAAATCCCAAATAAGATAATTGACCTTTATTAGCAGTTAGCAGGACCCCTTTCTGATGGTTGTTGTCTTCCTAGAGTAGGAGTAGGATTCTCACTGGGGCTTGTAGCAGATGGGTTGTCTCCAAAGTACATTTGGAAATGTTAGGAAACAGCTGAGGAGATGCTACTGGCATCTAGTGGAGGTGAGGGGTGCTGCTAAACCTCTTATGATGCACAGGACACCTCCGCAACAAAGAATTATCCAGCCTGAGCTGTAAGTAGTGCCAAATTGAGAAACCCTGCCCTAGATGGACATTTTAAAGTAACTGAACAAAGCTGTTGAATAGGCCTTAAGATAGAGTCAGGGCTTACTTAAGCATTTCAATACTACAGTATTATGCCACCTTATTTTCTGATGTTTCCTCACTAGTGGGTTACAGATTTTATTAAAAGAAAAGATTCTCTGGTATACCAACTAACATTCTGCTTTGATTCATTCCAGTGGATGTGGTTAATGTAGTAGGGGATGGCAATTTGGGTTTGAAGTTTGGAACTATTTTTTTATTTTTTGCTTGGAGCAAAACCTTTATTCCATAATTACTGTATCTATCATTTGATTGCCCTGAGTTTGTTGTCTTCAAGATTTAAAAAAAATATTTATTTATTTTTTTAAACATTTTTTTATTGTTGTTCAAGTAGTTTTCTGCCTTACCCCTCCCCCCCTCCCCACCACCCTCCCCTGTTTCCACCCCCCCACCTTGTTATTGTCCATGTGTCCTTTATAATTGTGGAACTATTCTTTTATAAACATCACCCCAAATGTCGCAATATGATTGATGTATTGTTATCGTCTCTTATTGTCAATACTTACTGAGTAGTGTTGTTAAATATTTGGGTAAATCCCCAAACATACTTGTAGACTGACATATAGGAAGAACTTAAAAAGGAATCAGTATAGGTGTTTATTCCTAGGTGAATACTCTAGAACAGCAATTTTCAGCCTTTTTCATCTCATGGCACACAAAGTAATTACTAAAATTCTGCAGCACACCAAAAAAATACCTTATTTTTTTGATAATCTGTTTGATTCATTCACACCAGGCGACTGTTGTTGTATTGGTCATTGTCATTTTATTATTTAGCAGTCTAAGGGAAAAGAGGGCAGTGCCCCTGACTAAATAGTTAGGTATTTCATGTTTTGAAAATTCTTGCACCACATCAGTTGAAAATCACTGCTGCAGAACAGTGATTCACTAGCTGGATGTGCATTGGAAACACCTGGGAATCTTACTAAACTATAGGCTCGTATCTGAAGTGAGGCCCGAGACTCCACATAGATGACAACACTATTCTCTGACCAAGAGAAGGTTAATTTTTAAAATGCTTTCTACTTTTTACTTTTGTAATTTCACTTTTTAGTTATAAAAGTGATTAAACTAATGTTGGAGAAAATTAAAAAAACAGAAAAGAAGGCAAATGTCTACCACTCCAATGAAGTTGCTAGTACTTTGTGTATTTCCTTTCAGTTACTTTATCCCAAGGGTCTTTAAAAATGTATCCTTAACCACAGTCTCTGCTTTACACAATTTTATATCTGCTTTTGTTGAATATAAAGGAAGAGAAAATTTTCCCTTTTTTCCCTTACTTTTATTCTCCTCTCTGATACTACATTTTGAATGTATCAGTTAGGAAGTCTTGCTCCGAGGGATAAAGGATCACATGGCTTGCTGTAGAGACTTCGTTTTGTAAGCTGACATATGTCATATGGCAGTTAAAAATATATTTCTCATAACTGGGAAAAATGAAGCTCACAAACGGATATTCTGGAAGTTGACCTCATCAAGGAATGCCATTCCTATTTGAAATTGAACTTTTATTTTCTTAAGGAAATAATTTTTCTTCCTTATAGTTAGAAGCTCAGTGACAAATGTGCACTGTAATTTTTCAGTTACTGAAAATCCGTAGGTGAGTTGAATATCTGTGAGTGAATTTTACTTTCCATTTCCTTATTTTATTGGTTCAGAAATGTCCTCTAATGAGATCATGAAGAAATTTACAGATTGTTAGAAATTACCCTTTGCTCTATGCTTTTGTTGCAACTTATTTTTTTTCATTACCTACTCACCTTACTAGGCTCAGTTTATCTGCTAGTAGTGTAAATTCTAGATTAACAAGCAATTAATTTATATTCTGGAATTTTTTTATTATTTTAAAGGTCCATTTAACTTAAACCATCTGAGGTCTCTGAAGTTTCATTGAACCATATATACTTCTCTAATCTCAACTAATAATTTGTGGAAAGCATCAAATTTTAAAAATAGTCAAGTCATTTTACAGTTTTAAGAAATTGCTATCCTGAAAAGTGTAACATTTTTTCATATTGTGTCTTATCAATCTAAGTCAGTGATTTATAATAAACTTTCTTTTCATCTGTGGTCTTTGTCTTCTGTAACATTGAAATCTTTCAAATCTCTTGATACTTTCCTTAAATTGACACATTTCTGAGAGTGGTTATATAGTGTATCCCATTGGTTATTTAGCCCTGTTATGCTGTTGACAGTTATTGTTTTACAGATTTTCTTAGGTGTGACTCTTCAAGAAATGGATTTTTAAGTCTCCTGTGGTTATATCACAACTGGTACCATTTGGGCCTCTTGGAATTCATTGAGAGCAACTCTGTAAATGGTGCAAAGGTTTTTAAAGCCATGTGTTCAGTAAAGCATATTAATGATTTAGTGAGCTTGTGTACTCTGTCATTGATGTGATTAGGCTTCATAGTAACTATCAGCATTCTGAGAATATACCAAAGACTTAGTTCATTGACTCAGCAGAGTTGACTCTTTAAAAGACTCTTATTTATGCTATACAAACAACCTTTAGACTTACGTCATTATTTTTCCTTTCTCAGAGAATGTATTATCTTCTCAGTCTACATTAGTGGGATCATTTTACAGCTTACTCAGAAGGAATCTTTTTACCATCCTGTTTTTCTTTACTTATTTTATTAGTTAGGATTAAGTTCAGCTGCTAGTCACGGAGATTCCAATTAACAAAGCCTTAAAAAAAAAGATTGAAGTTTATTTCTCCTTTATGTGAAAGTCCAGAGATAGGCTCTGTTCAACACAGTGTTTGAGTCCCAGACCTTTCCATCAGATCATTCCATTGGCCCTTGGACATGGTCCCTGTCCTCATGACCCAAGAGGCCATTGTATCTACATTTCAGTCAATAGGATGCAGGAAAGGGTCAAAGAAAAAAGGGGCAAAGTTACATATCTGCTGTCTTTAAGGAAGATTCTTTGAAGCTGCTACAGCAATTTTTCCACTTATTCCCCATTGATTAGAACTTAGACACATGGCCATACTTAGTTACAAGGGAGGGAGGAACATGGTTTTATTCTGTGTAGCTACTTACACAATTTACTGTGGAAGAAAGCACCACGTATAAGAGGAACAGATGGCAGTCTATCACTCTATGATTTCTGTTTCTTATAGTTGTTGATTAGAATAAATTTCAATAGTTTTATCCCAATTTTAGCATAGTATCTTTGGGATGTTATTGATGAGAACTTTGGTGAGGGTAGACTAAGATTGGGGGAAGCAAACAGAACTGACATGATCTGTGTGTCAGTGTATCACAAAGCTCTTCTTGTTGTTGAATTTCCGTGTATCAGTTCAGAGTTTCTCACTAGTCATTGCAGTTTCTTTATGATGTGGACCAAAAGGACAGTTGACTGGGGGTCATGCTTATGGAAGATCCTTCCGGTCTTCAACGAGTCCTGAGCATCAGAAACCTAGACTGATGAAAAAGTATCCTTCTTGATACCTTTTTTTAAAGTCTGATGACTACCTTACCACCTTAGAAAGGTGAGTATGGGAGAAGTTACAGGAAAAAAAAATGACACAAACTGTGTTAAATAGAAAAGTTTTCCCAGTAGTGCAGGGCATTAAAGACAGGATACTTCATAGAACATGAAACCATGAGTTAGGATCCCTAGAAAGGCAATGAACACCAAGATCAGCTATGAGATTAATAGGATTTTGTACAATGAGAAGAAATTGGGTGATGTTTCCACCTTGCTTTTCCAGTGGGGGGAGAAACAATATTCTCAACTCTTTCTGATCCAAATGTGTTTTTGAGGCTAATAAACTGAATTTAAGGCTGGAACTTGGAGAAAAAAAAGAATAGAGAGGGATAGTTCCTTCTTTTCAGTTGTCCACATGAGCTCAGTGAGTATTTTTTAGATTGACTGACTTCAGCAATTAGATTTCAGGGATGACTGAAATGGTTGGCTTGGCCATAATGCAGTCCAGCAGGATATCTGGAAACATATTTGACCTAATTGCAAGGAACAGTG
Organism: Trachops cirrhosus; assembly: GCA_028533065.1. Lineage (NCBI taxonomy): Eukaryota > Metazoa > Chordata > Mammalia > Chiroptera > Phyllostomidae > Trachops > Trachops cirrhosus. The sequence goes on along the minus strand of CM052543.1, from coordinate 109,650,148 downwards.
GGCATGTCCATGTACATCACATTGATGTCATGCCTGTTATCCCAGAGAAAGGAGCTTTTTGTGAATGAGGTATTATGGTTGACATAGTTTCTATGTACATAGAGTATTTATATACTGCTGAATGTTTCATTTTTATTTTTGCCCATTGTTTTTTGAGAGACAGAGGAAGGTGGGGAGAAAAAAAGATCTATTGGTTGCCTGATTGCCTTCATTTTTCAAAAAAAAGATTGTATTAATTTTTAGAGAGAGGGGAAGGGAGGGAGAAAAAGAGGGAGCAAAACATCAATTGGTTGCCTCTCCCACACCCACAACTGGGGACCTGGCCCGTAATCCGGGCGTGTGCCCTAAGCAGGAATCCAACCAGCAGCCTTTCAGTTTCTGGGATGATGCCCAACCTACTAAGCCATATCAGTCAGGCCCCTAAGTTGCCTTATTGTGCACATCCAAACCAGGGATCGAACCTGCAACCTGGGTATGTGCCCTGACTACGAATTGAACCCAAGTCTACACAGGGTGATGCTGCAACTGAACCTCACCCCCAGGGCTCTTACAATATTATTAAAGTTAGTCTGTATTGGATTGAATCAAATATATAATTCAAAGAAACACAATCAGCTTTATTATATCAATATTTGTCAATGTAAAAATATTCTATTTGTATGTGTAAGTGGGTGATGAAGCTTGAAATACTATCAGTAGGATGCAGAGATTCAAAATATATGTGTCATAGGTGGGCACAGGTAACCAGGTTCTTGGTGATCGGGACAAAGAATTGAACTGAACACCCAGAGTTTATAGCAGAGAACATGGGAGCCGGCCAACTCCAAGCAGAGATTGACCTCAAGGGCTGGAGGGACTCTATTCTTAAAGGGTAGATCCTTCCTGGCTAGTTTTGGTGGGCCTTTACTGCGCATGTACAAGTAGTTGTATTACTTTAAAGCTACCGCACATGTGGTCTCCCATGATTTTCCCTGATTGGCTGCCAGGGAAGAGGGTCCCACAATGCTACCAAATTGATCCCCCCTTCACCTGGGGTCCCCTTGTATTAGGTTCACCTTAAAACCTTCGCTAGAGCTCTGGCTGGCATAGCTCAGTGGATTGAGCGCGGGCTGTGAACCAAAGCATCGCAGGTTCGATTCCCAGTCAGGGCACATGCCTGGGTTGCGGGCCAGGTCCCCAGTGGGGACTGCATGAGAGGCAACCACACATTGATGTTCCTCTCTCTCTCCTTCTCCCTCCCTTCCCCTCTCTAAAAATAAATAAATAAATAAAATCTTTAAAAAAAAAAAAAACCTTCGCCAGAGAATTATAGCTCTCCATGTTAGAGATTTGTGAAAAGGAAAGGAGTTATTTATTCAAGTTATACAGACTTAAGAGAAATGACTTAATGTCTTCATCAAAATCCCAAAGTCCCTTAAAACACTCACAAACACAGTCCTTCCTTCCCCCTTTGCCCAGTCTGGGACTGTATCTCAGGAAAAGGAATAGAAGTCCGTGGCTCAGGCAGCCCCCGGTTCTTCCCAGTAATCTATGCTGGGCTGATAGGTCTCCCTCAGTTCCCAGCACCATCAGCTGTGTTGCTGGGATCTCCAGGTAAAGCCGCATGGTGGTTCTTCTCATGGCTGTGGAGGGGGGGCGGTCCCTACTCTGGCCAAAGCCACGTGGTTCTCCCTTACCAAGGCTGCAGGGGTCCCGCTCTGCCAAAAGTGTGTGGTTCTCCTTCCATGGCTGCAACCGCGTACTTCTGTCTCCACTGCCACAGCCGTATGGTTCCCTCTCCACTGGCTGTGGTCCTCCCCTCAATGGCTGCCGAGTCTGGGTTTAAGTCCCTGTACCAATCTTCCTCTGTAGCCCCATTTCCAACTCCTCCCACACTTGGCTATACTTGTCAGCACTCCCATATCCTTCCAGCTTTACTGGGCTGCCATCATGAGTCTGGGCAGGGGTGGCCCCATGTCATGGAGCCAGTCATCTCCAAGCTCTCAGGCAAGCACTGTAACCAGGGGGAGTTGCCTCCCAGTTACATCTTGGGTGGAAGTCACTCCCTTCTCCCTGGCTCAAAGCATGGCCACAGCTATTTAACATATCTATGAAACCAGTTAAAGGTTATGGGTATGTTAAATGGCCATTCCAGAGGTTAGCTGCAAAGCTGTTGCTATGCAAAACAGCTTTCAATTGCCCTGCTTCATGTGTCCCTTCCCCCAACTCACACCTGTTGGGGGGGCAGTGAGGACATCCTATATATCTTTCTAATATTTCCTGGACACCTTGAGTTCTGGACCCCATTACAAACCCTTCTTTTGGGGGCCCCCCTGGCTGCACCCTCCTACATATGAATCAAAACTAATTACACCAGACCACCATGATTCAGAAAATTACAGTAGTGATATATGTACTTACTTCAAAGGGAATCTGGAATTTAATTGTTATTTTCATTTCAAATGCTCTTTTAAAAATAATATCATTTAGATGATGAGGACATGATTCTTATTATACTTGTTAATTTGTTTTTAATAAAAGTTCTCAGTAGAACTTTGATAGATTATAGTTCAAGGCAAAAATTAACCTAGATGTTTCTGTACATTTCAGAAGAGGAGGAATCATTTAACTGGAAAACTCGTTGTGATGATTTGAATTCTGTTATGCAATTTGATTATTAAATTAGAATTAGAAAAGCTGTGAAAGAAAATGAAAGAAAGAGAGAAATAAGAATGGGAAATAGCTAGTCACCACAAAGGAAGTATGTGGCAAACCCAGTGGACTTGGTACCGTGGTTGGGTTTTTCCATCTACCACTCTAGAAGTGCATCTGAATTAACAGTGCTATTTCCCAGTTAGTTTGGCTGGTTGTAGGTCATGAATCTGACATTATTCAGACTTTGAATTGGTTAAGGATTCTTGCTCCCATTTTTTTTTTTAAAGATAAAGTTGGAGAGGAGAGAATTAGATTCTTGAATTAATTATTTATAATCCCACAATTATTTCCTGAAATGACCAACAGAAGAGAAACACCCACCTCACCCTTTTTCTTCTCTTTGCTAAGGGGCTTTAACTCTTACAATGATCTTTGTTTAGCATTTCAGTACTGACACTATAGATTGAAGGAGAAGAGGGCAAAATATCTGCCTGAAAGTGATTATGAAAATGCCTAAATTCTCAGGGGACAATGAGGGGAAATTTTGACTACAGCTGCTTCACTCCTGTGATGGCTGATCAGGGATGCAAATCAAGACCAACTTTATACAAATTTGATGGGTTGTTTGTTATTGCTGAAGTCCTAGATTCAAATTTTAATATTCAAATGTGGAAAAAAGATGGAAACTGGTGTTCATGAGTACTTAAAATTAGACACCTATGTGAAAAAATGAGAAAAAAATATTTGTAACCTATTCAAGGCATTTTTCTGTTTTCTCGCTTGACCTTCAGTGATCCTATATAGTAGGTATCTTTATCCCCCAGATATATGGAGGTATATGACTATCTATCTGCTTATTCCTTTGTCAGATATTAACAGAAAAAACTGAACTGGAAATCAGTGAGAATTGATACATAAGGCTTTTATGCAGCATTTAAATAAGTAGGGAGTGGTTTAATTTGAAGCACTGAAAAATAATATCTGTCTGAATATAATCTTTCCAAATGGTCTGAAGTAAGTACCCCAAGCAATTCTACATCCTGAGAAATAGAAATAGTTGTACATCTCAGAATGCTCTTGCAGAAATGGCTGACATTGTGTATTATTTGCTTTTTTAAATCTACCTGTCACATAAAGAATATACTTCCAAAGAATGTCTTCAAACAATGCCAGGATGAAGATGAAACTAGCAGTGTCTGCTTGCTCGCTATTCTGTCCCTCCTGCCCAGCTGAGTTGGTTGTAAATAAGTGTGCTTTGATTAAGTGAATAACCTGTGCACTTGGTGTATGTTAATTGGTACCTAAGATATGCACTTGGATTGCACTGTGGTCAGAAAAGAAGTTGGATACACAGCCCTGACAGCAGTTATCAGTGGAAGTTGTATGCAGTTGACTTCTAGCAGAGGAACAGGTTTGTATAGTCCCAAGTTAGTCACTAAATGAGATAAAGAAATCCCTTGTCAAGTAAATTTCATTTATTAAGCTCCTTTTCAAGATTACAAAAGAATACTTACAAAACTAGTAAAAAATATAAAAATATGTAAGTCTTTAATAAGATATTCCCCAATTCTGCCAATGGTCATATTCTTTTATATTGTCTTCCTTGCAAATACAAACATAATTATACTTACAAGGTTTCAGGGAGTGGTTGGATATTTTTACCAAAATTGGACTATATGATGCATATTACTTTGAAAACTTGTTTTACCACTAAATAGATTGTGGGCAAGTCTCCAGGTCAGTACATATAGGCATATATCATTCTTTAACAGCTGCATAATCCTCACTTCACATCCTAGTAAGCTGTTCTATTGATTGTACATTCAAGATAGTTCTACTTTGTTTTTAATTGCTGTTTCTGCACTCCAAACCCGCTATTTTCAACTGGTGTGCCACAGCAGGCACACTGGAATGCTGCAAGAATTTTTTATTTTTTATTTTTTTAAATATTTATTTTTAGAGAGGGGAAGGAAGGGAGGAAAAGTGGGAGAGAAACATCAATGTGTGGTTGCCTCATGAGCACCCTCCTACTGGAGACCTGGCCTACAACCCAGGCATGTGTCTTAACTGGGAATCAAACTGGTGACCCTTTGGTTCACGGGCTGGCTGGCACTCAATCCACTGAGCCACACCAGCCAGGGCTGCTGCAAGAATTTTTTTTTCATTTTTTAAAAGAGTTTATTTATTTATTCTTAGAGAGAGGGGAAGGGACGGGGAAAGAGAGGGAGAAGAGAAACATCAATGTGTGGTTGCCTCTCATGCGCCCCCTACTGGGGACCTGACCTGCAACCCAGACATGTGCCCTGACTGAGAATCGAACCAGCAACCCTTTGGTTTGCAGACTGGCACTCAGAAGAATTTTTTTTCTTTTTTTAAAATATATTTTATTGATTATGCTATTACAGTTGTCCTATTATCCCCCCTTCATTCCCCTCCACCCTGAACACCCTCTCCCACCCACATTTCCCCCCTTTACTTCAGTCCATGTGTCATAAGTTCTTTGCTTCCACATTTCCCATACTATTCTTGCCCTCCTCCTATTTTCTATCTACCTTCATTGCTACTTATTCTTCGTATCTTTCCCCCACTCTCCTCCTCCCACTCCCCTATTGCTAACCCTCAATGTGTTCTCCATTTCTGTGGTTCTGTTCCTGTTCTAGTTGTTTGATTAGTTTCTTCTTGTTTTTGTTTCAG
>CM052543.1:109526632-109644320 GCA_028533065.1 Trachops cirrhosus | reverse complement strand
CCAAATTATAGGGGTACCAGAAGGAGAAGAGGAAAAACAACAAGTGGAAAAGATATTTGAACAAATAATAAAGGAGAACTTCCCCAATCTGGCAAAGGAAATAGACTTCCAGGAAGTCCAGGAAGCTCAGAGAGTCCCAATGAAGTTGGACCCAAGGAGGAACACACCAAGCCACATCATAATTACATTAGCCAAGGTAAAAATGAAGGAGAGAATCCTAGAAGCAGCAAGAGATAAGGGGATAGTAACCTACAAAGGAATCCCCATCAGACTGTCAGCTGATTTCTCAAAAGAGACCTTACAGGCAAGAAGGGGCTGGAAAGAAGTATTCCAAGTCATGAAAGGCAAGGACCTACCCCAGATTGCTCTATCCAGCAAAGCTTTCATTTAGAATGGAAGGGCAGATCAAGTGCTTCTCAGATAAGGTCAAGTTCAAGGAGTTCATCATCACCAAGCCCTTATTTTATGAAATGTTAAAGGGACTTATCTAAGAAAAAGAAGATAAAAAACATGTACAGTAAAATGACAGCAAACTCACAACTATTAACAAGCACACCTAAAACAAAAACAAGAAGAAACTAAGCAAACAACTAGAACAGGAACAGAACCACAGAAATGGAGATCACATGAAGGGTTAACAGGGGAGTGGGAGGAGGAGAGGGGGGAAAAGGGACAGAGAATAATAAAGGATAGAAACTGTACTAAATAAACTAAAATAAAAAATTTAAAAAAAATGAATAAGTAGCATGGATGGTAGGTAGAAAATAGGGGGAGGGTAAGAATAGTAGGGGAAATGTAGAAGCTAAAGAACTTATGACACATGGACATGAACTAAAGGGAATGTGGGTGGGAGGGGGTGTGCAGGGTGGAGGGGGGTGAAGGGGGGTTAATGGGACAACTGTAATAGCATAATCAATAAAATATATTCTTAAAAAAGTCAAGCTGAACATGTTAGTGAAACTGAATGAATAAAAAGCTTTCAAATCTGAGCTCTGTTCTTAATTTAGCCATCTAAACTGCCTCATTTGCCATAAATTTGCTCCTCCTGAAACTTAAACACAGCAAGCAAGTTTCCTTCTCCTTCTTTTTTTTTTAATTGATTTTTTCTTTTAACTAATTGAAAACCTGGCAGTTTCTAAGCTTACATATGAGAGACTGTTCCCCTCTCCTACCCAAATACATGTTTGAGGAGCAAGTTCCCTGTTAGGGAAAGCTGCCTTCCCTCCCCTTTGGGAGACCCTCTTCTGTGAGGTCCCTTATTTTTCCTCTGTATTTGTTTTTTCTGGGGGATGTCCAATGCCATTATTATAGACTCAGCATAGGAGCTTAGCAACAGCAAAGCTACGCACTTTTTCAGAATCAACTCCTGAAGGTTCTTCCAGCTGATGATAGAGTAACTCCCTCCCTCTGAAGCTGCTGTGGTCTTCTTTTACCTTCCACTTTGGGGACAGAGGTGGGAAATGCCATAGCATTTACAGAGGAACATGTGGAGAAGAGCACTGATCTGGTGGCTCTGCCATCAACAGAGGGATGGACAACAGGCATGCCATTGAATATGCCCAGGGCCTCAATATCATTATCTAAGAAACAAGGTAGTTGGATTATATGATTTCTGATAATTCATACTGCTCTAAAATTATGTCACTGTTGTTCTTAAGAATCTTGAATAAAGTTCCTCTTGGACATATATAATTGGCCCTTGTCTCTCAAGACAGCGTGCACCTAGGATTTGTTTAGTGCTTGTGAAATTTCTGTCACCATACTTTAAAGGCCTTTTTCTTTGATATCTACCTGATATAGGGTTGATAGATTGGTCCTTAACAGTGATTAAAGGGAATGTGTTTAAGGGAAATCTTGGGAGAGCTGGCTTGCAACATGTAGAATAGTCCTAGACATATTTAGGGCTGTTTCAAGATCTAGTTATCAATCTGATTGATGTTTTCCAAGAAACTTGGACACCACTTGTCACAATTTCTAGTATCACCACTAAATCCAAGTTAGCCCAATTCCCAGGGTCACACAGAGCTAAACCAAATCCTCCTTCCATTTTATGTTGCAGGATACTGTGGAGACAGCCTGGAGTTCACAGCCTGACCCTCCCTCTTTCTGATACTGTGATACAGTTTAACTCTTTGTACCCCAGGATCATCATCTATAAAACAGCATACTTAAGTACTTACTTAAAAATTATTATGGGATCAAATGTGATGACAGAGAAGAAGAGCTTCTTATGTGCTTCATAATGAGAACACCTGACATTTGAATACCTCTTTACCATTCATGAAGCACTTCAGAGAAGTAGTTTCATTTAGGGCGTTGTCTTGGATTTGCTGTGCTGGGTAAAATTTAGGTATAGAGGCTTGAGTCAGGTTTCCTGAGTAAGGGCCCTAGTCCTTTAGAGCTGGGTCGCACCAGATCCAGAGCTTTAGCTATCTTGAGGGTCTCTTCTATCTATAAAACACCCTTTTATGTTTTGCAGGAATCTGAATTTCTGTGTTTGGAATTTGATGAGGCCAAGGTCAACCAAGTCCTGAAGAAGCTCTCAGAGGTAGAAGAAAGCATCAGCACACTGATGCAGCCAGCTAGCTGAAGATGGAGTTGTGGAAGCAAAGATGTTCACAATCCCTCCTTACTGACCTGTTTTTTTTTTAATATTCTTCACCAATTAGTATTAAATCCTCAAATTCAAATCTTGCCTGCCTCTGCTTCCTGAGACTTATTTCTTCAATTTACTCTTATAGTTGTTCTACTGCAAAGATTCTTATATTTCACCATGTAGAGGCACTTGACTTGTAGCAGCATTTTTTAAAAAAAGGAAGTGTCCAGGACCCTATCTCCAGAGGCTCGGACTCAGGTGGACTGGGCTGGGGTCAACTTTAGACACTTGCTGTGCTGGCTTGTTTGTGGGTTAGATTTTAGGAATCTATACATGATAAATTATACAAGAATTAGAAAACATTTTACCCGTACAAATACAAGGCTGACCAAATACTATGTATCTTGAGCGGAGGCCTAGAGATTTACTGACCCTCATCGGTAAAACCAGAGATGCTCCTGGAACTGATTCAGGTGTTTGAATTAGTTCTGCCCAAGTCTAGGGTGTCTGGTTTGACCTGAGCGACGGAGAAACATGGCTTTTCTAGAACCTAGAAATAAACTGGCCTCATCACAAAGGAGCGCTCCCTCTTACGTCCAGTCAGGATTGTGGGAAGAGAAAAATGTCTGTGGAGGTGATGTGAGGTTTTTTACCTCAGAAAATTTTAGTTGAGTCATCAAAACCTCTTCAAGATAATTTCTTCAAGAAAACTAGTGTAAAAAGTAGACCCCAGTAGAGAAGTTATATGAAACACCAAGATTATTCCAAGAGGAGGATGCTGCCAACCAGTGTATTAAGGCGATGGTCCTTGTTGAACAGGTTTTATCATCTGATACTGATAAAATGTAGAAACCTCGGTTGTCTTTGGGATATAATGTGTTCAAAAAATGTAGTTCTCTTGATCTGTGATGAAATCATATGTCAGTTCTAATGAGTTTATTCCAGGCCAGGAATAATTCCTGATCTTTAAGCATTTTCTCCTAAATCAGTTTGGAGACATTTTAGGAGTTCTTCCAACACCCAAGCTGAAAATGCTGGCTTCCTTCCTGATTAAAACCATCCCTGCAGTTAGCAAACAATAACCAGAAGGTTTTAAATATAGCCCCTGAGGACCCTTCAGAAAACATCTTGAAATAGTAGGGTAATGTGCTTTGGCCACAGAACTATTAAAATTTGCTCTCTGTTCCCAGGGCTACTGTCATGTACTTCAGAAGAATTTAGATAATGTCTTTGCTGTAAAATGGAGGTAAACAGTATCTTATTGGATAATGAGATTCCAGTGTCTTTGGGAGGAAGGAAGAACTGTAGCTACCACATTGTTATTAACTCACATTGCAGTGGGAGTTTGTGGAAGCCTAAAGGAACAGTCCATGGGCCCACAGGGAAAGCTCTGTTTAGATCATCCTGTGAAAGTAACAGCCACAAAAGTGGACATGGGCTTTTTTTATTAAATCCTCAAACCGTAGATCACTAGAAAAACTGGTTATATACACTGTGTTTCTCATCATCATCATCATCCAAAAAAACCCCCAAAACTAGTTACTGAAGGTTAACACTAGCACTTTCGAATGCAAGTGGTTCTGGACAGGGTGTGTTTGTGTGTGTTTTATATTTAATGGTGATTTTAAAATTTCTAATTACCAAAGGAGTAAATGTTTATTATAGTCTGCTGTGAAAATACAGAACACACTAAGATAAGAACAGTTAAGCCCTGGCTGGTGTGGCTCAGTTGATGGGAGAGTTGTCCCATAAACCAAAGGGTTGCAGGTTCAATACTGGTCAGGGCACACACCTGGGTTGTGGGTTTGGTCCCAGTCAGGGCGCATGCAAGAGGCAACTAATTGATGTTTTTTTCTCACATCAATGTTTCTCTCCCCCTCTCTTTCCCTCCTTTTTCTTCTCTCTGAAATCAATAAGCTTGTCCTTTGGTGAGGATTTAAAAAAAAAAAAAGAACAGTTAAATGACTCATCAACCTAATATACAGAGATAACAGAAGGCTAGAACCAGGAGAAAAGTTGACTTGCCCTGAATAGATTCTTGGAAGTGGAGCATACTGTTTTTAAGACTTTGATAAACACTGCCAAATTCTCTCCAGAAAAGTTATATCAGTTTATAGTCCCACTGAGAAAGTATGAGAATAAAATACTGTTTTTCTTGTCTAATTGTATATATGATCTGTTTTTGTATTTTCTGGGACTAACTTGCTTTTGTACATTTTTGTAAGGGACACTTAAACCAGGACATCTCCCCGGGGAAAGGACTAGGGAAGGAGAAAACTGGCATAAGGGTCCCAGCAGACTCCACTAGGTTTCCTACCTCTGTAATCCCAGGTTACAACCACTTTATTTTGAGTTCAGGATATGTGGGGCAAAACAAAAATAATCCTCAGCCTGAATTAGACCTTGTAGAAATTGTCCCTGCTTAAGCAATTCTAACTTGTCTGTTGAGAAACAGTCCAGGCAAGCCAAAAATTGCTTTCAGAATAAAATCAGACAGGCCCCGGCTGGTGTAGGTCAGTGGATTGAGCACAGGCCTTCAAACCAGAATAAAATCAGACAGAAATTCCAGACTTCAGTAATTTTACATCGATAAGAAGCGAAGGATTGGTCCTATCCTCAGGGACGGCTTTCCGTGGAAGCTCTGGTTCCTACCAGCTTCAGCAGTGAAGCCCTAAATCCCACCATTACATGCTCCCCTTTCCTTTATATAACTCTCTCCCCAGTCTGATTTTAATGATTCAAAAGAATTACAGTATTTAAAATTTTCGTTTAACTTATTCTCCCCCAAATGCAAGAAGGCAATGAAAAACCAAGGATGATATTGAGTATCTTGAAATCTTAAATAGCTGCTGTGTATCAAGTTATTAGTTACTGAAATTCTTTTTTTAGACCTGAGTGAAATTTTGCAATACAAAATATAAATAGAAATTAAATGAAAATAAATGTCAAACAGAATGTTGGAAAATATTTTTTTCTGAAGTACACAATGAATATCTAGACCAGTAAAGAGACAAGGAAGGATATAGAAGGAAGTTTTCTAGAGTCAGCTCAGAAATGAGTGGCATTTTTCTGAAAGAGCAGGATGTTGGAAGGGATGGGCCTTTGCAGGACAATTGCCACCTTATCCTTCTTAGCTGTCCAATTTCCAGTCAAGGTTTTCAGATATTTTCAGGGGTGTCAAACTCATTTTCACCAGGGGCCACATCAGCCTCACAGTTGCCTTCAAAGGGCCGAATGTAATTTTAGGACTGCATAAATGTAACTACTCCTTAACAGTTAAGCAAGACCTCGGCACTGCCGCCTGGTAGAAGTGAGGTGCTGGGCTGGATAAAACAAGGTGGAGGACCAGATTCAGCCCACCGGCCTTGTGTTTGCCACCTGTGTTTTAGATGGTGATTTAGCCAGTAGAAGAGAGAATCCAAATAGAACATAGTTTGAGCTTAATCTAGTTGCGAAGAATATTGTTTTTACCTCAAAATTTGAGAGAGAGCAGTTTTTATCTAAGTGCAGTCAGTTCTGCCTTATTCAGGGCTGGCCACGATCATCACTCATAGCATCACAGCTGTATGCAGCACTGAGCCAACCTTTGTTACAAAGGCACGTACCCGCCTGTGCCTGCTTCCTGTCAAATGGTGCCAATCGACATAAGTTACTGGTTCACTACATACACTGTCAGAATAAAATACTAAGCCTGTACATGAGCAGATAGAAAAATATGGGCATTTACATCATTTTACTCACCAAGGACTATAATTAGGCCTTTTGTTTCATTTTTTGTCTGCTCTTGGCTAGTTTTCTGTTTCCTGCTGTTGTTAGGGTTTCAAGTTTCTTTGATTCACAGGATGCAGGCAGGGAGAAATGGAAAGGGGGATGATAAGGATTTGAAAGCACAAGTAGAACACAAGATTAAACTGTTTAAAAGAAATTTAGCCCTGGCTGGTGTGGCTCAGTTGATTGAGTACCAGCCTACAAAACAAAAAGTCACGGGTTCCATTCCCTGTCAGGGCACATGCCTGAGTTGCAGACCAGGCAACCAATCAGTGCGAATCAACCATTCAATGTGTCTCTCGCACATTGCTGTTTCTCCTCCTTCCTTCCTCCCTTCCCCTCTCTAAAAGTAAAGAAATAAAATCTAACAACAATAATAATGGCAATATTACCTTTAAAAAAGGAAATTTGGGTTGAAAGGGGAAAGTAGTTAAAATCTTTAATGCTGTTATTATACTGCTTTTATATTAGAAGTAAAAATAAATTGAGAGATGTGATTCACATTCTGGATATTTTTAGAACCATGGTGAAAATTTGGCACTGATTTCAGAATGACTGATTTGCAGGCTTTTGGTAGAAGCTATTTTCTCATCTTGTCAAATGAGAAAACATCTGGATAGTCAGGGCAGAGGACTTGTACAAGGCCATGGTTAGAAAGAGACCTCAGGGTACTTGTCTTTCAGCTCTATGTTCTACCTGCCAGACCTCCAAAAGAATAATATGTACACGTAAAAAAAAATGTCCTTGTGCACTATGTTTAGATGATGATGGTTCCTACAGTGATGGTTTTGTATGCACATGTGACCTTAGGGGCAGTGAGGTTCATTTTTACCTGCAACCTGCATCCATCTTAAACCTGTCACTGTGCAGAGACTGCCCTTGCTTTTGTAGAGCCTGATGGTGTTTCTGATGGCCTTGACCTTACTGTCTATCCAATGACACCCATCTCTGGGTGCCATGAGCAAGGTGAATCTTGCCCTATGGGGCTTCCTGGCTATCCACTGTACCCATTAGGCAGCAATTTATCATTATCCTAGCTGAACAGCCATGACCCAAGCTTGCTAAATACAACATAACTCTTGGCCATTAATTCATCGTAACAATGTTTATAATAAATTGTGTAGCAGCTCCATTCACACTATTATGGTTTTCTCAACATAGCCTACCCACAGTGCTATAAAACAGAGATCAGATTCTTTTTACATTTTAATTATAAAAGTAATACATGCTCATTAAAATTATTAAATAATAATTATTTAATTTTTAAATCAGTACAGAATTGTATGGAGCAAAAATGACTCTTGCCTTCTGCTTTAAAAAAAAATCTCTTTTCAGAAGTAGTTGCTCTTAATAGTTTGGCCTGTTTCCTTCCAGATACTTTCTATGCACACCAAAGTGTGTGTGTGTGTATTTATATATGTGTATGTGTGTATATATATGTATTTATATAGTTGTGTATAGTTATACGTTCAGGCATACCTTCAAATTATCATTTTAGTGGTTCTTAACTTTTGGATGACACTTTATGTCTTAAAGAGTCCACTAAAAGTTATGGATTCTCTTTCCCAGGAAAAAAAATGCACATATTCACTGAATTTTTCATTGTGTCAGGAGTTTCCAGAATTCCCAGAAGATGATCTGTGACCACCTCTACGCACTCATTATGGAACCAGGGGCAGTGTAGGAAGTAGCAACACTATAATGGATTGGGATGGTATTATTATTCAAACCAAAAACCAAATGAACCAGAATACTCAGGGTGCTCTTAGTTGAATTTTCTGGTCAACAGAGTTTATCACAAAATCTTTTTTATCACAAAACCTTGCAGAAAATCTAAGTTCATTTCCCTATGCAGCAATCCAAGTATCCTTGAATACAACCTCATCTCTATGGTGGCTGAACTTTCACAACTGCCATCACAGCACCTACAACATTTTAGTGTATCTCCTTGTCTGCCACTTGTCTCATACATCTTTTTATCCTTTCTCCTCCCCCTGCCTGCAAATGTCTCTACCACTGTGCATGAGATGAATATCTGAGGTATAATGCTAATCGAATCCATGGTTTCCATTTGGTAGTCGGGAGAAAGCATTAGATCTAGGCTTGTATCACAGTTCTCCACAGGTTCCTGGTTGTGTGACCTCAGTTTAGTTTTCTCATCTGAAAATCTAACTTTTTAAAAGATTTTATTTATTTTTAGAGGGTAAGGGAGGGAGAAATGGAGAGAAACATCAATGTGTGGTTGCCTCTCATGTGTCCCATACTGGGGAACCTGGCCTGCAACCCAGGCATGTGCCCTGACCGGGAATCAGACCAGTGACCCTTTGTGTGCAGGCTGGCGCTTAACCCACTGAGCCACACCAGCCAGGAGGATGATATATCCAATTGCCAGGTTTACTATGGGGTGCATAGGACTTAGGGCTTAATGAAAAAGATATCCTTTAGAGACCTAAGGGCTCTTCAACTTGGGTTAAAGCCTGGCTTCTTTACTAGTTGTGCAAGCTTGGTGCCTTGGTTTCTTCTATTGTAAAAAAAATCCAAAAAGGTGATAATACAGTAGTACATACCTCAGTAGGATATTGAGGAAATAAAATGCGTTCACATGTGGAATATTTGATCTGCATGGAGTCAGTCATCTATAAATGTTTGCTGCTGCTATTATTATCATCATTACTGCTGTTACGAGCTGTCTCCTTAGGGAGCTGAAACCTGTAACATGAAGCAGTTTACGAGCAATACAAGTCACTAGCCAGATAGTGCTACAGCAATTGCTGGGAGAGGCTCAGCAAAGAGCAAGGTCAGGGGGTACTGAAGTCATCAGGAGAGGTTTGAAGCCAGAACTACTTCTTTTTTATTTTTCAGTTTTAAAAATTGTTTATTTTCCAATTACGGTTGACATACAATATTATGTTTCAAGTGTACAACATAGTAACTAGACATTTATATACCTTAGGGAGTGATCACCTCGATAAAGAAGTCTAGTACCCTTCTGACACCATACATAGATATTACAATATTTTAAGCTAAAGCTTTTAGTAGTTTTTAAAGATTATTATTTACTTCTGGTCAAGATGGTAACATAGGTAAACACACTGTGCCTCCTTGTGCAACCACACAGAGAATTACAACTAGATCTCAAAACAAGTAACACCCAGAACCATCAGAAAATTGAACTGTATGGAAGTCCAACAACCAAGAATTTAAAGAAGCCATATTCGTCCAGATGGGTAGGAGGGGTAGAGGCACAGAGAAAGGCAGAGAGGTGAGGAGGCATGATGTGACGTGGAAAGGTTGAGGCAGTAAAATGGGAGGTCCCACATTCATGTGTGGTGGATAAAAATTGGGAAGGATACCTTGGGAGTGAGCGATCCCAGCCCCATGCCATACCACACAGCACAGGGTTCTGGCGCCAGGAAGATAAATCCCCATGGCTGTACAAACCAGTGGGGGTTGGGGTGGTGGAAAAAAATGCTGGGTTTTCAGGAGACTTGGCTTAAAGGGCCTGCATGGACTTAGAATGTACACAGACCTACTCCCTCTGGGATTCAGCACTGGGGCAACAGCTAGAAGGGCACCCGCCACACAGCAAGTTCCAAGCAAACCTCCAGAAGCCAGACAGCGCCATTGTCCCCTCTCCAAGCCCTCCAGCTGCAGAGAGCCACAAAGCAGTGGAGCATGTTGCCCCACTCTGGCAATTACCTAAGGCTCCACACCAAACAATTTACTGGTCTTTTTGTTACAACTGGCCACACTATTAAGACAGGAAGTTAAAGCAGCTATATGTAATACACAGGAAAATACAGTGCGGGGGGTGGGGGCTGCCAAATTGAGGAGACAAATATAGCCCAAATGAAGGAACAGAACAAAACCCCAGAAAACTAAATGAAACAGAGATAGCCAACCTATCAGATGCAGAGTTCAAAACACTGGGGATCAGGATGCTCAAAGAACTCATCGAGTACAGCAACAAAATAAAAATGACCCAGGAAGAAATGAAAGTTACGCTTAGTTGAAATAAAAAAAATCTACAGGGAACCAACAGTGGAGGGGATAACGCTAGGATTCAAATCAATGATTTGGAACATAAGGAAGAAATGAGCATTCCACTAGAACAGCAAGAAGCAAAAATAATTCAAAAAAGATAAGGATAGGTCGGGACATCTCCAAACATACCAATATTCAAATCATAAGGATGCCAGAAGGAGAAGAGGAAGAGCAAGAAACTGAAAACTTCTTTGAAAAAACAATAAAAGAAAACTTCCCTAATTTGGTGAAGGAAATAAACATTTAAGTCCAGGAAGCACAGAGAGTCCCAAACAAGTTGGACCCAAAGAGGACCACACCAAGACACATCATAATTAAAATGCCAAAAGCTAAAGCTAAAGAGAGAACCTTAAAAGTGGCAAGAGAAAATCAGAGTTACCTACAAAGGAGTGCTCATAAGACTGTCAACTGATTTCTCAAAAGAAACTTTGCAGGCTAGAAGGGACTGGCAAGTAGTATTCAAAGTGATGAAAAGCAAGGACTTGCAACCTAGATTACTCTGTCCAGCAAAGCTATCATTCAGAATAGAAGGGCAGATGAAGTGCTTCCCACGGAAGGTATAGCTAAAGGAGTTCATCATCACCAAGCCATTATTATATGAAATATTAAAGGCATTTATGTAAGAAAAAGAATATCAAAACTATGAACATTAAAATGGCAACAAATTCACAACTATCAACAACTGAATCTAGAAAACAAACTAAGCAAACAACCAGAATAGGAAACAGAATCATAAATATGGAGATCATTTGGAGGTTTATCAGCTGGGAGGGGGAGAAGGGGGTAAAAGGTACAGGGATTAAGAAGCATAATTGGCAGGTACAAAATAGACAGGGGGATGTTAAGAACAGTGTAGGAAATAGAGAAGCCAAAGAACTTACGTACATGAGCCATGGACATGAACTAAGTGGGGGTGGATTGCTGGAGGTAATGGGAGTACTGGGTGGAGGGGGCAAAAGGGAGAAAATTGAGACAACTATAATAGCATAATTTATAAAATATATTTGAAAAAATTATTTATTTTTAGAAAGAGGGGAAGGTGGGGAGAAGGATGGGAGAGAAGCATCAATGTGCAAGATTGCCTCTTGCAGGGCCCCAGCCAGGGACCTGGCCCACAACCCAGGCATGTGCCCTGATTGGGATTCGAACCAGCGACCCTCCACTTTGTGGGACAGTGCTCAACCCACTGAGCCACACCAGTCAGGGCAAAGCCAGAGCTCTTAAAATCAGGTCAACTTGTGAAGGATTGAGGGATACATCTTTGGATCTGGAGGTGGGAAGGGAACACATTTCCAGAAATGAGTGGGATCACACGTCTTCATGGAAGGGGCCTTTCTTTTCTCTTGGTGGATGTTTACAAACCCAGATGATATCCAGCTCATCATCTGGGGCTCAGGTCCTTAGTGATGAGTTGTTATGAGTGGAGAGCTGAAAAAAAGTTGTGTTCCCATGGAAGACAATCAAACAAAGCTAAACATAGCTGGACTAGGAGAACCTATGACTGCTAACAGACATGCAACTGAACAAACCCCAAGGCTTATTCCCTCCCTGGGGAGTTGAGACCAGAAACAGTTTTTGTAGCTTCCTCGGCAGAGCTGTGGGCCCATTCTGGCTTGATTGGGAAGGAAGGTGAGATTTGCTGTTCTTTCAGGGGGGTTATCTACCCCTGAAGAGAATCCCCAGGGGTATAGTCTGGAAAGGGAAGGGAAAGTGAGGAGAATATACAAAAAGAACCTTTGTCTTGTTAGCCCATGAAAATTCCTGTTCACATCCTCCAAGCAGCTTGCAGAAAGGAATGAGGGTTCCTAAAAAAAAAAAAAAAAATCCCCTTCTACCTTTTCCCTCAAATCAGAGTTCAGTGGTGGAAGACTTAAAGGGGTGAAGGTTGTTACTCAATGCACAACTAAACTTTGCCTAAAGGGTTTATATTAGCTACCAACTGACATCAGCCAAAGAATGGACAAGAAGGCAGACAGACCATGTAACTTTTCAATCTTCCCTGGAGCCCCAGCCTGACTATATTTGGCTGGCCAGGGTGGGGGCTAGAAGTAAGGTGCCAAATCCTCAGGGCACAGAGGGATCACTTGACTTTGGACCTCATAGACCAAGGAGATGCCGTTCTCCAGGTCCCCTCTGAGAAAGGGGACCTGGGATTTGCTCAAAGAAAGCAAATCACTTCATAAGTTACTGTGTGATTCATTAAACTGCAGATGTAGCCATTTGCTGGATAGTGTACCCCCACTTCAAATATGACCTATTAGGAATTTAGAGGAAAATCTTTTTTCCCACTATCAGGAAGTAAAGTAAAAAATACTAGGTAGATAATCTGGGTCCAGGAACATCTAGTGGGAGACTTAACAGACACACCAAATTCCCTTGCTGAGACCGTGGAAAAAGCTGATCCTTCTCTTCATCAAAGTGTGTACTTGTAATTTTAATAAATGGGAAAGGATAATGCAACAGTTTAACAAACACTTTCTTTTCCTCTCCCTGTACACATAGGGAGCAGATATTAAAAAGCTAAGGGAATTTGATTTTGAAGGTCCCTAAAGAGCTGAAGAAATCTCCTTACTGGGGACCTGACCCTGAGAGAATCAACTTGCAACCCCTGTGGGCAAGCAGGCCGGGAACCATCGCTGTAGGGGCAAGACCTAGCAAGTCTCTGTTGTCTTGCTTGAGTCCGGGGAGAGAAGTGGTTGTTGAGTAACCAGGGAGCCATTCTTTGTAGATCAAGCACCACACCTAGTTTTGCACCTGGAAGCTTAGCCAATTAACGTGTGCATGTCTTGTTAAGGATCTGGTTTGATGAGACAAGTAGTGATTAAATTCTTGTCCTTTCCTTCCATTTTATCTCATCCTTGTCTTGGAAAAGGACTATAAAGATTGCTGATGACTTGTGCCATTCTTCATTCTTGTGTTGCCAGGTGCTAAATCATCCAGTTAGTTAGAATTAAGCACATGCTTCCAGCTAAGCCAAAGTTTTTTGAGAGATTTAAAAATTTTCAAATATCAAAAGTATCACCATAATCATAGGAAAAGAATTGAACTTTGTAGGATATTTTTACTTCAATAGTATTTTTATTTTGAATTATGAATGCAGATAAGGGAGGAGAATCATTATCTTTTCAGGGGCTATTCAAGGTTTTAATCAGGCCTGATATCCCCCAAAGTTTCCAGAATGCCCGGAGAGAGAAGTGTAGGGCTGCTCCAGAGGCCTGGGCCACTGGAGGAGGAGAGATTGTATTCCAGAAGTAAGAAGGTGCCTCCCTTGCAGGAGCTCAGGACAACTGTAATAGCATAGTTAATAAAATATATTTTTTTAAAAGTGCTATCTTCTTTGGCCTGGCATTTTCCCATTCATCAGTGAGGTTAAGAATCTTTTCATGTCTTTGCTATTTTTATTCCCTCTACTGTGAAACAGTCCACCATTATAATATATATAACCTATTATATAATATATATATACACTATATATAACCTATAGATGGTTATATATATAACCACAGCCAAGACTTGCAAGATGAGTGGATAAAAAAGCTGTGGTGCCCTGACTGGTGCGGCTCAGTGGGCTGGGCATCATCCCACAAAGCAAAACAGCCTTTGCCTGTTTTTCTTTCGAGTCATTTGCCTTTTTCCTATTGATTTATAGGATTCCTTAATGTAGTCTGGAACCATACTGTCCATCAAGGAGTTTTAAATCTTTTCTAGAGAATGAAATTGGAGGAACATTCCCAGATTTTATTGAGTGCCTGCTATACAAACATATCCATCGAGGACTGGGACTGAGAGAAGAGTGCACATCGTGTAATCAGACTCTGTGCGTACTTGTTTACCATTGTGGAGGGTCAGCTGAACACACACAGGCATACCAGTGATACTAAAAAAGGTAATTATTGTAGAAAAAATAAATAAGTTGTATTTTGGCTCAGTCAGACTATTTGTCACTTCTTTTCACAAGTATCTTACTGATCCTCACTTCTGTTGGGGTTACTTAGGTCACTGGACTTTTTTTTTTTTTTTTTGAGGGAATCCGTATACCAGCACTTCTGCTTTTCACTGCTGGTCCTGATCTAAATAAAGGTAGAGTGCTTCTCTCTCCAGGCTCTTCCCCTAAGAATGACTGGCTGCTACTAGCTTGCTGTCCTCTGGAATGAATTAGGAATTCACAGTTTTTTTTTCTGGGGTGAACTCTTCCCAGAATCCCTCAAATGCACGTGGCCTGTTCTTGCAAAGGCAGGGCTGTGTAGGAGGAAACATAATAGAGATGTCATCGTAGCTGGAAGCAGTTATCTGCAAAATGCAATTTTGCCTGCTTTAAATGTGCTGCTCAGAGAGATTTCATACTTGAACCAGACATCAAAAGTTTTACATTGATGCTGAAATAGCATTAGGTGGTAATACAGATGTTAGGAAAGGCAACCATTGAATCCCCCAGTTCTCTGGCATTTTTACTCTTCCCCCTTCCTCCCACCACCATGCCTAGTACTGGTTTTACTGAATTCCAAAAGAGTATCTTGATTCTCTGAGTTTGCACCAAACTGGAAACAGTAGCTATGGCAATATGTTAGAGCAGCAAGTAGTTCTTAACCAGGGATGGACATCAGAATCCCCTGGGGAGTGTCTGTGAAACATCACAAGCCTGCTGAATCAGACTCTGGGAGGAGGCGAGGCGCATATATTTGACAAAAGTTCTGGAATGATTCTGGTATGCCCTTGAGAGTAGGAACCATGACTCTAGTGCCATTCTATGACAAGATTGGTACAGAAATTCAGAGTACATGTTTAGAAACATTTATAGAGATTTCATAGAGTATGTATGTGGAATGTAATAAGTTTGGGCTTGTAGTGTACATATCTTGTATTTTACAAAATTATGTGTCTTATAAAATTATCAGGCTATGATAGCTTGGAAATTTAAAAAACAAGTGCTTCCTCACAGGTTTAGAAGCACAGTCTTAGGGTAGATTAGCTATGTCCAAGTCAGACAAGCACAATAAAAATTGTCTGGTTTGGTAGCTTTGTGATCTTACGTGACTAAATCTCAATGACTTCTTCTGCTGGGTCACTGGGGGGATCAGAGATAATGAATGCATCTAAAGCATCCAGCACAGTACCTGGTGTTAATACAAGTTATTGGAAGCCCATGATGGAACAGTTTCCCCCAGTTGGTTGTTGAACACATAGGATCATGGAACATGGTGAATGAATCTTTTTATTCAGGATTGTGCATGATAGTCTAACCAGCCTAGAGTACATGGTATGACAGAGATTTGAGTAACCTCTATTACAGAGTCTGTAAGCTGTTCAACCATGAGTAAGGGGGCTTAGTGGCCATGGCACTCACAGGGCCAACCTTTGGTTGGCAGACTTCCCCTCAGCCCCTCCTTCCTGCCTTTTCTTTCATCTTCCCTTTTCCCCATAGTCCTAGCTTCTATTGCTTCCCCCAAATATCTCAACTGCTTTTTTAAAAAATCCTCACCCGAGGTTATGTTTATTGATTTGAGAGAGAGAGAGAGTGAGAGAGAGAGAGAGAGAGAAAGAAAGATGGATGTGAGAGAGAAACATCAACCACTCACTTCTAGTACAAGCCCTGACTGGAAATCAAATCTGAAACCTTTGGTGTATGAGACCACATTCTAATCAGATAAGCCAACTGTCCAGGACCCAGTTGTTTTTTATTTCTTAAAAGCATAGTCACTTTCTATTCCTTGTGGAGGGTAAGGAAGACAGGGGATGAAAATTTCTGCCTGTGGTCTGGCCTCCTGTTCAAGCATTAAAAATAACCATGCACACATATGTTCATTGCAGCATTGTTTGCAGTAGCCAAGACTTGGAAGCAGCCCAGGTGCCCATCAGTAGATGAGTGGATAAAAAAGCTGTGGTGCCCTGACTGGTGTGGCTCAATGGGTTGGGCATCATCCCGCAAAGCAAAAGGTTGCCAGTTGATTCCTGGTCAGGGCACATGCCTAGGTTGCAGATTCAGTCCCCAGTCAGGACATGTACAAGAGGCAACCAATTGATATTTCTCTCTCACATTGATGTTTCTTTCCCTCTCTCTCCCCACCTTCCCCTCTCTCAAATAAACAAACAAATAAATAAATAAATCTAAAAAAAAGCTGTGGTACATTTACACAATGAAATACTACTTGGCCATAAAAAAGAAGGAAATCTTACCCATTGTGACAGCATGGATGGACATGGAGAGTATTATGCTAAGTGAAATGCCAGTCATAGAAAGACAAGTGCCATATGATTTCACTTGTGTGTGGAATCTAATAAACAAAATAAACTAATAAAATAGAAACAGACTCTTAGATACAGAGAACAGACTGACAGCTGTCAGAGACAGGGGTTGGGGGGTTGGGTGAAAAAGATGAAGAGACTAAGAAAAACAAAACTCATAGACACAGATAGCAGTATGGTGATTACCAGAGGGGAAGGGAAGTGCGGGGAAGTACAAATGGGCAAAGGGGAGATAAATAGTGATGAAAGGAGATGACTTTGGGTGGTGAACACACAATACAATATACAGATGATATATTATAGAATTGTACACCTAAAACCTATATAATTTTATTAGCCAATGTCATCTCGATAAATTCAGTTTAAAAAAAATAACTCAACCACACATACTGGGCCAATTAACCTCCTGCTTGCATCACTCCTGGGTCCCTGTTGTGCTAAGAATCTGTCCCTTCTTTTGACTTAAATTACAAAAAACCTTCTCTTACCTTCACCTTGAAAGTCACCATTGTCATTATTAGTTGGGACAGTGCTGTGTGATCGTTAAATACAGGGGCTCTGGAGCCAACAACTTTGGAATGATTTCTTCTTACTCTGCTACTTGTTAGTTGTGTGGCTTAGAAAAAAATATTTTAAAAAATTATCATAATCACTGTTAGAAGCAACAACAGCAGGGCTATTTTATTCTAATGGATAATGGATGCAAGCCACTTGACCTAACCTGAATATACAGAAAAACTGAATTGAGTAAAAGGCTTTGACAGGTCTCCTCTTCTTCCAAGAGCTACAGTTTTGCTTTGGGTTTTTTTTGGATGACAAAACAGAACACTGGATTGGTCTGACTATAATTCTGAAGTTCTCTGGTTAGGGTTTTAAAATTTAAGACAATGTGATTTTAAAATTGTCTGTCCCCAGTATTTCCTATAAATCAGAAGTTAGGTCTAGAGTCTTGATTAATTAAGATTAAAATTTTGGACAAGAATACTTCATAGTTTTCTTGAACCTAAATTCCTACCCAGATTTTTTTATCCTTACTCAAGGACATTTTTTCATTGCTTTTAGAGAGAGGCAGGGAAAGAGAGAAAAACATGGATGTGAGAGAGAGGCATTGATTAATTGCTTTCTCATAGGCGCCCTGATCAGGTATCGAACCCACAACATTTCAGTCTATGGGACGATGCTCCAACTAACTGAGCTGTGCCAGCCAGGGCTAAATTTCTATACAGATTTAATTCTAGTCACTAACTCATTAGTTGTTTACCTCCTCATGATTCCTCTGTTTATCTCCACTGACTCAGTCACCCTTCAGGCCTCAGCTTAGACAACAATCTCTCAGGGAAGCTGCCTCTGTCCCTCCACACTAGGACATGGGCTCTTTTCAGGGCTGCACCAGAGAGAATTGTAATTACCTGTTTGTGTATCTGGATCCTCCACCAGTGAATGAGCTGCTTGTACACCTTTCCTTGCTCCAACTTCCCTGCCTTTCTCCTTCTTGATATCCGCCCATCCTTCAGTTTGAATGGTACACCCTCTAGGTCAGCTTTCCCCATGACACAGACCATATTCTCCTGTGCTTTTCTTTCATAGCATTTATCACATTATTTCTGGGTTTTCTTTTTCATGAATGTCTTTCTCATTTATTAGACTATCAACTCCTTGGAGGCAGGATCCATGTTTGCAATAGTGCCGTGTCCCCAGCACCTAGCATGGGACTCGACTCCTTGTAGCAGTTACTAAACATTTTGATTATTGTTGTTTGTAGCTTCAGTCTCTAGCCGGTACACCATGCCTTCCACAAGATTTTGTTGCACAGGTAGGTACACCAGTCCTTCACAGTATGAGAAAGAAAGGCAGGGAAATAAGTGTGCAAGGGGGCCAACAAGGTGGAAAAATAGGTTTCTATTACTTGTGAACTGTTCTTGCCAAAAGTGTTTAACTGGAATCTAATCAAGCCTCTAGACCTAACTTCCAGTTTACAGGAAATAAAGAGATAGAAGAATATTTCATAACACCATGAGGAAGCAATCAAAGACAGAAATTGCAAAACATTCTGTAAGACAACTGGCCTAAACAAAAGGTCATGAAAAGGAAAAAAAATGAGAAGAATTATTTTAGACTAAAAGACTACAGAGACATAACATCCAAATGTGTTATATGATTTTTGATTGAATTGTGATAGCAAAAAGGCAATTATGAAAGACATTTGGAGTACTATTGGAAAAGTTGGAATATGGATGTATATTAGATGATACTTTGGAATTATTGATGGAAGGTATACAGATGGTTGCTGTACAAGATTTTTTGTTTACAGTTTTTGGATGGCAACTGGGTCAGGTTTAATGAGATAATTTACATAGAGTCAAATTTAGAAATTTTAAATTTACATAGTATAACATATGATTAACAAACACATGCAGTTGTTTCCTCTTATCACAATCAGGAACTAGCATTTTTCTATTGTTCTCAAAATTCTCCCATGTCTCTCTGCAGTTAGTCCTTCATCCTACCCCAGCCTCTGGCTCCACAGATCTGCTCTCCATCCCTATAGTTTTGCCTTTTCCAGAGTGTCTTATAAACACCTTTTGGGTATGGCTTTTTTTAACTTAGTGTAATACTTTCTTAGGGGTGCTGTAACAAAGTACCACAACTAGGCAGCTTACACAATGGAAATTTATTATCTCACAGTTCTGGATGCTAGAAGTCCGACATCAAGTTTTCAGAAGGGACATGCTCTCTGGATAGCTCTAGGGGAGAATCTGTTCCTGCCTTTATCTCTGTGTCTGGTGTCACCAGCAATTCTTGGCATTCCATGTTTTACAGCTACATAACTCCAGTCTGCCTCTGTCACTGCATAGCATTCTCCCAGGATGCTGCCTTTGTCACTGCATGGCTTCTCCCTGTGTGTCTCTTACAAGGACCCACCACTCATACTGGAGTAAGGACCCACCCTATTCCAGTATGATCTCATCTTAACTAATTACATCTGCAATGACCCCATGTCTTTTTTCTAAAGAGTGAAATCACTAGCCTTTATTCAGCACTTACAGTGTGCCAGGCACTTAAGCTCTTTCTTTTATTTTGTACAGTGACCACGTTAACTAAATATTATCATCTCCTTTTATACACAAGAAAACTGAGGCTTGGAGAGGCTAGCGGCAGCCCGTGAGCATTCATCTAAGAGTCCTGGAATCAGGCAGTTGAGTCCATGCTGCAGTCCAGTGCCTAGCACACCATGTATTCATAAGGGATGGGCCCTGTTCTCTGTGCTTACCAGCAATGACGCTATTTCTAAATAAGGTCACATTTTGAGGTGTTAGGAGGTTAGGACTTTACTTTTTGGGAGAGAGGCATAATTGACTTCATGACATGTAGCATAATGCATTTGCGATTCCTCCATGTTTTTGCATGTATCAGTTTGCATGTTCCTTTGTATTGCTGTGTGGTGTCCCACTGTGTGGATGTACCACGTCTTGTTTGTTCATTTATCAGTAGAAGGACACTTGGCAATTATGAATAAATTCTATATTTGCATATAGAACTTTGCGTAAACACAAACTTTTACTTCCCTTGGGTAAATATTAAGAAGGGGCATATTTAATTCTAAAAGAAATTGTGAGACTTTTCCAAAGTAGTGGTACCATTTTCCATTCCCCTCAGCAATATGAGAGTTCCAGTCATCTACATTTTCACCAACACTTGATATTGTCAGTTTTTCTGATTATAGTCATTTTAATGCATATGTAGTGGTAGCTCATTGTTTTTTAAAAATATTTTTTGATTATGTTATTATAGTTGTCCCATTTTTTTCTCCCCTTTATTCCCCTCTGCCCTGTACCTCCCCTCCCACGTAGTGGTATCTCATTGTGATTTTAATTTTGTATTTCCCTAATGCCTTCTGTTCAGCATCTTTCCACATGCTTATTTGCCATTTATGTATCTTTAGATTATCTGTTTTCTTATTATTTAGTTTTGTGAGTTCTTCGTATATTCTGGGTACAAGTCCTTTATCAGATGTATCTTTAAAATACTCCTCTCAGTCTGTGGCTTGTTTTTTTATTTTTCTTAACAGTGTCCTTCAAGGAGCAGAGGCTTGTAGTTTCTTTTTATGGATTGACTTCCAGAATGGCAGAGTAAGGAGCTCAGCCAACCTCCTTAGCAAACAAATTGGTGAAAAATATTTTTTAAAAAAAACAGACTCTGGGAATTGTCCTAAGAGCATACCGCAAATGAATAAGCATTCACTGAAGAACATCTTTATCTCAAGCCGGCAGAGCTCCTGCCCAGAGCTCCTGGTCTGAGGTGGCAGCTAACCCCAGCAGGGGCGGGCTGCCAGCCTTCTCATCCCTCTCCCACCGCGCCTTGCTGCAAACGCTTGGTAGCAGGCAAGCGCAGCGGGGAGGACGGCTCGCCTTCTCCCACTCGGCCTTCATTCACAGAAACTGGATCACTCAAGCACTCCTGGAGAGAATGTCAAATGGTACAGCACTTTGGGAATCAGTTTGGCAGTTTCTTAAAAACCAAAACATACAACTAGCATACAACCCAGCAAGTGCAATCCTGGGCATTTATCCCAGAGAAATGAAGACATATGTTTAAATCAAAACCTGAACACATATGTTTATAGCAGCTTTATTTGTAATAGCTCAAAACTGGAAACAACCCAAATGTCCTTCAATAGATGAATGTTTAAACAAATTGGTATATCCATATGATGGAATACTCCTCAGAAACAAACTACAGATCATGCCAACAACCTGGATGAATCTCCAGAGGATTATGCCAAGTTGGGAAAAAATCCCAAAAGGGTATATACTGTATTATTTCATTCATATAACATTCTTGAAATGACAAAATTGTAGCAGTGAAGAACATATTAGTGGTTGCCAGGGATAAGAAGGGGTCGGAACAGGAGGGAAGTGGATGTGGCTATAAAAGGGCACTGGAGGGGGATCCTTGGGGTGATGAAAAAGTTCTGTGTCTTCACTGTATCAGTGTCGGTATCCTGGTTGTGATATTGTACTATTGTTTTGCAGAATGTTACCATGGGGAAAACTGAGTATAGGACACATAGATGTCCTCTACATTATTCCTGATAGCTATATGTAATGCTACAATTACCTCAAAATAAAAGCTTAATTTTTAAAAAATCGAAAAGGATTTGAATAGATATTTCTCCAAATGAGATATACAGACAGTGAATGAACACATGAAAAGATGTTTAACATCATGAGTCATCAGAAAAATGCAAATCAAAACCACAATGAGATAAGATAGCTATAACCAGCCCTGGCTGGTGTAGCTCAGTGGATTGAGTGCAGGCTGCGAACCAAAGGGTCACTGGTTTGATTCCCAGTCAGGGCACATGCCTGGGTTGCGGGCCACGTCCCCAGTGGGGGCCATTTGAGAGGCAACCACACATTGATGTTTCTCTCCCTCTCTTTCTTCCTCCCTTCCCCTCTAAATAAATAAATAAAACTCTTCTAAAAAAAGATAGCTATAACCAAAAGCCAGCCAATAACAAGTGTTCAGGAGGATTCAGAGAAGCTGAAATCTTTGTACATTGCTTGTGGGAATATAAAGTGCTGTGGCTCAGTGGATTGAGTGCTGGCCTGTGAACCAAAGGTTGCTGGTTTGAGTCCTACCCAGGACACGTGCCTGGGTTGTGGGCCAGGTCCCCAGTAGCGGGCGGGAAAGTGCAACCACACATTGATGTTTCTTTCCCTCTCTTTCTCCTTCCCTTCTCCTCTCTAAAAATCAACAAAAATCTTTAAAAAACTATAAAAAAATTCTTCCAGCCAAGATGGAGGCATAGGTAGACACACTGTGCCTCCTTGCACAACCAGAAGGACAACAAATTAAAAAAAAACAAACAATCAGAACTGACAGAAAATAGAACTGTATGGAAGTCCGACAATCAAGGAGTTAAAGAAGAAACATTCATCCAGACTGGTAGAAGGGGTGGAGACAGGCAGCCAGGTGGAGAGAACTAGCGGAAAGGTGGCGGCTGGCAGACCAGCAAGGCAGCAGATTGTGGACTGGGCAGTCCCACATTTGCATGCAGATAAACCAGGAGGAACAACTGGGGATTGAGACAGATGGTGCAACCCAGGGTTCCAGTGCGGGGGAAATAAAGCCTCAAAATATCTGACTGAAAACACCCATGGGGGTTGAGGCGGCAGTGGGAGAAATTCCCAGCCTCATAGGAGAGTTCATTGGAGACACCCACAGGGTCCTAGAATGTACACAAAATCACCCACATGGGAATCAGCACCAGAAGGGCCCAATTTGCTTGTGGGTAGTGGGGGAAGTAACTGAAAGCTGGGTGAGAGCAGGGCAAGCAGCATTGTTCCCTCTCAGACCCCCCCCCCCCACAGACAGCATCACAAGGCAGTGATGTGGGTTGCCCCACCCTGGTGAACACCTAAGGCTCTGCCCCTTATACGTAACAGGTGCGCCCTGACCGCCCCCCCCCCAAAAAAAGGCCCAAATGAAAGAACAGTTCAAAGTTCCAGAAAAAATATAACTAATCAACAAAGATAGCCAACCTATCAGATTCACAGTTCAAAACACTGGTGATCAGGGTGCTCCAGGAACTCACTGGGTACTTCAACAACATAAAAAAGATCCAGGCAGCAATGAAGGTTGCATTATGTGAAATAAACAAAAATCTACAGGGAACCAACCGTGACAGGAAGGAAACCAGCACTCAAATCAATGATTTGGAGCAGAAGGAAGAAAGAAACATTTAACCAGAACAAAATGAAGAAACAAGAATTTGAAAAACTGAGGAGAGGCTTAGGAACCTCAGGGACAACTTTAAATGTTTCAATATCCAAATCATAGGGGTACCAGAAGCAGAAGAACAGCAAGAAATTGAAAACTTATTTGAACAAATAATGAAGGGGAACTTCCCCAATCCGTCAGATGAAATAGACTTTCAGGAACTCCGGGAAGCTCAGACAGTCCCAAAGAAGTTGAACTCAAGGAGGAACACACAAAGGCACATCATAATTACATTAGCCAAGATAATGTAATTATAAGGAGAGAATCTTAAAAGCAGCAAGACAAAAGGCAAGAGTTACCTACAAAGGAGTTCCCATAAGACTGTCAGCTGATTTCTTAAAAGAAACCTTGCAGGCAAGAAGGGGCTGGAAAGAAGTATTCCAAGTCATGAAAGACAAGGACCTACATCCCAGATTGCTCTATCCAGCAAAGCTTTCATTTAGAATGGAAGGGCAGATCAAGTGCTTCCCAGATATGGTCAAGTTAAAGGAGTTCATCATCACCCAGCCCTTATTATATTAAATGTTAAAGGGACTTATCTAAAAAAAAGATAAAAATATGAACAGTAAAATGACAACAAACTCACAACTATTAATAACCAAACCTAAAAAAAAAAACGCAAACAACTAGAACAGGCACAGAATCACAGAAATGGAGATCACATGGAGGGTTATATCAGTGAGGTAGTGGGAGAGGGAGGGAAGAAAAGGTACAAAGAATAAGTAGCATAAATGGTAGGTAGAAAATAGACAGGGGGAGGTTAAGAATAGCATAGGAAATGTAGAAGCCAAAGAACTTATATGTACGACCCATGGACATTAACTAAAGGAGGGGAATGCCAGTGGGAGGGGGTGTGCAGGGTGGAGGGGAATAAAGGGGGGGAATGGGACAACTGTTATAGCATAATCAATAAAATATATTTAAAAATATGAAAAAATTAAAAAGTGCTGTTCTTCAAATTCATAAAGAGAATTACCATATAATCTAGTAATTCTATTCCTAGGTATATACCCAAGAGAAATGAAAATACACATTCACCAAAAACTATTTTTCAGCAATAAAAAGGAGTAACTAATACATGTCACAATGTGGATGAACCTTGAAAACATTCTAAGTCAAAGAAGCCAGCCACAAAAGATCACACCTTACATTTACAGTTATTTTGTATAAAATGTTCAGAATAGGCAAAGCTCAAGACAAAGCAGAAAGGGAGTTGCTTGGGGGCAACCTGTGTGATTACTAATTGGTATAAGTTTTTTTTTTGGAGAGAATGAAAATGTCTAAAATTGTGGTGATGGTTGTACAACCCTGTGAATTTACTAAAGATCACTGACATTTACCCTTTATGTGAGTAAATAGTATGGTACATGAATTATATCTCAATAAAGCTAAACCAGAGAGAATCAAGCTTGAATCCAAGCTTTTTCTTCAGTACTTTTTAAAAAAACTTTATTTGAAAAGAATTTCAAGGTTACAGAAAATTGTAAGATTCACCAATACCAACACTTTTGCCTGTTTTATAGGTTAAATCCCATCTGCTTCGGTCTCATGTATTCATTGCCTTTTTTTGTAGGTCTGGATTTCAGATTGCATTGTTTACCCCAGTAGTTCTCAGTGGAACATCTGGCAATGTTTGGAGACATCTGGGGAGTGGCTGCTACTGGCATCTAGTGAGCCAAGGCACAGGATGTTGCTAAACATTCTAGAATGCACAGGGCAGCACTGCCACCGAAAGCTTATCTGAAACCTGCTGTACTCTGGTGTATATTTATCGAAAAGAGAAATATTATAGTCTGGTTAAACAGAATGGGGATTTTATTTTCAAATTAGGGTTTGGGAGCATTGAGTGTGTGTATCTCATATGATTTATTTATTAGCTGGTCTTTCAGTTGGTGGTTCTCCCACCCTAAACATTTGCCTGTTGCCTGTGAGGGCAGGAGCCAGACATAAGGTGCTAGAGTATCTGAACAGTGCTGTAAACTAATGGGCACTTAAGTATTTGGAAAAAAGGATAGGGCAGCAGCTGGGAAGTCAGGTGGCAACATT
The DNA here is from genome assembly GCA_028533065.1 of Trachops cirrhosus. Lineage (NCBI taxonomy): Eukaryota > Metazoa > Chordata > Mammalia > Chiroptera > Phyllostomidae > Trachops > Trachops cirrhosus. Next base: position 109,618,840 of record CM052543.1, on the reverse strand, counting down.
AACAAAGCCCAGGCGGGCAATAAAGACTGTCGTTTGGGAGATCTGGATCCAGACTGAGGCAGCCCTGTCATAGCACTGGGATAAACCACAATCACAGAACTTAAAGGATACAATAGGTCATTTCACATGTGACGTTTTCCTAATGTGTTTTCTTCATGAAATGGTAGCACTGAGGCCATTCCCAGAGGTTGAGTGCTTGAGGGAGTTACTACATGCTAGAATATCTTTTATTCTTTAATTAAAAAATATTGAATTTATTGAGGTGACATTGATTAATAAAATTATATAGGTTTCAGGTGTACAATTCAGGTGTATAATGTATTGTATGTTCACCATCCCAAGTCAAGTCTCCTTCTGTCACCAATTATCCCCGTTTACCCTCTTCTATCTCCTCCTACACCTTTTCCCCTCTGGTAATCACTATACTGTTGTGTGGGCCTATGAGTTTTTTTTTCTTAATCTCTTCACCTTTTTCACCCAGCTCCCCAAAACCCTTCTCCTCTGACAGCTGTCAGTCTGTTCACTGTATCTATGAGTCTGTCTCTATTTTGTTTGTTTATTTTGTTCATTAGATTCCACATATAAGTGAAATCATATGGTATTTGCCTTTCTGTGACTGCCTCTGGTCCATCAATGCTGTGGCAAAAGGTTAAGATTTCTCTCTTTTTTTACAGGTGAGTAATATTCCATTGTGTAAATACAGCACAGCTTTTGTATCCACTCATCTACTGATGAGCACTTAAGCTGCTTCCAAATCTTGGCTGTTGTAAATAATGATAATGCTGCAATGAACATAGGGGTGCATATATTCTTTCAAATTAGTGTTTCAGATTTCTTTGAATATAGTCCCAGAAGTGGAATCACTGGGTCATAAGGCAGAGCCATTTTTAATTTTTTGAGGAGACTCTATACTGTTTTCCACAGTGGTTGCACCAATATGCAATCCAACCAATAGTGCACAAGGGTTCCCTTTTTTCCACACACTCACAACACTTGTTTGTTAAGTTATTAATGACAGCCATTCTGATAAGTGTGAAGTGATATCTCATTGTGGTTTTAATTTATGTTTCTTTAATAATTAGTGACTTTGAGCATCTTTTCATATGCCTATTGGCCATCTGGATTTGGAGAAGTGTCTATCCAGGTCCTTTGCCCATTTTTAATTGGATTGTTTTGGGGGGGTTGCTGTTGAATTGTGTAAGTTCTTTATAAATTTTGGATATTATTCCCTTATCAGATGTACCATTAGTGAATATGTTCTCCCATTCTGTGGGTTGTCTTTTCATTTTGCTGATGGTTTCCTTTGCTGTGAAAAAACTTTTTAGTTTGATGTATTCCCATTTGCTTACTTCTGTTGTTTTTTTCCTTGTCTGAGGACACATATCAGAAAAAATATTGCTACAAGGAATGTCCAAGATTTTACAGGCTATGTTTTCTTCTAGGATTTTTATGTTTTCAAATCTAACACTTAAGTTTTAAATTCAGTTTCAGTTTATTCTTGTGTATGGTGTAAGAAGGTGGTCTAGTTTCATTTTTTTTTGCATGTATCTGTCCAATTGTCCCAACATCATTTATTAAATGGACTATCCTTACTCCATTGTATGTTCTTGCCTCCTTTGTCAAATGTTAATTGACCATGAAGGCATGGGTTTATTCCTGGGCTCTCTATTCTGTTCCATTGCTCTATATGTCTGTCTTATGCCAGTACCATGCTGTTCCAATTGCTTAGGACTTGTGGTATAGTTTGATACCAGGAAGTGTGATCCCTCCAACTGGTTCTTCTTTCTCAAGATTGCTATGGCTATTTGGGATCTTTTGTGGTTCCATAAAAATTTTTGGAATATTTGTTCTAGTTCAGTGAAATATGCCATTGGTATCTTGATAGGAATTACATTGAATCTATAGATTGCTTTGGGTATAGTGTACATTTTAATGATGTTGATTCTTCCTATCCATGAACACAGTATATGATTTCACTCATTTGTATCTTCTTCAGTTTCTTTCTTCAGCATCTTATAATTTTCCAAGTACAGGTCTTTTATATCCTTGGTTAAATTTATTCCTAGATATTTTATTTTTATTTTAAAAAATATTTTACTTATTTACTTTTAGAGAGAGGGGAAGGGAGGGAGAAAAACATTGATGTGAGAGAGAAACATCAATTGGTTGCATCTCACATGTGCCTGCAACCCAGGCATGTGCCTGATCTGGAATAAACTGGCAACCTTTTGCTTTGTGAGATGACACCCAACAAACTGAGCCACACCAGTCAGGGCTAGAGTTGTTTTGTTTGTTTTTTAAAGCGACTGTGAATGGGATTGTTTTCTTACTTTCCCTTTCTGATAGTTCATTACAGTAATATAAACTGATTTCTGGATATTTATTTTGTATCCTGCTACTTTACTGAATTCATTTATCAGTTCTAGAAGTTTTTTGGTGGACTATGTAGAGTACTCTATATGCAGTATTATGTCATCTGCAAATGATGACAGTTTTATTTCTTTCTTTCCAGTTTGGATGTCTTTTACTTCTTCTTCTTGTCTGATTGCTGTGGCTAGGATTTCTTGTACTGTGTTGAATAAGAGTGGTGAAAGTGGACATCCCTGTCTTTTTTCCAATATTAAGAGAAATGATTTTAGTTTTCACCCATTGAGGATGATGTTAGCTGTGGATTTGTCATGTATGACCTTTATTACATTAAGGTATGTTCCTTCTATTTCCACTTTGCTGAAAGTTTTTGTCATCATTCTTTGCTGGATTTTATCAGATGATTTTTTGGCATCTATTGATATGATCATGTTATTTTTATCCTTCATTTTCTTTATGTGGTGTGATTTGCAGATATTGTACTAACCTTGCATTCCTGGAATAAAGGAATAAAGAATCAAGGAATTCCCAGTTGATCATGGTGTATGATCTTTTTAATGTGTAGCTGGATCCAGCTTGATAATATTTTGTTAAGGATTTTAGCATTTATATTCATTAGGGATATTGATCTCTATTTTTTTCTTTGTAGTGTCCTTATCTGGTTTTGGAATTAGGATAATGCCTCATAAAATGAACTTAGGAATCGTCCTTCCTCTTGAATTTTTTGAACACTTTGAAAAAGATAGGTGTTAGCTTTTCTTTGAATGTTTGGTAAAATTCACCTGTGAACCATCCAGTCCAGGACTTTTGTTGGGAGTTTTTTGATTACTACTTCAATTTTATTAGTTGTAATCACTCTTTTCAGATTTTCTGATTCTTCCTGATTCAGTTTTGGAAGATGGTATGTTTCTAGGAATTTATCCATTTTGTCCAGATTGTCTAATTTGTTGATATATAGTTGTTTGTAATATTTTCTTACAATCCCTTTTATTTCTGTGGAGTCAGTTCTTATTTCTCTTTAATTTCTGATTTTATTTATTTGGATTGTCTTGTTTTTTCTTGATGAGTCTGGTTAAAGGTTTGTCCATGTTGTTTATCTTTTCAGAGAACCAGCTCTTAGTTTCATTGATCTTTCATATTAGTGGTGTTCACCAAGTTGAGAGAGGTTCAAACTCAGTGCCAGTGCTTGGTCTGAGGCCACTGAGCAAAAGCGCCAGGGTATACCAAGTTTAATTGCCATTCACCAGATGCCTCCAGACCTTTGTTGCAGGGCAGGATCTCAGGGAGTCATCAGGGTGAGGCCAGTAGAGTTCATCAGGCCCAAAGAGACCAAGATAGGGCTGTGTGAAGGGAGTGCTCTGTTGGTCAGCATGGGAGGGAAAAACGGCCCCCATCTTAGAGTCACAGAACTCAGTCTGTCCAAGAATCTGCTAGGAGCTGGAAGCTCAACAGGTTAGGACTGCTAGGATGTCTCTGTATCAACTAGCTAAGGCTTCTTAGTAGATAGGCCCCTCCCAGTTTCACATGCTAGGCCTGTGCTGGGTTCTATGGGTCTCCAAAGAATATGGGAACCATAACGGGGAACTTATCTTTTCTGAAAGACCTTTGCATAGGAAGTTGAAGCTTTCATCCACCATTAGTTATATGTACTATGATGGGTCTTGGTGGGTGTAGGAATAAGGTGCTGATCATGAACTCCTGAATCTTTTATTTCTGCACATTCCCAGGATGTCTGAGGAAAGTATCCTTCTCAGAGAGGGTACTAAGCAATTTCATTAGATATTTTAATCTGTATTATATCCCAGGCACTGCATGAGGCATATTAATGGACAAGAGGTCCCTAACCTCAGGTAGCATATATTGTATTAACAAGAGTACTTCAATATATGCTTATTCAGCAGTTGATGTTTCTCGCTGAGAAACTGGCCTTAACACATTTTTGCTCATTGTCATCAGAAAGTTTTCAAGAACAACAATGCTTGTCTATGGGAGCAACAAAGTGGCCAACTGTTGCATTTTCTAGAAGGGTTAATAGCCATCAGCTGGAGTCTTAGACTACTGGAAAATCTTTCTTAAGATGCTTATTTAAGTGGATAAGCCACTAACAGCTCAGTAATTGAACAAAATAGTAAAATAGAAAATATGTAAAAATCAAATTGTATGTGTCTAAATTGAACATAAAACTTTGAAGACATATGGGAAATTCAAATGATGGCTTTGTAAAAGAGTATAGTTACATTTGAGTATTAGAAGCTAAGAACATTCTTGAAAGCAAAATATAATCATTGTGGATGATAAATACTAATTTGGCTATACCTATTTTCCTACTCCTTTTATCTAGTTTTGGTTCTATTTTCCTCTTTGTTGTTCTGTTTTATGTAGGAATTTTTTATAATTTTTTAAAGCTTCTTTTGGAGTAGTGTGGAATATAAATAAATACTTTTTTTGAAAAATAATACCAGAGTGTAAACAATAGGTGTCCCCGTGGTGAAGGTCAGAAAGGACAGGATTGGAGAAAGAATGCCAGGAAGGACAGAAAGTCCCGTGATAGCATTATGCCTGTATGAGTTCCGGACCACAGTGTTCTGTTATTACAGACAAAACTAACCTTTGTCTAAAGAGTTATTTTGTTTAAAGCCAAATATTTTTGAGACATCAAGGCCCCCTACTCCTTAGGTAACTGAGATCCAGTTGAACTATACAGTAACATGGTTTTATCTATATTCACAGCTGTCAGTGAATGGGGCTTAATGCCCTGGCTAGGTACAATAGACAGAAGTTGAGGAAAATTAGAACCGAACTTGGATAATAATCTAGGAATCTACTTTAACAAAATTTACTAAAAAGGGATAGAGTGCTCTCTCAGGTTGAAAATCAGTTCCATTTTGCCACAGGGGGCACTTTGTTAGCTTTGTCCTATTTCTTTTCAAAACACATGCAGAATCTGAATCCCTTTTAGGATACCCAGAGAGTAAATGCCATTTCTTTACCTGGAGTTTCAAACAGCTGACTTTGAGCCTCTGCTGGATCCAGATAATGATTTCCTTCCCTACCCCTTTCACAGAGCTGTTTCTTTCTTGTTTTTTTTTTTTTAATTGCCCTCTAGGTGCCGCAGAGATTTCCCTGACAACAGGTTCTTGTTAGGGGCTCAGGGTTTATCAAAGAAACACACATCATTACTAGTCAGTCCATAGGGTTTATAGTGATGACTTTGGAGGAACAGGCTTTCTCTCCTGCTTTAGTCTTGCCTCTCCATGCTCTTGTATGCAGGAGCTGGGCCTGCTTCATATTCAAAGAGCCTAACTTGGACCAGGCACAAAGATGTTTATGTCTTTCCAAAAGAAAGCATGTACACATCTAGCTGAATGGCTAAAACAAAGTGATAACACCAAATGCTGACAAAGATGCAGGAAAACTGAATCACTCATACATTGCTGGTGAGAATATAAACTGGTAAAGCCATTCTGGAAAACAGTTTGGCAGTTTCTTACAAAACTAAACACTTACTTATCACATGACCCAGCAATTGAATTCCTTGAATATTTATCTGAGAGTAATAAACACCCTATGCTCACACACACACAAAGACTTGTACATGAATGTTTATAGCAGTTGTATTCACAATAGTTAAAAAGCAGGAGTAACCTAGATGTCCTTCAACAGATGAATGGTTAAACAAACTTTGGTAGTGCTATATCCTAGAATACTATGCAGCAATAGAAAGGAATGAACTATTGATACACAGAGCAACTTGGATGGAACTCAAATTATGCTGAGTCCAAAAAAATCCAGGTCATCCAAAAAGTTACACTTTGTACATTGCAGTTTATGTAACATTCCTAAAATAATGAAACTGTAGAAATGGAGAACAGATCAGTGGGTACCAGGGATTAGGGATGTAGGAAGAAAGAACAGGACGGAGATGGGTGTGGTCATAAAAGGCAACAAGAGAAGTCCTTGTGCTTATGTGGCTGTTCTGTATCTTGACTGTGGTGGTAAACACACAAACCTAATCATGTGATTAAATTGTATGTGCACACACACAAATGTGTACAAGTTAAACTAAAGAAATCTGAATAAAATTGGTGGGTAGTGATGTCAATATTCTGGTTGTAATATTGTTTTTCAAGATGTTAGCCTTGGGGGAAACTGGGTAAATGGTACATAGGTCTCTCTGTATTCTTTCTTACAACTGCATGTAAATCTATAGTTAATTAAAATTTCAATAGCCATTCATGAAGAAAGCTCAGAAAACTTGGAATAGAAGGGAACTTCCTCAAGTGGACAAAGATCACCTACAAAAGACCTACAGTTAACACCATACTTAACACTGAGAAGCTGAAAGATTTCCCTCTATGATTAAGAACAAGGCAAGGAAGTTCCTTCTCACTACTTCTATTGAATGTTGTACTGAAACTCCTAGCTAGTGCATTATGGCAAGAAGAGGAAATAAAACATGTATAAATTAGAACGGGAGAAATAGAACTCTTCACAGATGACATGAAAATCCCAAAGAACCAACAAAAACACCTCCTAGATCTAATAAGTGAGTATAGCAAAGTCGTGGGATGCAAAGTTAGTATACAAAAGTCACTTGCTTTCCTATATGACACCAGTGAACTATTGGAATTTCAAATTTCAAAAAGCAATTCCATTTATAATAGCACCCAAATAAATGAAATACTTAGGTATAAGGTTAACAAAATATGTCCAGAACACTGGTCATATTAGAAAACACTGATGAAAAGAAATAAAAGAAGATCTAAATAAATGAACATATAGTCTATGTTCATGGTTTGGAAGAATCAATATTGTTAAGATGTCAATACTTTCCAACTTAATCTGTAGCTTCAATATAATCAAAATAAAAATCTCAGCAAGCTATTTCATAGATAAAAACAAAATGATTCTTTCTTTTTTATTTATGTTCAAGTACAGTTGTCTCTGTTTTTCCCCCACTGCTCCCCTCTGCCCCACCCATCCCCACCTCCCACCCTCCATCCAACCCCTCTTTGGCTTTGTCCATGGGTCCTTTATACATGTTCCTTGACCACCCTTCTCCTTTTTTCCCTCGTTATCCCCTCCCCATCCCCCTCAAGGTACTGTCAGCTTGTTCTTTATTTCAATGTCTCTGGTTATATTTTGCTTGCGTATTTGTTTTGTTGATTAGGTTCCACTCATAGGTGAGAGCATATGGCATTTGTCTTTTACCACCTGGTTTATTTCACTTAGCATAAATGCTCTCCTGATCCATCCATGCTGTTGCGAAGGGTAGGAGCTCCTTCTTTCTTTCTGCTGTGTAGTATTCCATTGTGTAAATGTACCACAGTTTTTTGATCTCCTCTTTTACTGATGGGCAGGTAAGTTGCTTCCAGCACTTGGCTATTGTAAATTGTGCTGCTATGAACATTGGAGTGCAAAGGCTCTTTTGGATTGGTGTTTCAGAGTTCTTAGAGTATAATCCCAGCAGTAGAATTGCTGGGTCAAAAGGCAGTTCAATTTCTAGTTTTCTGAGGAAGTTCCATACTGTTTTCCACAGTGGCTGCACCAGTCTGCATTCCCACCAACAGTGTACTAGGGTTCCCTTTTCTCCATGACCTTGCCAGCACTTGCTGTTTATTTGTTTATAATGGCCATTCTGATTGGTGTGAAGTGGTATCTTTTCATGGTTTTAATTTGCATCTCTCTGATGGCTAGTGATGCTGAGCATCCTTCCATATGTTTCTGGACCCTCTGTATGTCCTCCTTGGAGAAGTGTCTGTTCAGGTCCTTTGCCCATTTTTTAATTGGGTTGTTTGTCTTCCTGGAGTGGAGTCATGTGAGTTCGTTATATATTAGAGATCAAACCCTGTCTGAGGTATCATTGGCAAATATATTTTCCCATATGGTTGGTTCCCTTTTCATTTTGCTGATGTTTTCTTTAGTTGTGTAGAAGTTTTTTATTTTGTTGAAGTCCTATTTGTTTACTCTTTCCTTATGTCCCTTGCTTTAGGGGACATTGGTGAAAATATTGCTATGTAGAATATATGACATTTTCCTGCCTATGTTCTCCTCTAGGACTTTTATGGTGTTGTGACTTATAGTTAAGTCTTTTGTCCATCTTGGGTTTATTTTTGTGTGTGGTGTAAGTTGGTGGTTGAGTTTCATTTTTTTGCATGTAGCTGTCCAGATCTCCCAACATCATTTACAACAAATTGATTCTAAAGTTTGTATGTAAAGGCAAAGGACCTAGAATAATCAAACACAATGCTGAAGAAAAAGAACAAAGTTGGAAGGCTAATGTTACCCAATTTCAAGAGTTATTATAAGGCTTCAATAATCAAGACAACATGGTACTGATGAAAGAATAGACACACAGATCAATGAAAAAAATACAGAACCCAGAAATAGGCCCACACAAATGTAACCACCTTACTTTTGACAAAAGAGCAAAGGTGACTCAATGGAGAAAGGATAGTCTTTTCAATACATGGTGACTGAACAAATGACAAAGGATGTCCATATGCAAAGAAACAAACCTAGACACAGACCTTTCACCTTCTATGGAAAGTAACTAAAATGGATTATAGACTAAAATATAAAATGTAAAACTGTAAAACTTCTTAAAGATATAGGAGAAAATCTTTATGGCCTTAGGTCTAGTTATGAAGTTTTTTTAAAAAAAGATTTTATTTATTTACATTTAGAGAGGGGGAAGGAGGGAGAAAAAGAGAGTGAAACATTGATGTGAGAGAGAAACATTGATTGGTTGCCTCCCTTACGTGCTCCGACTGGGTACTGAACCCACAACCCAGGCAAGGAATTAAACCAGCGACTTTATGCTTTGCCAGATGACACCCAACCAACTGAGCTACACTGGTCAGTTTTTAAACACAACAACTATAGCATTATCCAGGAAAGAAAAATTAATGTTTGACTTTATTAAATTAAAAATGTCTTCTTTGCAAAAGACACTTAAAACAATGAAAAAACAATCCAAGAACTTAGAGAAAATATTTGCAAAGCACATACCTGATACAGGACTTGTATATAAAGTATACAAAAATATATCTAGAACTCAACAATAAGAAAACAACCCAGTTAAAAAATTAACAAAGGAACTGAACAGATATCTCACCAAAGCAGACCTACAAGTGGTAAATAAGTATATGAAAAGATATTCAACATCATTTGTCATTAGGAAATTTCAAATTACAACAACAAGGTAATACTACCACATACTTATTAGAATGGCTTTAAAAAAAGACTACCCCAAAACTGAATACCAATTGCTGGAGAAGGTAAGGAGAAACAGGAACTCTTGTTCATTGTTGGAAATCCAAAGTGGTTTTGGAAGACAGTTTAGCAATTACTTATAAAACTAAACATGGTCTTATCAGATGATCCATTAATTGTGCTTCTAATTTGAAAACTGGTCCCCCAAACTGCTTCAAAAATTATGGCCACACAAAAACCTGCATGTGAATGCTCACAACAATTCGATTCATAGCTACCAAAACCTGGAAACAGCCAACATGTCCTTCAGTAGGTGAATGGTGAATGACTAAACAGTGGGATATTTTTTTAAAAGAGCTTATTTATTTATTTTTAGAGAGAGGGGAAGGGAAGGAAAGACAGAGAAACATCAATGTGTGGTTGCCTATTGCATGCCCCACGCTGGGGACCTGGCCCACAACCCAAGCATGTGCCCTGACTGGGAATTGAACTGCCATCCCTTGGTTTACAGGCCTGCACACAATCCACTGAGCCACACCAGGCAGGGTAAACAGTGAGATAGTATGCAGCAATAAAGAAGAAACAAAGTGTTCAAGACACCGATGAATCATAAATGCATACTACTAAGTGAAAGAAGTCAGTCTGAAAAAAAAAAACCCCAATGTACTATACAACTCCAATTATGGAACTCTGGAAAAGGCAAAACTAAAGAGATGGTAAACAGATCAGTGGCTGCCAGGTGTTCAGGGTAGGGGAGGATTAAAAAGGTGAAAAAGGGGAATTTTTTAGGGCAGTGAAATTATTCTGCATGGTGCTATAATGGTGAATATAAGACATTAGTATTTTTTTCAAAACCCATAGAGCTTTGCATCACAAAGTAAATATTGAGGTATGCAAATGTAAAAAATCATCTAGGAGTTTAGAGATCCTATGATGGAATACAGAATGTGATTAAAGAATATAAATATATTCCAACTGTATGAAACAACCTCACTGAAGGAGGTAGGAAAACAAGGTACTGACCTCAGTGATTTTGGAAATGAGAGGAGTCTGTGAGACTAAAAGCAAAGGGAACTGTACGTAAGTACCATTTCCCATGGGGGTATGGGTTAGCAATTCTGAAACCACTGTGCATGTACTTTACTGGAATTGAAGAATTAAATAAATGAATGATGGGTGATGGGAACCAGGCTGTTGTTGGAGTGGGAGATTACAGATAAGCAAGGGGAAGAGTCTAGAATTATCCAAATATACAAAAATATACACAAATACTTCTGAAACTCAACAGTAAGAGCTAGAAATATCAGTATAAACTCATGTTTAGCTTAATATGGGTACAAGAGGTTACTTTAGGTACAACATAAAGATATATATATATATATATATATATATATATATATGGGTTAGTATACACACCTATATTTATTTGCTCTGTCAGTTGGGAGAACCTAAAAGAAATGAGATTCCAGTAGCAATAAACACACCTAGATCCCAGCTCTTGGTTTCTAACTCACCAATAAAAGGAATCAGGGCTTCATGGAGAAAAGGCTGATACTAGGAATAGGACAGGAAAGATACAATTTGAGCCTAGAGCATTTTCTAGTGCCAGAAAGTAAAAAAACAAAAAAGAACCCTTCCACAAAAAAAAACACCAAATTTTTTTAAAAAAACAACCCACAGTGATGGTCATATGTCAGAGGGATATAGGAGCCAAATGAAAGAGCTCCTAATGGCCAAAGCTGGAACAATTTGAGCAATAAAATGAATAAAGTAGTATTGTATTGTTACCCTAAGTATAAAATAAATATTCATGAGTCCATGCTGATATAAATAAATGATTGAATAAATTAATAAATTGGGTAGTTTAGATATATCTCCTATACAGAAGAATTGCAAATAATTGATGTAGATACTGTGCTTATAAGAGGGTGGAACACATTTCCCACTCCTTAAATGTGGGCTGTGCACAGTGACTTTCTTCCAAAGAGCACAGTATGAAAAGAGTGAGAAAAAAAAAGGAGTAACTTTACAGTAGAGAAATCTGAAAACACTGTCTCAGCCAGGTGTTAAGAGTGACATCAGCAGGGACAAGTCATATTGGTAGTATGTTCCCTTATTATGATGTGGGGAGGATGGGACTTACCTCTCTGGTTTTCCTCCCCAAAGCACTTTACCCCAGTATAACCACGAGGAAAACATCAGACAGATTACAATTGACAGACATTCTACAAAACATCAGAGCAGGACTCCTTAAAATTCGTAAGGGTCATCAAAAAACAAGGAAAGTCTGAGAAACAGCAGCAGTCAAGCAAGGCCTGAGATATGACTACAGACATAATGTATCCTGGATGGAATCCTGATAAAGGAAAGGGACGGCAGGGAGAAAACGCGGAAATCTCAAGTATGGATTTCAGTTAAATAGAATGGATCAAAATTGGTACATTAATTGTGTCAAATGCACCATACTCATGAGAAATGCTAGTGGTAGGGAAACAGGATATGGGTGTGTATAAGCACTCTCTGTACTATCTTCACAATAATTTTGTTAATCTAAAGCTATTCTAAAAATAAAAATTTATTTTAAAATAAAAGGGCTGGGCATGGTCCCTCCACAGCCCTAGAGAGTGTCCCATGCACCTGTGCCCAGAATGGGGGCGCCACCGCACCCTGGCTTTCCCCTCGTCATTTTCCTCTCCACCCACACCCAAATGCGCTTGTGCAGAGGACTCAGTGCTGAGGTTGTCTACAGCCCCTGGGGAGACTGTGGGATAGTCACCATCATCATTGCCAGAAAGAGCAATTTATGGCTTTGTTCTTAAGCTCTTAATTTGACTTCACATTATATTTCCTGTGGGCTTTTATTCCTGAATCTTGGCTGAACTCTTTAGCTTAAACTTTTGGTCTCAAAAATATTGGACAGTTGCATTACCTATATATCTCCTTTTTTCTATAGTAACTGGTTACAACAACCACCTATGTACTCTTTTATTTTTTAATCTAGAGGACTTTTGTTTTTAAGTATATTTTATTGATTATGCTATTACAGTTGTCCCATTTTTTCTCCCTTTATCCCCCTCTACCTTGCACCCCGCCTCCAGTACTTCCCTCCTTTAGTTCATGTCCATGGATTGTACACATAAGTTAGTTGGCTTCTCTATTTCCTATACTATTCTTAATCTCCCCTATTTTGTGCCTACCAATTATGTTTCTTATTCCTTGTAGCTTTCCCCCCATTCTCCCCTTCCCTCTCCCCACTGACACAACGCTCCAGGTCACAGGTGGCAAACACAAGGCCTGTGGGCCAAATCCGGCTCTCCGCCTTGTTTTATCTGGCCTGGCACCTTGTTTCTATCCGGTGGCAGTGCTGAGCTCTCGCTTAACTGTTAAGGAGTAGTTACATTTATACAGCCCTAAAATTACATTCGGCCCTTTGAAGGCAACTGCAAGGCTAATTGCGGCCACTGGTGAAAATGAGTGTCACACCCCTACTCCAGGTGATCTCCATTTCTGTGATTCTATTCCTGTTGTACTTGTTTGATTAGTTTTTGTTTTTTCTTTTTAGGGTCAGTAGTTGATAGTTGTGAGTTTGTTATCATTTTACTGTTCATAGTTTTTTATCTTCTTTTTCTTAGATAAGTCCCTTTAACATTTCATATAATAAGGGGTTGGTGATGATGAACTCCTTTAACTTGACCTTATCTGAGAAGCACTTGATCTGCCCTTCCCTTCTAAATGAAAGCTTTGCTGGATAGAGCAATCTTGGATGTAGGTCCTTGTCTTTATGACTTTAAATACTTCTTTCCAGCCCCTACTTGTCTGTAAGTTTTCTTTTGAGAAATCAGCTAATAGTCTTGTGGGAATTTCTTTGTAGGTAACTCTCACCATCTCTCTTGCTGCTTTTAATATTCTCTCCTTATCTTTAATCTTGGGTAACTTAATTATGATGTGTCTTTGTGTGTTTCTTCTTGAATCCAACTTCTTTGGGACTCTCTGAGCACCCTGGACTTGCAAGTCTAGTTCCCTCGCCGGATTAGGGAAGTTTTTCCTTCATTATTTGTTCAAATAAGTTTTCAATTTCTTGCTGTTCCTCTTCTCCTTCTGGCACCCCTATGACTCAGATGTTGTAATGTTTAAAGTTGTCTCAGAGGGTCCTCAGCCTCTCCTCATTTTTTTAAATTCTTGTTTCTTCATTCTGTTCTGGTTGGATGTTTATTTCTTCCTCTTGTTACAAACCGTTGATGTGAGTCTGGGTTTCGTTCCCTTCACGGTTGGTTCCCTGTATAATTTTCTTTATTTCACTTTGCATCGCCTTCACTTCTTCCTCTATTTTGTGACCATATTCAGCCATTTCTTTGAGCACCCTGATTACCAGTGTTTTGAACTCTGCATCTGATAGGCTGTCTATCCCTTCCTCGATTAGTTCTGTTTTTGGAGTTTTGATCTGTCCCTTTATTTGAGCCATATTTCTTTGTCTTGGCACCCCTGTTGTGTTGTAAGGGGTGGAGCCTTAGGTACTCACCAGGGCAGGACAACCCATTTCACTGCATTGTGGCTCTGTATATGGGGGAGGGGTCAGAGAGGGAACAGTGCCACGTGCTCAGCTCTTGCCCCACTTTCTGTCACTTCCCTCACTTCCCAGAAGTGGACTGTGCCCTTTCAGTTGATGATTCCCAGGTAGGTGGGAGTCTCCCATGCACTTCCTGTGAGACTGGGAGTTTCTCCCACCAACACAACCCCACAAGTTTTTACAGCCACAGGCTTTGAGGCTTTCTTTCCCTGCCCTGGAACCCTGGGTTGTGCGGTTTGTCTTACTCCCCAGTTGTCCTCTTGGCTTAACCGCCCAGTCTGCCAGCCACTGCCTTGCCTCATGTCCTTTCCCTGCAGCTTCCTGTCTCCGCCCCTCCTACCAGTCTGGATGAATGTTTCTTTTTTAACTCCTTGGTTGTTGGACTTCCATGCAGTTTGATTTTCTGGCAGTTCTGGTGTTTTTTGTTTTTAAATTGGTTGTTACCCTTCTTTTGGTTGTGCAAGGAAGTGAAGCAAAGTGTATCTACCTACACTTCCATCTTGGCCAGAACTCCCTCCAGCTATGTACTCTTATTTAGAGTTAACAAGATGAGTACCAGTTTACTCAACTCCATTCATAACAAGAACTATGCTAAAAATCAACAGCAGGAGAAATATCAAGAGAGGCCATCCCAGCATTATGAGATATTCCTTTTCATGAAGTAAAGCAAATAGTCTTTCTTTCATCCAAAGAACACCAAAAACCAAATTATATGTAGACATACTGACACCAACCATTTGTGTAAATGTTTTTGAAATAATAATTTTGACCATAATTACTTTAACTATCTCTCACATTAATACCTAATATTGAGATTAAAAAAAGAAAAGTTGAACTTCTCTTAGATTGTTATATTTATACTGTAAATGTTCTTATATATTAGTTATTAATGGACATGACAAAAATACTGTACTACAAAAAATAAATAAATAAAAGGGATGAATTATTGGTACATAGAACTTGGATGGACCACAAGGGAATTATGCTGAGTGAAAAAAGCCAAACTCAGAAAGTTACATTTATACAACACTGTATGTAACATATGACAATTTATGTTAAAATTTTGAAATAAACTAGAGATAAAGAACAGATTGCTGGTGGCTAGGGTTTAGGGATAAAGGGAAAAGGGAGGGCATGAGTACAGACAGGTAGCAGGAAGGAACCATGTGATGATGAAACAGATCTGTATCTTGACTGTAGAGGTGATTATACACATAATGCATAATGAAATATACACATGTGATAAACTGCACAGGACTACACACTCACACACACATATGGGTGAAGGTAAAGTTGGCGAAATTGGGATAAGCTTTATGAATTGCACTAATGTCATTCTCCTGGTTGGGGTATGGTACTATAGTTATGGAAGGTGTTACCATTGGGGGAAATAAATAAAGAGTAAATGGAATCTCTCATTACATTTTAAAAGGCATTAGCTGTTGCTATTATGCATTCTTTTTTCTTATGGACATATAATTCATATACCCTAAAATTCACCCTTTAAGCAGGGGTGTCCAACCTTTTGGCATCTCTGGGCCACACTGGAAGAAGAAGGGTAGTCTTGGGCCACACATTAAATACATTGCAACACATAATCACAAAAAAATCTGATAATGTTTTAAGTAAATTTACAATTTTGTGTTGGCGAATTCATGGCCATCCTGAGCTGCATGCGGCCCATGGGCCTCAGGTTGGACACCCCTGTAAGCACTTTAGTATAGTCACAGTTTTGCTACAATCACCATTAATTTTAGAACACTTTCATCACCCCAAAAGAAACCCCATATGCATTAGTAATCACTCCCCAGTCTCCCTTCCTCTGTCCTCTAGAAACCACTAATTTCTGTCTCTGTTGATTTGCCTATTCTTGTTATTTCACATAAGTGTAATCATACATTACGTGTTCTTTTGTGGTTGACATCTTTCACCTGGCATGTTTTCAAGATTCATCCATATTGTAGCATGTGCCAGTACTTCATTCCTTTCTGTGGCTGGATAATATTCCATTATATAGACATGCCACATCGTGTTTATTGATTCATTAATTGATGGACATCTAGGTTGTTTTCATATTTTGCCTACTATGAATAATGCTACTATGAACCTTTATGAACCAGTTCTTTTTAAACATATGTTTCAATTTTCTTGAGTATATATGTATGAGTGGAATTTTGGGGTCATGTGGGAATTCAATGTTTAACTTTTTCAAGGACTGACACAATTTTCCAAGGTGCTATACCATTTTACATTCCCAGCATCAGTGTGTGAAAGTTCTGACTCCACCACATCCTCACTAACACGTTATTGTCTGTCTTTTCGATTATAGCCATCCAAGTGGGTGTGAAGTGATATCCCATTGTGGTTTTGATTTTCTGTTTCTTATTGACTCAGTTTCAGTAGCTTTTGTCTTCCTAGAAATTTTTCCATTTCATCTACGTCATCTAATTTGTTGGAATACAATTGCACAGTTTTCCCTTAATAGTCTTTTTCATTTTTGTAAGGTTGGTAGTAATATGAGTCTTCTCTCCTTTTATCTTTGTCTGTCTAGCTAAATGCTCGTCAATTTTGTTGATCTTTTCAGAGAACCAACTTTTGCTTTTTATTGATTTTCTATGCTGTTTTTCTATTCTGTTTCATTTATTTCTTCTCTAATCTCCCCTCCTCTCCTCCTTCCTTCCACCTGCTTTGGATTTAGTTTGCTCTTCTTTTTCCAGTTACTTCAGATAAAAAGTTAGGTTATTTATTAAAGACTTTTCTTCTTTAAAAATGTAAGCATTTATAGCTTCTCTGTATATTTTTTGCATCTTCATTTGAATCTATAATTATTTCAAAATAAAGACTTAAGAAGAAAGTATGTGTTATGCTACACCAGGAAGCTGTGTATGTCTATGACTCGGCCACTATACCTGCTCTATATCTGCCCTCAAGGAGCTTAGGAGCTTTCATAGAGAAAGATAAAAATAGAATCATCCAGAAGATGTGGGGTTGGTTGCCTGCTGCAGAGATGAGAGAAAGCACTAAAGGTTGTCCAAGAAAATCATGAAGGCACAAGTGATGCTTTCATAATGGGAGTTCCATACTCAGTGAGGCCAGTCCCTCAGGAGGCTGTCACTTATTTCTCCTCAGGCCTTTAGGGACCAGGACTGAAGCCATCTCGGATGTGGATGGAATTGCACTGTGATTAAGGCTAATGGTCCTGGCTGAGGGCTTTTCTCTGCAGCTCAAAATGCTCAAAGATGCCCTCATCTCCTACCAAGTCACTCAAAATGTTCTAAATGTGCAGACCAACTCTCTTCATGAAAGAGAGCAAGAATGATGTTAAACAGGAAGGAAAGCCTAAAAAATTTGTTGGGGTTGCTAATACTAAAAGCATTTCTTTTAACTTTAATTTTGAAATAATTTCAGACTCACCAAAAAAATCTACAAAAACAGCAGTGAATTCCTATATACTCTTTACCCAACTTTCTCAACACTGCCAAACACTAAAAATTAGCACTGGGTTTCCAACACTTGTTTAATTTTTATTTTTAAATTTGGGTTTTTTTAAAACTAGATAACATGCAGATGAAAAATCTTGTTCTCACCTCTGCCCTTTCTAGTCCATCACTCTCACTCCTCACAAACACTCACAGGTGGCCACCTGCATTTTTCTTTATGCAAACATAAACAAAATATTTTCATACCTTACCCTCTTCTCCCGCCCCACCCCCCCAAGAAAAGGCTAGCATCCAATGCATTCTGTTCTGGACCTTGCATTTATCACTTAACAATATAGCTTAAAAAGATTTCCAAAACACAACATAATTATGCCTTTTTTAAAGGGACATCAGTATTTATCCCATCTGAGCCCTACTGCTTTTCAGGATTACCTCAGACATTGCTTATGCTCTCTTTTTTGTCTAACCTTGATTGTTTGAATCCCAAATTCCTCAAGCATAGTTTTCCGTGCTGACAAGCCCAGGGGTTATACAGACCCCAGACAGAATGACTGGAGCAAAGCCACCAATCCCCTGTGCTATCAGGACCATAGGGACACATTCAGAAGTGACAGCAACAGTGTGATGATTGCCTTAGCATGAGCGACACCCCGAAGAGATCACTCTGGGCCAAGGAGAGGAGATGATCTGGAACGAGGCCTTGTTGCCAAGCAACCCCAGAGGGAATGAAATTAACGCAATCTGTTTTTCATGTAACTGCATCTCAAATGAAAGCTGAGGCCAGAGTTGATCCCATGCAAAATTAATAATTACCACATGATTCTTTCTTTTAAATGCCTGTTGCCAAATGACTGGGGACTAAAGAAACCAGTATATCCTTTTCTTAAAGAAATGATGGAAAAGGGAAAACAAATAAATTCAGATCCTGTCTTCTTCTTCTTTTTTTTTTTCAGTGAGAGAGAAGGGGAGGGAGGTAGAAAGACAGGGAGAAAAACATCAACGTAAGGGAGAAACATTGATCAGTTGCCTGTCGTACAGACCTGGACCAGGGACTGAACCCGCAACCCAAGCATGTGCCCTTGACCGGGAATCAAACCTTTTGCTTTGTAGGAAGATGCCCAACCAACTGAGTCACACTGGCCAGAGTGAGATCCTGTGTTTTTCCATTTAAATGTTAGGTAGGAAATAAGGCATTTCTCTCTTAGACTGCTGTTGAATCTGTCTGTTGGGAAACCTGCTTTAAAAGCCAGATCCCAAATAGACAAAACAATACGCACCAAAGAGCTGAGGGAGGATATTTTTCTTAGAGGCAGGAGACAGCTTTGGATCATTTGAGACCCTTTTAATCTCCTTTTTAGAAAATTTACAATGTAATTTTCCCCATTAGTGTGTTCAGAGATGATAAATTGTCACAAAAATAAAAATAGGCCTACTGCCTACAGCCTACCCACTCTCCCTAACCTCACTCTAAAGGCTGAAGGAGGAAAATAGCTTGATATGCTCACTAACCTTTGCTTTTTGAGAGCTTATCAATATTTAAAAGGCAAAAATAACATAGAAAAGAAGATTCCACTCCCACCTTGCTTCAGCTGCATTAATTTGGGTAAATTAACTGTTTGGTTGGAGCAGAGCAATGGCTTCTCACCAAGAGAACCTTTCGATTATTATTTTGTGGTTGTGTAACAAAGCATTTTTAGCCAAAGAAACTAATTTTACCTGAGAAGGAAAACTTTCCTGCCCAACAGAAGGTCGGATCCAGGACTTTATCCTGGGGAAGGTAGCTACCAGGTTGTCTTTCTCACTTAGCATTTACACAATGTATTTACCGGCATTGAGGCAGGACACTCCCTTGCTCTTCTTCTGCCACCCCACCCCCCTCCCCTCACACTAGCCCAGTTTGAGCTAATGTCCTCTCGGCCAACTTCTCTCTGTGAAGCAATGAGTGTTTGCTGATAGAGCTGAGCAGAATTTACTAGTACAGAGAGAAGAAACCAGAGAGCAAAGAGTGCACACTTGAGTTTTGTAAGGCTGTATCAGTCAACGTCTCCCCAGGGAACAGATGATACATTCACACTGGGTGCTTTGAGGAGTGTTTGTTAAAGGATTATTTACAAAGGTTGGTGGGAAAACCACAAAAGGTTGGTGTTACCTTGTGCTGGTAACATTGGGTTGGGAGTTGTTACTTCAGGTCTAGGTTTAGGTCTAGGCCTAAAGAAGTGAGGCCTAGGTGGAAGAGGGGTGACATTTAGAGGGCCACGTTACAAGAATGCAGCCTTCAGTGGAGGTGTGAATATCCCAATATCACTTGTTCCCTTCCTTCTTATCTCTGGCTAGATTTCCCCATTTGGCTGAACCCCACTACAAGCAGAGGGCAAGGAAACCCTTAAATGTAGTACATATAGGTCAGCCTCCTGTGGTATGGAGCACCCCCTAGCCTATGGGGGTGGGGTGACCCTTGGGCTAGCCCCCTGGTCTTGGACCAATCAGTGGCTGTTCCCGGACATGGAAGAGCTTGGTGCCTTCTCTCTGAGCAGGGAGCAATAGGTGGGGCAGGTTCCTTTCTATAGGAGACAGTTGGTGTGGCAGAGCCCACAGCTGACATGCCGTGGGTCCCTGACTACTAGATGATATGCTCCTGGAAGGCAGGGACCACGGCCTGACATTAGTTTTCCAGTGGAACACGGCATTATTTAAGTCAGCCACTCAGTTGATATTTATTGCATTAGGCTGGGTAAGATGATGCCTATGTTACAATTATCTCCTTCAATCACATTTGTTCTTGGGGATATTTTAAAACACAAAGACATTTGACATTTGTTGAGAAGGACTTTGTTGATCCACAGGCAGAGAAGCCAACCTAAGTTGGGCTGATGAGGAGACATGCTCTCAAAGTTTGCAACCTATTGGGGACAATGGCTTCCTTTTTCCTGAAATGCCTCCCAGCTGTACATGGCCAAGCCAGGGGCAGGCTCAGTTCCTTGCACTAAAAAACCTCTCATAGTAGCAAGAGAGCAAGTAAGGCACTGTCTCCCTGCTTTGGTAACCCTCTTACTGCGTTTCAGTGATATGAGCTTATTGACATTGGGGAGAGATCCCACTGATTCTTTCCAGAGTGAAGATGGCCATGATGTGAAGCATGGGACTCCACGCTGTGTGTCCTAAGATGTTTTCTTCCTGGGTGGACCTGAGGGATAGAATTTCCTTGGCTAAAAAGTGGGGGTGTGAGCTATAGTACAATCCACCAGCAGAAACATTTGTGGGCTCTTCTACACTTCTGGTCTAGGATCTCTGAGGCAAAAAACAAACAAACAAACAAACAAAAACCCTGTTTCCCTTGCAGGGACAACTGGCACTTTCAACATGGCACATCTTTTCAGACCAAATTGTCAAGTCTTTGGGAGACTCACTCATCCGGAGACAGCTGGACAGCAACTTGAAGATTATTCATGAACAGCAGGGTTTGACCCATGGGGCTGGGAAAGGTTTTAATTTACTTCATCTGAGACGTTATCAAGGACTTTCCAGCTGTTTTGGAATGCTCTGTTCCAAGCCGTACAGGTTAAAACTTCTTTCTGGGGAAAATCATTCCCCCAAGGTCACAATCTTCAGTGTCCATTTTCTCTCTTCCTCCTTTAACTGATCTGCCATCTCACCAAATCAAGAAAAACACATTCATTGTCTTCCCTATGCCAGGTGCTGCCTTGCACAGAACTTTCATCTTTAAACCAAACCAGTCACCTACAAACCAAACCAAAAGAGAACAGAGGGAAGGGAAAGCGGAACTGGTTTCCCTTGAGCCCTGCCTGGTTTTCATCTGGCACAACCTGATTCTAAGTCACACTGGCAAAAAGCCTGATTCACTTTAACTCTTCCCATCTGCCCACTCTTCCATTAAAAAAACATTTTAAAAATGTATGTTTTCTGATTATAACAATCACAAATGTCATTTGGAAAAGAGAACGCACTCTTTCCACCTCTAATACAGTTTAAAAATGAAGCCATGCTTCACTGTTCCCTCCCAGGGGTTTTCAGAGGAGGTAGGCGAGTACAGCCCTCCACCCGGGACCCTCGATTCCGTCGTGGTACCTGTTGCCCGTTGAGAGAGCTTTGGCCCCAGGGCCTGTTATTTCGTGCAGATGATCACAGCTGTCTAAATGTCCATTTTAACCATATTTTACTGATAAAAGTGTAGAGGGACAGTCAGGAAATAGCACTGGACTGTTATTTCATTAGAAACATTTTGAGTCCAGGCTTTGCCAGGAACTAGCTGTTACCTTCTGAGAGTCTCCGGCCTCTCTGCGTGTTTATCATGTGTGAAATATTAGCTGTTTGATTATTTCTAAGGTTCTATAAATTGCTCTGAGCCATAGTTTAAGAACAAAATGTTTACTCAATTAATCTACTTTCTCTCTCCACCATAGTTCTTACCCTTTCCACTTCAAAGATCTACAAATTTTACTATTTTCTCATTACCCAGCCCTACCATTTTTCCCTATTGTAAAGAGTGAAATGTTCTCTTCCAACCGTTCATGCCAGTGAGCAAATGTGTCTCACTTCTTGGTTATTTTTCATGTTCTTTTTCTCTGCTCTTTCTGTTGTCTTCCCAGTCTTTCATCCCAAATGAGTCCTCACAAAAGCAGGTTTGCCTCTCAGTTTTATGGCTTTAACTGACATACTCAATTAACGAGCAAGTCTTTACTGGGCACCCACACTGAACAAAGCACAGCTCAGCACTGTTAAAAAGGTAAAATAGTTTTAAGACATGTTCTCAGCCTTCTGGGAGACAAGACTTCTGAGGCTGCAAATCCTAGTTGCCTCTGGTTCAGCGCTGACCTCCACACAGCTGACTCAGATAACCGCCCCTCCACGCCGAAACATTCTCTTCTCTGAGCTGCTGCATCTGCACACCATGTTTTTTTCCTTTTTCTCTCACTTCTTCTTGGCTTCCTTTTGCTGGATCCTCCCTCCAGTCCATTCACTAAGTTTGGTCCTCAGGGGCTCTATCCTAGGCCCTCTTCTCCTCTCAGTCTCTTCTTTCCCTGGACCATTTCAACCATTCTTATGACTTTAGTTACCACCTATGTGCTGATAATTCTCCCAAATCTGTATATTCACTCAGACATATGTCTGGAGCAGGACCCGTGGTCACATTAATGTATTTGTAGTGAAACATGGGGTATGTAACAGCGACAACTACCCTCTCATAGGTTCCAGTCAGATTTTGCTGCCAAGTTAGTTTTAGTGCTACCTTATGAGAAAACTTTAATTTTTCAGAGCTTTGTGGACGTCAGAATTGCAGGGAAGATTATGGGCCTGTATTAAGAGGGGCAGCTTTTGTGAGTCCAGCAAGGGAAGAAAGATAAAGAAAAAGAAATAGTTCTCCATTTCCCTTTCTGCAGAATGACGAGCATTCACAAGACTATAGGTCTCTACTTGTAGAATAAGGAGTAACCAAACTTTGGTGAACAGTTTTTCATATATACATATATATATAATATATATATAATAGGGGTATAATATATATATAAAGTTCTACCACATCTGGCTCCCCACTACAATAGTGGCTATATCAGAATCCAGCACCTCACTCCACCTAGAATTTCTCACTTAGCTGAAACGCTTGGGGTTTCTGTAACACATAGTCTTTGTACTTCCTGAACATACACACAAACATTCATGTGTATGGCTTTAATTCTTGGGTATTTATCTAGGTATGGAACAATGAACAAATTAATTCCCCAGCTCTTTCCAGTGACGACTGCTCTCATACCCTAGCATAACACTTCCCATGAGCTGGCCCTACAAGATTAGTAACAGAGCCAGAGAATGTTCAAGGGGCCGGGGGTGGGGAGACAGGGCGGCATCATGCAAAGGCTGGATAAAATGTTATTTTAGTATTTTCAGTGAGACAGAGAAAAAACTCATGCAAATATCTCTACCCACTACCCCCCCTTTTTGTTTTATAAAGCCTTTCTTTGTCCAAATCTCAATTTTGGATTAGACCCTTGTTGACGATGTCTGTTTAAGTCCTAAATAAGGGCTTATTTGTTTGACCTGCCATATCCATAATTGCTCTAACTGCTCATTTGATTTCCTATTGTGTAGACTGTGCTAGGAAGCTTGGCAGGAAGCACACTATGAAAATGTGGAACTGAACAGCTTAATGTGTGTAATTTGGGAAGTTCAGCAGATGCCAGGGCTTAGCTTAGCAGGCTCCCAGCTCGTTGGAGACTAATCCTTTGGATTTTCATTCTTGTGGGCATCATGCCTCTTAAGTCTGAGGGCTTGTGTCCCACCCAAACTCAGTCCACACAACCATCTCCCAGCCATTTCACTTTTAAAAACCAGGACAGTAGCTGACACTTGGAAGCTCTCCTGTCACTTCTTCCTAAGGAAGTAGAAGGGCAGTGAGATAATTGGTATCCAGAAGTGCTTCTGGTAAAGGCTGGCATGGTTTCTCAGGGCATAAGAGTGGACTCCAGGTAGGTATCTAGGAGATACCTAGATTGAGCTAGGGATTGCTCCCCTACAGTGGATGACATGTGCCACCCAGATTCCCCCTCCAAGACTGAAGCTCTCATTTCCCAATCTACTTGGAGTGTTAACAGCAACAACTGTCAGCTGAGATCCTCTCTGAGATTTTTCCTTTGCTGAAAACTGCCACTTTGCCAATGGTTACACTCCTTTCCCAAGGACAACCCTCATCTAATGTCTGGTGGATCAAGAGTAAAAAGGCTCAGCTCTCTCACACTGATTTAGGACAACTCTGAACTATCCCAGCACCAGAGATCCCTGAAAGATCAGCTAAGGCCTTTATTGTGACTGTATTTCAGTTCAACTTCTCTATCCATTTGTGCTTACTTCCCTTCCTCCATGTGATGATGCTGAGTGTACTCCCCAATAAAATTCCTACATGCAAATCTCTGCCTCAGGGATGAGGAAACCCTACTGCAACATTCCCTTTAATCTGGTATGGTACTAGACTGACTGTGTTTGGGGGTCCATACCTCCTTCACAGGATCACTCAGGAGTACACTGTAATTGGTCTAAGCTAGTCAGGTGGCCTCATTAATTTAGCCAGGGATTGGCTTAAGAAGGGTCATATGACCAATGATGTGGGAAGGGAAATCTGGTAGGAAACTGTAGGAAAGCTTTCTTGCATCATAAAAAGAGACAAAGGAAAAAGAAATTTTTTCTTTTTTTCTCAAAGGAATTTTTTATTTTACTTTATTTGTCATTTAGAGAATACTTTATTAGTTTCTATAATAAAACTCATGTAGATTAAGACCTGTACAAATAGAAAAAATATGTTGAATGTTTCTAGACCAGTATAGATGTTAATTTCTGTACAATGCTGACCCAAATGGTACAACTGGGATAGTTTTTCTGAAGTTGACAGCACAGCTAAAGTTTCCAAAAATTCAAATTTTATATATATATATACATACATTCACATACATATGTATATACATATCTATACATATTTATATAAAAAGGCCAATAACAGTATGTTATGTATCAATAGCATAGAAATTCTTTTACTGTTGATGTTAGCCCTGGGTGGAATTCCTGAAATAGCTGTAAAAAGGGACAGAGGTGGGAAGAAGATGGAGCAGAAAGAATAGCAGACAAATTAAACTGAAGCAGATGACCTTTTTGTCATCTGGGATAAATCCCCTTAGTGCAGAAGAGATTTGTCACGTGAGTACTTAATGATGGAGTGAGGTCTACAATCTCTGATTTTTGTTCCAGTTCCAACTGCCCATTCCACTTCCCCACCCTTGGGACGTCTGTCCTTTTTGAAATGTTTGATTGTTGGGATTCTTTCTTGAAAGTTTTCTGGTGACCTAAATTCTCTTTTTTTTCTGACTTTTGATGATCACTAATTTGACTTTGATCAATTAAACTCTTCCTTTTTCTATGGAATTATGAGCGTGAATTTATACAGTTAATGTTATGCAATAATGTGTACACATGGCTGGGGGTGGAGGGAAAGTGGCTTCTAAATGATGCTCACTCTGGAAAACCATTTTCTGGGTTGGTTTCAGAAGAGAAAAGAAAGAAATGGTGATGAAAAGACTTTGAAATTGTAGAATAACAAGGGCTTGAACCTAATGTTTGACCCAGCATAGGATATTTATTTTTAGAAAAATGTATTCTCTCCTATCTGTAGTTTGTTTTGAAATGTCAGTTCATAGCTACCCCAGAGTTTGATGGAGAAGAAATTGCCTTACATGGCAGTGGAACTGATGGTGGGGAGTGTACTTCTTTCTTCCATTTGCCAGTATTCCCCTCCATCTAAAGACTGTTGCTATCTTTTTTTTTTTTTTTTTGCTAGTTGAGGTCTAATTTATAAACAACAAAATGCACAAATCCAAAGTGCACAGTGAGATAAGTTTTGACAATGGTATGCTCTCATGTAACCATCTTTCTAGTGAACAGATGGAACACTTCTCTCATCTCAGAAAGTTCCTTATCCTCAAAGCAACTAGTTTTCTGACTTCTATAACCATAGGCTAGTTTTTATCTGTTCTTGAACTTCATGTGTATTTTTTGTGTATGACTTATTTCACTCAACATGTTTTGAGATTCATCCATGTTATTACATGTATCCTGCTTTCCTTTCAAGACTATCATAGGAACCATTGATCTCTGATTTCTCTGACTGTCATGCCATCACCAAGAGCCTACCCTTCCTGGTGATGGTTTTGCTGTGATGCAACTTGCCATGTGAGTGTCTTAAATCACTGGTTCCTAAAGATCAAGTGGCTCTTCCCAGGGAGAGCCACTTGATCTTTCCAGTCTACATGGTGATGATGATGATGATGATGATGATGTCCAAACTCTCTGGAATGAGGATAGAACAGTAACTCCTCCTACGAATTCCCTGGACAAATTCTCAGAATTCTATGCCAAGATACCACCTGTACTCCATCTTGGTGGGGACTTGGTCTCACTGCCATGGCCACGGGAGAAACAAACACTTATTAAGTGTCTACAGGCACTTGGTCATAAATGACCTCATTTCCACTTCCTGGGAACTCTTTGAGATAGGTATTACTATACCTATGAGGGCACACAGGGCTTATTCCCAGAGTGGGATTTGAATCTGGGTTTATGGACTTCCATACCATGATTGTTCACCATCAGCAGCCGAAACTTAGGTCTCTGTGTCCATCTGAAGTGGCTCATGCACATCTCCAGGTGACTGTTAGACCTGTTATAACCATAACTGCACTGCTGCAGGGCTAGAGAGAGGACTTGGAGCTAGAGGGACTTCCTTTCTCAACAAGAGCCAACTAGAGTTGGCACATAAATCGTCATTTTTCAGAAATATTCTGTTCTCCTTAGCTGGACAGCCCTGACCTTTGGTAAAGGTCAGATCTTTGTTCTGCCCCTTAGAAATCACTGTTTTGTAACAGTTGTGTTTACAACTGAAATAGTTTCCAGGCCCAGGAAAGCTTTACAAAGGATGATGCTAGCAAAGAGGCATTAGGCTCTCTAATAGGTTTATGCCCTGATAATCATATTAATGGCATTGTCTCATGCTTGATGCTATAATTATGAGCCTCTCCTCTTGAATGTAATTTTGTAGTTTGATAATAATTACAAGTATGATTTGCTTTTCTCCTTAATGAAAGTTCCATTCACCAAACAATATAATGACCCTAACAGAGATGACTGTTCCCTTCAAATCCCTGACCTTATACCACACCACAATGCCATGTGTAAGCTGGACTTTACTAACCTGGGAATTCTGAATTCTTCCTGCATTACAGGACTCTGTGGGATCTAGAGCAACCCCTTGGAATCATGATTTTGTCTTCTAGTACCATCGTCGGATAATAAGGTTTTATGTTTTTCTGCTATTTCAGTCGAAATAATCTTGGAATGTGTTTGCTGTAGGAGCCAGTTAATTTTTAACCTGTAACTCAATTGTTCAACATTCACATTATCTCTAGTATCAGATGTTTGGCTTCCAGAAAGCTACTTTTGGGGTCTTCATTTTCCTATTTGTGAGTTCCAAGGGATTTGGACCGGAATTCTAAGAATTCTAGTGCCAAGATTCCACCTTTCCATTAGTAATTAATATTTTAACCATTTGACAGGTGGCTGGATTTTTTTTTAAGTTTTCATGGCCCTACCTGGGACCGATTAACAGACTAACATAACACTGCTATGTTTCTGGAGCTACCTAAGTAAATAGCATATATAAGATTAGGGGATTTGTGCTGCTGATGCTACCCATGTACACTTAGCTCAGTTGTATGCTGAGAGCTTTCCCAGGTCTGTGGTGGAGGGAGGAGGGAGGTACAGGGCTGTGGCACCAGCCAGGCCATGGGGCTAGCCACTGAGGTAGAAGGCCTTTATCCTGAACAATGTCCAAAGGCCTGCAGGAGTTGGCTCCAACTCAGCCAAGGGGGTAGAAACCAGCTCTGGGTGCTTGTAGATCTTGGGCCCTGGTGTGGCACCTCCAGGTGAGTTGTGGGTGCTCCTGGACAATGAGGCAGAGGCAGTAAAAGGCAAAGGAGGCAGGTATGAGAGCTGGCTCAGGGCTTTGACTCTGTGGACACGCAGGTAGGTGCCATAGGCTGGCCAGGTGCAGGGAGGCAAATAGCAGGAGGAGGAGTACCCAGGACTGTTTGCTCAAAAGCCTGCAGCTCAGCTGGGTAAAATTACCAGGTGTGTGTTTGCACCAATGAGGGCACAGAAAACTTGCTGAAGATCAACCTCTGTTTCTTCACCAGGAAAATGGGTGGCAAAGAAAGACCAAAACATGTGCCCAGGGCACAGCACGTAGATTGTGTAACTCAGGCTGCCCAACCACCCCAGCAGGATTGAGAGGAGACTGGGCTTTAGGACTGACCACAGGCCAGGAAGCAGGGGTGCCAATAGAGAAGTTTGTGACCTAAAAATGTTTTCTAGACCTATGGCAGACTGGCAGGTCGAGTCTTTGCAGCCACAAAGAATGGGCATATTTGCAAATATTATCCTTAGGATCAGTGAGAAGTCTGGGTAGCTTCCAGTCCATCAGCTCCAGGAAACCTCCCAGACTTCCAACTCTGGCTAATTGTTCCCTTTTCTGATCTCAGAGCCCTTATTTTCTGCACCTTACAATTTAGCACTTAATCAGACATAGCAGTGCATTCCTCTCTAATTGTTTTCGGTGTGTTTGTGCTGTCTCTGGGGCAAGATTACAGCTTCCTTCAGAGCAGGGACTCTGAATCTTTTTGGGAAGGCTTCAAGGAGAGATGTGGGTGTATGTAGTAGGGTTCTGAACCCGAGAAATCATTCCCGTTCCTATAGCGCTGTACAGTTTAGGAGGTGCTTTTGCTTATCTCTCCTACTCCTTACAATCGCCCTGAGAGGTGGTGTGTTTTAGCATCCTCATCTTACAGACAATGAAACTGAGACAGGAGAGGTCAACAACCTGTCTGAGGAAGAGAGAAGGTGAGTGTAGTAGAAGTAAAATAAGCCTGGGATTCCTGATTGACTGCCAGGATCCCATAGGGGCTCATCTGGACAACAGAGTTCTCCATGGAGAAGAGGAGGGTAGATGCGGAGGTTTCCACATGCCCTTCCCTGATGGAAACCTTGCGGGGAAGAAAGATGTGAGGGGGATGTGGCCCTGGTTTGCTGAGCTACTGGGTCAAAGCTTCATAAAGATACAACCAGGGCAAAATCAACTGTGCCACTCATATCTATTTCCACTGTCATTCCCTAACAGATCCTCTATCTGCCATCATACCACAATGCTCTCTGCTCTTTCTAGCACCTGATTTGCCCCTCTCCTCTCACCAACCTCTCCCCCGCCCCCCGCCACATCTAAATCTTATCTATGGGCCTCTAGGACTGCAGACCCCAACAGGCAAACAGACTCAAAGGGCGGTTCATTGATGCATGCATCTGTTCATCCAACCTTAAGGTCTGCTTAGAATGAAATTCCCACCTTCTCCACCTTCCCTGCAGCAGTGGGAGATGAGGCTGCACACTCTTTCACCTCTGTGTCCCCCTGGACCTCAAGGTGGGATGAGTCCTCTTTCTCCAATCATTTCTCTTCTACCTCTTGCAAACACCCTGTTCCTTTGAAGAGGCTGCCACCTAGCCATATTCTCTCTCCTGTTGCTGTTGGTTCCAATCTTCTCACTTCCTGGTCACTCCCTTTCTCTTACGCTCTTATGACTTTAGCTCACAGCTCCACGGCCTTCACATCATGACTGCAATTCCTGCCTGCATCCTGGATGGCTTCACTATCCACACAGATGACCCATTGGATACCCTGCTTCTGAATCCCTTGATCTCGCATTCCCCAATGACTTTCTCCTCTGCCTTTCCCCATCACATTCTGGCTTTGTTATGGCACTCTTGTCTATCTCCTGGAACACTAATTTTTTTTTCTTGAAGTAACAACAAGGATGGAATTTAATCTTTATTTACAGGACTGAACCACTCATCTAAGCATCCAGATGTCTAATCCAACTCCCTCTCCTTTCTACATGACTGAGCCTTGGCCCCACTGACCCATCCAACCCACTAACTTCAGTTCTTTCTCTCTGATCATACATCATGTCAACTCCACTTTCACCAAGGTCTCCAATGTGCTCCTCTGCCTTAGCAATTCCCTCACCTGAGCCTGCACCAGAGCAGACAGCTAAGCTCTGCTGCAGGAAATCACATAAGAGGGTCAATGGGCACTTTACAAGTTCAAACCACCAACCAAGAGGTTGCCATGCTGCCTTGACATCTGGCATGTTCTCTGATCATCTCAACTCTCCCATCGGCTGCAATGACTGTGTCAAGCCTCTGCTTTCTTCAAATCTCTCATTTCTCCTTGCCCCACCCCAGCCTCTTGTATGTCATAGAATAAGAGGAAATTATCAGGTGGAAGGATTCAGCATCGCACACCAAACCTGCCTGGTGTAGTCCTCCTCCAACTTCTTCCCTCCTGTTAAAATAGAGGAGGTGGTCTCCTACATAACGTTAGTCTTTCCACCCATACTCTGGTTCCATTCCCCACCATGGTCACAGGAAGCTTTATTGCCCATTGTTCTCTTTCTGCTGTACCTTCATCTTCCTCCTTTCTATAGGATCTTCCCCATCTGCATTTAAACACACTCAAGCTATTCCATCCTAATATATATATATATATATATACACACACACTAAAATAAACCCACTGTTGATATAATATCCTTCTCCAGCTATTTCTCTCTCTGACCCTTCACCATCAAAACTTTTAGGCGTTGCTTATACTCAGTGCCTTTCATTTCTTCACCACTTGATCTCTCCTTAATGCTCTCCACCCCTTCACTCCACCAGTCACTGTTCTATAAAAGTCCCAATGACACCAAAGTCACTCAATCCATTTTTCTTGGGTCTCAGCCATTTAGAATGTTGTTGACTACTGCCTCCTTCTTATGACACATTCTTTCCCTGGGCTCTGAGACCCTGCCTTCCCAAGCTCCTAGTTTTCCTCCTGCCCCTCTGGCTGCTCCTCTACCCCCTCTGCCAGATAGTTTACCTCCGTCCAGCCTTTAGATAAAGGTTCCCTGAGGCTCAGCCCTAGGCCTTCTTCTGATTGAATTCTATAATCTCCCAGGAGACCCCTTGTACACCAGCCACTCCAGCTCCAGCCTCTCCTCAGAGCACCAAACCCTACAGCCAACCACCTAGTGAACATCTCCACTTGGACACCTCACAGGCACTTCAAACCCACCTTGACCAAATGTGAACTTTGGGAAGGTTTTCTCAACCCTCAACCCTGAGAGGTCCCCGATTCAGAAAACTGGACCATCATCCATCTAGTTGAAGAAGCAGAAACCTGGGAATTTGCCTCGATTCCTCCCTATCTAAGCAGTCACCAACTATTATTGGTGTTCACTTTTCTCCATTTGCTCTACTCCTTAAACAATCCATTCACTTATAGCAACAACCTCCTAACTGTTCCTCCGCCCTCCTCTTCCCCTCTCCTATCCCTTCTTCACATCGTGGTCAGAGTGAGCTTACTGAAAATGGTATACTAGGCCCTACATGATATAGTCTCTGCGTAGCTCTCCAGCTTCCCCCTTAACCACATTCCCCTTTCTAACCTGAAACAGCCAGGAACTCTGTTCTATAAATAAATTTTTTATTTATAAAAAATTGTGTATTTATTCTTACATGTTTAAACTTCAGTCACCTTCAGAGTACTCTCCATTTGATGCAATACACCTACTGCGATGTTTTTTTCTACTGCTCAGAATGGTTTTTGAACTCGTTTATTTTGATGCCTTTTAGTGCTTCTGCTGTTTTTTGTTTCCCCTCTTCCACATCGGTAAAAGGTTTCCCTTTGAGGACATTTTTCATCTGGGGAAACAAACAAACTAAAAAAGTTGCTTGGGGCAAGATTGGGTTAATAGGGAGGGTAGGGCATAGGGGTTATGACATTTTTTGGTCAAAACTCTCAGCATGGTTGTGGGCAGGTGCACTCATAAATGGGCAAATGCACTCAAAGTCTTCAAAATAAATTCACTGAAGCCAAATGCAGCCTCTCACAACAATGCCAGCTAGTATACTGATACAGATGGGGTCCTAGAACACTCACCTAGCCTGGAAAGTCTGTACTACAAAGGACCCACCCTCCAGAAGATAATTCCAGTTTTGGGGGGAGGCCCCTCTCATATTTGTTAAATATATGAATAATACATCTTTAACTAACGATGATGGACCCAGGCCCCAACCTAAGAGTAGAGACTGGAGCCAAGTGGGTGTGGAATTTAGTCCCAAAAGACAGTGTAATTGTTAAGATATACTCTCTTTTGCATTAATTAATAGCACAATGGAGAGAATGCCTTTATTTTTTAAATTTCAGGGCCTGAGCAGCTTTTGGCAGCTACAAAGGACACAAGCTAATTTCTTTGTTGGCTGCCAGCTAACACTGTAGCGGTTTCTTGACTAAAAACTCCTTGGCTCCAAGTTCCTGAAAGTATATCTATGACTATTGGGAGTGCATTTAAAGGGAAGACACATATGCATAGAAACAATATACCAATCCGATGGCACAGAAAAATCTTCAGATGTCAGTGTTGTCCAATCACAGCAATTAAAGAACAACAGCCTGAAGATATCTTTATTTAAACCAAAGAATATGGACTCAGGATTATTTTGATACAAAATGAATGACATAGGCATTTGTGTATTAATTTATAGCTTTCTGTAGATTTCTTAAAGATTTTCTAATTCCTCTATTTCTTTAAAATGTTTTATTACCCAAGAGGCAACTGATGGATGTATCTCTGGCACATAGATGTTTCTCTCCCTCTCCTCCTCCCTTCCCCTCTCTCTGAAAATAAATAAGTAAAATCTTCAAAATATTTTGTTAGCTTTCTAAATCATGAAAGTTAACTGCAAAAATACAAAATTCAAAGTCAGTAAGGGTATGAAATTCATCTCCCCTCCTCCAACACTTATATCCCACCCTGCGGAGGGTGGGGGGATGTAACAGTGGTTAACAGTCAGTGCGCATCCTTCCAGATGTTTTTCTGTGAATAAACAAAAATCTATCTCGTTTCTATATCGCACTCTTAGGAGAATCATGTGATCAACATAAAAGCAAAAAGGTCTGGAAGCTGAAAACCAAAACTTCTAGACCTGACTGAGAGTTTCTGTTTCCAGTGGACCCACTAGGCTCAGTGCATCCTGTAGCAATGGACTGTTCTTTCGCGCTGAGTTTACGATTAAGGGGGCTGAGCTCACAGGTGCCAGAAATTCCTACGGTAACAATTCCTTCCTTTTGGGTTAATTCCGCCTCTGAAAAATGCAAGTAGTTGAGGGTGAAGTGTACTTAATTCCTCAGTCTGATCACCTAAAAGGGGAACGCTGCTTTCTTCCCGGAGAGATAAGGACCTAGGCAGAGGTGGGATTGGGGCAGGTGGGGGAAGGGAGGCCCGCTTTCAGGTGCGCCTCGGGACAAGCTCACCAGCTGGCGGTGCGGGGGCCTTTCAAAGCTGGAAAACCTCTCCCGCCCGGCCCTCTGGGCTCACCTGAGGCCCCCAATATTGCGTCAACAGCGGCTCCGACTCACCGTTGAATGCAGTGCTCTAGCGAACCTGCGCGGGGCGCTGGGTAGGACGGTGCGTCTGCGGTGGTCCCCAGAGTTCTGGCAGGTGGGGTGTCGGCGCTAAGCCCCGATCCAGCCCCGGGGAGCCGGCGTTCTGTGTGTGTCTGAGGTCAGCCATTAGGTTGCGCCTAGGTATACGCTCTGCCCCTTGGACTCCGGCACCGGTTCGAGGCCCAGTGTCTGGGCACCTTGCTTTTCCAGTTTCCCGTGGTACCCGTGGAACCTCGAGGAAATCTGCACGACACCACAATGAAAACTAAAACTTTCCCCTCACCATGTCCTAGGCGGCTTAAAAACCTGAAGACAGGGTGGCAGTGGCAAATAGGGCACCGCCCTAGGCCCTGGGCTCTAAGGCCTCATTTGGGCACCTAAGAAGTGGGTGGGTAGAGCATTGGTCAAGTTCCGCTTTGGCCCTGGTTCCTCCTTCTCCCACCTTCCACGGTGAAACCTCGGGTTTTGCGGGACGCACTAACCCAAGCTTTGAGCTGGTCCAGTCACAAACTGGCTCCATCCAGAAGAGGTGAATGGAGCCCTCACGAGGCCATATGCATAGGCCCCCAACATCAGACGTACAACAAGTGGAGCGTCTTGCAGCTGGAGGGGTTTAGGTTAGACTGCAGATGGAATGTAATTATTTTGAACTTCGAGCTGCCCCATTTTTCCGAAGGGTCTACTTCCTGGGGTTGCCTTCCTCCAACTTAACCCTTTGCTTTCCAGGTGTGAGCCTGGGGCCCCGGAGGGTCCGGGGAAGGCAGGGGGAGCACATGCCGGGTGAGCCTTGGGCGAGGACTAGCCCGGCCGCGGGAGACAAGCCTTTCCCAAACTTGGGGAACGGGGAGGCAGGCGGAGAGGGAGGTGACGCGAGGGGCGGTGCCGGGCTGGATTGGCTCGTCCTGCGGGGGCGGGGGCGAGGCCGAGCTCCAGCGCCGGGGGTGGTGACGGCGCGGGGAGCTGGAACCCGGAGTAAGGCGCAGCAGCAGCGGCGGCAACAAGTGCCGGAGCCGAGCGGAGCCGAGCGGAACCGGAGCTGTCTCCGCCGCCGACACCACCGGGCTGCCAGTCGCGGGCACTACGCATGGAGTTTGAGCGGCTGCGGTCGCCAGGCTGAGCCGCGCCGAGCGGCCGGGACGTGGATGTGGCCGCGATATCCCGCCCCCGCCCCGCAGAGCAGGAGCTGCTCCCGGACAAGGTAGGGCCGGGTGGGTTGTGCACCCCCGCCGCCTTCCTCTCCACTTTCTCCTCCCCTGCCACTTCCCCAGGCCCGCTCTGCTCCCGCCACCTATTTGCTCCCTGCGCCCCCTCCACTGGCCTCCCTCTTCTCCACCCCCAACCACGTTCCTCGTCGGCTCCGGTTTCGTACCCGGGTCCCAGCAGAGGAAACCGTCTCCAGGTGGCTCCTGCCGCATTTAGCGTCCTCCTCCCATGGACCCCGCGCCACTGCTCCTACCTTAGAAGAGAATAACAAAACCCCGCGGCAGCGTGTCTGTGGAGCCTCTTGTCCCATTCTGTCCCCGCCCCGCTGCACCCCAACTTCCGGGGGAGCCCACGTCGGGGTGCTGGCAAGCAATGCGAAGTGGCGTGTGGGCCTCTTCTGGGTTGCTCTGGTATTTCGGGGAGGGGGCGGTGCGCGGATCGGCGCTTACACCCCCGCACCCCACACGCACTGCGCTGGTCTCCCGCGCTGCACGGGAAGATCAGGTGTTTTGTGAGCCAAAGAGCCCCCACGACCTCTCCCCACCTCCAGCTGCCTGCCACTGTCACCTCCTGGTCCCCAAAGGCTGGGTTCTGCGAAACTTAGGGAGAACCTTTCGCTTTGACCTCTAAAAAATATTCCACAGTGCCCGCGTTCATGATTAACCAGGTTGAAACCTGGGGAGGGGGAAGGGTGGGTGCTGCAGGGAGTGCGTCCAACCAGCTTCTGCAAAACACCTCACGGGTAGGGTGGGCACTGGGGTGCTGGCTGGGCACTCCGAGGGGGCTGCGGGCGCAGGTCCTGACGGCTGCACGGAGATGGCAGGTGGTCCCTTCTGGAGGCATAAAATCGAGTTACCTTAACTTCCAGGCCACGGTATTTTACACTCAGGGCTGGGCATCCGCACTACTTACGCACCCCCCCCCACCCCACACAAGTGTCCTAGCGTGAAAACTCGCTCGTGAAAATTTATGTACATTTTAAACGCGGGTTTCTGAGGAGGCTCACTCTTTCCCGAAATGTGGGGGTGGTATGTCTGTCATTGCTCCGCTACCCCGCAGGGCCTCCTGAACCTCCGCATCTTCGTAGAAAGATAGTTCAGAACAATTACACCTTATTCTCCTGCCCCTCCCTTGTTGGAAGCTTGCTGTAGATTTCAGATTACGAAGCTAGTTGGTGAATATGGGCTTCTACTTGTTAATAACCAATTTTTTTCCAGTGTAATTGTGCCTTTGGATAGTTAACAATGTGCCCGAATGGGCCAGGACTGGGACTAGAAAGGCGGGACCGAGGTGATCCCAGTCCAATGGCTCTCCAGCTGTCTCGTGGTTGAGCTCGTGTAGATCTTGACAAGCTGATTCCAGGGCTGGGCGGTCACTTCCCACTGTCCTAGTTCTCACTTCTGTTTTTTTTTGAATAGAGGTTATTAGGCCTGGTGGAATTTGGGAGAGTGTTACACGGAGCGTTTGTACTCTTAGATTAAATTTGAAGACCAGTTTTAAGTCTTACCCTGCTGCCCAGCCTTTACAAATGTCTTTATCTTTAGCTCTTCTTTTTGAAATTACTTCTTCAGATTGGAATACTGATTTTTCCCTTGAGAATCTCCATACAGTAGGGGCTCACTGCTCTTCATTTAATTTTTTGTGCAGATGGCAGGTGTATGGTGAAAGGTCTGATTCTCCGTAAAAGTTCAAAGTTTCCATCCTCACTGTTCACTAGTCTTGATTCTGCCACTGTTCAGTGCGACCTTGGGCAAGTTTAGCATCCCAGCCTCATTTAACATATTTGGTTTTGGGGATGGTAATGTCTGCTCTACCAGATTGTTTTTGAGAACAAATAGGATAATGTTTGCCAAACTCCTAGCTTTGCATCATGTCACTTAAAAGTGCTTAATTAGTGGTAGACATTGTGAAATCAGTGTATAGTCGAAGTTCCTTCGTGCATCAACTTACCCTTAGGCAAAATACAGTAACCGGTGTGGAAATGGTTTAGATTTGTCTGACTGAGGCTGAAACCAGCCAGATAGTTTAACCAAGGAATAAGGTAGTCTTTTGAGGAAAATAAACATATGATTGCAAAATTTATGAATTGACTTTTTTCTGGGATTTGTTGGAGAGCTAGATATACAGATGGCTTGTAGTTTTGAAGATTTCCTTGTTTGTAAAAAAAACAACCATTGAGATTTCTCTAATTCTAGGATACTAAACTTGCTAAAAAATAGGAAAGTGGGACTGATAATTCACTTGGTTTTTCCCTGTACAGTTTGTTTAAGTAGGTGACTTTTTAAAATAAAAGAGTTTATTTAGGAAGTGAATGAGAATCCAAAAAATTATTAATTCCTTTGTTTTACATGATGCATTGTAAGAAATATAAGTAAGACTTTTTCAGCTAACTCAGGGAAATGAGAAAAGGTGGTGCATCTTCTGTTTCTCCAAGAAACGTTGAAACTTTAAGTTTTAGTTTTCTAATAATGTTTGCTAAAAAGAAAAAGGAAACACACCGTGATTTGGGGGTGCTGACCCAGAGCTGTGAAAGTGCCTGAAGTACACTCTGTTCTGAATATATTGAGTCAGTGCTTTTCATTCTTTCTAATTTGCTTAATCGCTACGATATTTGACTCAAGTTTTTTTTGACAGTTTTATTAGACAATTTGTTAATGACTAAAAATAAATGCAATGGCTACTTTTATAAACATTGAGATTCTTGCATCTGGGATAATATTTAATTATGTAATCTATTGCAGCACATCAGTGGTGGTATATAAAATTATCAAAACTGAAAATTTTTCATAAAAGGCCTTTTGATCTTATATATGCAGATGCCCAGGGGAAACTAAAATTCTTTTCCTTAATTGCCTGGCATTTCTACAGAACATTTAAATGTGAATTAAACCGGATTCTGACAATGTGAGAACTGGGTTTCCTGGCTTGCATAATCAAAAGCACCCA
This sequence comes from Trachops cirrhosus, assembly GCA_028533065.1. Taxonomy (NCBI): domain Eukaryota; kingdom Metazoa; phylum Chordata; class Mammalia; order Chiroptera; family Phyllostomidae; genus Trachops; species Trachops cirrhosus. The sequence continues at coordinate 109,581,012 of CM052543.1, read as the reverse complement.
GTAAAGACCACAGCACATACACCCAACAGGTGTGAATACAGCTGCCTTTTCCCTAACCCCCAAGGTAGGATAACTGTTTCTAGGTCCTTGCCAAATACATCTCCACATTGTAGGATGAATAAATTCCTCTCTCTGGAGAGGCAATTACTGTTTGAGTAAGAGGTGTGTGTATGTGTGAGATAAAGCTTTGAGGGAATTGATGTAATGATTTCATCATCAAAAGCTGGTGATGAGGCTTTGCTAGTCTGAACAAGGCTTCTGTGAGAAGAACTTGTTACTTGATGAAGAATTGTTATGGGGACATATGTGGCAAAATTTCTTTACTGCTGGAAAAAACTTATTTGTATGAGTTTTCTTTTGTTACAAATCTGGGTTGAGAGTTTGGATTCACACTTGCTCATACTGTGAGTTTTGTGCTCTTTGCCCATCAAACTTTGTCTTCTTGCTTTGTCTTAATTATTGTAACAAAACTCAAACATCTTTTGAGCATTGGCATTGTTGATAAAGTTATAATATCTGTCGTGAAATATTGGTATAATTTTAGGTTTAGGTGTTAACATGGATAGCTCTAAGGATTTTGTTACAAATTATTTTCTGTGCGTGTGAACATGCCCTTGGAGCAGGGTTTAAAATTGCTTTTATTCTGATGTGGCTACACAGGGGAACTTCCCAGTAGCCAGGAAATCGATACTTTCTACTTTTCATTGTGGCATTTAAAAATAGATTTATTATTCTAATTTCTTCACTCTGGTATGATAAGGCTGTATGTTGCTTACCAGAATGTTTTTAAAAACTGATTATCCAAGAAAATCAATTCTAGATTGTGGCCACATTCTGTCAGAGTGGCTGTGTGGTGATTAGTGGTTAAGAGCATGAACTTGGAGTCAATCAAAGGAGGATTTTTTTTTAACTTCAGGTATAGCATACAGTAAAGTGTGTGAAGTACACTAATATTAAGTGTGCAGCTCATGAATATGTATCCACCACCCATCAAGAAGTAAATGTTTTTAGTAACCCAAAGGTGCCTGTGCCCCTGTCTAGTCAGTATTTCCCCACAAAGGAAATTGATATTCTGACTTATATAATCTTACATGTGACTCATATCAATCATAGATTGGTTTTGCCTGTTTCTGAACTTCATGTAAGTGGGCTTACAGAATCATACAGTGTGTAGCCTTTTGTGAAACAGACCTGGATTTTAGTTCCTTTTTGGAACTTACCGTGTGACTGTGGTTACTCCGTGAATAAGTTACTTAACCTTTTTGAGCCTCAATTTCTCAATTATAAGAAGGGACGGTTAAAGTCCTGCCTTAGATCTGCTAAGAAAATTAGCATGATGCAACGTCTAAAATACCGAGCACTGTAGCTGACATGCAGTTTCCTTGTTCCCCTTTTATTTCTTTAAAAAGGTGATAACAATGCCCTGGCTGGCATAGCTCCGTGGATTGAGCACGGGCTGTGAACCAAAGCATTGCAGGTTCTATTCCCAGTCAGGGCACGTGCCTGGGTTGCGGGCCGGGTCCCCGGTGGGGACCACATGAGAGGCAACCACACACTGGTGTTTCTCTCTCTCTCCTCCTCCCTCCTGTCCCCTCTCCAAAAATAAATAAATAAAATCTTAAAAATAAATAAACATGTGGTTTTGAAAAAAAAAGGTGATAACAAAAGCAACTATATATATTTTGATACGCTATTTCAGGATAAAGTTGTACAGGCCTCTTATTGAAACTTAGAGGCCAAATCTTGATTCGACACTTTGTTGATACAGCATTTAGCTTAAATAAAACATTATTTGTTGATAGTTGATCCCCTATTATTTTTAATTGACACTTTCTTTGTAAGTTGAGATGACAGTCATTAAAATGTCCCATTCAGAGTTGATTGGTCACCTGTGTGATATGATCTAGTGTGCAGAAGGGTGCAGTGATGATGGGTAGTTTACACGCTATTGTAAGGCCCATGGAAGACTAGTTTTGATAAGAGGCACCAGTAAGTGCCCAGGATGTGCAGAACAACATTTACTGCTTATGTTTTGTGAAATAATTATTTCAGAAGTGAAAACACAGGTCCAGTTGTTAGTTGCATGCTTTAGACAAGCCATTTAAAATGTTTTATACTTTTATAATCTTAATCTAAAGTGGTATATATTCAATGGTCTCATATCCCCAGTGTTTTGGTGATTTTATTGGATACTTTTGGGGAGACATTTAAAAACTTACTGAATTTATTGGACCTTGGTTAATAAAATTATATAGGTTTCAGGCATATAGTTTTATAATACATAATCTGTATATTGTATTGTATGTTCACCACACAAAGTCAAGTCTCCTTCCATCACCATTCATTGCCCCTTTACCCTCTTCAACCTCCCCCACCCCCTTGTCCTCAGGTAATCACCATACTGTTGTCTGTGTCTATGAGTACCTTTTTTTGTGCTTAATCCCTTCACCTTTTTCATGTAGCCCTCAACTTTTCTCCTCTCTAATGGCTGTCAGTCTGTTCTCTGTATCTATGAGTCTGTTTCTATTTTGTCTGTTTATTTTATTCACTAGAGTCCACATATAAGTGAAATCATATAATACTTATCTTTCTCTGATTGGCTTTTTTCACTTAGCATAATATTCTCCAGGTCCATCCATGCTGTGGCAAAATGTAAAATTTCCTTTTTTTAACAGCCAAGTAGTATTCCATTGTGTAAACATACCACAGCTTTTTCATCCACTCATCTACTGATGTGCACTTGGGCTGCTTCCAAATCTTGGCTGTTGTAAATAATACTGCAGTGAACATAGAGGTGCATATATTCTTTCAAATTAGTGTTTCAGGTTTGGGATATATTCCCAGAAGGGAATTGCTGGCTCATATGACAGTTACATTTTTAATTTTTTTGAGGTAACCGCATACCATTTTCCGCAGCAGCTGCACCAGTCTGCATTCCTACTAACATCCATGAGGGTTCCCTTTTATCCACATCCTCACCAACACCTGTTGTTTGTTGATTTATTGATGATGGCCATTCTGATAGGTATGAGGTGCTATCTCATTGTGGTTTTAATTTGCATTTCTCTGATGATTAGTGACATTGAGCATCTTTTCATATGCCTATTGGCCATCTGTATGTCCTTTTTGGAGAAGTGTCTATTTCAGGTCCTTTTCACATTTTTAAAATTGTATTTTGTTGTTTTGGTGTTGAGTGGTATAAGCTTTTTATAAATTTTGGATATTAACTCCTTATCAGATGTATCATTGGTGAATATTTTCTTCCATTTAGTGGGTTGTCTTTTCATTTTATTGATGGTTTCCTTCTCATTTGTTTATTTTTTTCTTATTTTCCCTTGTCCAAGGAGACATATCAGAAAAAATATTGCTACAAGAAATGTCTGAGATTTTACTGTGTATGTTTACTTTTAGGATTTTTATGGTTTCAAGTTTTACATTTAAGTCTTTAATCTATTTTGAGTTTATTCTTGTGGTGTAAGAAGGTGGTGTAGCTTTGTTTTTTGCATGTATCTGTCCAATTTTCCCATCACCATTTATTGAGTGGACTGTCTTTACCTTACTGTATGTTCTTGCCTTCTTTGTTGAATATTAATTGACCATAAAGGCATGGGTTTATTTCTGGGCTATTTTGTTCCATTGCTCTATATGTCTGTTTTATGCCAGTACCATACTGTTTTGATTACTGCGGCCTTGTAGCATAGTTTGATATCAGGTAGCATGATTCCTCCAACTTTGTTCTTTCTCAAGATTGCTGTGGCTATTTGGAGGGTTTTGTGATTCCATATACATTTGTGGAATATTTGTTCTAGATCTTGAAATGTACCATTGGTATCTTGATAGGAATTGTGTTGAATCTATAGATTACTTTGAGGGGTGTGGACATTTTAATGGTGTTGATTCTTTGTATCCATGAATATGGTATATGCTTTCACTTACTTGTATCTTGTTCAGTATCTTATAACTTTCTGAGTACAGGTCTTTTACATCCTTGGTTAAATTTATTTTTAGGTATTTTAATTTTTTGATGCAATTGTGAATGGGATTATTTTATTAGTCTCCCTTTTTGATAATTCATTATTGGTATATAAAAATGCAAGTGATTTCTGGATATTTATTTTGTATCCAGCTACTTTACTGAATTCATTTATCAGTTCTAGTAGTTTTTTGGCAGAATTTTTAGGGATCTTTATATACATTATCATGTCATCTGCAAATAATGACAGTTTTATTTCTTTCTAGTATGGATGACTTTTATTTCTTTTTATTTATTACTTTAAAAATCTTTTTATTGTTATTCTATTACAGTTGTCCCACTGGATGCATTTTATTTCTCCTTCTCTGATTGCTATGGCTATGACTTCCAGTACTACATTGAGTAGGAGTAAAAACGGACGACCCTGTCCTTGATCTTAAGGGAAATGCTTATAGTGTTTGCTTGTTGAATATGATGTTGGCTATGGTTTATTGTATATGAGCATTATTTGGAGGTTTGTTCCCTCTGTTTGCAATTTGCTGAGAAGTTTTTTTTTTTTATCATAAATGGGTGCTGGATTTTATCAAATACTTTTTCTGCATCTATAGATATGATCATGTAATTTTATCCTTCATTTTGTTTATGTGATGTATCACGTTTATTGGTTTGCAGACATTGTACCAACCTTGCATCCCTGGAACAAAGCCCACTTGCTCACGGTACCTGATCTCTTTAATGTATTGCTGAATCCAGTTTAGTAATATTTTGTTGAGGATTTTAGCATCTATGTTCATCAGGAATATTGGCCTATAATAATCTTTCTTTATAGTGTGCTTTTCTTGTTTTGGAATTAGGATAATGCTGGCCTCATAAAATGAGCTTGGGGATCTTCCCTTCTCTTGAACTGTTTTGAATAGTTTGAGGAGAGGTGTTCTTCTTTGAATGTTTGGTAAAATTCACCTCTGAAGCAACACAGTCTAGGACTTTTGTTTGTTGGGAGTTTTTGATTACTGCTTCAATCTGATTAGTTGTAATCAGTCTATTCAGATTTTCTGATGCTTTCTGCTTCAGTTTTGGAAAATTCAGTTTTTAGAAAATATTTTTCTAGGGATTTATCCATTTCATCCAGATTGTCCAATTTGTTGGGATATAGTTATTTATAATATTTTCTTACAATCCTTTGTATTTCTGGGGTCTCAGTTGTTACTTCTCCTCTTTCACTTCTAATTATTTGGGTCTTCTCTTGTTTTTTTCTTGATGAGTCTGGTTTAAAGGCTTGGGACTCTTACTTATCTTTTCAAAGAACCAGGTCCTAATTCATTGATCTTTTGAATTTTTGGGACTGCATTTTATTTATTTCTACTGTGATCTTCTATTATTTTATTTCTTCACACTTTGTTGCCTGTTCTTTTTTCTAGTTTTTCTTAGTGTAAAGTTAGATTGTTTATTGGAGCTTTTATTTTATTTTTTTATTTCCTGAGATAGGCCTGTAATGCTATGAATTTCCCTCTTAGGACTGCTTTCACTGTATCGCATAGATTTTGGGTTGTTGTGTTCTCATTTGCATTTGTTTCAAGGTATCTTATAATTTCCTCCTTGATCTCATCATTAACTCAATCGTTGTTTAGTAACATGTTATTTATAGCCTCCTTATCTTTGTGTCTTTTCAGTTTTTTTCTTGTGTTTGATTTCTACTTTCATACCATATAGTCAGAGAAGATGCTTGTTATGATTTAAATCTTCTTAAGTTTGTGGAGACTTGTTTTGTGTCCTAATATGTGCTCTACCCTAGAAAATGTTTCATGTGCACTTGAAAAGAATGTATATCCCCATACTTTGGAGAGAAATGCTCCACAGGTATCAATTAAATTCATCTGATCTAGTGTGTCATTTAAGGATACTGTTTTCTTGTGATTTTTTTTTTGGTCTGGAAGGTCTATCCATTGATGTCAATGAGGTGTTAAAATCCCCTACTGTGACTATATTACCTTCAGTCTCTTCCTTTATGTCCATCAAGATCTGCTTTATATATTTAGGTGCTCCTGTGTTCAGTAGATACATGTGGACAAGGGTACATCCTCTTGGATTGATCCCTTTAGCAGTATGTAATGTCTTTCTTTGTCTCTTGTTATGGCATTAGTTTTGAAGTCTGTTTTACCTGAAATAAGTATTGTTACCCCAGGGTTTTTTTGTTTCATTTCCATTCGCATGAAATGTCTTTTTCTATCTCTTTTAATCTGTGAATATCTTTTGTTCTGAGGTGGGTCTCTTGTAAACAGCAGATATATGGGTCTTGTTTTCTTACCCATTCTGCTACCATATATTTTTTGATTGGAATATTTAAGCCATTTACATTTAAAGTATGATTTATTGCCATTTTATTCTTTTAACTATGTTCCTCTGTTGTTTTTTTTGTTGTTGTTGTTTTCTTCTTCCTCCTCTTCTTTCTTCCCTTTAACATTTCTTGTAATACTGATGGGGTGATAACGAACTCCTTTAGCTTTTTCTTGTCTGGGAAGCTCTTTATTTCTCCTTCAATTTTAAATGATAGCTTTGCTGGATAGAGGAGTCTTGGTTGTAGATCCATGTTTTCAGCACCTTGAATATTTCATGCCAACCCCTTCTGGCCTGAATTGTTTCTGTTGAGAAATCAGCTGACAGTCTTATGGGAGTTCCCCTGTAGGTAACTAACTGTCTCTCACTGCTTTTAAGATACTCTCTTTGTCTTTAACCTTTGGCATTTTAATTTTGATGTGCCTTGGTGTGGGCCTCTTTGGACTCATATTGTTTGGGACTCTCTACCCTTCCAGGACTAGTGTGTCTTTTTCCTTCACCAGGTTATAGAAGTTTTCAGTCATTATTTCTTTAAATAGGTTCTCAATCCCTTGCCCTCTCTCTTCTCTTTCTGGCACCCCTGTGATGCAGATATTGTTATACTTCATGTTGTCCCAGATGTCCTTTAAACTATCCTCATTTAAAAAAAATTTTTTTTCATTATGCAGGTCTGATTGAGTCTTGTCTTCTAGATTGCTGATTTGATCCTCTGCTTCATCCAACCTATAGTTCATTTTCTTTAGTATGTTCTTCATTTCAGATATTGTATTCTTTATTCCTGACTGGGCTTTTTAAAATGGTTTCTGTGTCTTTTTTCATGCTGTTGTGTTTCTCACTAAGTTCCCTGTGTATCTTTATAAACATTTTTTAAACTCTATATCTGGTAAGTTGCTTGCCTCCATTTCATTTAGCTCTTTTTCTGAAGATTTCTCCTGTTCTTTCATTTGGGGCATGTTTGTCTTAACATTTTGGCTGCCTTTTAATGTTTACTTCTATGTATTAGGTAGATATGCTATGATTTCCAGACTTGGTAGGGTGGCCTTTTGTAGTAGGCGTCCTGTGGGACGACCCCGTGGCACAGTCTGCTTGATCACTTGATCTGGGTGCCACAGGAATGTCCATTGTGTAGGTTATATGGGTCCTCCTGTTTTAATTGAGTCTTGTTATTGCCTTTTTGTGTGTGTGGTCAGCCCTCAGGTTCGCTCTAAGGATCAACCCCGAGCACTGTGTACAAGCTGTGCAAGTGCTGACCACATGAAGTGGAATTCGCCTCAGAGGGCTTGATGTCTGCTGATCTCCCTTTGGCTGTGCTGTTTGTGAAGCTAACTGGATCCTGCTCTGATGTTGTCTGAAGCTGGCCACTAGGTGTGTTGGTTCTGGGGCCTCCTGGGCGGGCCTCTGGTGCAGACCAATATGAGATGCTACCTGTGACTGGCCCTGGGCAATGTGTTTGGAGCTACGAAATGATCCACAGTTTTTGGCTGCCTCTGCTGGGTCTGAGTGTTTGTAGGAAGGACTGAGCTGTGCACTAAGGCTGGCTTTTAGTATCATTAGGCCCAGGGGCAGGTCAGCAAGAGTCAAGGCACCCTGAGATCCGTCTCTGCCTGTCAGCTTCTGCCTGATAGGCTTAGTAACTGAAAGAGACTCTGGTGGGCCTAAATTCACCAGGTAGGGGCTTCTGGTGTTTACCAGATTGATACAGTTTCAAACTCAGTGCCAGGGCTTGGTCTGAGGCTACTCAACAAATGTCCCACGGTATACCAAATTCAGCTGCCATTCGCTGGGTGCCTGCAGCAGACCTTTGTGGTTGGGCAGGTCTCAGGGAGTTGTCAGAGTGAGGCCGGCAGAGTTTATAGGCCGAAACAAACCAAGATTTGGCTGCATGAAGGGAGGGCTCTCCACCCATCAGACGTGTGAGGGAAAAACGGACCCCATCCCAGAGCTACACAACTCATTACGTTCAAGATTCTGCCAGGAGTCCGAGCTCAATAGTGCGGTGCTCCTTGGAGTTAGGAGGGTGGGTCTAGTGACCTCCCACCGGGAGGGCAGGTGCCCGTTAGGCTGTCTGGCCCTTGCTTCAGAGCCACACAACTCAATCTGTCCCGGATTCGGCACAGACCTCAGGAGGGCAGGGCCACCAGGAGTCTAGAGGTTGGGGTTCACCTGGAGTCCTGAAGATGGGGCTAGAAGATCTCCTCTGAATAGGAGATGCCAGTCAGATTCACAAGAAAGTGGGGGGAATGGCTCCATGTTCCAAAGCCACCCCACTCAGCCACTGACACCCCCTGAGTCTACCCAGACCTCCACACCCTCAGCCAAGGCAGCTGACTCCTCAGCAAGGTGTGAGCTTCACAGGGTGGGGCTGTTGCATTTCCCCAGGCCAGCAATTTTCAATGGGTATGTGGTGGGCCACAAGAATTTTTTTAATGTAAATTATTTATTTTTAAAAAAATTTTATGTATTTATTTTTAGAGAGGGGAAGAGAGAGAGAGGGAGAGAAACATCAATGTGCAGTTGCCTCTACCTGGCCTACAACCCAAGCATGTGCCCTAGACTAGGAATTGAACCGGTGATCTTTTGATTCACAGGCCAGCACTCAATCCACTGAGCCACAGCAGGCAAGACTAGAATTTTTAAGACATACAATACCTGACTATTTAGTGAGGGATATGGATCTCCTTTCCCTTGGAATGTCAAATGAAAAAATAACAACAGCCTACACAACAATAGCTGTCTAGTGTGAATGAATCAACATTATACCTAATTTTTTTGTCAGATCTGCAAAAATTTAATATATTTTTTGGTGTGCCACAGAATTTTAGTAGTTAGTTTACATGTGCCACAAGTTAAAAAAGGTTGAGAACCACTGCCTCAGCCTGATGCCGCAGGAGGGGAGTGGGAGCCGTGTTTTAAATGTGTAAGTTGGTTGGTAGTTTGCATTCTTTTTAAAAGACTTCCCCCCCTTGGGATGTTCATTTAGAGGAACAAATCAAGATAAGGCTAAGGAAAGTAAAATTAATTCCACCATCTCTTAACCCTAACTACTGTTAACTAGGTTTGGATCCTTGTAGGTGCTTTTCTCTGCATCTGTACACGTCTAGAATGAGCTTAGGAAGAACATTGCCAATATTTCAGGCAAATTTAAAACAGATGGTGTGGGCCTGCCTAGAGATACCTGGCAGAAGGTTCGGGTCTCTTTCCACTGTGGCTCCCACTTGTGCTGTACCGCTGTCAGAAGTGCCGTTGGACCACTGCAGCCCATCAGGGGCTCCAGATTACAGTAGCCAAGAGTGAAAACCTGTTCTTGCCCCCCAGCCCCATGAGACCTCATTGACATATAATGAAATGGGCAATTTGTTCTCTGAGAGCATGTATCAGTGGACCATTTAGTATATGCCTAGCACTGTGCTTGACCCTGGGGTATTCCTAGATAGTTCGGGCACAGTGCTTGCTCTCAAGGAGTTAGCAGTTGGTGGAAACTCTAACCAGGAACTGATGAAATGGTGTTTAGTAGAGGTGTGAGCAAAGTGCAGTGTTGGGTCAGCCAAGAAGGGCTTCCTGAGGAAGTGGTGTTGGGTCTCGGCCTTCATGGAGTGAATAAAAAACTTTTCAGAAACAGTGAAAGGAGGGTGGGGCAGCGAGGGGATGGCAGACTTGTGGCAGCGTGTCTGGGGGAAGCAGCAGGTGTGAGCCCTGGGTGGGAGAGCAGGGTGTTTGGGAAGGAGTAACGGGACACAGGACAGCCTCGATGACCGTGCAGGCAAGTGGCACCTAACGGTTCTGGAGGCCATGGGAACCTGGAAAAGTTTCTTGGAGGGGATATGGTGACATGTCAAGGTCAGGCTTGTGTTTAGGAAGATGAGCTTGAGGCAGAGAGGTGAGAGGCAGGCATGATCATGGGCCTGGGGCATTTTATGGCATCCTGATGGGGCTCCCCCTGCTTCCTATTTGCCCCACAATAGAACGTTCTCAGAAAGGAGTTGGAGGAGTGTTTAAAAAGTGAAATTACTTTACATGTTTCTCTACCTAGAATCTGCCAGTGTTCTACCAGGCCCTTGGCTTGATTCACTGCAGCCACATTGGCCTCTGAGGTAGCCTGCCTTTGGCCTTCATGCTGGCTGTTCCCTCTTGCTGGAGTTGCCCTTCACCCTCCCCCCACCTCCACTATGAGAAGAGAGGCTTTCTCTGACCATCCTTATCCTCATCCTCTGAACTCTTTTATATTTTGTCTAAGCACTTATCAACCTTATAAAAATTGACCACATAACTTTATTCTTCATAGTCTGTTTTAAACACTTCTCCATTTAAGTAGGTGCTTGATAATCATTGAATTAAGTCACTTCATCAGTCACGCTGGAGAGAAGATTGAGGGCTTAAACCAGGCCATCTATGGTACAGGATGAGTGTGTGTGTGTGTGTGTGTGTGTGTGTGTGTGTGTGTGTGAGAGAGAGAGAGAGAGAGAGAGAGAGAGAGAGAGAGAGAAAGAGAAAGTGGGAGAGAGAAATTTATTTGAAAGGAAATGAGACATAAAAAGACTCATGGTGGGTGGGAAGGGATTTGGAAACAAGTTCAGGGAGTTGTGGAGGAGGTGAGCTACAGATAGAGGTAGACTGGGACATTGTTTAACATTTAGGACATTGGAGGTTGTAGGGGTATCTAAGGGGGCCCAGGAGGGGACAGGAGAGTGGGGTGAGGGAAGACCCAGCAATAGGCTTGAGCCCAGAATGGTGGACAGTGCCCATTTTGAGGGATGAGGCCAGGAGCAAAAGTGCAAAAGAACCAAGAAGAGGAGAATCAGGATTAGGGGTGGTCTTGAACTCGGGGTGGGGGTAGAGGTGATGGCCAGCAGTGTTAGGTGCCCTGGGAGCAGGGAGAGGCCAAGGATTGTGAAAATCCTAGAGGGTGAAGGGTATTGGGAAAGTCAAGGCATGACAAAGGGACATGACCTTTTCAGGAAGTTGGGAAAGAAGAGTCTGTGCCTAGAGCCGCTGGAGAGGAGGTGAGGTGGACGCGAAAGTGGAGATCGCCATTGATGTAGGACCCCAGAGAGCAGCAAGCGATGGTAATTTTGAGGGAGCTGTGACTTACTGAACAGGGTGACTGGTCCAGGTGGAGAGCCTGAAGTAGATTTTGGTCCCAGAGCTGCCATCAAATGGCGTTGTAACCATGGCAACCACTTAGCTTCTGTTCCCTCCCTCCTCCCCACCCCTGAAGAAAAAGCCTGCACTACCCACTGGACGTACTGATTGCCTGACTCCAGTGCGGTCATGAGTGTGAAAGTGCTAGCACTCCAGTAAGGCTATTTCTGTGGACCATAAACTCACTGCTCCTTGAAATGTGTGCTTCAGAATTCTGTTGTTCATTTTCTTTGACAAGCACTTAACATGCATATGCTTCTCTGAAGTGCTTCCTTTTTGAGTCCTGATCAGGGAATAACATAGTTGTGTTTTTTTTTTTAAAAAAAATACAACAAAAAAACAAAACCCTTCGAGTCCTGCTCTAGATTGTTCAGTGGGAAGCCTGGTGATGTTTTCAGAATCAAATGTATTTGTCTGGCATTGAAAGGGTCAAAGTGGGATTGTTACAAATACCATTCTTTCTAAATATTTAACATTTGGAACAAACAATACGTATTTTACGTGTATTATTTTAATGGCTGAATTTGACACTCATGTATAAGGAATTCGTGTAGCTTTTATTCTTTAAGTAAATGAGATGTAACCACTTAATCTTTCTTCTTCCTTTACCACATAAGGATTTTTTTCAAATGAACTTAAAATACCTCTCATGAACACTCCTATTTTTAACTGAATGTTTCTCTTTTGAATTTTTTCTTCAATGTTCTGATGGATCCTCTCTTTAAAAAGTCTCTTAATAATGGCAAGTGTCTAACAAGTATAGCGCCTGAGTGATAGATAGAATGGAGCCTTCGGGGGCATCACTGGTTTCAGCACGATGGCCTGTTTTTCGTCCCTGCCCCACACACCACTAAGGAGGTTGTGTAGGCGCCGCCCAGAGTGGGAGAGCAAGTCGCTGCCAGACTCCAGGGGTGGGGTCAATGGTACAGAGATAGTAGAAGCTATGGGAGTGACTGGGCCCCTGGGGGAGGGAGCAGTGGGCAGAAGGTGGAAACTCAGTACAGGGCGACACAAAGATTATTTACCCTTGTGGTATGTGAAGGTGACATTCACAGACGCACTTAAAAGTAGGTGACTTAAACCGCACTTGGTAAAACAGGCCCAGTTTCTAAGCCACTTAGTAGTGTGTTCATATATTGAGCAAACAGCATGTTCTCTTTTATTTGGGCAGGTAAACTTTTTTCGGCAGGTGACCAGTAAAAGCAATGCCACTGTTTCATCTCTTCTTTAAAAATGTAATCACAAGTCTTGGTTGACCAGCCCCCGTGCCCCTCCCCCACCCCCAACAGAACATTTGGATAAAAGGCCAAAATGTTCAGGATATGTATTTTAAATCCATATGATTTATTTTGATATTTTAAAGGACAACTTAAAAACAACTGTTGCTCAAGCACCTGTCAGTAAGTTGTTGAAATTTAACAACCCTTGTAAGGGAAAGGGGGCAGGAAAGAAACGTGGGAGCCGGGGAAGAGGGAACCCCATTTTGACTGTTTGGCACCCCATTCTGAAGTTGCCACCCCAGGGCTACCTGTCACTAGAAAGGTTGTCTTCTGGGAGGAGGATGGCCCCTGACTCTGGAGCAGGGGTGGCTTCCTAGGGGAGCCTGATTTAATTGGATACTCAGTGTGTATAGGGAGCAGTGCCTGGTGCTCACCTCGAGGCTACAGCACCTGTAGGCTGGGGCACCTCAGCCCTGCCTCCCTTGGGGTTGCGCAGAGTGGATCTGGGCTCACCTGGAACCATGCAGGTGGGAAAACATTGATGGGATTGGGTGGGGTTCTAGGTAATGAGCTCTCGGTTTTCCTTTTAAGAGGTTCCAGTTGAGGGTGGCAGAGTGGATTATGAGTGCCAGGAGGGAGGATTAAATACAACTCACTGAAAGAATTGAGGAAGCAGTGTGCTTTGAACCTGTACCTTCAAGGACAGGCACAGGATTGAGAAGCAAGGGAATGGACATTTTAGGCTGAGAGAAGCCACATGAGCAAAGGTGTGTGGGGGGTACAGCTGTTCTTAAGGAGTGCTGGTGCCCAACAGGTCTCCACGAGGCATTTTGAGGGAAGCATACCTGGATCTAGGATCAGGTATTTGTGAGCACACTTAATGAGGACGAGAATGGCGACCTCCCCTCCACCCTGACTGTGCCAGCCATGCCGTCCATGTCCGTCTTCAGATTTAACCACAGCTGGGGTGGATTTGCTGGCTGGGAGCTGCCCACCTCAGTTCCCAGTTCCTGCCCCCTCCCTCCACTCTCCATCGTGGGAACCTCAGTTTTTGGAAGCTGTTCACTTATCTGTAACATGAAGATTCCTCAGTAACCACTTTGCAGAACTGTGTTTCCAGCTGGGCCCTTGGCATGCTTCTGGCACATGGACAAGCTGTCTGTGCTTGGGTGTGGGCGGGCATGCCTTTGTTAATGTCTTGTTAGAAAAAGTGCCCCTGGTAGCTCCATCCCATTTCTTCACTTCCTTTCTTTTTCCTCCCCCAAGGTATTAGACCTATTGATTCCTTTTGTTTGGATACAACATTATTTAAATCTCTGCACTTGCCAGTTTTACACAGCTTTCTGTGATTTTCATGCATGGTTTTAGAGAATGAGTCAGGCAGTAACCTCAAGGCTGCTTCTCTCGGGGACTTCAGATGGTCAGTCAGGAGGTCTGGAGCCTGAGGTGTGGGCCTTAAGCTCCTTGGTATCCCCTTCATGGTAACCAAGGGCTATCTCCTACTATTGGCTTCTGGTGGGTAGAGGCCAGGGGTGCTGCTAAACATCTTCTAATGCATAAGACAGCCCCACAGCAAAGAATTATTTGACCACAATGGTAATAGTACCAAGAAACTTTGCAAACCACTTTTGACATGTTTGATCAATCATAGCACCTTCTTCATACACTGCATAAATCTTTTTGGGGGATTTCAGTTGCATTCTTAACTTTCTTGAAATAATAAAGCATAATACACTGAAAATGTTGCATATCTTCTTCCATCTTCAGTATTAAAATGGCTGTACAAAAATTCACCAATTTTGATAAGCCTTTTTTAAAAATGCATGCTGATATGACAGCTGTCACAATACAGTGTAACAAAATTGTTTCATATGAAGTTAAAGGCATCTAAGCACTACTAGAGCCATGGTACAGAAAACACATAAAGGACTTTTTGGCCAACCCAATAATAAAACACACCCACCCAGTGGGCGGCAGGGAGGTGGTGCTGGGGCAGTTGGCCTTTTTGGCCTTCTTTTGTTTTTGATGTTGGTGGTCTAGAATTGAAGCCGTTTGGTGTGAGAACAAGCCTTTTGTCACTAAAAATAATTCTCACCACCCTGGTTGTCCTCCCCATGGGTGACCTCAGGTGAGGCTCTGGCTCCCTGAGCCTTAGTTCCCTCTTCTGTAAATGAGGTGGTTGGAGTATGAGCTCATGTACTGGTAAAGAAATTCTTGTAGTTTACTTGGGGAAATGAAATTGGGTTATGGTCTGTGTGTGGAATGTGTGTGCATGTTAACAGAAAACAAAGGTTGAGATTGTTCAGTTAGTTTTGGCCGACACTTGTTCTTCTGTCGCCTTTTCTGACACAGGCTGGTGACCTTTCCTCTCAGAATCAGGATTTCTGGGCTCTAGACCATCTCTGTGCCAACCTGTGACAGATCTGGGGCCGTGATGGGTGCGCTTTACCTCAGGCTGCTGTGCTGGAAGGGCCGGGAATGAAAAGGCTGCGTTTTTCTCTGTGTAAACAGCTCTGACAAAAGGGTTTGCCTCAACGTGCTTGGGATCAGGCCAGTTTAAGCCCTTGCCAATCTCTCATTCTTGAGTGTGGATAAATACCTAACACACCTGAAGGGGCTCTGCCTCTGGTAGGAAGGCAACTTGCATTGCCAGACCAGGACCCCTGGGCAGTGAAGTTCTCAACCTGCACTTTTATCTGCATTGTTCCTTTCTTGTATTGATTAAGCCTTGAAATTGTCTACGTCTTCTGGGTATCCATAAATGTAATGATTTTAATTCCTAAATTATTTTTTTTCAAGTGCAACTTAGGGATTCTTGAAGTCCTCTTTGAGTGACAACGTTGTGTGGTAGAAAGGCTGAGAGCTTAGGCTTAGAGTCAGGGTCCAGGGTCTAAGTGCTGGCCCCGCCGGGATTAGCTCTGTGACCTCAGACTATGTAATTGCTCTACATTTTTGAACTTGTGAAGGTTAATTGGGATGAGAACATCCCCACACAGAAGAATGGGCTAAGGGCATGGGGAATTGGAAAGTCAGGAAGGAATATGTGGAAAGACGGTGCAAAATAAAATAGGCAGCTGCCCTTTTTTGGTAAAGATGAAAAAGGATGATGTCCACAGTCATTTCGAACAGCTTCATGCTGCTCATGAGTGCAGTGAGGGCATAAATCAGTCTGGCCTTTTTGCTGTGGGGTGGGGCTGCTAGGGATGGAAGGGGAGGGAAGGGGAATAATTTGATTATATTCTAAATGACTTAAAAATTTTGTTCTCTTTGTAATCTTCCCAAAGGAAATAAAGGACAATAGAAAAAAACACACATGTGAGGTTGTTCTTCAATTTTTTTTCAATTATAGGGTTATTATAGAAATAACCCATGGGTTAGTGCTTGGTAACACAGACCAAATGCCTGTATTGTGTCAGAGGTGCACTGGAGATCTGATGCCAGAAGAGAGCCTGCCCAGATCGTGTTCTTTCGCCCTCTGAACTGAATCTGCTTTACAGAAATTAAATCTCAGTGAACACAAAAGCCAACGACACTCATCATCAACATGGACATCCGGTTTGGAGTCCTTCGTTTTTTCCTTGTCTCATATACTTGTGTGATTTAGTCAGTTTCTTTTCTTTCTTTCTTGAGGGACTGTGGCAGGAAACACTTGCTCCAATCCCCCAGCAGCAGCGTGGATTAAGTTAGGTGTTGGCATGGCCCGTCTTGTCCTGGTAGAGAGGCCCTGGGCCCACCTGCACTGACCTGCTCTTTCCCTTGTGGCATCAGAACCCATCTGCCCACCAACCAGCTGTGTCGGTCTTTATCTGCAGACACTCTGTGCCCCTGCCCCATCTCCTGCCTGCCTGGTTTATCCCATTTCTGAAATCTATCCTGTTTTGAGCCCACTCAATTCAGTGTAAGTGACCCATGTTTTAAGCCCTTTCTCAACTCCAAACTCAAATAAAAATGTTTGTGGTTGGTGATGAATTTGCTTTGGTGATACAGAGATTTACAACTTGTGACAATTTCTGACTATTGCCTCTCAGCTCCAAGTCCACCCTTTGTTGCCTGATCTGGGAAAAGGGATCAGAACACTTACGATGTTTTTCCTTTGTCTTGTGTGAGTTGAGGGCTCTCTGAAGAGGATGTTGTGGGAGGAAGGGATTTTCATTCCTGCATCCTGGTGTACTGAGTGTGTGTCTTCGGGCTCCCAGAGAGCCTGCCGCTTTTCCTGCACTACTAGGTCCTACTGGGCACAGCTTTCTCTAGCATTTGGCTGCCCTGTGCTTGCTCCAGCGCTGGCAGCAGCAGTGGGATGAGGAGCCTGCGCACAGCCCAGGCCACTGCTTCTCTGCACCCTCTTCTCAGCTCCCACATTGTGGGCCCCCTGGTCCTGGCCATCTAATGAGCTGGTCACCCCATGTTTGTCCTGAGCAGCTGCTCTGAGCTGCTCCTAGCCAAGCCATCCATTGGCATTCTGAGCTCCTGCAGAAGGAGGACTCTCCAGTTCCCAGTTCCAGCAGCACCCTGACTGCCTCTGTGTGCATAGCCCCCTCTGCACCCTTGTCCTCTCTGCTTGTTCACCCAGCAGTTTAGGCGCTGCATCCCCAGGGTTTGTTTCCTGTAGCCCTCCTGATGGGGAAACTGTTTTCCAGGCTTGGTGCCTGTATCCCAGAGAGTAGTCCCTGATTTCCTAGTGAGTGGACCATCTCTGCACATTTTGTTCTTCTGCATTTGTCCTTTTTTCAGGTACTTCTCATCTGTGCTGGGCACCCTTTAGAGTTCTAGTGCATCTTTACAGTTACTCAGTTATGCCTTATAGTATACTTCCCCTGCTTAAATTACTGTGGTGTTTTTGTTTTTGCCTCCTGGTTGGACCCAGACTGAAATACATCCCATGTAACCCAACTGAGCAAACAGAAGAAGGAAGCAGAGAGAAATTTCTAGGGCAGCAGTTTTCAACTGGTATACCACAAGAAGTTTTAAAGCTGCAGTACCTATTTAGCCAGGGGCCCTGACCTCTTTTCCTCAGGCTGTCCAATTAAAAAAATGACAACAGTCAACACAAAATAGTCATCCAGTGTGAATGAATTGAAAGTCTACCTAATTTTTTTGGTCAGATTAAAAAAAATATACTTTTTGGTGTGCCACAGAATTTTAGTAATTAGTTCACATGTGCCAGGAGATGAAAAGGTTAGAAAATCTCTGTTCCAGGGATTTCTCTGAGGGCTCGTTGAGAGCCTGCCAAACTACAGTTATTTGTACACAGGTCCTGGAGCCTGGAGTAGAAACATTTACCAGCTCAAGCCAGGAACTCTGACTACCTGTATTGCAGCAGCATTTCTGTTTAACAATGATTTCCTACCTTAGGTAAGTGTATGTCCCCAAGTTCTGCATCTCTACTAGGGGCCTGCCTTCCCTGCAGCATGTTTACCCTGTCCCGGTACTGTCATGGCCTTGCCAGGGTAACCCTTGCTGGAGGTCTTCCCCTCACCGGAAAGGAGATCTGGAGGCTCCCTATTTGGGGGTAGGGTGGGGGATGGGCTGGCTTGGATCTGCTGCAGGAGCACTGCTGAATCCCACACACAGGCTGTGCTCAGTCAAAGCACCTCCGGCATTGGTGTGCCTTTGGTGGGTCTGGGGCTGACTGTGGGAAATGAGGGGCTGGGCTGCCTTCCCACCCCAGTTCACCTCATCAAGTCTTCCCTCACCCTCTTAGTCTAATATTGACTCCCTACTTCTGAAAACCTGAATCCTCCCTCAACTCTACAATAGCCTTTAAACTTTTCTATTATACTTTAGTACTTAAAAAAGTGAGGCAGATTTTTTATAAATATATGTGTTATTTACTAGCACACATATGTGATTTTTCACTGTCATCTCTTTGGAGAAAGGTATATATATTTAATTAATCCAGTTTCTACTGAACACCTCCCTATATTCATTGAACTTGACCAGATGGCCAAAATGTTTGCTCAGCAAATGATGAATGAGTCTCAGGTGCCATGTGCTGGGGTAATGGTGGTACAATGGGAAGGCCTGGCTTGTGGAAGATGCCCAGGTGTAAGCCACCATGACCAGGAATGGATGCTCTAACTTCTGGAAGGTGGGTGCTTCAGCCAGGAGATGACATGAGCTAATTTGGAAGGCGTAGCAGCTCTCCAGGAAGGCATAGCAGAGGGTAGAAGCTGGGGTTTGCTGGAACAGAAACGTGTTTGCTCTGGTTACAGCTTAAAGTGTATAGGGTGTGGAGATCGGAGACGTTGGCAGGAGGTGATGTGAAGGGAAGCACAGAGCATCATAAAGGGCCTGGCTGGGACCACGTGGGCATATGAGTGAGAAAATTGGAGGAGGGAGGCTGGTATTCAGGGTGGGGCATATCCCTGGGCAGGAGGTCCCTCAGAAGGGAAGAGGGATGAGGCTCTGAGCTTGAGTTATGGGAATGAAAAAGAAGAAGAGTTCTAGAAAACAACCCACATTTACAGGTAGGCTCTGAGGGAGCATAGCACGTTGTGGTGGTGACCTGACCGAACTGGGAGAGCAGCATGAGCAGGGACTGTACATAGAGGGACTGAAGACAGAGTGGTTGGGGAGCATGGTGGGAAATGAGGCATTAGGCCACTGCAATAGCCAGCAGCAGAGCCTGAATGGAATAGAGGAGAGGTGAGGAGGGGGTGCAGGTGACCTTATGGGGGAGGGAACACAAGACTTGTTTCCTAATTGGATGTGGGGAGCAGGGAGAAGGAGCAAATCAAGGTTGTGCTGGGATGTGCACCCTGGTACTTGGGAATTTGATTCATTGCAAATGGCGGCTTGAGAGTAGGGTCTCCACAGAGCATTTAGAAACTAAGATCTAGAGTTACCTGGATCAGTTTGTAATCTTCCTTTTGGAGGTGATGTTTAAGGCAGTGGATATGTGAGTTTCTACAAAGAGTAAATTTATAAAAGAGACAGTGGAGGACAAAACTTTAGAAACATGCTTTCATTTAGTTTTTGATGGAGGAGACAAACTTCTGAAGAACTGTTGAATGTCCATCGTGTGGCACACGACAGAGTGGTGTGGTAGGTTGTATCATCCCCACTTTACAGATGAGGAAACTGGGGCGCAGAGAGGTCAAACAGTTTGCTTAAGATCACACAGCTAAGTGGGTAGCTTAACTAGAATTTAACTTTGGGCTGTCTAACTCCAGATACTAGGCCAGCTTTCCAAAGTGAAAATGGATCTGGAATTATAATCATTACACTGAAGATACAAAACTTTTATCAGTTTTACTAATGGCAGGGGCAGGATGGCCTCTGGTAGGGTTAATTCTCTGTTGTTAGCTAAATTTTCTGAAAGTTCTATATGTGTGTATTTGAAGAATCAACTTAGTGATTGATTGATTTGATTTGATTTTGAACAATGAGTATCATTTGAGAAAAATCAGCCATGCTGGCTGGGCTCTGGGGGGATTTAATCAGTGGGTACCAGAACATGTCCTGCCACGTGGGCGTGTGATGTCACCTGTGGGATGTGCAGGTGAATCAATTCATTATATGTACTTTTCCTTTTAATTTTGTACATGGAGGGTACTAGTAATGACAATGAACAAAATTCCTTGAATTAATTTAGCTGCCTCCAAGACTTCCAGACCAGAAAGCAGAGTCAGACACACATTCTCGCTTCACGCCAGTCTCGAGGTGAGGTTGTGAGGGCAGTCTTGGGGCTGCGCGCCAGGCCTGGCAAGAACCAAGACTAGGCTTCTTGTTTCTACTAAGAAACAAGCTCTAGGTGTGGCCCAGCTCTCTGGTCCAACAGAGTCACCTCATTCGAACCTTATCATCCCCTGTCTGCCTTGCATATTAGAAGCTGTTCTCTCCCCTAGAACCACTTAACTGCAAACTGTCCCTGTCTCTGTTCAACTGAGCAGAACCTGGAAACGGCTGGCAAGGGCCAGGCAACAGATGGAAGCAGCCTGGTAGGAAAGGATTTAGGAAAGGCACTCTGGCCAGGCTCCTGGAGGGTGGGGGAGAGCAGGGCCAGGCAGAATGATAGACATGTTCTCCAAAGAGTAAACATGATTTCCCTGCCCCCATGATGTGGCATCTGGCTTGCGCTCTTCCCCTCTTGGAAGATTTGTGAGGTTTGTGCAAGAAAGGGATCAGGCAGGAAGCAGGACCCTGTAGACACCGAGGCTGCTAGCTCAGTTTCCTGTGGTCAAATCAGCTTGGATTTCCAGCCCCCTTGCCTCAGCCTGACTGGATGGGGGTAGCTGGTCACTTTATTTCATAATTACAAGACAGTCCTGCCTTTCTTTTCTCCTTAACATTGGTACTTGAGAGCCTAGGTGGGGATGCTGGCTCTGTCTCCGACTAGTTATCCGTGGCCACCTATCTAACTTGCTCGAGCCCCTTGGTGGGTGGGTGTCCATCCCGGACTCGAGTTTTGTGAGAATCAGTCTTTGCAGCTGTCAGGAGCCAAATTAAGGTATCTTCTGGCCACCACTTTGCTTCATTGTTTATGGGGCTTCCAGAAATGGAGGGAGCCTCTTAGAATCATCCCCTTTAGTGCTTCCCAGGGTAGTTAGTGTGTCCTTGAGTAAAACCACGGGAACGTCTGGACTTCATATTGGGAAACAAAGTGAGGTATGTGAGGTGTTTTGCCCAGAGCTTGGTCTACGGCGTGACCATTCAATAAATGTTACTTATGACACCACCCTGCCCCCCATATCTAACATTTGACTCGTGGTAGTTTTGTCAGTTAAAATGTGCAAAGCTTTAAAATATTTAATAATTTTAAAGAAGATGAGCCGTTGAAAATAAGACTTGCATCCCTTTAGCTCCTCTAGTCATAATCCTGTGCAGCAGCATTCACTGGCATCACGATTTAAAATTCTTACTCCGGAGCCGAACAGCCTGGGTTTAAACCCTGACTCTGCCATTTACCGGATGTGTGACCTTGGGCAAGTTAAATCACTTGTGTGTGACCGGCTACCTCGTAGGATGGCTAGTGCCTGGCAGGTACATAAGTATTTATTATACTAAAGTAGATGTTCATATTTTACTACTGTTGTTACGAATCCTTCTAACAGGGCTCCAGGCCAGCAGCATAAGCCCAAGGAAAGGTGTGCAGGTGATGTAGGGACGGATGTGACAGAGCCCCTGCTGAATGCTGCAGGGTCCAGGACAGCGATGGCGTGTCTGGGGCACTGTGCACGGCCATGACATAGGCTAGAGGTGCGGGCTGCAGCAGTGAGAACACCGCGTCTGGAATTTGTGTGATGTGCTCCACCCGCCGGCAGTCCAGACGTGTGTGGTGGTGGCCATTCGAGGATCGAGATGCTGTGGCAGCATTAGAGAGGGCTCAAGTAGCTGGTAACCCTAGTACCCTGATTAAACTGGTTTTGGTTTTGTGTGGTATTTTATCTGGATTTTCACGTAGTGTGTATTATTTTGTAATCCATTTACAGCTAAACAGTGTGTTTTTCTGTGTCTACCTTGTTTTTCTAAATATTTTAATTACAAAATGAGGACACTTTTTCATTAAAGAAACAAATTCAACTGATGTGTTTTGGAAATTTCAACACTGTTTGGTCCTTGTTGGGGAGACTTCATGCTTAAGCACAAGGTGGAAACTAAGGATGTTCTTTGTACATGGGATTTTCTCCTGTTTCTGTTACTCACAGTCAGAATTCTGTGTTTCACAGTGAGGGTTGTGTAACATCTTCCCCAGTGTTGGGGTAAAGTTTTCTTACTCAAATTCTTAAGCAATGTATTGAATGGCAATGGGACTGTTTAGTCAGACATTCAGAGAGCTTTTTCCCACAGATGTTTTTATGGGGTCACTGCTTTATCCTCTCCTCCATGAACTTTGGTTTGTGGTAAGAGTCTGCCAAAAGCAGAGTTCTCATGCAAGGGACCGTGCCCTGTTCCCAAATGAAAGATGACATTTAAACTTGATGGATATGTGCAATTGAGAACTTCAGTTTCCCCACCCTTCCTTCTCAGATTGGTTGGAAAGAAGTGCCCTTAAGCAAGTAGTGGTAAGAGTTAGCTCCAGCAGCATGTTTGGAAATTTAGACAAGGAATGCTGGGCCATCTCAGAAGCGGGGCTGGGTGCTTCCTGGCAGTCCCACTTTCCCTTTTTTGGAGAGTCTTGGTAACATCAAATGTACCATGACCCTGTGCCTTGGGTCTTTTCGGTCTTGAACCAGCCCTTGAGGCTTTACTCTTGACCTCGAACAGTGCCTTCGTGTTGGCCTGGATGTGCCTTGTAGAAAAAGAAGATCCAAAGAGCTCTTGTTACTTAATGATTTGTAACATTTAGGCAGCTCAATTAACCGCCTCTCTGAGCTTCCATTTTTCTCAGTGGTGAAGTGCTCTCCTCTCATCTTCCCTTAGGGGATGCAAATGAGAAATGGGCAGGAAAAGCTCTGCAGACTGGAATCCTTGAGCAGACAGCAGGTGAGGATGGTGTTCCTTTGAGAGCTACAAAGGCCTGTCTTAGCTGAGGTGATGGGAGGCCCTGGCTGGGTCTTGATTGTGGAAATAAAATCCCGAATTACAGTGGATGAAGTTGGAAATCTTGGGCCAGGTTCAGCACGCCTAGTGTGTTTCTCAAAGCATTCCCCAAGAAGGGTCTGTGCTTTCCGTGATAGAAACTTCACATCCTCTCTTTAGGTGGTTTTGGCTGTATCCAGATGTCCACGGCCTTGCCCCATAGCCTGGATGCACAGCTGGCTGTTATCTAGAATCATCTAACATATTATTCACCCTGAATCTTTTCCTAGGAAAATTAACTTAGTAAAGTACTGTGCTCCCCCCTTTTTCCCTTAAGCTGTCTTCTTTTACTCTAGAATTTCAGGGCTAGTCTACTGATAGTCATATTCCTCTTCTGAGTTGAAAATTTCTGCCAAGTAGTTAGCTGTTCATAGTGTATGCTGTTTTTTCCTGAGTACCCTTCCAAATCTTTTTCCTCATTGTGGTCTTTCTCTGTTCACCCTCAAACCTTTCCTCGTTGCCCTTTTTCCAGCCTGTCCACATGAAGGGCCTAAGACCTAGAGATCAGAGATACTGGGTCCAGTGCTACTTTAGCTTTAGGAGAGTTATCCCAATTTAGAGAGAATTGTTTTTGAAAAGTGTTAGTCTCAAATCTGGAAGGCTCCCCTCCACCCCACCTCCCCACCAAAAAACAAAGCTTGAAACTATTAGTGATTCATTTTCTAAAGAGATGACTAATGCTTCTAACTATATGAAATATTAATGCAAATACATTCTTGGTGTCCATTTGAGGTCTCTTGTCCTTGCAAGTAAGGCCCATAGCGAAGGTGAACTGGACTTGGACCTCCAATTTGCTCATAAGGTTTGCCCACAAGCGCCTTTGAAATGATGTCACCTAAGCAGGGTGTGGACCGTTGACTTAGGCATGGACATTTTGAATTATTCAGGCTGTAGGTGACTTGGGGGCCTTTAAAAATGTAATTAAGGAGTCAGAAATGTCTTGTATTTTGTTATTACCTTCTTTGGAGGATATATAAGAAGGCCTTTTCTTGGTGGCTCAGTGGTGGGAGCTTGAAGGGTGGAGGTGGGTAGTGGCAGGGAAGTGAGGGGAAAGATGGATGGTTGGGGGGGGTCTACATGGGTGAGCCGAAGGCTCACACAACGTTATTGTCTGCTGTGCGCTATAGATGTCAAAGGCTTTGGGGGAGTAGGGGCTTGTTTTTTAAAAACATTTTTTACTTGTATGCCCATAAACAAAGCTATTCAGCAGTGGTAAATACAAGCAATTAGAGTAGGATCTCTAAACAGATTTTAAGAGACAGAAAATAGCTTGGGAATTCCTATCGATTAATCTAGGCTGTCCAACATGTAATAGCTCCATGGCATTCTCAGCGTGACAAATACTTCTTCTACCTTGGGACTATTTGTTAGAACTCAGTGAACTTAAAAATGCTCTTACATTTTTTAAAAGTAAGCACTATCCTTGATTAAAACATAGTCACACAACTTTATTCTAGAAGTTGGAGAAGAGTGGTTACCATTTGACACGATGACCTTCGTACCTGGTTGCTTTGGCTGGAATTCCAGCTCTGCCCTTAACTCAGTAGCTCCTTGAATCTGTTTCCTCAGGTATAAAATGTGAATAAAAGTAATAGCACCTACTTCATAGACTCACTGTATCAAGTTAAATAATGCACATTGTGTAGGATGTGATACTACTTTGGGGTTCTTTTATAAGGATGAAGGCTCAGTCATAGAATGAATCTGAAAAGAATTTTTTCAGTGTGTTGCCAGTCCACTTTTTTGGTTTGTCTTTCAATGTCAAGCTTATCTAAATGGTTAGTTTTGTGTAGGTCGTCTATCTCAGCAGTGTTAGACTCTGGAGTTACATCCCCAGCAAACTGTGTCTTACTCTTTCTTTGTTCTTCTGTTGGCCGCAGACTGAAATCTGTTCTTGGCCTTTGATAGCTCACTAAAATGTCATTTTCATTTCTCTTTTCCTTTTTCTATAAACAGCAGAGATCTTAAGTATACATTTTGAGTTTTGACAAATGTATACACCCGTGGATTTCTCATTCCAATGAAAGCATATGTAGTACATTTCTATACTCTAGAACGTTCCCTCTGGCTTCTGTCCATCACTTTCAGATATCTAGGACCTAGATTAATTTTGTCTTCTTGAACCTGACATGAATGGAATTTGAGGTCTGTCTTTCACTCTTAGTGTGCTCTTGTTGCTAGTGGCAGTAGTTTCCTTCTTATTGCTCGGGGTTGTTCCATTGTGTAGACGCACCACAGTTTGATAATCTGTTCTTTTGTTGATGGTATTTGGGTTGTTATCAGTTTCTGGATATTGGGATAAAGCTGGTATGACTCTTCATTTTATGTCTCTGAGTACTCAGTGTGGTTAGTGGCTCCTTCACCTCCTGGGCTGTTCAGCCCTGGGCAAGCATCTTAATCTCTCTGCCCTTGTTTTTTAATCCATGAAATGTTGGGTTGGGAAACAATTCAGGGTTGGGACCACCACTTATTAAAAAGTGAAATAGAATAAAATAAAAAATTGGAGTGAATTACATGGAACTATGCATATTGCAACACCTATAAATGCAGGGTGGGGCAGAAGTAGGTTTACAGTTTGTGTGGAAAATAGTACAATCATTAATAAATAATAATACAAGAATAAACTTTATTTCGTGTACTCACAACTATAAACGTATTTTTGCCCTGAGTTGTAAAGTTATATGTGTGTGTACATATATGTACTGGATCACAATATAAAATGTATTTGTTATTATAAATTGTGGGCAAATCAGTTTGCAGCTCACTAGTTTGTATGTGTCCTTGTAAGCAAGGAAGTCAGACAGCTGTGAGGTTATTTAGTAAATGCATATTTTTGCCTTCTGGTGTCTAAAACAGCCACAGTGTTAACAGCTGCTTATATACTTCTTGCTATGGGCCAGCCACTGTTTTAAAAGCTTTACATGTAAAATCATTTAGCCCTCAAACCCATTCTGTAAAGTGGATTATTATCTCCATTTCATAGATGGAGAAGCTGAGACATCAGTTCTACAACTTGCCTGAGGTCACACAGCTAGAATGGTAGGGCCATGATTTGAACCTAGGCCATGCAAGTCTAGTATCTGCTCTAACCCACTCTTCCAAGGAAGGTAACAACAAAGAGGCAAGTGACATATGTGACAATTAATACAGTGCTCCTCCCTTTTGTTCCAGATATGAGAAATGAGTGTTGGACGTCGGAGAATAAAGTTGTTGGGTATCCTGATGATGGTAAATGTCTTCATTTATTTGATTGTGGAAGTCTCCAAAAGCAGTAACCAAGAAAAAAATGGAAAGGGGGAAGTAATAATACCCAAAGAAAAGTTCTGGAAGACATCTGACCTTCCCGTGGCTTATTGGAACCGAGAACAAGAAAAGCTGAACAGGCGGTACAATCCCATTTTGGGCATGTTGGCAAACCATACAGGGGAGCTGAATGGGTTTTCCAACATAAGCCATCTGAATTATTGTGAACCTGACCTGAGGGTCCAATCTGCAGTTTCAGATTTCAACAATTTGCCAGACAGGTTTAAAGACTTTCTGCTGTATTTGAGATGTCGAAATTACTCACTGCTTATAGATCAACCGGATAAGTGTGTAAAGAAGCCCTTCTTACTGCTGGCGATTAAGTCCCTCACTCCACATTTCGCTAGAAGGCAAGCAATTCGGGAATCTTGGGGCAGAGAAACCAGCATGGGGAACCAAACAGTGGTGCGTGTCTTCTTACTAGGCCAGACACCCCCAGAGGACAACCATCCCGATCTCTCAGATATGCTGAAATTTGAGAGTGAGAAGCACCAAGACATTCTTATGTGGAACTACAGAGACACTTTCTTCAACTTGTCCCTGAAAGAAGTACTCTTTCTCAGATGGGTGAGCACTTCCTGCCCAAATGCCGAGTTCGTGTTTAAGGGCGATGATGATGTTTTTGTGAATACCCATCACATCCTGAATTACTTGAATAGCTTATCCAAAAACAAAGCCAAAGATTTGTTTATAGGTGATGTGATCCACAACGCTGGACCTCATCGGGATAAGAAGCTGAAGTACTACATCCCAGAAGTTGTTTACACTGGCGTCTACCCGCCTTATGCCGGAGGGGGTGGATTCCTCTATTCCGGCCACCTGGCTCTGAGGCTGTACAACATAACTGACCGGGTCTTTCTCTACCCCATTGATGATGTTTATACTGGAATGTGCCTTCAGAAACTTGGCCTCGTTCCAGAGAAACACAAAGGCTTTAAGACATTTGATATAGAAGAGAAAAAAAGGAATAATATTTGTTCCTATCTAGATCTGATGTTAGTACATAGTAGAAAACCTCAAGAGATGATTGATATTTGGTCTCGGTTGCAAAACGCTCATTTAAATTGCTAAAATGTAGACAAACTAAATTTTTCATAGAAAGAGATACCTTGGATAGTTTCCACATTGTGTTCTCTCATTAGGGCAAATTTCTGTATTTAACCATCAAAATTGCCTTCGTAAGTAGTATCTATTTGAGGGCTTCTAAACCCTTCAATGTGGTACTTTCTGAAGAGGGAAAGCAGAAGATCGTAATTTGTAGAAAAGGATATGGCAGGACAGTTGGTTCTGATTCTTCTTGTTGGTTAGTGGTCATTATTTTCTAATTTGCCCCCTTCTTACCTGAAATAATAAGTTTTTGGAGCTTAACTATTTTAAATTATTTTTGTTTTACCCAAATATATTCCTACTTTCCATTATAATAAGTGAATTATCTGCAATTTAGGTACTTATAAAACTGTTGTATACAAGTGATTTGTTATACATGGTTCAACAGTTTTTGTGAAGTGGAATAAAATTTGTTATTATAAAATTTGGATGATTTTTTAAAATTGTCTAGAAAAATAGGCTTCTGTTGAAATTTTCTGCCACCCCAGCAGTATTTTTTTGTGTTAATACAATCAGTTAATTTTGCAAAATGAGGATCACTGTGTTACCCAGTTTATCTTGTTATGGTCATAGTGAAGAGACTATAATACAGGAACACAGTAACTGTTCTTGTGTTTGGTTTGCTACATGGTATCATAATAGTTCTCTATTTTTAGTGTTTGCAAATAATGAGTATGATTCCATAACAGCCAACTAAAGATTGAATTGACACTGGTAGTCACACTGTGTTTGATTTTTTAATGTGGACCAGGAAAGCATATGCAACTTTTGAACTTGAAGTGAAAAGATTGAAGTAGCAGACCTTGTCATGAGTGGTTTCCCCTGGATTTAGTTCTTGCCATATCTTCACATGTTGCTTATACAAAATTATTCTGAGTAGTTACTGCTTCCCTGTCTCAGTGTAGAAGTGCCTGTGTTTTTATTTATTGTTCAGATCAACGACCAAAACATTTTCTTAAATATATTTTGTGTAATATTTTATTTGTATACAGTGTTGTTGATAAAATATTTAACTAGAGCATGTTATTTTAAATGTAAGGTGTAACATATGTTAAATAAAGCTGTTATTTTTGAATTTTAGAATTCATTTTTTGGGGAGTTGTGAACTGCTAGAGTTGACAAAATTCTGCCAAATTGTTGATTATATATACCATCTTGTAACATGCTTTCTTGAAATTTTTTGTGTTTATAGAGATCAGGATTCTTAACCAAATGTAATTCTGGGGACTATACAAAGATTAAAATAAAAGTCATTGCATTTTTAATTGTCATGTATAATGGGTAGTAATCTATGATCTCTTTTTGCTTTCTGTGTTTGATTACACTTTCCCCAAAGAAGCCATTCCCACCCCACCCCAGAAACTATTATAGTGATATTGAACTATAACTTTTTCTCTCTCTCTCAATGGGTGATCTGTCTTCACATTTAAAATTCTTAAAAGTGCTTTCCCAATTCAAGTCCTTAAAGAGGAGTATGAGTATTTATTTATGTTTTCATTGAGTACAAAGAATTTAACTAGAAAACGGAGCAGCATTTTTTAAAAAAAAATGATGTCCATTTTGGGGTTTGTATCCACAGTGATGAAATATAGAGGCAGCCTGCTGTAGCTGGGTAGATCAGTTGCTTAGAGCATTATCCTGCTATGCCAAGGTTGCAGGTTTGGTCCCGGTCAGGGCACATACAAAAATCAACCAATGAAGACGTAAGTAAGTGGAAGAACAAATTAATGTCTCTTTCTTTCTCCCCTCACTCTTCCTCTCTCTCTCTCTTTCAAATCAATTAACTAAAATCAAGACAGGGGGAGGGGCAGCCTTTACCACTCAGGTTTCTCACCTGGATTCATGTTGAGAAGAAATTGCCAATGGTCAAGTAAGAACAAGTAGACATTTGAGGAAGTTCAAGGAACAGAAGGGATCAGTGTTAGACCATTTAGCAGACTGTCCTCTCCTACTGGGAATGCTGAGGCCATGTATGAGCAATTATGAGGACACGGATAGTGAACGTGGGCTTGAAGACTGTGGTAAACTTGGTCCTTCTAAAGGTTTCATGTGCCTGCATCTGGCCTCTCCACTGGTTGCTAGCACACCTCCTGGAGAGCAGTGTTACCACATTAGGTTTAGAGAAGAATAACAACACTCTCAGAACATTCACTGGTAATTGGTTCACAATTTGCGTGTGTCTGTGTAACTTGACCATGCATTTTCAGGTAATAGATTTTTTCCTCCGAGGGGAATTTCTTTAATTTTTTCTTCCAGAGAATTCTTTCTCACTTTCAAGTCTGCAGAGAAAGAAGAGAGATGTAGCAGTTTTTGAAATGTGTTTGGAGGGCTGCTGACGACCTCTTGTGAGCCTCCAGTTGACACGTGCCATTGTTTGAACATAAGTCCTTGGTGCTGGTGATGTTTGGTGGGTGAGATGATCTCTGGTCCCTCTTTAATATGGCAGAAGTTCTTGTGTAGGGGTTACCTGAGCCCATACATAACACTGGTCATCCATCTCACGGGCTTTTCAGCAAAGGGATACTTAGGATTTAGAGCTCCACACAGGCCTGGGCTCAGTCATGGTACTGATGGGTCCTTCCATCTGGGAGCCCTCTCAGTGCCCACGAGGTGGATTCTCCCCTGAGCCTCCACGAATGGAAGCATCACAGTTAACTTATTCTTTCAGAACTGATCGATAATGGAGAGCTCAGTGAAACTGGCATTTGGATTGTTTTTCATGGCCACTTCCATGTCTTGTTGATTTTGAGTTTGAAGGCCAAAGGCTGAATAAACATTGCCAGGGTTTAGACTTTTCCTAAACTCAACCAGGCCTTAAGAGGAAAAGGATGAAAGATACCAGAATGGCTTATTGCCATCCTTGACCCTGTTTATACCCATCTCTATTTTTTTTAATCCTCACCTGAGGATATGTTTTTATTGGCTTGAGAGAGAGAGAGGAAAGGGGAGAGAGAAACATCAATCGGTTGCCTTGCATATGCACCCCAACTGGGGATCAAACGCGCAACCTAAGTATGTGCCTTGACAGGGAATCGAACCTGCAACTTTTTGGTGTACAGGATGACACTCTAATCAGCTGAGCCACTCAGCCAGGGCTGCCCATTTTTATTCTTGAGTTGGTTGAGGGAGAATGGAAAAGAAGGGCAGGACGTTGAAGGAATACTTTGAGTCACATTTGGAAATTGATCCCAGAATTAAAGGCACCCAAAGTGTGACCATCTTCTACTTTAATGCTCCTGATTGATAATGCCCTGGAATATTTGATGTTCTAGTTTGTATTGGCCCTCATGCAGAAAGAGAAAATGCATTTATTAAGGCAAAGGGTGACTTATTTTCACTTCCAGGAAAGCAGAAAAGAATGAAGCCTTTACTTGTACCAAAAGTTAACTTATCTGGGATTTACCTTATGAAAAATGTCAGGTGAAGTGAAAATTCTTATTTGGAACAGGAAAACAAATACTTTATGTGCCGGGCTATTAAGATTATTGGGTAAATTAAGTTTTTCCTTAATGTTAGTTCTATATTGATTTTATTCTTTATCTGCTAGGAACATCTATCAAATAATTTTGATGAACTTTATAGCATTAAAAATAAATCTGAAAAATTAGGCTATGATCCTGATTAATTCAGGTTTTAAAATAATATATTAGAAATTTTTTTTGCCTATGATATATCTTGAAAGGTAGAGGCCATGAATGAGACATTTTTGTCTTTAGGGAGCCCCCAAAATCTTGTCATTTTTGCATGTGAATTATCATACTTATTTTAAGATGCAGTATTTTTATATACTACTAAAAAGCTGCCAGTTCAATGATTTATATAAAATGTAAGATGTACCCCAATTGCAGAGATGTTAAAATATGAAAGGTTATATCTTAGAATACTGAAATACAGCATTCATGTGTATATACATACACAGTAATACACTAATACTGTATTTCAGTTACACACACATACACTCTTAAATTGGAAGATGGAATCTTGTTTAGGTGTATTTCCTGCTTCTCTTCTTTCCTCTTGCTTTCTGTATTTAGGAATTTCCACCCAAGCAACTATGGTGGCTTTGAGCTTTGGCAGTTGCTTTCTTCTTGCATATTGTGTACTCTAATAGGTTGTATTGATTGCACTGAGGTAGCAAAGTAAAATTTTTAATTCAATTGTATTCCAAGGGCTTATTTGTAAGTCAGGGCCTGGTGGTGGAACAAAGGTACTTGTAGCTTTCTGACATATGCCAGGCATCAGGGGAATGTGCTCTCATCCTCTCAAGCAGTAAGCCACGTGAACTGGCATCCTAAGTGTTAGCAAGGGCTTGTTCATTGCCCCGGAAACCTACCATCCTGTGACCGGCACTTACCCAGGATGTCTTCAACTAACATTCTCTTCCTGCTCATCACCTAAGCCCTGCCTTCCACGCTGCCCTCTGTGCAGAGCTCAGAAGCCAACGAGGTGGACTTTGGAAGGGGGCTCTGGGACTCATTTAGAGATACCCAGCCCTGCCCAGACAGCACCCCTTCAGCTGCCAAAATATCCCTAGGTGGGTGAGAAGTGGCCAGGCCCTCCCAGCCTCAGACTGGCCCTACCCAAGGTCTCCCTGTACACTAGAGGAAAGCCCAGCTCTTGCCTTCTTTGAATTAATGGCCTTCTGGGCTCTTTCTCCTCTTGTTCAAGGGTCCAAGGTGCTGGGCTTAGAATGCCTTTTTCCACTTGCCCTATCTCATTGCAAAATGTGCACAGACATGAGGTCTTAATTTATTTTCCAATCTGTGGGGTGGAGAGAAGAAAATAAAAACAGAACTTTGTTAGAACGTGACAGCCAAGGGTCACACTTGTAGGGGCCTAGCAGGAAGGACACATACGACAGGTGCCAAGGTCCAGCACAGTAACGAAGCACAAGTCCTACCTGTTTTGTTCGTTGGAACCTTTGCAGAGGAACATACCCCATCCCAGTGCTGCCATCAGCCAGGAGGCCAAAGCTGCGGATCCAGCGGCCTCTCATCTGCTGTAGTCCTCCTGGCTGGTGAGATGGGAGAAACTTGGAGAAGCACAAAGGAAATCAAAATAATCAAATGTGGACAAAATAGCAATAATTTCACATTTAGTTTTCCTCTTGTGGGATATGAGAAATGAGTGGTGGACATTGAGGGATAAAGTTGAAGGGCTTCAAGTTGGTGGGAAATGCCTTTATTTGGTTGCAAAAGCCTCCAAAAGTGAGTCACCATGGAAGGAATGTAGAAGGAGGGGTTGTGATGCATTGTCAATGAAAGCTAGAGAAATATCTTACTCACCAAGTCGTCCTGGATTGAAGAACAAGACAAACAGAAGATGCAGAACAGTCCCACTGAGAACCTGCTGCCCCATGAGGCTAGACAGGGACATTTCATTGTAGGAGGCAGCCTGTCTCAGTCACACCTCCAGAAATCCCAGGGGTGCTTATTGAAATGCGTGCTAGCACCCTCCCTGTGACTGAGTACCTGCTCAACCGATAAGGGCAACTACAGCAATTAAAAAAAAAAAAAAACCCAGCTGTGGCAGACTTTTAACAATATGGCAGACCATTGAAAATATTTTCTGCTTTATCCAAAGTCTGAACATTTTTCATTACTGGTAGACCATCCCAATAAGTTACCCCTCTGAGATGGGATTGATATATTTGGATAATCTTGTACTTAGAAAACAAATTTAAAGATAATTTTAAAATTTTTAATTTGAATTTTTGACTTACAGAAAAGTTATAGGATAGAGTACCTATATACCTTCACCTAACTTTCTCTAATGTTAACATTTTACAAAGCCATATTACAATATTCAGAATCAACATTGGACCTACCAACCGCAGGAACTCAACACGGCTGTAACCCTGTTACCTACACTAAGACTTTCTTTTGAATCTTAACCATTTTTTTCTCACTAATGTTCATTTTCTGTTCCAAAATCCTGCTCAAGTTCCCACATTGCATTTAGTTATTTTTCCTTGGTCTCCTCCAATCCGTTGCAGTTTTTAACCTTCTTTGCCTCCCATGACTAATGCTTTTGAAGACTAGTGGCCCTTATAGAATGTCCTTCTGTTTGGACTTGTCTGATGTTTTCTCACAATTAGAATGAGGTTTCTCTTCTGTAACTATCTTTCCCTTTGTAGTTAAGAAACACTATGGGGGACTTCTGTACATTTAAAAGTTTATACATTCGAAGCATGGCATGCAGTCAATTCTCAATGAGCGGTAGCTGTGGCTTTTTTCGTGACCATCATTGTTGCCCTGTCTCAGTTCTGTCCCTGGTTTCCCTTCTCTGGTATCATCTACTTTTACTGTTCATTATTCTCTGCATCCCACGCTGATCCACTCCTGACTGGTCACTTCCTCACATTGGGGTTAGGGCTCTCATTCAAATGATCTGTGCTCTTAAGGGCACAGACGATCCCCTGGCTGGTGTGGCTCAGAGGATTGAGCACCGGCCTGCAATCCAAAAGGTCACTGGTTTGATTCCCAGTCAAGGCACATGCTTGGGTTGTGGGCCAGTTCCCCAGTTGAGGCTGTGCAACAGGCAACCAATCTGTTTCTCTTGTGCATCAATGTTTCTCTCCCCCTCTTTCCCCTTCCCCTCTCTAAAAATTAAATTTAAAAAATCTTAAAAAAAGAATAGGAGGAATTCCCTCTTTAAAAAAACCTTTGGAAGAAAAGGACACAGGAGAGCCGAATGCTGCTCAGCACTTGGAGTTTTGGGTGAGTCAGGAGCCTACTGTAACTCAAGGTTAAGGGCAAAGCCATGCTAACAGGAAGAAGGATTCTTATGTCTTTGCAGGATGTGTTTGCTTCAGAGGTGACCTTGGTTGGAGGCGGGGGGCCAAGCTGGCCCATATCCCTCGTGGTAGAAGTCTGGACCAGAACCCAAGGGCCCATATTCACTCTCCTCTTGGACCTGGAGGGACAGGATGAAGAAAAGCCCACCTGGCTGAGGCCTTGAAGCAGGACTGAGCCAGAGGTGGATCTCCTCCTGTGAAAGGTAGAGTTTTCTGCGACAAGGGGGTGGGGTTGCTGTACTGAGCAACCTTCAGGAGCCACAGCAGAAAAGGAGTCAGGTCGGGTGGATGAAGCATCAAGGGTCGATGTGGGGGAGCCCTCCCCACGCTGGACAAGAATGCCCAAGTTAAAGCAACCTCGGTTCCCTACAGATGAGAGCAGACTTGCCAACATGCTCAAGGGCAGCCTCCTGTGAATTGCTTGCCTGGAGATCCCTTGTCCTACTCTAGCACACAGCTTTATGTACAGAATGACTGGTGGCAGCTTTCTTGGCCTCCTGACTCTTCCCCTACTTTACAACATTTGGGCTCTATTTTTACTCAGAGACAAGAAGTTTCCCATGTTTGAAAATAGCTGCCATGCAGAGGACTGTTGAAGTTACTGTTTTTGCCTGTTTAGTATGCTTTCCTCCATCCACCCCCCTGGAGACTCCAGGACTAGAGGGCTGGGCATGGGACCAAGCAAGGCCTACTGGAGGCCTCTCTGGGCTGGGAGACGGGTGCTCCTCTTCAATGAGGCTGATGAGGCCAGCTCCCAGACTATCTGTAGGAAGCATTCCACCAGTAGAAAAATACGGGCAGCACGAATGGGAGCAGGAAGGGGGATTGGAGAGAGAAGTGGTGACACATGGGGCCGTTGAGCCCTGGGTACACCTCCACCTCTGGCCTCCCAGCTGTATATTCCCCCTTTTTGCCCATGCTCACTGGAGTTGGATTTCTTGGTCCTGGCTGATGATACCATGAACGTTCAGTTTCTTCACTGAGTTCTGCATTCGGCCCAGCTGTGAGTGCTTTCAGATTCCTACCCTGAGAAATCCAATTTCAAGTTATTTGCTCCAAGTAGGCAGCTGGGGGTGGAAGTTGTCTTAGGCCAAAGAATCTGAGTAGAAAAGCTTAGGAAGAAGGGAACAGGGAGTAGGGCAGAGTCCTTCCTTTCCCCCGGGTGTGTGCAGTGCAGATATGGAAATCCCTGAGTGAGATAGTTTACAGCTTTTCTTTCAGAATCTAGTTTATAGGCTCAGTTTATAAGTGTTTGCTCTTGTGATGTTAACAAAAAAAAAGAGGGGGAATGGAGTGGTGTGTGTGTGTGTGTGTGTGTGTGTGTGTGTGTGTGTGTGTAATCCAGTTCCTTGGGAGAAGATGTTTTTGGGTTGGGACATGATTGGGCCGGGGAGGTGCTCAGCTGCCTACACAGCCAAGGTGAGGTATGACTCCCCTGTGTAGGTCATTTTTAAAAAAAATATTGTAAATACCATTTCAATTTTATTTGTTTTCTGTTGTGAAATATTTCAGACACAGAGAAAAGGACAGAGAGCAATGTAACAAATCTACATGTATGGACGAAAAAGGGGCTCCATAATAAATCTGTGTGAAAAGTAAACTCACAAAGTGAATGGATCATAAATTCCTAACTGGGCAGGTGGTGGTGGGTAATCTGTGTATAAAAGACTAGTCTTTGCTTTAAGCAAGCCCTGGTCATTGTTCTTATGTATCTGGGTTGCCACACCTTTAAAACGCCAGAGGTAATCTGTTTTATACCCTTGCAGGGAGCATATCATCTTGTTAACTATCTTGGGGCTTGCTTTCTCTAGCCTTCTTGTATTCTTCCTCCTCCTTAATTCCAAGTGTATAAAAGAAATTGTGAAACTGTCATTCTCGGGAGCATTTGAGATCTTGCTTTCCAGCATGTCATCAGTGTGTCCCAAATAAACTGAAACAAACTCTTCAAAAATTCCCTACAGGTTTGGATGTTTCTTACCTCAACACATTTAACAAAATTGTTACCATTTTTCATATTGCATCATGTTGTTTTCTGTAAATAACAGTTAACACCAGAACTGAAGGCCCCTTGTATCCATACAAATCTTGTTCCTCTCATTTCTTACCCAGACATGTTGCTATTCTGAAGTGTCTTCCTGACATATTTTATAGTTTTAATACATACATATATGTATATGTTCATATGTCTATAAATAAGATATATCATTTGGTTTGAACCTATATTTCAAAAATTTCCATGATAGGTGCCCTTTTCAACTTTCATTATTCACTAAAAATTTTTTTGACAGCTACACATGTCGACACATCTAAATTTGGTCATTATTTATTTTAACTGCTGTACATTATGAATATACTATAATTTCTACATTCCTTTCTTAAGAAGTATTTAAGCTGTTTCCAGTTTTTACTGTTATAAAAAAAGCCACAGTGAATATCCTTGTGTACATCTCTCTGAGCACATATCTGAGTAGTCCCCTGGGTATTGTGGGGGCTAAAAAAACATTAATACTTTCCTGTCTTCTAATTCTTCCTCCTGGGCTAATAACCAGATTAACAGAGGTAGATTAACAGGAAAAAAATCAAAGTTTTAATACACGTGCATGGGAATTCATGTGAGTTTCTATGAAGTTTCAAAGACAGTGAGGTAACATTGGGTACATATGACATTTTGGACAAAGGAGAAAGGGGAAAATGGGGTATTAGATTTCAGAAGTGAGAATGGGTGACTTACAGGTGGTTGAGGAAGAGGGTAACATCCATGGCAGTCAGAGTTTTGCCAGGTGACTCGGAAATAATGGGACCTGGGTATCTGGCTAACATGCCCCCGCTGGAAGCCCTCTTGTTTACCATACTTAATTCAAATTGGGCTACGGTGACGTCTTAAAGTTGCCTTCCTGAAGCAGGTTTCTCTGAATCTCTTGGGAAGGAGAGAGGGAAGTGTCAAAATTTCTTTCTGAGTCTTTTGTTTCTTAATAAATAGCTTAAAATCAATATCCCAAAAGGCACCTTCAGCACTGTGTGGGTCTTATGGTCAGGGGGCGGGAAGCCTGGGTGTACTCCCGGCTGCTCCACTGTGGGGTAATGCACAGCCTGGCCCAACTGTGAGGGGATGGATGGAGGACACGTGCTCGGTAGTAAGCTCTGTTCTCCAAGCTGCTCAGTATTCTCCTGGGCCAGTGCAAGCTGGGGCCTGGCAGCACACAATGCTGAGGTGGGAAGAGCCAGCTGACAATCCCCGGCTTTTATAATCGATGTGATCATTGCAGAACACCTGCTTGGGGTTGGTAGATATGGGGAGACAGGACCTCTGTGCCTCATGGTGGGGAATGTCAAGGTCTGGCTGTGTGGTAAGCATTCTAGCCACAGGGAGAGAAGTTCAGTTTACTTGTGCACTGTGATCCACCGAGTCCAGGCAATCCGGGTTCCCTCCCTCAGTTTACAGATGAGGAAGGTGAGGCTTAAAAAATTATGAAACTGGTCCTGGCTGGCGTGGCTCAGTGGATTGAGTGCCAGCCTGCGAACTGAAAGGTTGCTGCTTTGATTCCCAGTCAGGGCACGTGCCTGGGTAGTGAGCGTGCCAGGTCCCCAGTTGGGGGCATGCGAGAAACAACTGACCGATGTATCTCTCACATCAATGTTTCTCTCCCTCTTTCTCCCTCCCTTCCCCTCTCTCTAAAAATAAATAAATAAATAAATAAATAAATAAATAAATAAATAAATAAATAAAAGTGTGGGTGTTTTTTTAAAGGGTCATGAAACCGGAAAAGCTGATGTTCATGCTGCCTGTCAGTACCAGAACCAATAAGCAAAAACAGGGATTGAATCTTTATGGGCACTTTATTCAGATGGCTGGAGATCTGAGAAGACGGTAGATTATATACCCTAACAGACCGTATTACATTCCATTTCAAATGGACCCTTTTTATAAGGAGAAGAAAAGTGTAGGTAAAGGGTTTGGAATTCAGGGAAAATGTTAATCAGATAAAAAGCTGCAGCGTTCTTTCATCTGTTGACCAGTGATTCTTTATCTGTGTCCAGGGCAGTGGACTTCTCACCCTGGAGTACAACGGCTCAGATACTATCTTGACTGCTTGCAGGCCTGGGGCACAGAGGTGGAATTGTGTGTGTCAGGGCATAGTGAGTTATTTTTCCTGAAACAATAGTTTCAGGAGATATTGTTCCTGAAACAATAGCTTTTTACGTGCATTGATTACTAAGCTTATTGACTGTTGCCTAAAACTAAGATTTTCCAACTCTTGACCCCCCCATCATTCACATCAACCCAACTTCACAGAATTAGCAAGTGTCAGCCAGGATTTATACTTGAGGTCTCTGACTCCAAAGCCCTAAGGGCTTTACCCTGATGGGGGACTGTCTCCCTGGGCCTCCCAGAAGAGACCATGAAAGGCCATCAGGGTCCAGGAAGTGCCAGTGCTGTTCCATTTCTGCCAAAATCCACAGCCATGACTTGAACTTGATCTTTGGCCTTTTGACCCTGTTGCCCAGAAATTTTTGCTTCTATCAGCTCCTTTACCTGGGCTTTGTCATCCCAGAATCTGAGCCATCTCCACCCTGGTGCCTCGCTGTGCTGAACCTGGTGTTTTACTCAAACCTGTTACAGTGTTTGTTAATAAAGGTGTTATTAGGTAAGAAAACTGAGGCTCATAGAGGGTGTGACCTTTTAATTTCAAATAGGCAGTGTTAATAATTGCCAAGGGCTTGGAGGTGACGGTGGAGGGAAATGGGTAAACAGTTTCTTTTTGTGATGATAAAGATGGTCTAAGACTCATTATGGCACTGGTTGCACAACTCTGAACATACTAAAAACCACTGAGTTGTACACTTTAAAAAGGTGAATTATATGTGAGTTATATCTCAATAAAGTTGCTATGAAAAATAAAATATCACTGAATCTAGGGGAAAAAAGTAAGGTAGGGCCTCAATTGCATCTTGCATAAAACGGACTGTTTTTTCAATGCCGGTAGCAGACAGGACCTTTACAGTAGGCTGCGTTGGGTTTCCTGCCCACTAGAAGCGTCCTTTTAATGCTTTTCCCCCAGGATGGGAGCTTTCCCTGGAAGAAGTTGCCCATATACTCTTTCCCGGTTCTGGAAGCAGTAAAGGCCTAAGGCCTGTTCCGATGTTGAAATTCTATTATTCTAATTCTATGATGCCATGAGACCCCGGGCTGTCTGTGAGCTGGTTGCTTCAAATGAGTAAGTCACTGGGCACAGTCACTTTGCTGCCTTCTCATGTGTTGCCCTCTCAGACTAGGAGTTCGTACAGGGTAGAGGTCAGTTCTGTCTTGTTTGCCCCCGAGTCCCTAGTGCCAGATCTCTGGTTCCTCCACCTTATCTTCAAATCACTGGTTTCTTTGTTTGCGTATTGTCTCCCACCCACTAAAATAAAAGTTGCACAGGGCAAAGGTGTGTCTGTCCTGTTCGCTTGTGTACCTGCCCATGATAAATGCTCAAGAGTTAGTTGTTGAATGGATGAACAAATGAACATAGGTAATATTTGTTGAAGAGAGAAGTATGTGAGTGATTACATAATAGCTTCAGATTTCCAAAGTGTTTTCCCTAAGATTTTGAACTTACTAGATTGAGTAATTAAATTTGAATTTAATCCTTATTTCCTTCCACTCAGTTTTCATGTAAAAGTAGGTGACAAGTTCCATAATGGCAGGTAGGTATCTGTTGTGTTCACTTTTACTCCTTGTCTATAATGGGAGCTCAGTTGAGAATTGAATGAATGAATAGATGAACATGGTAATATCTGTTGAAAAAAGAAAAGTTAGAGTAACACTCAGAAGCTCTGCAGAGAGGAGAGACAGAAAGAGCAGGGATGTATTTGTTCCACATAGTCCCTAACTCTTTATTATGTCTTTTTATCCGTCCGGTCCTGCGCTCTTACATGGGCCCAAACTGCTCGTGCAAAGATAACCTGAGGATAGTAATACCCAGCCACAGGTGTCATTCACTTACCTCGAAGGCTACCGAATCTCTTATTGTCCAGTCCTCTGACTCCCATTGGCTTCTGCTCTTAGTTTTGATATCTGTCCTTTGATATCAGTCTTGCATTTGATGACTCATTTTGAGACCCGAACCTCAGCATGAGCCATTGGACTACAGTCTGGCATTTGATCTCCAGCCCCGTGGATGGCCACAGTGGGTAAGAGACTCTCCTGCTTCCTGCCCCTGTGGGTCAGCCAGACAGATTGTCTCTTGCCCACTGTCCCTACCAGTAGAGGGAGACTGAAAATTGTTCTAGTGACCAGCTTGCTTCTTAGAGCCTCTGTGTCCAAACTTAGTGACTTGCTTCTAACTAGCAAAAAGTAGCAGGTAATGAGATGTCACTCCATGATTAGGTTATAAATGATTGTGACTTCTGTCTCAATAGCAAACTCTCTCTTTTCCTGGTTTTAATGAAGCAAGCCGTCATGTTGGAGAGGCTATGTGGCAAAGTAATTGAGCATGGACTCTGACCATCTGCCAACAAGGTATGAGGTCTTTAGTCTAAGAGTCTGCAAGGAACTGAATCCTGCCAATGGTCACAAGAATGAGCTTAGCCGCCACTCCTTCCTCAGTTGAGCCCTCAGTTGGCAGACACTAGGCCAACACATCTTGACTACACCCTTGTGGCAGACCATGAAGCAGAGGAAGCTAGACAGACCAGCTAAGCTGTGTGTACATTCCTGACCCTCAGACACAGTGAGATAATAAATGTATGTGGTTTGAAAGCACTAAGTTTTGGTATAATTTGTTACAAATTATATGTGTTTTGTTTTAAATTCACAGAGATAACTTTACTGTGAAGCTAGTGAAACAAGTTTCTGGGTCCTTCACTTGCATAAGCCCCTGGCCTGGCCCTGGGAGGGTCCTTAGTAATGTGTTCACATAGTCATATATTTTTGTAAAATGGGCAGAAAGTATTTTAACTGCACTCACTCAGGGTTGGTGCCTCTTATACTTCAGCTTCCCCTCCCTCATACTTCCTCTTATGTCTGGTGGTGTGGGAATGGCTGAGGGGTTTTGAGGATTTGGCTAAGGGGAAGTTGATCTGGAGATGCATTTACTTGGATGTAGGGGATACATCATGGCTTGTATCTCTACAGTGGCTCGTAGTCACTTCTGCGTAGAGTCATGTTGCTGCTAGAGAAGTGTCACAGCCTGCTACTTGGCAGAGTTAGGATTCAAGCCAAGGTTCATCTCGTGGATTTAACACTAGGCTAGGCTGGCTTTCATATCTCCATTATCTGCCAATGGTTATTTTTTTAAGCATATTTTATTGATCATGCTATTACAGTTATCCCATTTCCTTTTCTCCCCTTTATCCCCCTCTGTCATGCACCACCCTCCCTCCAGCATTCCCCCGATCCCTTAGTCCATGGGTTATACATATAACTTCTTTGGCTTCTCCATTTTCCATAGTAGTCTTAACCTCCCCCTGTACCCACCAATTATGCTTCTTATTCTCTGTACCTTTTCCACCACTCTCTCCCCCCTCACCCTTTTGGCTGATAACCCTCCATGTGATCTCCATTTCTGTGATTCTGCTTCTGTTCTAATTGTTTCCTTAGTTTGTTTTTTTGTTTTTGTTTTTTTGGTTTGTTTTTTGTTTTTGTTTTTCTGGTTCAGTTGTTGATAGTTGTGAGTTTGTTGTCATTTTACTGTTCATAGTTTTTGATCTTCTTTTTCTTAGATAAGTCCCTTTAACATTTCATACAATAAGGGCTTGGTGATGATGAACTCCTTTAACTTGACCTTATCTGAGAAGCACTTTATCTCCCCTTCCATTCTAAATGAAAGCTTTGCTGGATAGAGCAATCTTGGATGTAGATCTTTGCCCTTCATGACTTGTAATACTTCTTTCCAGCCCCTTCTTGCCTGCAAGGTCTCTTTGGAGAAATCAGCTGACAGTCTTATGGGAATTCCTTTGTAGGTTACTGTCCCCTTTTCTCTTGCTGCTTTTAAGATTCTCTATCTTTAATCTTGGGTAACTTAATTATGATGTGCCTTGGTGTGTTCCTCCTTGGGTCCAACTTCTTTGGGATTCTTTGAGCTTCCTGGATTTGCATGTCTATTTCCTTTGCCAAATTGGGGAAGTTTTCCTTCCTTATTTGTTCAAATAAACTTTCAATTTCTTGTTCTTCCTCTTTTCCTGCTGGCACCCTATGATTCAGATGTTGAAACATTTAAAGTTGTCCCAGAGGTTCCTGAGCCTCTCTTCATTTTTTTGAATTCTTGTTTCTTCATTCTGTTCTGGTTGAATGTTTTTTTCCTTCTGTTCCAAATCATTGATTTGGGTCTCAGTTTTCTCCCCTCCACTGTTGGTTCCCTGTATATTTTTCTTCATTACACTTTGTATAGCCTTCACTTCTTCCTTTATTTTGTGGCCATACTCAATCATTTCTGTGAGCATCCTGATTACCAGTGTTTTGAACTCTGCATCTGATAGGTTGGCT
The DNA here is from genome assembly GCA_028533065.1 of Trachops cirrhosus. Lineage (NCBI taxonomy): Eukaryota > Metazoa > Chordata > Mammalia > Chiroptera > Phyllostomidae > Trachops > Trachops cirrhosus. The sequence continues at coordinate 109,538,155 of CM052543.1, read as the reverse complement.
ATCTCCTCGTCATTTAGTTCTTTTTCTGGAGTTTTGATCTGTTCTTTCATTTGGGGCATATTTCTTTGTCTCAGCGCACCTGTGCATATTGTAAGGGGTAGAGCCTTAGGTATTTTCCAGGGCAGGGCAACCCACCTCACTGTGTCATGGCTCTGTATATGGGGAATGGATCCAAGAGGGAAAAATTCACCTTGCTCAGATCTCAGCTGGCTTTCAGTCACTTCCTCTGCTACTCACAAGCAACTTGGGCCCTTCTGTTGCTGATTCCTGGGTGGGTGGATTTGTGTACATTCTAGGACCCCTTGGGGCTCTCCAAGGAACTCTCCTGTGAGGCTAGGAGTTTCTCCTGCTGCTGCAACTCCCACATATTTTTACAGCCAGAGGATCTGAGGCTTTCTTTTCTTACACTGTAACCCTGGGTTGCACGGTCTGTCTTGCTCCCCAGTTGTTCCTTCCAGTTTATCCACATGTGAATGTGGGACCACCTGGCCTGCCAGCTGCTGCCTTGTCCATGTGCCCTCTCCGCTCTGGCTGCCCATCTCCACCCCTCCTACTGGTCTGGATGAATATTTCTTCTTTAACTCCTTGGTTGTCAGACTTCCATGCAGTTTGCTCTTCTGGCATTTCTAGTTGTTCTTTGTTTTTAAATTGGTTGTTGTCCTTCCTTTGGTTGTGCAAGGAAGCAAAGCGTATCTGCCTGTGCCTCCATTTTGGTCAGAAGTGATTTTGATTCCTAACTAAAAGGCATGAGAGTCTGTCCTTGGATATTTGCCACATTTGACATTCTTTTCCACCTTCCTTCCTGATTTAACACCCTTGTCACTCACAGCTACCACTCCTGTACCGTTTGCTTGATCCATGGAACTCCTGTCTTTGCTGGACTTGTCTCTGCTATTATGATCATACTACGTCTCAGCCTGAAATGTCCTCTCCCAAGCACATCAGTATAGATTCTTACTAAGTTTTCTCTGTCTTGATATGACATATTGACATAACATAAAACTCATCATAAGCTACTATGAGAATACTGGTGGCAAAGTGGATGGTGAATGTAGTCAATTCAAAGAATATAATGAGTCATTGAACTAGCAAACTTGACAGTCTTTGAAATTATATATAACTCCTATATGAAATGAACTTAATTTTACTCAAATTTGGGAAAATTATAACAATATACATGACATTTACAAACAATACATTGTGAAGCTGAAAGAGACTTTTCTAAACTGTCAATGAAAAGCAAGTTTTGATCAAACTTACTAGAGAAAAGACTAAATTAACCTTCTGTTTCTCAATAAAAAATTATTGCACAAAATTGTTGTTGTTTAGTGATCAGAGAGTGTGCAGACCAAAAAAAAAAAAAAAGGTATTGTAGAGGGATGTCAGGCAGTTTACAAAAATATGTAATTTTTCTGGGTTTTATGATTCTTGTATTTCTAAGCTTTATACAATTTTTAATTTGTTGTGATTTTCTTCCTTATCTGAAGAAAAAAAATTTGTGTGCATTTGGAGTTTTGTGTTCTTTTTCAAAAGAGGGCCACTAAATTGCATAAGCTTCCAGGCCAAAGCTGGATCTACTGCAGTTTCCATCGAGCAGAAGAAAACATTTCTTGACTGTGATTCCTTCTTTCCACTTTTCTACCTCTAAGTCTAGCTGTATGTTACATATCTTTAGGAGGGCTCAGTAATTATTATTTTCAAAAATTGAGTTAAACTGAAAATATTTTGATTTTGAGGAGAGGAGGCAAAAGGACCACATGACCGAAAGTGTCTCTGTCTGCAAGGTATTCAAGCGGAGGGGAAGTAGAAAAGTCCTGTGTAAATTGAGAATATGACAGAATCAGAACCTTGGGTGGAAGTTATATTCAAATACACTTCAGTTAATTAAGAGAAATACCTTTTTAATAGTTGACCATCTATTGAGGATCCTGCCTGGACAAGCAGGTAGATTTCATGACATCTGAAGTCTCCTCTTTCAACCCCTGGATGCTGAGGTTGGCATTTTAGGCCTGACCAGAGGGGCCGATATCTGTATATTGAACTTGAAATTGGAGGGCAGGGTGGAGCCTGGGGGCAGACCGTAGTGTAAGCCTAGCTCAGCAGGCATACCCCGGACCCATGAACAGCATCATGCAGACCTTGTTAGGAGTAGCACAGGGGTATTTGGAACTTGGAACAGGTCAGTGTGACAGCTATGGGGCTCCAGGAAAAACAGAGGGCCAGCCTGGAGGAGGGAGTAGTGCCGAAGGAAGCAAAGTCAAATGCCAGACTCTAGGGAAACCAACTGGAATCCCCCTGGTTTAAGACCAGCTTACAGGCCTGATGTGTGGTCTTGTTGGCAGTAGAAGTCCTACCCACACTTAAGAGGCTTTCCAGTTATTTGCCTGCTGTCAGCTATATGAGTGAGTGATCACAGCCAAATGTCTTATAATAACTCATTTAAACAGAGCTCAACATTCTGAAATTTCAGTTGGCTAATTGCTCTGCTCAGCAGTTTTCCCTTAACATGAGGGCAGCTACTTGAGGCCATCAGAAGCAGTAGGTTTAAGAGGAACGCAGTGCCCTTAATCTGATCTTTGTCATTATGCTGTCATGCTTTTGTGCTGGCTGAGAAATATTCATCAGAAGCACTTGAGAAAGGCTTGGGGCCTCAGTCATTTTCTGACTCTCAGGCTCAATTTAGATTTCAGATTACAGGCTGAGAAAACCTCTCTTAGTAGGGCTAAGAATATATCTCTGTATTCCTTAACATCTCAAAAGATAATTGACTGTTTAAACAAAAAATAATAATGTGCCCTAGCTGTGTGGCTCAATTGGTCAGGTGTTGTCCCTTAAACTGAAAAGTCATGGGTTTGATTCCCAGTCAGGGCACATGTGTTGGTTGCAGGTTAGGTCTCTGGTCCAGGTGTGTGCGAGAGGCAACTGATGGATGTTTCTCGCACTCTCTTTCTCCCTCTTTTCCCCTCTCTGAAATCAATAAACATGTCCTTGGATGAGGATAAATAATAATAATAATAATAATGATAATAATAAACACTGTCTTGTGGGGTTTATAACACATGTAAAACAAAAATGCATGAAAACAATAGCATAAAGGGTAGAAGGGGAGAAATACAGAGTATTGTAAAATTCTAATGTGATACATAAAATGGTATAAAATCACTTGAAAGTAGATTGTGATCATTTAAAGGTATTATTACATACCCTAAAGCAACTATTAAAAAAACAGGTTGTAGCTAATAAGCCAATAAAGGAGATAAAATAGAAGCATAAAATATGGTCAGTTAATCTACAGCTAGGAAGAAAAAGAAGAAAAAGGAAACAAAGGACATACAAAACCAATAGAAAACAATAAGATGATAGAACTAAAACCTAATTTGTTTACTTATTTTAAATTCTTAGTTTATTAACCTTCTCATGAAAAATCTGCATAATCACCACAGATATAGTCACTGAAGAAACTTCACTCCTCCTGTTGTCCAATCTCCAGCTCACTTTTTGCCTGCACCAACATTGGCCTTTGCAGTCCCCTTGACATTCTTCGTTCTGTTCTTGTGTTCCTCTCTCTGTTTTCTTTCGGTCTTCTTCTCGTATAGGCCATGTCTTGCGAGTCTGTGTTTGGTTTCATTTTTCTTTGCATAATCCAAGGAATCATAAATCATGCCAAAGCCAGTTGTCTTGCCACCACCAAAATGGGTTCTGAATCCAAACACAAAGATAACATTTTGTGTGGTCTTATACATTTTGTCTAGTTTTTCCCAAATTTCTGTCTTAGTACTGTTGTCTTGCCAGGGTGAAGGACATCAATGACCATTTATTTCCACTGAAGTAGTCTGTTGGTCATGAACTTCCCAGTCTGGATAGTCACCGTGTTGTTCTTGATGACTGCCGATCCTTAAGCAGCAAGGGAGGAAATCCTAGTAAAACCTAATTTATGACAATAATTACATTAAATGAAAGTGATCTAAAAACCTTCAATAAAAAGATAAAGAATGTCAGATCAGTTATCAAAACAAGACTGAACTATGTGCTACATACATGAAACACACAAATATAAAGATACATAGAGTAAAAGTAAATGGATGGAAAAAGATACACATGCAAACACTAGTCAAAAGAAAGCTTGGGTGTCCTGGCTGGTATAGCTCAGTGGATTGAGCATGGGCTGCCAACCAAAGGGTCTCGGGTTCAATTCCCAGTCAGGGCATATGCCTGGGTTGCAGGCCAGGTCCCCAGTGGGGGACATGTGAAAGGCAACCACATTAGACAAATTTGATTTCATAGAAATAAAGAAAGACATTTCATAATGAAAATAGGGTCAGTTCATCAAGAAGATATAAAAATCGTAAATGATTATGTACTTAACAGATATTTAGAACATGTGAAGCAAAAACTGATAGAACAGCAAGGGGAAATAAATCCACAATTATTGGAGATTTCAATACCATTTATTCAATAATTGGTAGGTATGAAAGCAGAACATAGGGACATAGAAGATTTGAACAATATTATCAGCCAATGTGACCCAAAACACTCTACCCGACAAGAGCAAATTATACATTTTCAAGTGCACATGAAAGATTTACCAAGATAGACCACATTTTGGGCCATAAAACAAGTCTCAATAAATTTTATAAGATTAAAGTCATACTAAGTATTTTCTGTGGCCATAATGATTTGGATATCAGTAACAGACCTCCAAAAAAATTTCCAAATACTTACAAACTAAATGATACACTTCTAAATAAGCCATGGATAATGGAAGAAATCAAAAGTGACATTAGAAAGTCTTCTTTGAACAGATTTAAAATGAAAACACAACAGAGAATTTGTGGGATATTGTAAAAGCTATGTTTAGGAGGAAGTCTGTAGCACTAAATTTCTGTTTTAGGAAAAAAAGTCCCAAATCAATGACCTCAGTTTTTACTTTAAGAAACTAGAGAGAGAGAGAGAGAGAGAGAGAGAGAGAGAGAGAGAGAGAGAGAGCACATGCAAATGAAACTAAAGTAAGCAAAAGAAGGGGAATAAGATCAAAGCAAACATAAATGAAATTGAAAACTGAACACAATAGAGAAAATCAATGAAACCAAAAGCTGGTTATTTGAAAAAAATAAAATTGATAAGCTTCCTGCCATACCATAAGGAAAACAAGAGAAGACACAGGTTACCGATCAAGAATGACAGAGCTGACATCACTACAGACTGCAGTTATTAGCAGGAACATACAGAACATTCTGAAAAACTTTATGCCAACAAGTTTAAAACTCAGACAAAAAAGACAAATTTCTTGAAAGATGCAAACTACCAAAGTTTTCTCAAGAAAAAAATAGATTTGTCTCAATAGCTTTATATCTATGAAAGAAATTGAATTTGTACTTAAGACCCTTCCTGCAAAGAAAGATCCAGGACCAGATGGCTTTACTGGTGAATTATAGTAAACATTTAAGGAAGAAATAATACCAATTCCATACAAACTGTTCAAGAAAATTGAAGAGGAGAGCACACTTCCCAACTTATTTTATTAGACCAGTATTATTCATACTTCAAAACTGGGCAAAAATATTATAATAAAATGATAGACCAATATTCATCATGATCACAGGTGAAAAATTCTAAACAAAATTCTAACAAATTAAATCCAATTGTATCTATAAAGGATAATCATGAACCAGTAGGACTTATTCCAGGATTGTAAATTTGGTTCAACATTCAAAACTGAATTAATGTAGGTCACCATATTAACAAATTAAAGCATAAAAATACTATGATTATTTTATTTAAAAATTTTTTAAAGATTTTATTTATTTATTTTTAAAAAGAAAGGGAGGGAGAAAGAGAGAGAAACATCAATATATGGTTGCCTCTCACATGCCCCCTACTGGCCTGCAACCCAGGCATGTGCCCTGACCAGGAATTGAACCAGCGGCCAGCACTCAATCCACTGAGCCACACCAGTCAGGGGTAACATTTTTTTTTTAATTTATTGATTTGAGAGAGAGAAACACCAGTTTGTTGTTTCACTTATGTGTACATTCATTGGTTGATTCTTTTATGTGCCCTGCCTAGGGATCAAACTCACAACCTTGGCATATTGGGGTGACACTCTAACCAACTGAGCTACATGGCCAGGGCACACTGATTATTTTAATAGATAACCTCTCAAGGCAAAAACATTTAATTAACGAAGAAAGATGACAAGACAGACAAGACTGGGGTCTTGGGCCCTGCACAGAATCAGTCCCAGCTCTGTCCAACATCTTTCACAGGGCGAATGCTCACAGTGTAGTGTCTGTGCCTGTGACTTGGGTGGCGGCTTATTGTTGATTTGAGATAAGTAGAGAGATTGGTGAATTGTTTCCCAAATTTTATTGCTAAGAGGTTTAAGATGTTGAGGAATTCCAGGAATCACGAAACTTTTGGACAATGTGTTCATCCCAGTGAAGAGATCCATGTTAATGTGGCCATATTCTGATCTGTTAATAATGTATCAAGGTCACCAAGTCACAGAACTGCTATTTACCTAACACTGACCCATTTAAATGACATTGCATAGATAGGTACCCTACAAAGCTGGCCCCAAAAAAGACAGTCTTTGTTTAAAATGTGCCATTCCAGAACCACACACCTGTCTGTCATGGATTCTGCCCAGATCTTGGCAGAGTAGGGCCACCTGGAACCTGGAGGGTGGGGCTAGAGGATCTCCTGTGAGAGGGAGGCACCAGTCAGGTTCATGGGAAATTAGGGGGAATGGCCCCTGCCCCAAAGCTACACCACTCATTCACTGACACCCCCTGAGTCTGGTCAGAGCTCTGCACCCCAACTCAGGCAGCTGACTCCTGAGCAGGGTGTAAGCTTCACAGGGTAGGGAGACTGGGATTCCAGAGGGTGGGGCTATTGCATTCCCCCAGGCTGATGCCTTAAGGAAGGAAGTGCTCCATCCAAGAAAGATGGCATCTGCAGTGCAGGAGAATGACTCAGTACAGGGGTCCCAGCAGCTGTTCCCTCAGCTCTCTCTCCCCAGAGCCAAAAATCCCAGTCTTTCCTCACTTGACTCCAGTACCCTCTGCCCTCCCTCCATCAGAGCTGAGTGAGTGGCTCTGAATGAGATTTTGTGTGTTGGCTCTTTAAGAGGGCCCCTGTGTCTCTAGCTGACTTCAGTCTCTCCCTGGCAGAGAGTCCCTGCTGATTTTCACAGCCAGATGTTGTGTGGGGACCATTTTTCCCAGCTCTGGTTCTCTGGGCTGGGGAGCCTAGCTTGGATTTGAGACCCCATACTCCTCAGGGGGAACCTTTGCATCTGAGATACCCTTCTGGCTTCTCCTGTAAATCCTTGGTTATTAGACCCCTATTCAGCTAGTCTTCAGTTGGTCATTCGGGTTGATCTACATTTTAGTTGTAATTCCAGTTTGGTCCTGGGAAAAGGTGAGTGGAACTGTAATGGGGTACAGGGTGAAGGATACTTGGATATATAGGAGAAAACCCCCATAGCCCCTGGTTGGTATGGAGGGAGCCCAACTTAAGATACTTTTCATAACAAATGCTAGTTTAATAGCTGTGTTAATAGCTGTGCTACCACCTGGGGCAAAGTGGGTGTGACTTTAAGGATGTATCCTGACTCCTGAACAGAGCTGGGGAGGACCACTGAGTGGATCACTGAGTAGTCACTCATGCCCTGACTGGGGATGGCAGCCATGAGAGGTTTGGCCATGCAGCTTGGGAGTAGAAGAGCCATGAGGGAGGAATGATGTAGCAGCCATGTGACAGGGAGAAGTAAGCAAGCATCTGCGTGGTTTGTAGTCAGGATCCTGAATTGCAGCCTGGTGTAGTAAGGAAGGAGACATACTGCTGCTCTGACTGTGCCTGCTCTAGCTGACTCCAGAGCCCCAAGGATTTTGCCTTGTGAGATGCTGACCTGCTGCTGTGCAAAGCCGGACTCTATCTGGACTCTTGAGACTTGTGTCTTTCCTGGACTTTGCTGTGACCCAGTGCACCATGGCACATGCTTTCCTGGACTCTTACATGGAGGCGGAAGACAGTGCACCCCAGATCCTGAAGGAGAGCTGCTGCGAGACCGTTTGCACAGCTGGCTTACGATAAGAAATGGGGAACAACTGGGCTTGGTTTTGGCTTATAGCCTTTTGAGGAACAAGGGAAGTGCTGGGTCTGGCAGGAAAGAATGAATCTAAGCATAAGTTCTCTGAGCACCCAAGGTTGAAATATTGTAAATAAAGACCTGTTCCTTCCAGCATTAATTGTTGGGTCATTTGCCAAGTTGCCACATGGACAGGCCCCTGTCTGCTCAGTTACAGAATATCCACCTAGTCCACTGCCATCTTGGATCTGCCAGCAACAGTGTTTATGTGCAGAGAATTTTCTAACCGGGTTTAGGCAACACACACACACACACCCTTTCTCACATTTCTCCTGATGGAGCAAACTGACAAGCTGTGACTCTGCAAAAAGCAGAGACACCCTCTTACATAATAAGCAGTGTAGCTCAGACATTTCTTGCTTAACATTTACATAACACTAATGAACTAGGCAGGTGGTTTTTCAAGAACAAAGAGATTCTGGAGGCTTCTTCACTTATTGCAAAACTGAGAACTGTTCCCAGCTTTGAAATGATAGCTTTTTTAATTTTTGTTTTTCTGCCTTCTACCAGTCTCTGGGTAGCCCCCACCAGCAGTCTCTGAAAGAAGGCCTATCCCAAGCACTTAGTGTGTGTCCTGGAACTGCCTGAGGCATTGGCTGAGGGAGCTTTTTTAACCCCCAGCACCTGCTCCAGGGTCCCTACTGCCTTCTGTCAGGACTGATGGCTCTCCATTCCTTCAGAATAACCCATCTGCAGAAATGCCTTGGTGAGATCTCTGTGCTGTGCTCAATCCAAGTTTGTAGAGCCAAGGTAGAACTCATCCATCTATTGTGTGTGGTGGGTGCTAGGATCTGAAAGCTACACCAGTGAATACAGCTAACAGGGTGTCATTGCACATTTTATTTATTCATTGCCAAGGGAGATATCTGTTGATCAGCACTTTAACCATGCAATCCAACCTAGTCACTAAAAGAGGAACACCTGACATGTGCATTCTGATGGGACACCCTATGAAATATAAAGTATCACCCGTGAAACAATTTTACCAAAAACGTTTAACCTGAATCATCCAACCTCTCTCTCACAGGAAACACGGGTCACAGAGGGAGTTACACTGTAACACACACACACACACACACACACACATGTGCACGCACACAGTGGGACATTCTGTAAGACATATAGCCCGGATTTTTCAAAGAGTTGGTGTCATAAGTAATGAAATGGTTGAAGATTGCTCTATATTTAATAAAAAAGCTAAAGAGAAATAACCAAATGCAATGTATAAACCTTGATTATATCCTAGTTGGAAAAACAAAACAAAACATAACCTAGTGTAAAGGACATTTTTGGGTACAGTTGGGGGAAACTTGAATTTGAACTGAATATTAGATAATGTGAAGAAGTTATTAGTACTATTGATAATATTATGATTATTATGATGATTATTATGATTATGTAGGTCAGTTTCCTTATTTTTAGGAGATGTGTGCTGAAATAATTAATAGTGCAGTGTCTTTTATTTTTTTAAGACATTTTTTTATTTATTCTTAGGGCAAGGGGAAGGGAGGGAGAAAGAGAAGGAGAGAAACATCAATCGGTTGCCTCTTGCATAGGCCGCAGCTGGGGACCAGGCCTGCAGTCCAGGCATGTGCCCTGACTGGGAATCCAGCAAGTTACCACTTTGCAGGACGACAGCCAACCCACTGAGCTACACCAGTCAGGGCATGGTGCATGGGCGTGATGTACAATTTATTTTTAAAAACTTCAATTAAAAAAAGGCAAAAATGTTAACTGATGAATATAGATGAAGTTTATTCTATTATCCATGTCAACTTTTTGATTTAATAGTTTGGCAATTTTCATAATAAAATTTGAAGGAAAAAAAGAAATAGAACATTATCCCCTCAAAGTTTCCTTTCATTCTAAGTTTTTGGATTTTTAATGTATTTGTTTATTGTTTTTGTTATTGCTATCAAGAATAGCTATGGGAGGGACTTCTGGCCAAGATGGAGGCGTAGGGAGACACACTGTGCCTCCTTGTACAACCAAAAGAAGGACAACAATTTAAAAACAAAAAACAACCAAAACTGACAGAAAATCAAATTGTATGGAAGTCCGACTACCAAGGAGTTAAAGAAGGCACATTCATCCAGACCGGTAGGAGGGGTGGAGTTGGGTGGGCAGGGTGGAGAGGACTCACAGCCAGGCAGCGGTTGGTGGACCCAGCGAGGTGGCTGATTGTAGAATGGGACAGTGTGCAAGGCGGCAGAGTGTGCAAGGCGGCAGATTGTGCAAGGCAGCGGCTGGCGGACCAGGCGGTCCCACATTCACACGCAGATAAACCAGGCAAAACTGGGTAGTGGGACAGACTGCACAACCCAGGGTCCCAGTGCAGGGAAATAAAGCTTCAAACCACTGATTGAAAACACCTGTGAGGGTTGAGGCAGCAGTGGGAGAGACTCCCAGCCTCACAGGAGAGTTCGTTGGAGAGACCCACAGGGTTCTAGAATGTACACAAACCCACCCACTGGGGACTCAGCACCAGAAGAGCCCAATTTGCTTGTGGGAAGTGGGGGGAGTGACTGAAATCTGGCAGAGAGCAGAGCAAGTGCCATTGTTCCCTCTCAGACCCCTTTCCCACATATAGTGTCACAACACAGTGATGTGCGTTACCCCGCCCAGGTGAACACCTAAGGCTCCACCCTCACTAGTAACAGGCACATCAAGACAAAAAAAAAAAAAATGGCCCAAACAAAAGAACAGATCAAAGCTCCAGAAAAAGTACAACTAAGTGATGAAGAGATAGCCAACCTATCAGAAGCACAGTTCGAAACACTGATAATCAGGATGCTCACAGAATTGGTTGAATATGGTCACAAATTAGATGAAAAAAGGAGGGCTACGCTAAGTGAAATAAAGGAAAATGCACAGGGAACCAATAGTGATGGGAAGGAAATTGGGACTCAAATGAACGCTGTGTACCAGAAGGAAGAAAGAAACATCCAATCAAAAAAGTATGAAGAAACAAGAATTCAAAAATATGAAGAGAGGCTTAGAAACCTCGAGGACATCTTTAAACGTTCCAACATCCAAATTATAGGGGTACCAGAAGGAGAAGAGGAAGAGCAACAAGTGGAAAAGTTATTTGAACAAATAATAAAGGAGAACTTCCCCAATCTGGCAAAGGAAATAGAATTCTAGGAAGTCCAGGAAGCTCAGAGTCCCAAAGAAGTTGGACCCAAGGAGGAACACACCAAGGCACATCATCATTACATTAGCCAAGGTAAAAATGAAGGAGAGAATCCTAGAAGCAGCAAGAGATAAGGGGACAGTAACCTACAAAGGAGTTCCCATCAGACTGTCAGCTGATTTCTCAAAAGAGACCTTACAGGCAAGAAGGGGCTGGAAAGAAGTATTCCAAGTCATGA
>CM052543.1:109512046-109526532 GCA_028533065.1 Trachops cirrhosus | reverse complement strand
GCAAGGACCTCCATCCCAGATTGCTCTATCCAGCAAAGCTTTTATTTAGAAGGGAAGGGCAGATAAAGTGCTTCTCAGATAAGGTCAAGTTAAAGAAGATCATCATCGCCTAGCCCTTATTTTATGAAATGTTAAAGGGACTTATCTAAGAAAAAGAAGATCAAAAAATATGTACAGTAAAATGACAGCAAGCTTATAATTATTAACAACCACACCTAAAACAAAAACAAACTAAGGGAACAACTAGAACAGGAACAGAACCACAGAAATGGAGATCACATGGAGGGTTAGCAACAGGGGAGTGGGAGGAGGGGAGAGGGGGAAAAGGTACAGAGAATAAGTAGCATAGATGGTAGGTAGAAAATAGACAGGGGAAGGGTAAGAATAGTATAGGAAATGTAGAAGCCAAAGAACTTATATGTATAACACATGGACATGAACTAAAGGGGGGAATGTGGGGAGGCAGGGGTGTGCAGGGTGGAGGGGAGTAAAGGGGGGAAATGGGACAACTGTAATAGCGTAATCAATAATATATATATTATATAAATATATATATTTATTATATTAAAAATATATATATTTTATTTATATTAAATATATTTATATATATTTAAAAAAGAATAGCTATGGGAGTGCCTAAGGGGGCAGCCTCAGGAGCCAGGGTTCTATTGCAGTCTAGATTTATGGTTCTTAGCTCCAGCTGGTTCTAACACTAAGTAGGTGGTGTAGGGGAGGGAAAAAATTATTTTGTTTTTACTCTTCTAGGTTCTTGGCTGGGGCTTCTGTTATAAAAGATTAACAAGAGAAATACAAACAGTGGCTTATTAATACATGTACCTCACATATGTGGGAGAAACTAAGAAAGAGTAATTGAAAGAGGTGGTTAGAACTTGAGCTTAAATGCCACCTCCCCCTAACACAAAGAAAGCGTGGGGGAGGCAAGTTATGGGAAAGTGACCAGGAAAAACAAGATGAACACGGGTAAAATTTGTTATGTAGACTTAAGCCAGTGCCTTCTCCATTAATGTGTCTTCTGATCAAGAGTCAACTTCCTTTTCCTGGTATAGAGACAGAGACACCCTTACAAAGGAGATTTCCTTTATACATGCAAATTTCCCTTACAAAAGGAAATTTCTGCTCTGTTTTCAGAGCTTCTCCTGTGTCTACTCTTTCTCAGTATAACCCGTATTGGGGCTGGCATATTCTGGCTTCTTACAGTGGCCCTTGCTCTGGGCCTCAGTCAGTTCCCCTATTACATACCAGTCATCGTGCTCAAGCTTTCCAAACATGATTTCATTAAAAACGCACCAACAAAAAAGCAAATGCTTCAGGCCTGCCTTTGGAGAGCCAATAATCTACTTAAGAGGCAGGTCTTTTGTCAACTCCTTATGTAACAAAAAGGAAGAAAATCAGAATCATAAAGGGAAATTCCAGAAAGAGCCATTCATTTTGTTGGAGGATTTGGGAGGGATTCACAGAAAAGGCAGTTTCTGATCCCACCTTGAGGGATTTTGATAAGGTGGGAGCATTCTCGGGTGGAGGATCAGTGTGAGCGGAGACCCACAGATTGTTGAACATGCCAGTTTGTGTCAGAAAATGCTGTTGTCTGCTATTGAACTGGAGTGTCCAGAATTTTTGCGACTATTAGTGAGGTCGAACAGTTTTGCCATGTTCATGGTCTGTTCATTCATTTACATTTTATATATTTGGTCTTGATCTTAGAAATTGTTCTAAGAGGTTGGTCCTAGAGCCAGATGTTCTTCCATTTATGTGACTCACAGAAAGTCTTCCCTTTTGTTGAAATTGGAAAGGAAATGCTTGCTTAGTAGAGTTGCAGAATCTGCTTTGATTTTAGACCATTTTAATGGATATTTGGGCATTTAACCATCCTAGCCTTATTTGATTAAGACAGTTTGAAAAGGAGAGAAAGGAATTCTTGAACCATACATCCCAAATCACAGTTTCCCACAATTTGCTCCAGATGGGGCAGGAGGTTCTGAATCACAACAACATGTAAGAGATATTAAATTAAGCTGTTATTTTTTTAATCCAAAGTTATTTTTGCTACTAACTATAGATTTAATAACTGGCCAATTCTTTTCTGTTGTTGTTATTTTTTTTATTGTTGTTGAAGTACAGTTATCTCCATTTTTCCCCCACCACACCGCTCCACCCATCCCCACCTCCCACCTTCAATCCCACCCCCTTTTGACTTTGTCCATGTGTGTTTTATACATGTTCCTTGATGACCCTTCCCCTTCCCCCACCCCATTATCTCCTCCCCCTCCTCTCTGATTACTGTCAGTTCTCTATTTCAATGTCTCTGGTTATGTTTTGGTTGCTCGTTTGTTTTGTTGATTACGTTCCACCTATAACTGGCCAATTCTTGACTATGTCTTACTTAAAAAGTGGAGAGTACAGGCTTGGGACTTAAGCTAACTTGGGTTGAAATATTGACCCTCCATTTATTAGTTGTGGGCTCAGGGGTAAGTAACTTAGCTTCTCTAGGCTCAATTTTCTCATCTGTAAAGTAGTTGTAACTAAATACAATATAACCATACTTGGCAGCTTAGATCTGACCTCACAAATAAGGATTTGTGACTACAAAAGGATTAAAGAATAATCTTCCTTTCTTTGAAATCAGAACATATTTTCAATTGATGGGGACTTGTATAGTCATATACTGCCTAATGACAGGGGCGTGGTCTCAGAAATGCATTGTTAAATGATTTTGTTGTTGTGTGAACATCACAGAATGTACTTATACAAACCTAGGTGGTATAGCCTGCTACACATCTAGACTATATGGTATACCCCTGTGGTGTGTAGTCCATCACAGACTGACACATTGTTATCTAGTGCATGATTAATTTTCTTCCTTCCTATGTCCCTCCTTTCTTTCTCTCTGGCTCATGAAAATAATGATGTATCTTGCAATGAAAATATCTTACAGTCACTGGTCTTTGATTAAATGAAATATGGCAGATTTTGTATTGAGGTTTTCCAGGAGCTATGGAAGGAGTAAGTTATACTTCATCTACCAGAACTTTAAAAATCCTAAGTGTCCTCACTCTCTCCCAAAATTCTCTTCCCCTCTGTAGTGGCCATGACACATTCTTCTTTTTCTCTGTAGCCTCCTCTGGCCTGCCAGCCCTCACTGGGCAACTCCTAACCCCTCATCTCCTCCCTCACTTTCTCCTTACTCTCCCCTTCCAGCCGTTAATCTGTCCAGGTCCCTCTAGTCTCTCAGGGTCTCCATCTCTTTATTCTAATTCAGCCCTCTCTCTAGGTTTCTCCATTTTCTGTCCCAACAGCTCCCCACAAAGGAAAAATAGAGTCCTTCAAGAAATCTACCTGCTTAGAAGGTAAAGAGCAGGGAGGCAATTATACATACTTAGCATTTAATTTTGGGGCATGGTTTCATGGATAATAATATCTACCGTATGAGGCTTTTGTGAAGATTAAAAGAGAGGGAATGTAAACACTTGGCAACTTTCTGGCACATGTTAAGGATTCAATCAATGTTAGGATTCATTCTTCACTGTTGTTTATTAAAAATTGTACAATCAACATTGTAACAACACAGGAGAGGAAAAAAGATCAAAGGAAAAAGAATCACACATAATATTAACACTGTGTATTTCCCTAGAGTAATCATAAATATGCCATGGTGAAATTTGATTTTTATACTTTTCCAGTCACAGAGCATTCTTATGAATCACAGTTTATAAATGGAGATATAGAAGGGTGGAAAGAAAGTCATTGTGCATTTTTAATGTGTTTTAGCAAGTAGCAGTCTGTGATATTTTTAGATCACCGCAGAGAGGAACTGACTATCATCTTCTTCCGGTATCTAGCATCAGTTTCTTTTTCTCCAGAGAAAGGCCATTTGGCAGAAACTTTTTGAAATTCAAAGGAATGCTACTATCTACAAATCTAATGAAGTATCCAAAGAGGACAGTAAGAAACTTTTAAAAACCAGGGTAATAATTTTTAAATGCTTTCCTATTTCTAGTTATGGAAGATAAGTGGGAAGCTTTTCAGAGTTTAAATGCAGCCTATGGTCTTGATTGTCATTTCCACATTCCATATCTGGGAACTGAAGAGGCTGACTCAAAGGCTGAGATCCTGCCAGAGACTGAAGTGTGTCCTTCCCAAATGTATGAGTTGAAGCTTAACCCCCCAATGTGATGATGGTGTTTGGAGATGGGGCCTTTGGAAATGGAGGTTAGATTAGGGTTAGATGAGGTCATGAGATTGGCACTCATAATGAAATTAGTACCCTCACAAGAAGAGACACCAGAAAGTTCTCTGTCTCTCTCTTCCTGTAGAGAGAGAGAGAGAGAGGAGAAAGCTCACAGCTGCCTACAAGCCAAGAGAAGGAGCCTCAGAATGAAACCTATCTTGCCAGCACCTTGACTTTGGACTTCCCAGTCTGTCGGGAAGTCCAGATTTTTCTTGTATAAGCCACACAGTCAATGGCCTCCTGTTATGGCAGCTGAGTAGACTAATGCACTCAGGTATCCTCCCATATTCAACCTCAGCGAGAAGGTTAACTAACACCCTTTCCTAGGCCAGGCTGTCCATGCAGCAGGAAGTCTCCTAAAAGTGTGTGAAGGTTGAGCCAATGTGAGAAGTAAAGAACATATGCGTAATATTGCAAAACGAAATGAAGTCTCGGAAACTCATCATTAGGAAGTTCTATTTTAAGAAATTACAACACGCAGCCTAACTGTTCCTTGATTTCTTTGCTGGTTAAAGTGTGGAGATTGTGAGTTGATAACCAGCGCAGGACGGTTTTGCTGTCTCAGGGCTTCATGCTGCCGCTTTGGTATTGACCAGTCTGGCAGCTGCTGAGAGGTCGCCTGAGCCCTGCCCTTCACACAACAGTTAGGAGCCCTCAGACTCCATGCCTGGGGCGGGAACAGGTGATCTGTGCCTTACAGGAAACTGGTCTCCCCCCCGAAAGGAAATCCTAATCCAACTCTTTTGTGGGGTCTGATAAAGAGACTATAAATATGGTAAATTTAGGAACAGTTTCCCTAGGAGCCGTGCAACAAAAATTTCCTCTTCCTTACTTCCAATTTGTTATGTATTTATATTGCCCTCTCCCTTGTGTGGTAGGAGAGGAAAGTTTTGCTCTTTTAAACAAGCATGAGGCCTGAGAAGGGCAAGCCAGCAAAACACTCAAAAAGGCAGGATTGTTTGCGGGTTCTAATAGTAAATGTGAAAATGGTGGTAACCTCTCCCAAACCTTTATAAGATCTGCTGTACACAGCTGTTTTGGGCAAGTGGTGGCTTTGGGAAATCTGGAGAGAGCAGGGTTTCAATGGTGGAACCAAAAGAAGAAAACAGGGTGCATGGCATAGACTTGGGAATAGACCATTGGAATAAGGTGGCAGGAATGCATATATTCTAAGCCATTTAGATGCAAAAGTTAAGAGATAGGGCAAGTCCTTGAGGGTGAGCACTTCCCAGACCACATCTGTCATACATACTGAAAATGCAGTTATACTGTTGGGTGCTGGAAGAGACCAAGTCCCATACAACTGGTGGTGGAAGAGCAGGGTCCAGAGAAGGGAGGACACAGCCACAACCAGTCTCTATGGTCCTCCTCACCATCTGAGGAAAGTCAAGCCCCAAATTACAAAACAAGGTCCAAATCTGAGTCGTAGATTTTGAGGCTTTTGTAATCTAATTTTGGAGGTGCCCGAGGGCCTGGAGTTGGCAGCTAGTCAGGGGCACTCTCTGTGCATGTCGAAGAGCTAGAAAGGAAAGTCAGAAGGGTCACTGTGTCCTTCTGCAGCAGCCACTTGTTATATTTGGGGACAAGGTATGAAGTAGATAACACTTGAGCTGTGATAGGATCAGAGGCCAGACTGTTGATGCTTCTTAAATACCTCCTGTCTATTTATTCCCTTTCTTTCATAGTTAGCAAAGCCATTTTGAAAGCCTGTTAGAGCTAAGAGTGTCAAAGAATAATTTTCAGAAAGTTAGAAACATAGCTCTCATACAAACATACAGGGAGCACTTGTCCTTCATTTAGCTCACTGAGGAGGGAACCAGCATAATGGCAAAGCCAGCCCAAGGAGAGCAGAGGGAAGCACAACCAGTCAGTGAAAAGAGGGACGTTGAAATAAGGTGGCTGAGTCAGAACAGGTTACTGTCCTTGGCAATCACAATGCAACCTTTGGGCTTATCTTTTCTACCAGGCAGAAATTACATCTCTACTGGCAAAAAAAAAAAAATGTCATTTGCAAAATGTATCATTCTTTTACATACTGAGTGTAACTTTGCAGAGCCTGGCCTAATTAGTTGTAACTAGGAAGTCAAACAAAGTTACTTCCCTTAGAGAATCAGATGACTTGTCTGCAGGTTGTTACACAGACTCAGTCACATGGCATTGAAAGGGCATGCAATAGTCTTTTTGCTGAATTTCCAGATTGGGGATCGTTTTTCTTAACAAAGGTCATTGCTTAGGTCAGAGAACTAGAGGGGCAGCAGAGCCTTGGAGCCACCACAGGGGGGTTGAAGCGCTTTGGGAAAGAAACACAGTGATAAACGCCAGGGAGACAAGGGAATGCCTGCTCCTGGGAATGCCTCTTTCACTTCTAAAACCAGGTCTTGTTGGTACTGAGCTCACAGAGGCTCTGCCGTTCTCTTATATCCACCGAGGTCCTCTGTGTCACCACCGGAGGCCCCTTGGCCCCACAGTGGGCTCAAAACATTGTGTGCAACCCAAGTGCCTCCCTGTGCACGAGAGGTGGGAGGGTTCAGTGCTCAAGCCTCTTTGAGGTCAAGCCTCTTTGAGGTCGACTTGGCAGTATGTGTCAACACTTTTTTGTTGTGATAAGTTACACATAACATAAACTTTACCATTTTAACCACTTTAAATGAACAGTTCAGTGGAGTTAAGTTCATTCGCACTGCTGTGCAGCTGTTACCACCGTCTAACTCTAGCACCCTTTCCGTCTTCCCAAACCGAGATTTTAAAAATGACTTTCCACTCCCTCTCCCGTTGCTCTGGTAACCACCGTTCTATTTTCCATCTCTATAAATCCGACTTCTCTTGGAACTGCATATAAGTAAAACTGTGCAATATTTGTCCTGTTGTGTCTGTTTTTTTTTTCACTTAGCACAATATCTTCAAGGTCTGTTCACAGTGTACCATGTGACAAAATTTCATTCCTTTTTAAGGTTACATAATTATTCGATTTTATTACCATATTTTGTTTATCCAGTCTCCCACTGATGTCTCTCAACAGTTTAAATGAACGAACCTTTTTGACCCAACAAGTCTATTGCAGGGACTTGGTTCTATGAATATACTTGCATATGTGCATGCAGATGGATATATAAGAGTATTAGTGGAAGACCCGCTTGCTTGCTACCCAATAGACATATCACCTTTTCTTTTCGCCAATAGGAAACTTGAGTTTGTTTGAGTATCAGGGTGTACTGTGTTCGGGGAAGGTGTGTTCTTCCCATATCTTGATTGGCGTAAGCCAATAATAGTAATTCTATTCCCACTTGCCAGTGATTTTTTATAGATGGGCATGTTCTAGCCAGTGATGTGTGAGGGGCAGTCTGCAGCAGGGCTTCTGGGTAAAGTTTTCCTCCCAGAGGAAAGGAGATGTGTAAGGAGAAATGGACTTCTCTTTCAACAGAGTCGGATGGTGGTAAGATGTCTGGAACTGTGCTAGCCATCTTACTTCCAAAGCCAGGGCAAAAAGTTCAGCACTCTGAGGCTGGGCAGAGAAAGAGGGAAATCACCTGGTCCCTTCATGGTATCCTTGGGCCTCTGAATGAACCTGCCCTGGGCCCACCTAGCTTAGATCTCTCATCATGTAGGATAACAAGTCCTTGTGGGTTTTAATCTTTGTAAAGTTTGCATTTTTATACCGAGATCTTGTATTACTTTTTCAATGAAAAAAAGCCCCAAGTCAATGGTTCAAAACCACCACGAACATAACATTAGTAGCAGTTCAGTATATAAGTTGACAACTTCCAGGCACTGTCTTTAGAGTTGAATCAGCCACTGATACACTCTAAGCTGACAGAAGGGTTGGCTTCAGAGGTAGAGCCAGAGACACACTGCAGGCAGAATCTGGTCCAGGCAAATTCATGCCCAAGCACAGGTTCAGCTGAGTTTCCTGATTTGCCATAACCACCCAGGTGCTGATACTCAGCCAGGACACACTGACATGGGAATATCCATTCTTTATGGCTGGTGTCCATTCTGACTGGGCTGGTGTTCTTTCAGATTGTTTTGTGCTCATGATGGACCAGTTGTTAAATATTTTCAATGTCATTCTGACCTTTCTCACTCAACGTGGCTTTTCCCTAGCACTTCAAGTGGCTTCACCTATCTGAATATATCCTGGTTTCTGAACTTGTCTCCTGATAGTGAATATTTTTAAGGGTGTATTTGGCAGCAGATAATATAATATCAACTAAAATAGCTTCAACACTATAGACGTAATTATTTTATATGACAAATCTGGTGGGCAGTTCCAGGGTGAATGTGGTGGCTCAGTGATGTCATGGAAAACCTGGAGGCTTTTTCCTTTTCTTTCTGCCATCTCAGCATGTTGGCAATGTCTCCCTTTGGTCACCAGACGGCTGCTGTAGCACCAAGTGTTGTTGTCATATGGCAGCTTCCTAACACAAAGGTTAAGGAGGATACAGAGGGCTTTTGCCTTTTGTGAGTCTTTCTCTCTTGTTTCTAAAATCTTACCTAAAAGCCACCGGTGGACTTCCACATGTTTTATTGGCCAGAACTTGGTCATGTACCCACACATAGACCAATTATTGACAAAGAGAAAGAGTTTTGGGCCAATTATGGTTAGTCATCTTAGTTGGCATATATAGACTCTGACTCAAATTAGGTTAATAAGAAAGAAGAAGAAATGGCAGCTGAGTAAACTATCAGCTATAAGTGCCATTCATAGTTCTTCAGTTGGTGGGTTTTTTTTTTTGAATCCTCTCCCAAGGATCTGTTTATTGATTTTAGAGAAAGAGGGAGGGAGGGAGGGGTTGGGGCAGAGAGAGAGAGAGGAACATTGATTCATTGCCTCCTATATGTGCCCAGACTGGGGATCGAACCCATGACCTTTTGGAATGTCATTGGTTGGATGACACTCCAACCAACTGAACCATTCATCCAGGGCCAGTTGGTGTTCTTTTTAAATTAGAATTCTGTCAATAACCTGTTTCTCCTTTTTCTTGTTTGAAAATAATATCCATGTGTTTCTTATTATAAAAGCAATGTATACTGTTTGCTCAAGGGGTAGAATATAGAATACATATGAGAAAATAAACATCAAAATGTGTGTATGTAAGGATATACATCTATATACATATATATAAATGTATTACACAAAGTTGGGACTATATTATATATAATTTGGTTTAGTATCCTGTTTTCACTTAACATTTTATAATGAACTTGCTGTTTCCCTCTTGCTGTTTCCCAGCTTCTCTTCACACATGACCAAAGGAAAGGAAAAGAAGCTAGTACACATCACAGGTCTCCATAAAGTGATTCATGAGAGTAAAACTCACTTTTGATTTGGGACGGACCTGACTTCCCACCCTCTAACTGCTGTCTGCAAGGGGTACCCCACCTTATCACTCTTCTCTGAAGAGCTCCCTCTCAGACTCCCAGGACATCAGGACACCTCGGTTCCGTGTGTGTGGCAGGGGGAGAAGAGAGAGATTATGAATGAATATGTTTTTCTCCAGACTGACTAGTACTTGACATTGGGAGTAACCTCACTCACCCTCTTAGAGAATCGTGGCCTCACCCTTTCAGGCCTTGTATCTTTTTAAAAATATATATTTATTTCTTTATTTTTAGAGAGAGGGTAAGGGAGGGAGAAGGAGAGGGAGAGAAACATTAATGTGTGAGAGAAACATTGATTGGCTGCCTCCCATGCTCCTCCAACCAGGGACCTGGGGCAAAACCCAGGCATGAGCCCTGACTGGGAACCAATCACCCCTTCAACTTGCAGGACAACTCCCAACCCACTGAGCTGCACCGGTCAGGGTGGGCCTTGTATCTTTATGTGACTTGATAACACCAATTGTTGTGCAAAGAATAAACACATCTGCTGTTGGTGAGAGGGGGTAATCTCTGCACAGAGCATCATTTATACCTTCATCGTGCATGTCATTATGTCGGCCACAGGGAGGTGTGCACAGGAGAATCCCTCCTGCTGAGCTGGACCTTTGGGAGTTCTACATGGGGAGCCACCTGTTCCTAACAAACTTTTTTGATTACTCAATGTGTCCACAGCGCATTGTCACCTCAGGCTGACTTTTGCAAAAGCATTGTCTGCAATTGTGCTATGCAGTATCTGTTATTATTATTTGTAAGTGGTGTAGGCAGAGAAGAATGCCTATTGTCACTAGCGCTTAGAGCTACTATCTGAGAACAGTTGGCCCCGAAGCTCAGAGTGAAAGGGAAAACATAAAAGGGGGTCTTTTCTCCCAAAGCTACCCATTCAGGCCACAGAACATGAATGAGAATCTGCCTGGCAGCTGTGGCAGGTCGTGTTTTCCGAAGACATCTGCAGCATATCCCATCCCACGTGCTCTCTGCAGTGTCACCGTGCCACACCTTCATCATGAAGTGCATCCAAATCTCCAACCCTGGAATCCAGCCGGCTTCAGTGACCCTCATGTACAGTTGCCAGGTTCAGCAAATAAAAATGCAGGATGCCCCATTAATTCTGAATTTCAGAAAAATAATGGAGGATTTAAAAAATATAAGTATGTTCCATAAAATATATGTACATTATCTGGCAATCCTGCTCTCATGTGCCCAATAGAATGAGGCAGAAGGATGCACGTGACTTCCAAGGCTGGGTTAGAGGAAGCCTTGCAGCTTCCACCTCGGCCTCTTAGGATACTTGCTCTGCTGCTGCTTCCCCTCAGGACACACCCTGTTGGCAACCAGTGGCCATGCTGTGAGCAGCCCACACCTCACGTAGATATTCCATTCAGAGGTCCCAGGTCAGGTACCCTCAGGTGAGTGAAGAGGCCTCCTGAGCAGACTTCCCAACAGAACTTTCTATGATGATGGAAATGTTCTCTCTCTGTACTGTCCTTTATAGAAGCCACTGTTTGCATATGGCTATTGAGCCTTAAAATGTGGCTAGTGCCACTGAGTAACTGAATTCTTAATTTTATTTAATGTTAGTTAATTTTAATAGCCACATGTGGCTACTGGGTTGGGACACTGCAGCTCTGGATGATTTCAGCGCCCAGCTCTTGGAGTCGTCCCTGCCCGTTGGAGTTGTCCTAGCTGAGGCCCCGAGTTACGGTGCAGAGCAAAGGCCCCCAGCAGTGCCCTTTCCAAATGCTAACCCACAGAATCCAGAAGCATAATAAAGGTTGTTCTCTGTTGATGCATTTGGGGTGATTTGTTTTGCGATAATAGATAAGACAAAGTGAAATGTGCCAAGAAGAGACTACCTAGAGGAGGTCTCTAAACCCAAAGGCCCAGGGCCATGAAGTAAGCCAATGAAGAGAACAGACTTGGGATGGCAGCCAAGGCCTGTGTGAAGGGCAGAGGGCCAGGAATCTGTAGCTAGACAGCGTCCCAGTTCCTGGTGTCCCCGAAAGGGATCAGGTCTGACAGGTGAAGATCCGTTGCTGCCCAGGCTATACGTCTTATCAGCGGTGACATCTCAAGTCACTTTCAACTTTGAGCCTCAATTTCTTTTTTTTACATTTGATTTACTTTTTTTACTGTACTTTTGTCCACTAGAGCCTCAATTTCTTAATCTGTAAAGTGGGACAAAAATGATTGCCCCAGATGGGCTTAGCGTGTTGTTGGAGGATCGGATGAGCCTGTGGAATGAGGGTGCATTGTTTAGCCTCATATCAGAAGCCACCCCCTCA
Source organism: Trachops cirrhosus (assembly GCA_028533065.1). Lineage (NCBI taxonomy): Eukaryota > Metazoa > Chordata > Mammalia > Chiroptera > Phyllostomidae > Trachops > Trachops cirrhosus. The sequence continues at coordinate 109,514,625 of CM052543.1, read as the reverse complement.
CCCCCTTGTACCTGCTCAGTTCTCAGCTCTGCAACAGCTCTGCAAACTGACTACAGCAGCTCTCATTTCACTTCCAGGAACTCTGTCATCTTAGGAGCCAAATTCTTATTAAATAAATGCACACTGGTCTTGAATTGAGTTGCTCTAGAAAACTGCCAACTGCACCAGAAAAATGAACATTTTGGGGGCACAAATTAGATGAAACTTCCCTGTCAAAAGAAACCTCATTGTTTTTCTAGGTATTCTGTGTGGCTGAGTTTCTGTGGGGGCCTTTAGTTCCGAGTTGCACACTTTGCTACAGCTGATTTTCAATGGTGGTCATCCAGATAGACTTGGGGTATAAGGCCCCACTTGCCTGGATGGACTTGCTTGAGGTCCTGCTTATCTGAGAGCAGGGTCTCAGTGCTCCCTCAGATGTAGGGGATGTCACAGGAATTGTTGCTTGTCACTGAATTCTGGCCAAGAAGGAGCAGCAAGCTTATACATGACGTCTAGGGAAGAGCATGTAACAGGTGTATGGTCAGTGCACCTAGACCTCAGGGAGGGAGGTTTCAAAAAAGTGTAGGAGAAGCATGGGCCTGATCCCATGTGTCGAGTGGAAACAGCGAAGACTTTAGAATGAGACAACTGTGAGTTTGAATCTTGGCTCTGCTACTTGAGGATCCATGATCTCTGAGACTCAGTTATTTTATCTGTGAAAGGGGTATAATACCTACCTCCCAGGGTATTTTGAAGAGTAAACTAAGACACAACAAAACAGACATTTAGTTAATATTAAAATTAATATCAAAATACTCAGTAAGTAGTAAAATAACTCAAATAGGGTTGGGGGGCACTAGAAAATAAAATGCGACACCTTAGCAGCAGATTGTCTTCACACCAAAGGAAAAGGTAGGCAGCAAAAGTGGTCAGAAACCAAGCAGGGCCGAGCCTCAGATGCTTGGGGAAGCTGTGAGAGCACAGGGCCTGCCCCATGGACCTTTACAGCTCCTTCCCAAAGCCTGGGCCACTTCTTTTTTTAAAAATATATTTTATTGATTACGCTATTACAGTTGTCTCATTACGCTCCCTTCATTCTCCTCCACCCTGCACACCCTCTCCCACCCACATCCCCCACTTTAGTTCATGTCCCTGTCATAAGTTCTTTACTTTCTACATTTCCCATACTATTCTTACCCTCCCCCTGTCTATTTTCTACCTACCATCTATGCTACTTATTCTCTGTACCTTTTCCCCCTCTCTCCTCCTCCCACTACCCTGTTGCTAACCCTCCATCTGATCTCCACTTCTGTGGTTCTGTTCCTGTTCTAGTTGTTTGCTTAGTTTGCTTTTGCTTTTGTTTTAGGTGCAGTTGTTAATAGCTGTGAGTTTGCTGTCATTTTAGTACACATGTTTTTTATCTTCTTCTTCTTAGATAAGTGCCTTTAACATTTCATATAAGGGCTTGGTGATAATGAACTCCTTTAACTTATCCTTATCTGAGAAGCACTTCCATTATAAATAAAAGCTTTGCTGGATAGAGCAATCTGGGATGTAAGTCCTTGCCTTTCATGACTTGGAATACTTCTTTCCAGCCCCTTCCTCCCTGTAAGGTCTCTTTTAAGAAACCAGCTGGGACTCCCGGCCAAGATGGAGGCATAGGTAGACGCACTGTGCCTCCTCGCACAACCAAGATAGGGACAACAATAATATAGAAACAAAATAACAACCGGAACTGACAGAAAATTGAAGTGTATGGAAGTTGGACACCCCAGGAGTTAAAATTAGACATGTTCATCCATACCGGTAGAAGGGGCGGAGACGGGCCGGGTGAGGAATGCAGAGCAGAGAGCTGAGCAACTGGGGTGGCGCGCAGGTCCACAGCAGGCAGACCCTGGGTGCACAAGTGGCGGTGGCTGGTGGGCCCCGGCCAGGGGTTGGCGCCTGGCAGACCCAGCAAGGCGGCCATTGTGAAGCAAGGCACTGCGCGAAACTCGGTCCTAGCACCGGGAATAGAGCTTTGGGGCACTAACTGAAAACAAAGGTCCCACCGGGTGCACAGGCCCACCCACACGGGAATTGGCACCAGAGAGGCCCAGTTGGCTCGCAGAGAGCAGCGGAGGGGTCTGGGATCCTACAGAGAGTGGAGCAAGCACCATTGTTCCTTCTCGGACCCCGCCCCCATATATAGCATCACAACCCAGCAACTGGGGTGCCCCACCCCAGTGAACGCCTAAGGCCCCACCTATCAAGAGCAAAAAACAAAAAAACAAAAAAACAAAAAAAAAAACAGCAAAGAGATGGCTCAAACAGGAGAAGAATTGAAAGCCCCAGAACTCATCCTTTTAAGTGACCAAGAGATAGCCACTATCAGATGCACAGTTCAAAGCACTGGTGATCAGGATGCTCACAGAACTGGTTGATTTTGGTCACAAACTAGATGAAAAAATGAAGGCTACAATAAATGAAATGAAGAAAAATGCACAGGGAACCAATAGTGATGGAATAAAAGATGGGTCTCACATCAATGGAGTGGATCACAAGGAAGAAAAAAATATACAACCAGAAAAGAATGAAGAAGTAAGAATTCAAAAAAATGA
>CM052543.1:109472211-109511546 GCA_028533065.1 Trachops cirrhosus | reverse complement strand
AAAATGAAGGAGAGAATCCTAGAAGCAGCAAGGGATAAGGGGACAGTAGCCTACAAAGGAGTTCCCATCAGACTGTCAGCTGATTTCTCAAAAGAGACCTTGCAGGCAAGAAGGGGCTGGAAAGAAGTATTCCAAATCATGAAAGGCAGGGACCTCCATCCCAGATTGCTCTATCCAGCAAAGCTTTCATTTAGAATGGAAGGGCAGATAAAGTGCCTCTCAGATAAGGTCAAGTTAAAGGAGTTCATCATCACCAAGCCCTTATTGTATGAAATGTTAAAGGGACTTATCTAAGAAAAAGAAGATAAAAAACACGTATAGTAAAATGACAGCAAACTCACAATTATTAACAATGGCACCTAAAACAAAAACAAGAAGAAACTAAGAAAACAACTAGAACAGGAATAGAACCACAGAAATGGAGATCACATGGAGGGTTAGACCAGGGGAGTGGGAGGAGAGGGAGGGGAGAAAGGTACAGAGAATAAGTAGCAATGAAGGTAGATGGAAAATAGACGGGGGAGGGCAAGAATAGTATGGGAAATGTAGGAACTAAAGAACTTATGACACATGGACATGAACTAAAGGGGGGGAATGTGGATGGGAAAGGGTGTTCAGGGTGGAGGGGAATGAAGGGCGGTAATGGGACAACTCTAACAGCATAATCAATAAAATACATTAAAAAGAAAAAAAGAGAAACCAGCTGACAGTCTGATGGGAACTCCTTTGTAGGCTACTGTCCCCTTATCCCTTGCTGCTTCTAGGATTCTCTCCTTCATTTTTACCTTGGCTAATGTAATTATGATGTGCCTTGGTGTGTTCCTCCTTGGGTCCAACTTCTTTGGGACTCTCTGAGCTTCCTGGACTTCCTGGAAGTCTATTTCCTTTGCCAGATTGGAGAAGTTCTCCTTTATTATTTGTTCAAATAACTTTTCCACTTATTGCCCTTCCTCTTCCTCTTCTCCTTCTGGTACACCTATAATTTGGATGTTGGAATGTTTAAAGATGTCCTGGAGGTTCCTAAGTCTCTGTTCATTTCTTTGAATTGTTGTTTCTTCATTCTTTTCTGATTGGATGTTTCTTCCTTCTGGTCCACAGCGTTCATTTGAGTCCCAATTTCCTTCCCATCACTATTGGTTCCCTGTGCATTTTCCTTTATTTCACTTGGCGTAGCCCTCCTTTTTTCATCTAATTTGTGACCAAATTCAACCAGTTCTGTGAACATCCTGATCACCAGTGCTTTGAACTGTGCATCTGATAGGTTGGCTATCTCTTCATCACTTAGTTGTATTTGTTCTGGAGCTTTGATCTGTTCTTCTGTTTGGGCCATTTCCTTTTTTTTGGTCTTATCATGCCTGTTACTAGTGAGGGATGGAGCCTTAGGTGTTTACCAGGGCGGTGCAACCCAGTCACTGTGTTGTGACACTGTATGTGGGGCAGTGGTCCAAGAGGGAACAATGGTGCTTACTCCTCTCTCTTTCAGACTTCAGTCCCTTCCACCACTTCCCCCAAGCAAACTGGGAGGGACCTTCTGATGCTAATTTCCATGTGGGTGGGCTTGTGTACATTCTAGAACCCTGTGGGTCTCTCCAACAAACTCTCCTGTGAGGCCAGGAGTCTCTCCTGGCCCCTCAACCCCCCCACAGGTGTTTTCAATCAGTATTTTGAGGCTTTATTTCTCTGTGCTGGGACCCTGGGTTGCATGGTCTGTCTGGCTCCCCAGTTTCACCTGGTTTATCTGTGTGCGAATGTGTGACCACCAGGTCAGTCAGCCGTCTTGCGCACCTTGGTGAGCATGACTGCTGCCACCCTGTGCCTGGGGTCTGCCAGCCGCTGCCTTTGCGCCCAGCGTCTGCCCGCTGCCGTCTTGCGTGCCTGGTGTCCATCAGCTGCTGCCTTGCGTGCCCAGGTCTGCAAGCCACCATTTTTTTTGGCATGACCCCTCTCCACCCAGCCTCCTGACTCCGCCCTTCCTACGGGTCTGGATGAATGTGTCTATTTTAACTTCTTGGTTGTTGGACTTCCATGCAGTTCAATTTTCTGTCGGTTGTGGTTGTTTGTTTCTAAATTTTTGCTGTCCTCATTTTGGTTGTGCGAGGAGGCACAGTGTGTCAACCTATTCCTCCATCTTGGCCAGAAGTCCCCCTGGGCCACTTCTTAGTCAGCTTCTGTGTCTTGACTGTGACTATGAAATGACTGGATATGATGCAATATCATGCGTACCATGAAAGTGCATTTCTAACTCTTTTAGGCCCACTAACCCTTTGCTGTAGAATATGATAGCATTTTTGAACTGCTAAATGAAAACCTGTGCAGTGTTATTGACAATGACAATGTGTCAAATGTTAACTAATCACCCAAGGTACATTAGGTTAAAAGTAACAAAACTTGTAGGAGAAAATGTAGGATAAATTCACAAACTTGTGGTAGGCAGAACGTCACTTGGTCTTAGCCAAGAGGCTGAGAAGCGATGGTAGGCAAGACTTGACTTGGCAGGACACACACAAAGGACCCACTTTTTGGAAAAGACCATTAAAAACATGAAAAGCGAACTAAAGGCTGGAAGAAAGTATTTGTAATGCATATATCTGGCCAAACACTTGTATTCAGAATATATAATATATGCTTACAATTCAGTAATAAGGAAAACAACTCAATTTTAAAAATGACCAAAAAGGTGAAAGGTATATTAGAACTTCCTGTATTATCTTTACATCTATTCTGTAAATCTGAAGCTATTCCAAAATAAAGTTTATTTTAAAAATATGAACAAAAAATTTAGCCAGGCACTTCACAAACGAAGGTATATGAATGTCCAATAAGTATATCAAAAGATACTCAATATCATTAGTTACCAGAGAAATGCACATTAATATCTCAATGCAATATCACTACATATCTATTAGATAACTAAAATTAAAAAGATTGACAAAACCACAGGTTGACAAGGATGTAGGACAGTTAGAACTCTTACACATTGCTCATATAAATATAAATGGTAAATTTGTTTGGCAGTTTCTTAAAAAGCTAAATATATACTTATTATAGAACATTGTAATTCTACTCCTAGATATTTTACTCAAGAGAAATGGAGCCATATGACCACAAAAAGACTTGTACATTTAATGTTTATAGGCGCTTATTATGGCCTCAAACCGAGAAAAATCCAAAGTTCTATCAACAGGTGAATAAATAAACATATTGTGATATAATCATACAAAATGAGTGCTGAGTGCTGACCTGCGAACCAAAGGGTTGCTGGTTTGATTCTCAGTCAGGGCATATGCCTGGGTTGCGGGCCAGGTCCCCAATAGGGAGCGCTAGAGAGGCAACCACACATTGATGTTTCTCTCCCTCTCTTTCTCCCTCCCTTCTCCTCTCTAAAAATTAATGAATAAATAAATAAATCTTAAAAAAAGATGACATAATGTGTGATTCATTGATATGTAATTTCTGGGACTGGGCGTGGGGGAAGACATTAACTGCAAAGGGGCACAAGAGAACTTTTGGGGATGATTAAAATGTTTTATAACTTGATTGTGATAGCATTAAATGACTTAATGAGTCTATAAAAATTGATGGAACTGTACAATAAAAAGGATGCATTCCATTGTGTATAAGTTATACCTGAAAAAGTTACTTTGAAGAGAAGTGGAGGAAGAGGAAAAAGAAGATGAAGTACAAGGAGAAAAGAAGGAGGGAAGGGAAGGAAGAAGAGCAGAAGGAAGAGGAGGCAGAGAAGGAGGAAGAAAATTAGCACATAAAAGTGACCAAACTTCCAGTCAATCCATCGCCTTCCTTGTGCCTGTCACTTGTTAAGTGCTGGAGCAGGATTGTAAAAATACGAGATCTATCCTGTGTCTCTAGGAACTGATAATCTATTGGAGAGGTGAAATTTTCTTCATGATTCCCAAAGTGTAAGAAATGATCAATCAAATCTCATCTGGCCCCCGCCCCCTATGGTAGGAGAGACAGTCTGGCACTTGGGTTGGTAGGAAAGACATTCTGTCATTTGTTAGGGTTCCCTTCTTCTCCTACTCCATCCCTTTCCCCCAAGCTCCCACCCAGCGGTGGCTGTGCACAGGAAGCCCAGGCTTGGGAAGAGTCCCCACCATCAGTCCAGCATTGGCTGTTCCTTCCAGTGCCCTCTGTCCTCTGTCCTCTGCCCTCGTGATCTCATCTAAGCTCATGGATCCTCTTTAAGCTAGGTCACAGCTTTCTGGAGGTTCTCAGGCCACAACCCCTGGTGTCACTGTCACCTTCAAGGCAACACGACTCTTGGGTGCAGACACCTGTGAGTTATGGGACCCGGGAGGGTGGATGACTCATTCTTTCTTCTTTTCTTGCCCTTTGGGAGGCTTTCCTATCTAGTTACCCACCATGCCCTCCCACCAGCTCTTTAGCTACTTGATAAACATAAAGTCTAAGGCTAACTTCTCTGGGCAAGGGAAACCCAAACCTCCAGGACTCAAGCCCTGGTTATCCATTAAGAGGAAGGGGAGTACTTTTTTTTCATTATGAGCCTACAGCCCAGAAAACCAGGGACAGTGTGTTTCTCAGTCTGGTTGTTCTATCACACTGCTGCAGGGGCCCTCTTCTAAAAAAAGAGTGGAGAAGGAAGGTACTGGATGTCTGGTGGGATAGCCCCAGAGGGCTATCAGTGCGTGTCAGTTGAGTGTGGTGAGCTTGTGAGGGCGGGGCCCGTGGCAGGCAGCCATGAGCTCCATAAACAGGCAACACCTCAGTGTCCTGGCTCTGTGCTAGGCCTGTCTGAGGCCAGCATCTTGCTAGCTGAAATGTGTGTGGTTACAGGGAAAAGGGAACTGGGTTTGGTGACAAAGACAGTGGTTTTGGGAGGTATAAGCCCAAATAAATCCTGGCTTTATGGCTTTAGAAGAAGAATCTGAAAGTCAGCTCATAATTCAGAATCATATGAGGGAAGGAACCAAACTCCACAGCCTCTGGCCACCAACTGAGTATGGGAAGCAGGTCTGTTTCTTGTTGTGCAGCCTTCCCACCCCCTCAGGTTTCTAAGAAATGCTTGGCCTATATTTCTTGGTTCTCTTGGGAGCCAGATGTGTATTTGGGGCTACATTTTTCACTAGAAAATGCAAAAACATCCTTCCAGCTGCATCCTCCTTTTCCTTCCAGGGTCAGAATAATGCAAGGGGAGAGCTTGGTTCTGAAATCAAATAGAAAGCGCTTTTGTTTCTGGAGATTAGGGAAAAGTTGTCAAAGAGCCAAGGCTTCATCTCTAAAAAGAAAATGTGAAACGGGCTGGGAGTCCTGCTTAATAATTCAGGAACCAAATTGCGCCAACAAGAAGCTGGAGAGAATTATCAGATATACCTACATCCTTCTCTTTTTATCAGCTGGCTAATGTCCTGGTTAGCACCTGTTTGGAGAGAAGTTAGTGACTCATGGAGCTGTATACCACTCATTCATTCATTCATTCACTCATTAATTCATTCACTCATTCAGTAAAAGTTCCATGATTGCTTACCATATACCAGGTGGACATGGCCAGGGGCTGAGGATGCACACCAGAACAAGGCTGTCTGCCCCTGGGCCTTGGAGTCTCTGCCACAGTTCTCAAACTTTAATGTGCATCAGATTCCCCTGGGTGGTTTGCTAAAACAGACTGCTGGGTCCCACCCCCAGAAATTCCAATTCAGTAGCTCCAGGTAGCCAGAGAAACTGCATTCCTAACAAGTTCCCATGTGAAGCCAATGCTACTGATCCTGGGGTCACCCTTTGAGAACCATTGAGCTAGACAACTATTTTGCCCAAACATTTTTACCTCTTGCATGCATGGTTTGCTCGGGCAAATTGGAGGAAATTTGGAGCCCTGGACCAGGTTGCTGATAGCCTGAGGTTACCCGCCCTAGAGCTACAGCCAACCCAGACTCCACCCAGTGGAGGGAATCAATATCTTAAGGCACACTGACTCCTAGGGAGACCATCCAAAGGCCATGGCACCAACCCTGTGATAGGAGGGAGTGCAGCTTTGAGAGACCTTATGTTGACTTCTCTTTGGACATTTAGGCCTCATTTTGCCACCAGCCTAGTGCAAGCCTAAAGCTCTGGGCGCCTGAGTGTGGGGTGGAGTACAAGGTGGCCTTCCACAGTTTTGTCCTCCCTTCAACTGCAGCCTCTGCTGATCTCTTCCTGTCGTGTTCTTGACAACCCACACAGCTCCTTTCCTTCCATGCTCAGAGGCGCTGCAGGCAGGTGAGATGTCAGTTGGGCCCTGGTAACCTTTTCCACCTGAGTGGACACAAAAGGGACAGATGCAGCTCTATGGAGCCCTGCTGCGGCTGAGGCTGGTGTGACTGCCACAAGTAAGGGCAGGGAGGAGGGGGTGGGGGTGGGCAACTACAACCTTTTGCACCAGAAGCTTTTAAAATGCATTTGAGGAGGGCATGCTGGGCAGAGGAGTAGCTGACCTGAGGCTGGTGCAGAGCCCCCAGACCCAATGACGGATCATCTTGTGAGTCAAAATCTGTCAAAATTTTTTATTTCTAACAGCTTTATTGAGATATAATGCACACACCATGCAATTCACCCATGTAAAGTGTTAAATTCAGTGGTTTTTAGTATATTCACAGAGTTGTACAACCAACTTCATAATCGACTGTAGAAATTTTCCTCATTCCAAAAAGGAACCCTGGACCCATTAGGCTCCCCACCTCCCAACCCTCCCCCCCGCCCTAGGCAACTACCAACCTAGTTCCTGTCTCTAGATGTGCCTATTCTGCACATTTCGTACAAATGAAATCATACCGTATGTGGTCTTTTGTGACAGGCTACAGAATTACTGTTAACAGACATTTGGGTCCAAAACGTGGTTGGTAGAGACCCACGGTGAAGACAGTTAGTTAAGGCCTGGTTGCTTACCTTTGGAGCCTCCGTTATCTCAGAGGGCTCACTCCTACCTCACAAAGCTGTGGTGAGGGTGTGAGGGGCCAGCCCAGGCCTGGATCCCAGCTGCTCAAAGTAGGGGAGAGTGATAAGAACACCAGCTGTGGAGCAGATCAAAGCAATGTTTTTATGAACCAGTGGCATGCTGTGGCTTTTAAAAAGTTCAACTGAACTATAGTTGTATAAGAGGTATTTTCCTTGCCTCTCATCCAGGAGGTTCTGTTTCGGTGCCAAAGTCAGCAAATCCGAACTCAAGGCCCTTCCTTACTGAAGAGGTACAGAAACATTCAGCCCCGTTGAGATGGTTCCTGCTGTCCAAGAGAGAGGAAACTTCCTGGGACCCTCTAAGGACCACTCCCTCCTCTGTGCTCTCACATTCCTCCTCCCCTGACTTCTCTGAAGGCCCTGTCTGCCGTCTGCCAGGACCTCTGCTGGTGACTACACGTGGCAAGGCAGAAGGCTTCCTATCTATCCCACGTGAGCTGGCTGCTTCTTTTATTTTTTTCCTCACCATGGATGTGTTTATTGATTTTAGAGAGCGAGGGGGTGGAGAGAATGAGAGAGAGAGAGACAGAGAGAGACAGAGAGAGAGAGAGAGAAACATCAGTGTGAGAAATGTCAATCAGTTGCCTCCTGTATACACCCCGACTGGGGATCAAACCTGCAGCCTTTTGGTGCATGAGACAATGCTCCAACCAACTGAGCCACCCAACCAGGGCTGAGCTGGTTGTTTTTCTGTTGCTGCAACAGCCACAGCCAGAAGCCCTCTCCTGCTCTGTTTAGACCCCTGCTTGTCCCCAGTATGGTGCACCGTGAGAGACCCAGAACCCAGGTCAGCAACTGACCCTCTGCCCCAGCTTATGTCTGGGGTGGAGGCTCTTTCAGTACCCACTTTTCCTGACTCAGGACCATGACAGGAATGCCAGGAACCCACCCTTCCTTTTGCCCATCCAGAGGGAATGCGGTCCCACAGGATCCCTTCTTGCTCCTCAGGTCATAGACCCATCATACCCCCACCTTCTCCATCAATCTGTGTTCTCTATCACACCTGGGGCCTTTCCTGACAGTTGCAGAAAAGAATCTGGGGTCTTGAGGGAGGGATGGGGCTGGAGTCCTCCCATCTGCCATGCAGGTCCCCCCACCTAGCAATGAGTTCAGGTCTGGGAATGGAGGAAGCTGGGATTGAGGCCGGGGTGGGGGGCAGGGGTGGGGGAGGAGGAGCTGAGGAGAAGGGCAAGGCAGAGGGAGGGTAATGAGAACTTTACTTCCTTGAATTGTGTCTAGTGAGGTGTGAATCTAGCATCCCAAGGGAGGGGTTGTGTGGCTGCCAGAGAACAGTAACCAGAGATGTGGCACAGCCTGTACTCCCCCCCACCCCCCCTTCCCTGTTATCCTGGGGTGGAAGCTGTCTGAGACAAAGCTGAAGGTCACTCAGGACTATCTGGCTTGGTCTCGGGTGGGATTTGGGCTAAGGAGGGTCTTAATCAGTGTTAGCCTAAAACCCATTCCTAACCCCCATAAGCTCAGAGTATAGGGAGGTACCCAGGGAAACAGAAACCCTGCCTCAGCTGCAGGCCCGGGGCCCACTAGGTTGAGAGGCCTGAATTATTAAGTCCTGGGAGAGAGGCTGGCTGGCACTGATGCCAAGGGGAAACCAATCGCCTGTGGTGTGCTCCCTTCACTGTCACCCAAGAGGTGAAGAATTCAACTGCTTCCAGTTCAGGCAGCCCCAGTGTGACCAGAACTGTAAACCGGCATCTGACTGGCTTTGGGGGGACCCTGGCCTAGACTGTCCCTGCCTTGCCAGCCCGGTTTCTTTTTCTCTTTCTCACATTTCTCAGGGCCTTTGGATTACAGGCTGTGGCTCACCCCCTCTCAGCTCTGAGCTCCCCTGTCACACACATTTTCTACATTCCTCTCTCTGCAAAGCAGCTTTGCTTCTTCCCTTCTCCACACAGCAACACCTTGCAGCAGCCCAGGGGCCATACCTTCCGGAGCCTCCAGTTTCATGGGGTGTGTCACCAGGGTCCACTACACTCAGATGTCAGCTTGGAACTGGCTGGCAAGACACCCCTCCCATTCAGGTGGAGGTGTGCAGAGGAGGCCAAATCCACCCTCAGATCTGCTTGGAGCTTACTCTGGGGTTCCTCTCTGAGCAGTTAGGGTGTCTCGTAAGCATCCTATTTCTAGTGCCTGGAAAAGAAAGGCAAAGGGACCCGCCTGAAGTCACGGTGGTCAGAATGCTGCCTGTGGAACCTGGAGGGGGAGATGCCAGGCCCCACGCCAGGACCTTTCTGCTCTGGGCCTGAAATGCTGGGGCAACAATGAGCCTGGTGGGCCGAGGGATGAGCCTGGTGGTGTGTGGAGACAGAAACTCCTTCCTGGCTTCCTTTCTTGCAGTCCTTTCTCTAAATGCCTCTGTTCCTGATAACTCCTGATATACTGCTAGCATGTGGACCAGCTAGCTCCCTCAGGACAGCCGGCACCCTGGCCCCTCCCTTCTGTGGCAGCGCCGCACAGTGAGGGGCCTCACATCCCCCCCACTTCCCTTCATCTGGACAGTTGATAAAAGTTGTCCGAGACCTGGAACTGGGGCAGAGGGATTCCTGAGAGCCCTGGGGTCATGCTGGGCCAGGGCATTGTCAGCCGAGCCTGGAGGAATTACCTGGTTTTTCTAGGAGTCTGTACCCTCATCTGACTTTCTGTCTACTATTGATTAGGGTATTTTATAACTTTATAAGAAAGGTGTAGAAAACTAATAGCAATGCAGGATTGATATATAGTGATGTGAATAAAAATATTTTAGTCAGAAGGCCGAGGGTTTCTTTTATCATATGTTTTAGCAGTTACTTCCATATTCCTTTTTTCATTTGTTATAAATACTTGAGAATTTCCTGTACTTTTTTGAACTACTTTTACCATCCTGCTGGTTCTCTCATTAATGAAATATATTTTTGATACACGTGCATTGTACATTCATATGAAAGCCATATTTTTTTAATTTTAATTTAAAAAATGAGCATATAGCAAACAGGTGTTTTTTCATACACAGCTCTATGAATTTTACCCAGAATAAAGAGCTGTGCACCCACTGCCACAGTCAAGGTGTAGAATGGTTTCATCACCCCCAAAATTACCTGTGCCATGCCTACAGAATCATATTTTTGACTTTGTGTGTGTTAAAAAACACACACATTATAAAACCATGTTAACTATTTTAAGGTACAGTTCAGTAGCATTAAAAAAATTTACATTGTTGTACAACAGATCTCAGGAAGGACTCATCTTGCAGAACTGAAACTCTGTGCCCGTGAAATAACGGCTCCCCTTTGCACCGCGCCCCATCCCCCCAGCACCTGGTGACCGCCACTCCGACTTTCCATATCTCTGAATTTGACTACTTCAGATATGTCACATAAATGGAATCACACCGTCTTGTCTTCTTGTGCTGGCTCCCTTCTTAGCCTGATGTCCTCCATCAGGCTTATGTAACTTAGCCTGATGTCCTCCATCTCCCTCCACATTGTACCATGTCATTGACTTTTTGAAAGTTATTCTTTGCAGGAGGGTGCCTGTGACCAGGGTGTCACTGGCCTGCCCTTCCTTACCAGTCCCCAGCCTGTGGGGGATTCCCTATCTGTCCTTTCTCTCAAGCCCAGGGAAGTCCCCACTGGGCTCTTAGAATTAATCAGCAGGGTGCTTTGAGGCCATCTCAGGGTGTGGGTAGTAGGGTTATCCCCAAGAAGGGTAAATAATTGAGCTGAACTGGGGCACCCAAGCCAGGTGTTCCATTAGCTCCTCACTCTGGATGCAGGCAGGGGATAACAGAGCATTTGGCTTTTGCACAAGGAGCTCCTCACGATGAGCGCTGGACAGTTGCATGTGGAAGAGCCCCGCAGACCTGGGGAGGAGCCAGCACACAGCAACAGCAGGGCCAGCCACAGCGGGTAGCGGTTCCCAGACAAAACCCCTGAATAATTTACCTGGGCCTCTACAGTGCAGTCAGACATGTTCCCTCCTCAGCCCCCATCTCTGTCTCTCTATCACCCCCGCCTCTATCTCTCTCACACACCGGTCCCAAGCTGTTTTTCACTCTGCACTCAGCACCTGTAGTCTGTGTAACTGCCAAGTAGTCTTCATAGGTTTAAAATCCCTAACTGTACGCTGCGTCTACCCCATGCATCTCTCTCCCTCTTTGGAAACCTCATTTTCCCTGTCAGGAGAGGTGTGTGAAGGGGCTAGTGGGGAAAGGAGCCTTAGATACTGGTTCCAGCCGACCCCAGTGGGCCTCAGGGTCCTGGGAAGCCACTCAAACACCTGGGCACTCGGTTTCCCCTCTAAGAAACTTTGTGACACCTCTTTACCCAACAGAGTGTGTACCTCAGATTTTTAAGTTCTCTTTTCATACACCTTATCTCTATGGTGACTGTGTAAATTTTCATCTGCAAACCATTGAATTTTTAAGAGTGAAAGGGGTACAAATACTAATTACTGTGGGGCAATATGTATAAACTGAGACTGTGGCAAGCACACAGCAAATCTGGTCACTCTTATCTTCCAAACTAAGCTGAAAGTTTTTTCAGGAAGAAGCCTCCTCTATCCATCTTAGAGTCCCCTCTGTCTCTCTCCTACAGTTCTGTTCAGGGAGATGCTCAGTGAACACTGACTGGTGTCTGCTTCTGCATCCACTGGGAATAAACACTGAGAGACAAGAGGTGACTCGTCGGGACGTGGACCCTTGCAGAGCAGGCCAGCACGGGGCTGCTGAGGGCAGGGCAAGGGAAGGAATATGTGTTGGCATACACAGATGGAATTTCAGGTATCTGCTTTGCGTGAGAACCTGCTGGGACTACTGGAAGAAATGAAAAGAACTTGAAGGATTAACTGCTGGACCCTAGGAGAGCAGGTTTACAGCTCTAGGGAGGAAAGAAAAGACAAAGGTGACCTTGACCCCTGAAGAGTATGCCTGGGTGAGCAAAATGTTTGCTCCAATGTAGAAGACCTTGGTTTAAATTGATGGGGAGGAGTCTCTTGAATGTTCCCCTGAGTGGTTGATGGTGGCTGATGGTTGGTGACTTCTGACCCAGCCTGGAGATAAAGAAAGCAGTTGTAGAAAGTGATTACCAACTGCCTCAGAAGAGAATTGTCTGGTACCTACAGACCTCCAACTGGCAGGGGCCACTTAAGCCCCTACTACCAACAACCTCTAGGCCTGTTTATTCCATAGAGAGAGGAGGAAATTTTTCCCTCTCCCGCAGCCTAAGGCACTCTTCCTTGCCTGCCACAGGAGGACTGAGAGTGAGAATGCCCCTTTGGGTTAGGGACAGTCACGTCGTCCCCACCCATCTACCAAAAGATGTGGCCTGGTTCCCTTCACTCAGACACAAAAACTCTGGCAGTCTCCAGTGTGAATCTTTTGGTCTCAGAGCCACAGGCTGGTCGAAGTAACACCATTGTTTGCCCAGGGCATCGTCCCAGCCCTTCTTCCAGCCTGGGGTGAGGACAGGGTCAGGTCCACCACCTTCTAGTCACCTCATCTCCCATGAACGAGTGTGGACCACTCAATATCCACGTCTCTGAGGAGCTCATGATTATTTTCAGCCTCAGAGAAGCCTCAAACCAGGTTTAAGAAAAGAGAACACCTAAGACATGTGTCTACCTTGTTTGGGGGCAGCTGTGCCCACACAACTAATTAATGTCCCCAGAAAGGACCCAGCAGCATCATATTTGGGCTTCTTCAAGAGCGATGCCCGCTGCTTGCCTCACAGGTGGTTGATTGCAAGTGCCGTTTGATGTGGGTAAAAACTTGGCAATGCCAGGTATGAACCCTAGCATAAACTATGGGCTTTTGGTAATTATGATGCGTCAGTGTAGGTTCATCATTTGTAACAAGTTACCACTCTGGGGGGAGAAGCTGGTAATGGGGGAAGCTATGCATGATGGGGGCAGGGAGTACATGGGAACTCTCTGTACCTTCCCTTCATTTGTCCTGTGAACCTAAAACTGCTCTAAAAAAATGTCTTAATTAAAAAGATTTTTTCTTCTGTGTGCCCTGGTGCCAGGCTCTACAGGAAGGGGTTCCAGAGGCTATGACCAAGATAAGGCTGACTTCTGGAGGCCTCTCTGTAGACAGGCATGAATCCCAGCCAGCCCTGCTACCCATGGATAATAAGACTCAAGCTCTTTTGAACCACTTGAGAAAGGCAGGAGCAATGGGTGGTGATTCAAGGCCAATTAAAGTTCCATCCATCTCCCCACTACCTTACCTCTTACCATCTCTACAATTATCACCTGCTGGGACAGAGGAGGGCCAGAAGGGGGCCAGAGGGGCTTGACTAAGGAGGACTATTTTCTGTCAGTTGTGCCTCAGAGAGGCTGCTACAGATGTTGCTGACCTTTTTGTTTGGGGCAGAGAAGGAAGCCAAATATGTCAGCCAAGTCTCAGTGTGATGACCAGGTACGGGGCTCCAGGCCACCTCAGGGCCCTGAATCTGGAATCAAGAGCCAGGAGCTATTAAGTCAAGATCGGAAACTTTTCTTCATAGCCAGAAAAATTGCCACTCTAGAGGGAGACTGGAAATCATCTTTGGGCCCGAGCCACTCTTTGTTCCTGCCTTTTTTGACTGGTTAGAATGTTCTACATCATAGACCTCAGGTAGGTGAGAACAGTGGCCCCCCAGTCAGAGATACAGGGCTCGAAACACCCAGGTGGGAATGGGGGAGCTGGAGCCCCTAAGCCCAAAGAGGCATGGTGGTGGGTGCGATATGGTCTATCTCCAGAGAGGCCTCCAGACCAGCAACCTTATCGGGGGCATCGCCTCTGAAGCCATTTCCTGTGAGAGAGGCACCAATATTCTCAAATTACAACAAACAGCATGACCTTTACTTAATAAAGGCCTGGGGAAAAGCCAGGGCAAGTGTTCCCACTTTGAAGTGCTCCATAAACAACGTGGCATCTTCCATACACGAGCATGACATGCGTAGCCCACTGTCCCCTGAGTCATTTTTTCCAGGTGTGGTGAGGGGGAAGGCAGCCCCCCTCCATGTGGTGTCATGGAAAAAGCCCTGGATTTGAGTTGCTGTCAGAGCCTGGCTAACCACACAGACTGCTGCTGTTGGCAGCCCCACCTCCACGTACCATCGTTTCTCACCTGCGATGTGGGAGATGGAGCGGGGAGTGATCCATGCCTGGCGTTTCTCACCCAGAATGCATGTACTCGGAGATGTGAGAGCACATGAGAAAAACCACATGCCATTGATTGGTCAGGCAGGCTGTGTGGAGGAATGAATATGTGCTGTTTTAGTACTCAAGTTGGATCTGAGCTACTTCTTAGTCATGCGCATTTGGGCAGGTTACTATCTCAAGGCCTCAGTTGCCTCGCCTGTGAGAATGGGTATAATCACCCTGCACCTAATTCCTTCCAGAGGCGGACTAAATGAGATGGGAGTCACGAGAGTGCTGTTATTTGATACTGTCCAAGGTAAAGGCCTCTTCCGACAGCGGCTTCCTGCAGGGGCTTTCCTGCCTGTGCTGAGTGTCAGTTTCCCTTCTCAACCTCAGCCCAAGGCCGGAAGTATGATGGGGTGCGGGATTTCTCAAGCAGGTCCCTCTGGTATTATTTGTCACATTCTCTCCCTACTTTGTGACTAGAGAAGAAAGCCTGATTACACATCTCACTGATTTTTCTACTTTCTTTTCATGACTCATTTTTTGGTGAGTACTTCTGTAGCCTGGGCTGTCTTCAGCCAGGAACCGAGGGGGCCTGGGTGTCTCAGTAGCAGTGGAATTCAATCACTTGGTGTCCTTTGTGAAGAGTGGAGGCCACTTGTCTCCCCTCTGCCTTTTCTTACAGGCAACTGTCACTGGCTAAAATTTCTCCATTGGTGACCCACTCCTCTGTGTCTGGGTCTCGAATTCAATGCAAAGGCCTGTTTGTCCCGACAATCTTCAGGAGGAAAGTCAGGAACCAGCCTGAGAAGACTTTGTGACTTCTCCAGGATTGCTATTTTTATCACTCATGTTTTCTATAATCATTAGTTTGAAACTCACAAAACAAAAATAGCTTGGGTACTTGTCTACGAGGCAACTAACAAAGAGAAGATCTTGAACCCGAGTCCCCTCTAGGCAGGCGGATTTCCTAGAGCGGTAGGTGGGGCAGCCTGATGCAAAAGAGGCAGGCCTAGTCCTTGGGCTGAAATGAGGCAAGAAGGCTTGGAGCCCTGATACGGCACCAGGGGTGTCTCTAAGATGGACCAGGAGGGATCTCTGTCAGCCAGGGACTTAAAAAGGGCAGGGAGCAATTGCCATGTTTACATAATTCTTGTAGGAGGGGTCCCTGAGATTAGTTTGAGAGACCTTTATCTAGTGATCAGAGAGCTATCGAAACTGACTCCTCACTGGGAGGTGGTGCTGTTCTGTCATCCCCATTTTATAAGTAGGGAAACCAAGGAGCAGCAACTTGGGTTAGGAATCTCAGACTCAAATGTCTTTAAAAAAATTGAAGTGCAGTTGACCTACAATATTATATGGGATGTACATCATAATTCAATATTTGTATACATTGCATAATGATCACAAGTCCAGCTACCCTCTGTCACCATCCACAGTTAATATAATTAACTATACAGTTCACGTGGCTTTTATTAAAGTGTGCTGTAGGCCAGGTGCTTTCCCAATGACTATCTCCTGTAATCCTTGCAACAGCTCAGGGGGTAGGCTTTGGTATCTCCATTTTACAGGTGAGGTCCATGAGGTCCTGTGATGCTGTGATTTACAATAAAAAATATATATTTGATCTTCCTCCTGGTGTCTAGCACAAAGTTCCTAAAACCCTTGAAATTTCCTGTGATGAGACACATGAAGGTATCTATTTGGACAACACCTGAGGTTGGGGGCTGGTTGCCAGGAAGACCAACCAGGCGATGATGTTACCAGACAGGGGCCTGGCCCTGAGCGGGCCTGCCTAGGGCCAGCTTTAGCGTGTGGGTTCTTGACTTCGTGTAGGAAAGATTTCACAACAGGAGTCCAGGTGACTATGAGGGTATGCTTATTAAAGCTGAAGACAGTGCAACAAGGAAAGGCTGAGCATAGAAGAAGCAACAGGAGAGTCTAGACTGGGTTGCCTTAGTTTACTGAGAAGTCAGAGAAAACGGGGCTTTGGGGACAGGTTCGGAGGATTAGCCTGGGCCAAGCTGCCAGCTGCTCGTTGCCTTAGCAGGGGTGTCCAACCTTTGCCATCTCTGGGCCACACTGGAAGAAGAAGAGCTGTCTTGGGCCACATATTAAGTACATTGTGACATGTAATTACAAAAAAAAGTCTCATAATGTGTTAAGTAAATTTATGATTTTGTGTTGGGCTACATTCATAGTCAGCCCAAGCTCCATGTGGCCCGTGGGCTGCAGGTGGACTCCCTTGCTTAGAGTTTAGGACACATGTGCCTCTGGGGAAAGAAGTGGGAGTCGAAGGGAGAGCTGGGGCTGTGTCCTCTGTCTTGAGGCTTTTCTCTCTCTCTTGCAGGGGAGGGTTCAGTAGAATGTTCATCAGTTCTCCAGGTGATAACCTGTCCAGGTGACAGGGCAGGGGGTCTTTAGTCATTGCAATTGCTTCTGGCTATCATCTACCTAGTTTTGCTGCTTTTCTGGGCCTGGAGCTGAACTATACTGGGGCCTAGATGTTATCTCTTGGATGTTATCTCCAAGATGTTATCTCCAGGGAGGACAGGTGGGGGAGAAAAGGTTACCTTTGAGATGAGGTCCTTGTTGTCCCAGTTTTGCCTCCTGCCAGGCACTCCCTGCTGACCATCTGCACCTGGCTGTAAATTGCTCAGCCACTGTGTTCAGCTGTCTGTCTCAGTTTCCCTATTCCATTTGCCAAGGAATTTTCCTAGCTTCTCACTGTCCTGTCTTTAGAGAGTTGGAAGTTTCAGTCCTACCCTACTCCCCACCTCTGGGAAGGGAAAAGGGGCTAGAGGTTGAATCACTGGCCGAATAGCCAGTGATTTAATTGACACTGCCTAGGTAATGAAGCCTCCATAAAAAAACCAAAGTGATGGGGTTTGGAGAGGGTTGGTGAACATGTGGGAATTTGGGGACAGTGGCATGCTTGGAGAGGGTGCTCTGTGTCCTTTCCCCATACCTTGTCCTCTGCATCTCTTCCGTCTGGCTGTTCCTGATTTATATCCTTTTAAAATAAACCTGTGATCTAGTAAGTGAAATGTTTCTCAGAGTTTTGTGAGCCGTTGTAGCAAAGTAATCAAACCTAGTAGGGTAGGGGAGGGGGAAGGTGGGATGTCATTGAAACCTCTGATCTATAGCTGGTTGGTCAGAAGTGCAGGTGATAACCTGGTTTTGCAACTGGCACTTGAAGCGGGGAGGGTGTAGTCTTGTGGGATTGAGCCTGTGGGATCTGACGCTCTCTTCAGGTGGACAGTGACAGAACTGAGTTGAACTGTAGAACACCAGCATGTTTCTGGGGGTTGCTTGTTGGTGAGGGCCACTGCCCCCCAACACACACAGGAAACTTCATAATAATAAGAGCCAACTTTCAGGGAGTGTTTACTCTGTGCCAGAGCATTCCCAGTGCATCACTCACTGTATGAACTTAATCCTCATAATTACTCTCTAGGCAGGAACTATTCTCAAGCCCATTTTAAAGATAAGGGAGTAGAAGAGGCCCAGGGAATTAGACAACAGGCTCACACAGCTGGAGAGAGGAGAGCTGGGGGGAACCCTGGCAGTTTGGTTCCAGAGCCCATTCTATAGCCACCACCTCTGTCTGTCCCCCTTGCTGGCTAGGCTTCAATGTCAAAAATGAATGCTCATCCAATCTCCCTGAGGGAAACACAGGAAAGAAGCCTTGTTGTAAGACCCACAAGCTTTCTTTCCCTTTTTCCGAAGACATCCTAGAAGGCAGGGCTGTTCTGAGGGTGCAGACCAGTTGTAGGGTTGGTGGCCACCTTTCTGGTGCTGCCCTGAGACTCCTGGCCTCTTCTATTTCTGAGCTGGGCACAAGGCAGTCAGAGCTTTTTCAACCTGATTGTTTAACTAATACTCCCCAGCTTCAGTTTTATCATCTAAATCAGCAGTCTGCTCACAGGGTTGCTGTGAGAAGGAAAGAAGATATGTCTACTAAGAACTAAGTCAAAAACTTAGCAGGGCCTGGTGAGCAGAAAGCATTTGATGTGGGGGCAGTAAAGCTCACCGCACCTCGGCTGGGTGCTGAGGCTTGGATGCAGCCAAGAGACCATGAAACCAACAGTAATTTACAAGTAACTCAAGTCTTGCACCTGCATTTCTCAGGCACCACTATTAGCACTGTCTTTTGATTTCTCCCAGCTGGCAGTGTGAGATTCACAGTATTTCTCACTCTTCTCTCTTTGCCTGCCCACCACGGGTACTCCTGTCTCTCGGATCCTCCTGCCTCTGGCTGTTTCCATTCCTTCCTCGGTCCCCTGATTTTTATGTCAAGAATGGTTTGCAGAGCAGGGCTCCTTCCCTCAGAGGATGGGGCGCAGGAGAGATGGAGAAAAGTGGGGTCAGGACCCTCACAGGGATGGGAAAGGCTGGAACTGTCAGCCATTGTGATCCCCTCACACTAACCATTGTTACTGTTTGGTAGAGAAGAAGGTGCTTGTATGAGTTTCCCAGGGCCACCCTAACAAAATTCCATAAACTGGGTGGCTTAAAACAACAGAAGTTTATTCTCCTACAGTTCTGGAGGCTGGAAGGCAGAAATCAAGGTGATAGCAGGGCCACGCCCTCTCTGAAGGCTCCTAGGGAAGGATCCTTCCTTGCCTTTTTCCAGCTTCTCAAGGTTGCTGGCAATCTTTGGCATTTCTTGGCTTGTGGATGCATCACTCTAGTCTCTAACTCCATCTTCAATGGCCTTCTTCCCTATGTGTTTGTGTTCAAATTTCCCTCTTCTTTTAAGGTCAGCAGTCATTGGATTAGGACCTGCCCTAATCCAGTATGACCTCATTTTTACTTGATTACATCTGCAAAGACCCTATTTCCAATTAAGGTCATATGTACAGATTCAGAGGCTAGGACACATTGTTAGGCGGAATCTAATTCAACCCTGCCCTTTTAAACTAGCTCATTCCCTCAGGCCTTTGAAGTTATCTCTGACTCTAGTGCAGCTGAGCCTGTGAGTCCCCTGTTGACCAATAGTAGAACCTCCCTCTGGCTCCAGCCTCTGATGAACCAATCAGGTGCTTGCCTGATGCTGTGAGGGAAGTAGAGGAAGAACAGAACTGAAGCATAGCCAATGGGGAATATTTTTTTCCTGAAGTGATAACTTCTCAACAGTTTCTTAAAAAGGTATAATAATATGTTGAAATAATATTTTAATCATAATATGTCAACATAATGTTTTATGAAGATAATGAATGAAAAATATGTTTCTCCTATGAAGAATCAGTGTGAAATACAATGTTAATAACTATGTCATATCAGTGGGAAAGAGAGGAACAATTCAGTAACTGGAGGTAGAAAAACACTCGTGGATAAGAATGACACAGGATCCCCATCTGATACCACACGCGTGGAATCAGCTCTACATGGGTTAAGGACAGTGTCAAAGCATGTCTTCATGTGTTTATCATGGTAGAAAAGATAGATGACTATCTTTCTTGCACTAGAGGAAGATTTTTCTTTATTAAATCTTTCTTTATTAAAGTTCAATAAAACACTAACCAAAAAGAGAAAGGATTGATAAATTTGACCATATTAACTGGATTATAAAAGTGAATATTGACATTATCCATGATCTGACATGTATATGCCATATATGTGTATACATAACAAGAATATTCTTAGCAGCTCCATACCTAATGACAAAAATAAACAATACAAAATGCTCACTGACAGGTAAATGGTTAAAAAATCTGGTACATTCATGCAGTGGGAATAATTCAGCAATGAAAACTATGAACTGCAACTGTGTGCAGCATACATGGCTCCTGCGGTATAATTCTATGTGTAGAGAGATACTAACAGTCTGTAACTAGTACCTTTTTTAAAAGCTTAAAACAGCTAAAACTAAACATTAATTAAACATTACATTCATTAAATATAATTTCACATTAATTAAACAGTAATTAAGTATAGCATTACACTACTTTTAATAAGGAAGGAAATTATAAATGCAAAATGAAAGTAAAGAGGTGGGGAAAAACATATAGGTAATGTAAGTTATATTTGAGGTCTCCAGTTAGATATTTTCACAGATGCTCATATATATATATAATTTTGAAATGAACTAATAAATCATGATAAGAGAAAGCCATGCTAAAAAAATATATCAGCGGTCACGTGGTTCTACGATACAAAGAGAAGTCAACCACAGGGAAGCACCATTTTAAATGTGCCCTGTTGCCCACCATCCAGTAGTGCCACCTCCACCCCTGGTCCAGTCCTCCCCTAAACAGCTCCTGGGATAATCCAGCTGTATATTCTTTCAGCCCTGCCACCTACAAGTCCCCTTTGGGTTGAGGAGCTGCAGAGGGACGGCGTGTGTCTGACCCAAGAATTGGAGCACATTCTTTTGAAGGAAGAGCTCCCTCTTTTAAACAGATCAGCTAGGCAGCATCTGTATTGAACGCAAAGGTGGGATGAGAAGATGTCACAGCCAGCCATTAGGGGCCCCTACTTTTCAATTAAAGGATTAGTGATGGGTCAGTAGAGAAAAACTTGCCAGGTACCTAATCATTTCTACTTGTTCTTACATCAGTAATGCTTTTCTGCAACACACATGCCCACTGAGCCATGGTAAAAGGTGACAGGAAGGAGGTCCCCTGAGTATTATGATTGCAGGGACAGCCTGCACCTGCACCCACACCCACACACAGAATCCACAATGGGTGGGGAGAGCATAGTGGTTAAGAGACTAGAGAACAGATACTGTCATTATCTCTAAACTTGCCATCCCCCATATTAGATTTGCCAGTGACTATGGGGTCTATTTCCCCCTACCCCAATTCTACTCCCAGGCCTAATTTGCTCAACAAGGTGAATGATGATGTTTCTTCAGAGCAAAATGCTCCGTATTACATCATCACATTGGGTCCTCCTAAAAAACCCTGCGAGCTCGTCATGATGGATACTTTTATAGATGAGGAAAATGAGGCTCATGGTGGCTTGGTGACTCGGCTGAGGTGACAGATTTAGTGGCAGAGCTGGGAGTAAGACTTCTGACTCCCTGTCCATTGTTTTTATGCCATGCTGTTTATTTTTCTCTAAGATCTTGGCAGTTCCCAGAGTGCTAGGAAATCATGTCCTCTCAGCAGGGAACAGTCACGTACCCCCTGGGCTGGCACCTGGCTCTTTCCCACCAAGGGAGAATGGGAACAAAGAAACAGAGCCATATCCTGGCCCTCCCCAGCCAGGGGAAAGCCGGGAGAGTGGTGGCTCTGGAAGCAAATGTTCAGAGAATGCCCTTCCTGCCACCTGAGCCATGGCAGAAGGAGCGTGTCCTAGAACAGCAGAGGTCTGTTCATTTTTGCATGAACTTTCCACACAGTATCCCCCGGTGCCCCCGAGTAGGCTGCTTTCTCTGGTGAGTATAGAAAAGGGGCTCTCAGGAATGCTGCACTGTTGTTCAGAACAGTTGTTTAAAAGAAATGCATTAAAGTTTGGTGTTCTGGTTGTTTTTACCAAGTAATGCTGGTTATAAAAATAAATATGGGAAATACAGTCAAATAAAAAGTAGGAAAAAAGAGTCACACCATCCAGAGATAATTACTTGTCATCACCAACTTACCCCTTGGCAGGCCATCACCTACAGATTTATAGCCAAACACATCATTTTTATCTCCCTGTGAGGCCCTTGCTAGATTCTAACAGAAAGAGTTCTGTTTGTACTTAGGATGGAGGAAGCTACAGGAGAATAAAGAACTTAGCTCCCATCTAAACAACGAGAAAAGGACGGATACGGGCACACTATGGAGGTGTTGCAGGTATGGTTCCAGACCACCGCAATAAAGCAAGTATCACAATGGAGCGATGTAATCTTTTTGCTGGCGGAGGGTCTTGCCTTTGATTTGTAAAAACCACAACATCTGTAAAGTGCAAAAAGTGAAGTACAATCAAATGAGGTATGCCTGGAGTCTACAAATCATAACTTTTTTTAACCCATTAGAGAACTAAGGTTACAAAGCAACAAAATGAACTGAATTCTAAAAAGTGACAAGCCCCTCTGAGAAGAGACAGGATAGAGGAACTATTTCACCTTTGGCCAGGACTGGCTATGTAATCTATGGGGCCCAGTAAAAATGAAAATGCAGAAACCTTTTGAGTGTGGGTCACTGTTTGAACACAAAGCTCAAGGGCCTTGAAGTGAGCCCTGTCTTTGGCAGGGAACATGAGCAAGAAGTAGTCGTTATCAACGTGGGTAAAGAGAAAGGAACTAAAATTTGATGTATTCCTAAGGCTGAGTGTGGTTTATTATGTCAGTTTAGAATAACTGGGAGCCCCAGATGGATAAGGAGCTTGTACTCACGTACAAGCCCCCTCCCCATGGGCCTCCACTAAGTGCTCACAAGAAAGACCAGGGGCGAGCAGAACACCAAGAGTGTGCTCTTGTTGTAGTAAACATTCAAGATGGTGCAGGTAGCCTGGCCCTGGGCATAGGCAGGAAACCCCACTCATTTCCAAAGACTGCTCCGTTATTACATAAAAGCCTGTCCAACTAGAGGAAGGGCAGCAAGCATTTTCAACCCCAGAGTTACTGGGGGAGGTATAGAGGCAGAATCTGGCTGCCTTTGGGGAACAAGTAGGAACTTCTCACTCCTGAAAGCAGGCAAACATCTGCTGTGTCTGGGGTAGGAATCAAAGCAAAATCCATCTTCTCCTGGGGAGGCAGAAATAGGGAAACCTCTTGGGCTGAAGATCTGCACCAACACACAGCAGAGTTCTGCTGAGACTGGGGGAGGGACTCATTTACATTCAAGTCTGAAGTGGCGGGGGGCGGGGGAGAAACTTACTTCTACCCTTCAAAGTTCTTTCCCCCGGTTTAATGATTAAATCTACCTGAGAGAGATTAACAGGAAAAAATAACCAAATTTAATTACTTATGTACATATGGGAACCCCACACGAGACAGTCAGAGACCCCACATATGTGACAGGTTTAGATACAAAAGGTTAAATTGAGGTATATATGACATTCTGAGCTAAGGATGAGGTAACGCGCACCTTGGGGCCTCAGAGAGGAGGAAGGTCATTCGTAGGACCAGAAGAAAAACAGATGTTTAATAATTAGACAGTTGCCATGACCTAAATCATAAAGTGTTATTTCTGGTGATAACTCTTATTTTGGGCAAGGACCCAAATTTAAACTCTTTAAGGGAGAGGTAAAAGGTTTTCACGAGCACTCAGAATCTCAATTGCCTTCAGCTCAAAATAATTCACATGCCAAAGTGGTACATCTTGGAGAGGCCTATTCTGCCACAGATAAAAGGCAGAGTTTGGCTGCCATGGTGATAGGGAGAGAGCAGAAACCCGGAGAAGTCTCCACCCTCAAGGCTTGGGCTCACAGGCTCCGCCTAAGACTGAGACTGGATCAGGAGAACCAAGAACTCTCTCAGACCTGATCATGAGCCTAACATTGAGTAACAAAACAACAGCAGTCTACACTGGGGCAAAGGGCATGAGCATGGAGGGGATCTTCTCTGTAAAGCAGGTGTTCAAAGCGTAGGAACCCTGAGAAGGCATTTTAATATCTCTAGCACTTCAGCTCCCACACTAACCACAAAGTACCAGCAACCTGCCTCCGAATGAACTGAAAGCTGTGGAACCCTGAGGACACAACAGCAACAGCAAGACCTCAACTCAGGTCACTTAGACAGACTAACTTTACCTCCCTTCTGACCTCTCCCCGATAATGGCTTGATAAAAGAGGTGTGCTTATTTCTGGGAATAAGATGTGTGTGTGTGTGTGTGTGTGTGTGTGTGTATACACAGACATGATCTTCTGTTTTTTAACACATAATCTTCAGCATTCATCGAAAATTAGGAGACATAAAAAAAGAAAGAAAAAAGACCTGTTATTTAGAGCAAGCCTGCTAGCAAAATGGAGTCTTACCTAACATAATTACAGGAGTGGCATCCCATCACTTTAGAAATATAACATCACTATGAACGCACCATCCTTGGTCATGTTCTATTGGTAAGAAGCAAATCACAGATCCTCCCAACACCAGAGGGGAGGAGATTATAAAATAAAATAATTACTGGAAAAAAAGAGAGACCTGTTATTAAGAGATAAAGCAATAAACAGAACAAAACTCAGCCATGGCCTAGCAGGGGTGTCCAACCTTTTGGCGACACTGGAAGAAGAGTTGTCTTGAGCCACACATTAAATATATTGTGACACATAATCATAAAAAATCTCATAATGTTTTAAGTCAGTTTATGATTTTGTGTTGGGCCTCGTTCACAGCCATTCTGGGCTGCATGTGGCCCGTAGGTTGGACACACCAGTAGAGGCTGGAACTATCAGGTACATTAAATAATTAAGAGCAGGATGTTTAAAGATCTAGTGGAAAAGGTAGACAACATATATAAACATATGAGACCTTCAGTGATAATATGGAAACTATCAAAGAGTCCACAGGAAATACTCGAAAGAAAACAATATCAGGGATAAAGAATTTCTTTGACAGGCTTATTAGTAGACTGTACACAGCTGAGGACAAAAAAGTGAACTTGATAATAGGTCAAATTATCCAAAATGAAACACAAAGAGAATAAAGAGTGAAAAAACAGTATCATAGAGTTGTAGGACAATATCAAACAGCCCAATATATGCAAATGATGGGAATCCAGAGGCAGAGATTGTGGCACCAGACTTCGTGAGTGGTTCTGGGAGACCTACTGTTCCCAGGCCCCAGGTGGTTAAATGGGAGAGCTGATTTCTCCTTCCCTGTGAGGCTGGGAGAGCACTGGCCTTTGCAGTTGAAAAGAACAGGGATGTAAACTCTATCTTTTAGTGCCTGCACCTGGTGCCTGGACTGGGGCCTACAACTGGCTAGTGGGTGTATTACCGGCTTGTGGGGTAAAGACTGTGGGCCTGCCACCACCTGAGGAAACCTAGCTGACTGGGCCTGAGCCCTAATGGTAACTAGAGCCATGTAATCAAACGAAAATAATGCACACAGGGAGGCTTGGTAACCAGGCAGAATGAACACTAGGAGCACACTCAGCACAAGTGGCTCTGAGTCAAGTATAACTGCTGGAGGACACGTGCAACAATTTGCACAAAAAATCACCATTAGCTTTATTAGGAGGCTTTTGCTTGATGATGCTGCGATAGCAACCAATCCCAGGATTTTGCCAGCCTGTGAAAAAACAGGTTTACATCTCAGTTGTATTATATCGCTTTCACGAGCTGGCTCTGCTCTGCCCCGTGCCTTTTCTATTTTGGACTCACACTAAAGGAATAGGCTCCTCTCTGGAATGTCCAAGCTCGTGGAAGAGGGAAAAAGAAATGACGGAACCACATGAAGACTCTTAAAACTTCTTTTCAGAAGTGGATTGTGTGGCTTCTACTCACATTTCACTGCCTAAAGCAAGTCACCTTCCAAGCGTGATGTCAAGGGGGAGAAATGTACAGGCAACTTACAGAGAGAACAACAAAAATTTGGGAACAATCTACCCCAAGAGCATTTTTCTTTTTCCCAAGAGCACTTAAGAAGACTTAACTATAGCATTAAAACTTTCTTTCTGGAATGAAAAGTATGGTTTTCTAATTAAAGACTCAATAGATTAATTCAAAAAGCATATGGGCAAAATAGAAAAATGAATTAATGGCCTGGCAGATCAAATAAAAACAAAAATCTCAAACCATGGCATTGAACTACAAAGAGATGAGGGAAAATAGTAACTGTATTCCTATCAAAGCTTACATATGTTAACATACTTAATTCTTGCTAAAACCTATGTGTTAGCCACTATTGTTCTCCAACCCATATTACCGCTGAAGAAACTGTTGGCCCAACAGGGCTAAGGCACTATTCCAAGGCCACACGGCTGTGGCAGAGCTGGTATTCAGTCCAGGGTCGTCTGGCCTCGGGGACTGGGCTGTTAAGTACTATTGTTAACCACATTTTCTGTTTCTAAATGTCCATGCTGTTCTGCCGTAATAAAAGACTTGGAGGATAGATCCAGGACACCCTACATAAGAAACAGGAATTCAAGAAGGGGAAAAGGAATTGTTGGAGATGTAGGAATTAAATTAATGATAAAAGAAAATGCCTCTGGGTTTGGGAAAGATTTTCCATTTAAAAGGGCTCACTGAGTTCCAGGCTGGGATTGAGAGAGAAGGCACACTAGCTAGTAATATTCTCTAAAACTTTTCAACTCCCAGGACAAAGAGAAACTTCTATTAGCTTCCAGGCAAAGAGAACAGATAACTTATAAAGGAGAATCAGACTGTCATCAGGCTTTTCATCTGCAACCCTAGAAGCCAGAAGACTGTGAATAACATCGAATGACGACTGAGAGAGAAGGAACTTGTCCTGTAGCTCTGCCTGACAGGCCTCACCTGTCGGGTGGAAGTTATTTCTGGATATGATATGGTACAGGAATATTACCCACACACCCCATTTAAGGAATTCATTCAAAAGAAGAGCCTCTTTCCAAGCAACAAATGAATCAAAGTAAAAAATCTCAGGATAGGGGAAGATGAAGAAGGGAGCAAACAGTAATGGTAAGAAATAAGCCTAGTATACAATTATATGCCTAGATCTAATTGAATAATGGTAGAGAGACTAGGAATTTATCCTCTAAGTGTGCATATACAATTATGGTGGGAAATTTTAAAACAATCCTTTATAATCAGATCTAGTAGACAAAAAAAAGAAAAAAAAGTAAAATCTTAGGAGAACGGACTATTTCATTAACAAATTCCATTACAGTAATGTAACTAGGCACCCTATGATAGAGAGGGAGTGAGAATAGGACAGGTTCTTTGTGGGTAGAATGGGACCCCACCATTTCAGAAACACCAAATGCCCCTCTTTGAAAACATTTTTCTTCTGTCTGTTCACTGACCTTTAAATCAAGATGAGAAGTGAGTCCTTTGCTTTGAGGCTTTATTCTCTGCTCAAAGATCTCCTAGGTCTTGAAAATGTCTTTATTTTAAACTATGGCAATCACTTCCTCTCAGCAGAACTTTGCTTATTAAATTCTATCCTAAGAAGGCCTTTGATAAGGAATATGCAGGACAGAGTATGAATTCAAGGAAAGGGTGCAGGAGGGAGTAAGAGATGTGGGAGACCCTGGTGATATTTAAGATGCTCTTTCTGCTCCACCTCAAGCCCATCTGGTCTGCCTCATAGTCTGAGATGCCAACTCCCAGGCCTTCTCTTCCCTGTCTGTCTCCCTGTCCTTTCCCATCAACTCGCCATACCTACATTTAGATTGTAGTATCAAGGGTGATGGGACAAAGCACCCCATTTTCTTTCAACCTAGTTCCTGAGATAAGCAGCTGCTACTCATGGAATTTCTCAAGCTCAGAGCATAATGAAGTGTGACTTTTAGCTCTGAAAAAAATTCTGAATTTTAATTGGAAAGCTCCTGGGTGAGCAAATCTTTTTGACATTTAAAAGCATAAACCTTATCTGGAGCAGCTCCTCGGAGGCTGACAGACCTTGTTGAACTTGAGCCATCTGAGAACCCACTGTAGGGTTATTTCTTATTTCTGTTTTTCAATTACATAGCAGCAGAAGATTAATTTAGGATATAAGGGCTTTTTCCATTGATCTACTAAAGAGAACTGACTTTAAGAGTAAGTGTCCATATTTCACAGAGAATATAGTAAAAATAAATGTGGCATTGGTTTCCTTATGTTGGTTTCTTCTTGTTATTATTGATATGCGAGGAACGTAAGTGCGAGGCTCAGAGTTCTCTCAGGTGTCTCAGACCTCCAGCTGCAAATTCATCTGGTCCCATGGCTCCTCTGCTCTGCCATGGCATTCAACAAGCTCAGTGTTCAGCAGCTGTACCTATTTCTAGCTTCTTCCTTTGTCACATTAGTATGTATTACAAGAATGACCTCACTGTGGGTGTATTTTTCAATCATAAAAATTGCTCAGTTTGGGTATGTCTACACAGGCAGACCATTTTTATTACAAGCAGCTACTATAAGTACAAAACCATCGTTGTTAGGCATTCTGTACACGTTTCCTCTATTGCCGCATACCTGTGTATCAAACAAACTCAAAAAATGTCTGGAGGGTTTGGTTAGAAATAAATGCTAAAGATTTATTCAAGAGTTTTAGGGTTTGTAAACCAAAAATACAACCAGGCAATACCCAGAGTGTTCTGAAGAAGAAAGAAAAGCTAGGAGTTCTTATAGTAAAAAGTGCATTATTGAGAAGAACCAGTCCTGCATTCTTAGCCCTGGGATTGGTCTAGGATGGATGTCAGTCAGTTGTCAGGCAGTCTGGAGGATGATTGCCAGGTGGTCTGCAGGGAGGGAGCCAGGGGGTCTGGCCACATCCAGTGGTGTGGATGATGGATGCCAGGTGGATTGCAGGTAGCCTTGTTATGTGAGTCCTTCAAGGGGCAGGCAATCAGAGGGTTATCAGGTGGTCTGGTGTGTATCCAGGCATTGATGCAGGGTTGGAAAGTTAAAGAAGTTAAGTCCCAGGCAAATTAGAACCAGAATAGAATCATTTCTTCATTCCTCAACCATTGTAATATTAACAATTTTAGCAGCTTGGTTAAAGTGACTCCATTTTATATTTTCCCTATCTTCACTCTTTCCTCACATATAAACTTGGTATTATTATTCCCATTTCTCAGATGACATTCCAGGCATCTATAAAAATCACCCCCAAAACTTTGGTGGATTAAAAGAAGTACTTATAATTACATGCTCAGACTTCTCTTGGTTGTCTGGGTTCAGCTGGGTGGTTCTCCCTTGGACTCTTTCAGGCAGTCAGGATCAGATGGCAGCTGGGGCTGGAGATACTAAGACTGGACATCTCAGGTGGCTTCCTCATTCATGTGCCTGATGCCTCAGTTGAGATCACAGGAATAGCTGGAGGTTGGCGGAACATCTCTATCTCACACAGTCTCTGTTGGGCTTCCTCCCAGCATCATAGCATCAGGGTAGTTGGACTTTTACATGACTACTGCCTCCCCTAAAGCTAGTGTTCTGAGACACTAAGGCTTCTCATGAGCTAGCATTGCTCCTGCTGCATCCCATTGGTCATTATTTGCAGCCCAGTTTAATGTGGAAGGGGACTACAGAAGAACGGGAATACTGTGAGACAAGGTTCATTGTGGGACGAAAGGCATCTTTGCAGATTAGCTACTGTACATGAAGAAGTCAAGGCTCTGACAGGTTATGTAATGTGCCCAAGAATAAACTGCCAGTAAGCATCTAAATTGAGATTTGAAGCTAATACGTCTGTCTGACACCAAATCTTTTTCCTGTATCATTGTCTTTCTTGTGATTGCTTATTTTGGTTTTCTGGTATTGCATCTCCAGTACTGTCTCTAGGATGGCCTCTTTTAACTTTAGCCAGGTTGTTGATTGCACCAAGAGTGGCTTAGCTGAGTTTACAGGGATGAAATCAGGTAAAATGAGTAGCTCAACTACCCAGAACTCCTTTTTGGGTTGTATTTGAAGGAAGAAACAACTTATGTTCTTCACAGCAAAGGATATTTCATTACTGGCTGGTCAGCTCTGCTGCTATCCCCAGATGAATCTAAAATGCCTGTTTTTTAGGAGCTGCACTCAGGGGACAAACAGCCCCTGGACCATTCCTACAGCAGATCACTAGGACGTTGACAAGCAATTTAGACAGAATACACACTGTCCCAATGTGAAGATTTTGTTGATGTCCCAAAAGGCTGCAGTGGGAGTACAGTTAGATGCAATAATAATCCCTTATGTTTGTAAGTGTCCTGTAGTTTTTAAAGCACATCCATATATGTTATCAGCCAGGACAGGCTGGGTTATGCTGCAAAAAAAGAAAAAAAGTCCCAGTACCTTAAAACAACTAAGGCTCAGTTCTCACTCACAATGCATGTTCATTACAGATGTGCTAGGTACTCTGTTCCCATGCCTTTTGCCTGCTCTCTCTAAGACCCGGGGCAGTGGAACAGCCACTTGTCAGAATATTGCTGGTGACCATGGCAGTGTCATGGTAGGTCTCACTCAGAAACTGAATGTTTGGACCCCAAATGACATGTATCACTTCTGCTCAAAATTCATTAGCCAAAGAAAATCATTGGCTAGAACTGATCACATGACTCTACCTAAACACAAGGGCACCAAGCATAATCCTAACATGTGTCCGGAAAGGGGATCCCCGAAATGACCATATGGCAAAACCACTAGTGATTACCACATGTAAATGACCTTATAGATTTTCTTAGCAATCCCATGATACAAGGAGTTGTGGAATTATTTTCATTTTCCAGAAGTATGGAGGAGGTAACAGTGGCAGAAGAACTTGTTCTGTAGTTTGTGAATTATGTCTCAATGAAGCTGTCATAAAAAAGTAGAGATAGATGAAAGATGGAGGGGTATATGACCATAGGGAAAACAAACCCTGTCTTTTTCAAGGCTCAGTAATAAACAGGCGACTTCAAGTTCCCACCCTAGTCATAGCCCTGCACTCAAGAGAGGCAGGGGGTATAATGCAGGGGCTCTTAACTTGGGGTCCATAGATAGAGGGGACTGGTTCACAGATTCACCTCAAAATTGTAAGCAAAATAAGTGTGTGTCAATGTTCATTTTAGGAGAGGGAGGATCCACCGTTTCTATCAGCTTCCCAAAGAGATTTGTGACACGCCCCACTAAAGGTTAATGGAAGGAATAATGGACCAGGAGTCAAGAAATTGAATTCCACCTCTGGCTCTAATTAGCTGAGTAAACATGGGCAAGCCACCTCTCCTCTTAATTTATAAAATGAAGGGCAGGGCTCATTGGTCTCTAAGATCCCTTCTAGCGAGGCACACAGATGCAGGAAACTTTATGGCCAGGTAGGTCTGAGTTTACATTAGCTCTACCACTTACCAATTGCATGCCCTTGTACAAGTTCTAGAACCTGTGCATACCTCTGTGAAAAGTGAGTATCAATGTAGTGTTCTTGGGAGGATTAGTAAGCATGAGTGGAGAATACCTGGAGGCCGTTATTATTACAATATGATGCCTCCTATGAGTCTATGTCTGGCTTGAGCTCTGCTGAGCACTAAAGATCTTCGGCGAATAGGCGTGGTCAGCTGGGAACTCAAGTGCAGTTGTGCAATCCAGATTTTGGCAAGGCCTTGCCCTAGAGCGGTTCCTACTTTAGGAAGTCTGGGTGAAAGTCTTGCCCTGTCTCATCCAAGTACACACCATGCCTGACTCATGCTCTGCCTGGGTTCCCAAACAGGGCCCGCTCCTATCCCTGCCCCTGCTTGCTCCTCTAGACTAGCCTTTGGGCTTGCTGAGTCATGATGCACTGCTCAAGACTTGGGCCGATGGCTGCCTCAAGAGGTTGAAACCACCAAAAACACCGGTACTGACAGAGCCACAAAACCACCCCCTCAGCCTTTCCAGTTTTCTTTACTGGCAGCTTCCTTGCTATTGTTACTAGTAACTGTATAGTAACAACAGTTACTATGACAGCTGTCATATCCCAAATTGACTCACTGTTTCCTGCTATAGCTAGGGCAGGAATCAGTACTTCTAGTTTAGTCACTAGAAGCCTGAAGTCCAGAAAAGTCAGGTGACCTATACAAGGAAGCACAGTGAGCTGGTGGTAGCATTGAGTCTCCTGGTCCCTTGTCACCTCCTTGTACAATGTCATTGTATTAGTTTTCCGTTGCTGCTATAACAACCCTGATTTAGCAGCTTAAAACAATACAAATTAATTAAAGCAACAAGATAAACAATGACATACCACTGACAACACCAAATGCTGGTGAGGATGTGGAGCAATAGAAACTCTTATTCATTGCTGGTGGGAATGCAACATGGTACAGCCACTTTGGGAAATAGTTTGGCAGTTTCTTATAAAACCAAATGTACTCTTACCATTCAGCCCAGCAATTATGCTCCTTGATATTTACCCAAAGAAGCTGGAAACTTATGCCCACACAAAAACCCATACATATCTTTATTCATAATTGCCTAAACTTGGAAGCAGCCAAGATGTCCTTTGGTAGGTGAATGGATAAATAAACTGTGGTATATCTAGTCAATGGAGTATTATTTGGTGCTAAAAAGAAATGAGTTATCAAGATATGAAAAGGGACCTTAAATTCATACTACTAAGTGAAAAAATGATCAGAAAAGTCTCCATACTGTATGATCTGGCTGTATGACACCCTGGAAAAGACAAACTGTGGAAACAGTAAAAAGAACGGTGGTTCTGGGGCTGGAAGAGGAGGGTGGTGAATAACAGGAGTGTGGAGGATTTTGGGCCAGTGAAAATACTCTGTATGATACTGTAGTGATGGATATAGGTCATATTTTGTATTAGTTTGCTCTGATTTCAAATCCACTTGTTTATGACATCAGTGACATTTTGATTTAAGGGTGAGTTTGTCAATATTGAGGAAGCTTTGCCAGGATGTTGTCATTGACATTTGTTGTTGGTAAGCACTCAGCAGGTCAGCTGTTGGTGGGTGCTGCTAGGGCCTATCAGTAAGAACATATGAAAAAGCAACTCTGACATAATAATGGATGTTTAAACTTTAAGTACCAGGAGCTAGTGAGGTCTGGGTAAGGCAACTTTTTGAATAGCTCTGTGAAGACACTGAGACACTTGATCCTGCCAGGACCAGGCTACTCTTGGTGGGCAGTGGAGTTATACCTTACAGCAGTCCCAGGAAGAGAAGGACATCTATTCCTGCCTTGGCAAGGCTACTCCTTGGAGGCAGTGATGTAAGCTAATGTGTGATGGTCCCAGGAGCAATAACGTTCCCATTCAGCCACTTTGCCTGCCACCTGTGTGTTCCAGCAGCAAGGAACCTAAGCCGGCAGTTGATACCAAGCTTTTAGCTGGAAGGACTGACTCTACTGAGAACCACCCTGTAGAACGTCCACCTCAACTAACACTGGACAAGATTTAATCTCCCCTTTGCTTGGAACCATAGTGTAATTGCTATATGATTGGTTTGGAGTATGTTATTTTTTATTGCTTAAAAGACATTTTTCTGCATACTATTGGCTTGTGAAATATTATTATAAACTATAAGTTCCACATTGAACCTGTGTTAAATAAATTATTGGCAAAGACAATCTCACTCTCTGAGCTTAATGAAACATGAATGAATGAAACATGTCATTATACGTTTCCCCAGCATTGTGTTTTTTATCTCAATATATATTTTTTGTATTTCAAAATCCATAGACTGTACAATACCAAGAGTGAACCCTGACATAGACTACAGACTTTGGGTGATTATGATGTGTGAGTGTAGGTTGATCAGTGGTAACAAATGCATGGCTCTGGGGGATGTTGATAATGAGGGAGGCTATTTTTGTGTGAAGGCAGGGGGGTATGGGAAATCTTTGTACCTTCCTGTTAGTTTTGCTGTGAACCTAAAACTGCTCTAAAAAAAGAAAGTCTTAAAAAACAAAACAAAATAAATTTACTATCTAACAGTTCTGGAGGTCAGAGCCTCATTGGACTAAAATCAAAGTAACAGCAAGGCTGTGTTTTGTTCTGGAAGCTCCAGGGCAGAACAGGTTCTCTTGCCCTTTGCAGCTTCTGGAGGCTGCTCACATTCCTCAGCTTGTGGGTACCTTCTGTCTTCCAAGCTAGCAATGGCTGGTTGATATTTTTCATATCACATCTCTTCGCGACTCCCTCTTTTGCCTCCCTCTTCCACATTTAAAGACTCTTGTAATTGCATTGGAGTCACCTAAATAATCCAGGATAATCTTCCTAATTTAAGGTCAGTTGATACGCAACCTTTTTTTTTTAAGGCATACACCCACATATCCTAAACGTAACCTAGCCCCACCCTGGCCCACCAGTCCCAGTGGCTCCAGCCCCAAGGAAAGGGAGTCCATTGGTTTCTTTTGAGAGGATAGCTTCAACTGGCCTTCTGTCCACACTCTCCGTTCCCTCTCCCACTCCCTAGCCTGCTCTTCTCCTTCCATTACAGGCACATCTACCCTGCATGACTCCTGCTCTCCCATTGACCACGAGCCTGGTTGTTGTTGCTTTCAGCTGGAACAGTGAATGCCTTTTCTTGATTTTAAGAAGAAGAATTTCCCCAGCAACATGTTTTTTTATCTCAATATATGTTTTTTATTCCCTTTAGCAACCATAGACTTGTTCTCTGTATCTACAGGTCTGTTTCTATATTGTTTTGTGTATTCATTTATTTTGTTATTTTAGATTCCGCATATAAGTGAGATCATATGTATTTGTCTTTCTCTGCCTGACTTATTTCACTGATCCTAATACACTGTAGGTACATCCATGTTATTGCAAATTGGCAATATTTTATTCTTTTTTATTGCTGAATCATATTCCATTGTGTATATACTCACATATATACACCACATCTTTATCCATTTATTTATTAATGGGCATTTGGGCTGCTTCCATATCTTGGCTACTACTAGTAATGCGGCAGTAGGCATAGGGGTTCATATATCATTTCAAATTGGTGTTTTTATTTTCTTTGAATAAATGTCCAGAAGTGGAATGACTAGATTATATGGCAGCTCTATTTTTAATTTTCTGAGAAGTCTCTGTACTGCTTTCCGCAGTGGCTGAACTAATTTACAATCCCACCAACAAGTACACAAGTGTTTCCTTTTCTCCACATCCTCACCAACACTCGTCATTTATTGTTTTATTGATGAAACCATTCTGACAAGTGTGGTCATCAACCAACCACTGCTAGCTTTGAGGTGTGAGGTGATATTTCATGGTTTTAATTTGTATTTCCCTGATGATTAGTGATGTTGAGCATCTTTTCATATGTCTGAAGCCATCTGTATGTCTTCTTTGGAGAAATGTTTATTCAGATCTGCCCACTTTTTTAATTGAGTTGTTTTGGTGTTTTTTTTTTTTTGGCAGTAAGTTGTATGAATTTTTTATATGTTTTGGATGTTTACCCCTTATCAGATGTATCATTGGTGAATATCATCTCCAATTCAGTAGGTTGTCTTTTCATTTTGTTGATGGTTTCCTTTTCTATATAAAACCTTTTTATTTTGATGTAGTCTCATTTGTTTATTTATTTTGTTTGTTTCTTTTGCTCAAGGAGTTATATTCAAAAAGATATTGCTAAGAATAATGTCAAAGAGTTTACTTCCTATGTTTTCATCTAGGAGTTTTATAGTTTCAAGTCTTACATTTGAGTCTTTAATCCATTTTGAGTTTATTTTTGTATATGGTGTAAGAAAGTGGTTCAGTTTTCTTTTCTTTTCTTTTCTTTGCTGTATCTGTTTTGCCAACACCACTTATTGAAGAGACTGTTTTTACCCCATTGTATATCCTTGCCTCCTTTGTCATAGAATAATTTACCATATCAGTGAGAATTAATTTCTGGACTCTCTATTCTATTTTATTGATTTATACATCAGTGTTTATGTCAACACCATACTGTTTTGATATTTGTAGCTTTGTAGTATAGCTTGATATCAGGGAGCATGGCACTTCTCACTTTGTTCTTTCTTAAGATTTCTTTGGCTATTTGGGGTCTCTTTTGGTTTCATATAAAGTTTAGGATTAGTTGTTCTAATGATTAGAAGCCTTAATTCTACCTGCAACCTTAATTCCTCCTTGTCATAGACCCTAATATAGTCATAGGTTCTGGGGATTTGCATGTAGACCTCTTTAAGGGGCCATTATTCTGTCTACCATTGTCATGAGCCTGTGCCCTGTGGTAGGATGTGATCACGATAACTATGATAATATAGTGGTAATGTTCACACTCTACCTGAACATTGGTTGAAGCTGCAGGTCAGTACATTTCTAGAATTTTCAACTGTGTTTGAGCCTCATTAGCCCTTAAAATGGTTGATGTTCCCACATTTTCCAGTCTTTCAGAATTACCCTTTACTTAAATATTGAAAGAAAATACCTCATGCTCTGAAGCCAAAGGAATTCCAGTCCCCTTTCAAATATTGCCAAGGATTCCAGATGCATGCCCACCCTTGTAGTCTCTTTTCTCCCAATCCATACTGCTCCCATATTCTCCTGGATCCTTCCAGCAACCTCCTCAAGGGCTTCACACACTGCCCACTCTCTCTGAGGTGCTTTGCTCCCAAACAGGAACCTGTCCATCATTCCTGAGGCAGGGCTGTCTGGACAGAACCAGATTACGATGCTTAATCAACTCCACTGAAGGCGAGGAAAACTTCACACAGGATTTAGTACAGAGAGACCCTGAATTGTCTGGTCACACTGTGTGGAGAGGCCTTTACTCAGGGTCTCTCTCAGGCCCAGCCTAAACCCCGTTTTCTCTAAGACCACCTCCCCACCCCAAAATAAATATTGACTTTATAATGCAGGGCAGTTTAGCCACAATTTGCTTCAACCTGGCCTCAGGGCCCTACCTTTGCTTAACTAAAGGGTCTGTTAAACTGTTTTCCCAAACAAAAGATAGATTCTTTCCCAATGTGAATTCTTCTCCCACTCTTGGAATGTGGAAATGCTGCAGTTAAAAAACACAACAAAGCACAAATGACTCCCTTTATTTCTAGTTCTGTTATTTACTACAGAAAAAAGTGTTAGTATGTGTGTCGTGATGTAAAAGACATAGATTTTACATCACGACACACATACTAATAAACACACATACACAACTTAATAAAAGAAACAATACCTCCCCTTATTACTTGGGATATGTGTTGATATTTTCTACTTTATTTTTTAAACGTTGATTAGAACCCTCTCTCTCTCTTTCCCTTCCCATTTGTCTAAAAATAAATAAATAAAATCTTTAAAAAAAAAAAAGCTCTGGCTGGTATAGCTCAGTGGATTGAGCACTGGCCTGCAAACCAAAGGGTCACCAGTTCAATTCCCAGTCAGGCACATGCCTGGGTTGTGGGCCAGGTCCCCAGTAGGGGGAGCGCAAGAGGCAACCACACATTGATGTTTCTCTCCCTCTCTTTCTCTTTTCCATTCCCCCTGTCTAAAAATAAATAAATAAAATCTTTAAAAAAATGTTGGTTAGAACCCATTAAACTTTTTTACCACCTGCTGATGGCTCACAAGCTGCTCATTGAAAAACAGTGTATAATTAAACAGAATATCCCCTTCTCTTCCCTCCCAGGCGTAAGTGCTCTATTTGTGTAATGCTTTAATGCCTACAAAACAGGGTTTAAAGCATAGGTTATCCCATTTAACCCTCACATAACCCTAAAATAGAAATAACTCCCTTAACAGATGGGGAAACTAAGGCCTAAAGTGTTGAAGCAGTTTCTCCAAAGTTATACAGCCAGAAAGGGACGAGTTTGGATGCATATCTCTGAATCTAAAACCAGTGATCTTTTCACCAAAACCAGATTCCTAGTCCCACTGTATGCAACACCCTTGGGTCTTATGATACAGTTTAGGTTAAACTAGACAATGTAAGCTCTTTTTTTGCATATGCTGGTGTTGACCTTAAAATTTGTTTCTTTTTAACAGCCAGGTATTTCTCCAGCAAATGGGTTTTGCTGGAGAACAAAACAAAACTTTGTTATTTGGGAACAACAAAGAATTGCACTTCAGGACATGCAGTCTAATGGCAAACCATGCACAAATCTAGAGAAATAAAGGAGAGGGCCACTCTTTCATGGACTTGAGAGGGACTGTTGTGAAGAAGAGTCCAGTGGAGGGAAGTGCGAGTTTAAATCATAGTGGCTTTTCACTGGCTGAGCTGTGGCAGTCTACCCTTGGCTGAGTTGTTACTGGCCAAGGAGACATTCTTTCTTCCTCCTGCTGAGGGAGTAAATTATTATCACTTCCTGCTAGAGATTCCAGGTACTCTTCTCTTCCTGGTGGGGTCAGTAATAAGCACTGAGTGGTATGAGAGCTCTCTCTACTAGCCTCCTGACTCCATTTTAAATGAGGTTTCTGTTTATTAATTTTCAAACTGGGTTCTTAGTTCTCCCCCCAAATCTCATACTCCTTTCCTTTTGTCAGCCTGGAACTGGCATACTGGTCCTCCCTACCCTCACCCCCCAGCCCAGGCAGGCTGGGTGCAGCTGGGAAGGCCTTTGCAGGGCACCAGTGCACCTGCCTCTACCTTCACTGTGGCTGGCCTCAGTGCAGCAGGGGTGCTGTCCTTTCCCTGGGCTGGGGTGGAAGGAGCTTAGCCCAGAAAGCTGGGATGTGATACCAGGAAAGACAAACCATGGAAGAAGAGGAGGCGTGGGCCGATGCTGAGGACATGGTGCTTTGCATGGAGAGGGGCCCTTGGGGAATGTCTGATAGAATGGACAGATGAAAGGGACCAGACAACACACCTGGGAAACGCTGAGAAGCCTAGGAAATGATGGAAAATCTGGGTGTAGAAACCATGGATTCTGGATTCCAAATTTAAACACTGCTTCTTTCTCTTTCTGTTTAATGACAATTCTGCTTCCTTGGGGTTTCTACCTAGGGCAATGCTTAGGAGGGGTTTGCCATTTCACATATATGGGCTTTGTGTTTGCAGGGAAAGCTGTCGATGTTTCTAAACACTGACCTGTCTGGAGAAACTGGTAAAGAAGAGCAATTCAAGTGGGTTGCAGGGCCGCACAGGTTCGTGAAGTGACCCCTGAGCTCAGAGGCAGGCCTGTGAGGGCAGAGGCCTTAGTGGGGAGAACGGTCGCTGTGATGTTCTGGGGTGCCTGGGGCATCCAGCACTGGGCCTTCTTCCAACATCAGGATGGCCCTCTACCCCACTGGGGGCCATTGAGGATTGGTAATCTGTATTTCATCCAACCGGAGACACTGTCAACTATAAGCCACACCATTATTTTATGCAAAAGAAAAAAGTGCCAAAGAAGGAGACTGTACATAAAAGCTGGGACACCAGGACTTCCGGCCAAGATGGAGGCATAGGTAGACGCACTGTGCCTCCTCGTACAACCAAGATAGGGACAACAACAATATAGAAACAAAATAACAACAAGAACTGACAGAAAATTGAAGTGTATGGAAGTCGGACACCCAAGGATTTAAAAATAGACACTTTCATCCAGACTGGTAGGAGGGGCGGAGTCGGGCAGCTAGGCGAGGGACACGGAGTGGAGAGCTGAGCACCCGGGGCAGCGCGCAGGCCCGCAGCAGGCAGACCCTGGGCGCACAAGCAGCAGTGGCTGGTGGGCCCCAGCCAGGGGGTGGCAACCGGCAGACCCAGCGAGGCGGACATTGTGAAGCAAGGCACTGCACGCAACTCAGGGTCCCAGCACCGGGAAATAGAGCTTTGGGTCACTGACTAAGAAGGAAGGTCCCACGGGGTGCATAGGCCCACCC